>OZ018318.1:177314245-178514245 GCA_963969495.1 Ceratothoa steindachneri
GAAAGTCCTAAACCTCCTAAAAATGAGTGAACTTCGTAAAACCCATAAGCAAGGTATCTCACTTTGGCTTATCACCTTGAGCGTTAGTAGTGCTACTCATAAAATTGCTGAACTACTAGCTAGCACGTTGTCTGAAACGTTAGGTTAACTCAGTTAAATTCAATTGAGGAATTTGGCAGATTTCAAAGGTAGATTTGGATTTAGTTAACTAGATCTAAGGAGAAAGCAAAGTTTCTGCTTTGAAGTGAAGGCATTATTTAATAATGTCTCAGTATACGTTACCATGGAGACAGTATATAAGGTGGAAGCTAACCTAGAGTACTCTAATTTCCTTTTAATGAAGAGTGACTATATTAGGTAAAAATCTTGATGTTTAAGATTTAGTGAGGTTACTTTTGATGGAGAGTAATACAGGAAATACATGGAACTAGCCATGGGATAGCCTCTTAAATAGTTCCGTCATGGCATGTTTGTTCATGGTATTTTGAGAGATTGTTCATTTATGGGAGTTATGGGAGGGGGATTCACTTTGGCAAAGATATTTAGACGAGGTTATGGCCGTAATTCCAGCAGATACTGAGGGAAGCAATAAATTGGTAAAACTGAATTAGGTGGAGGACAGAATCCAATTTGCCTTATGTAAGGGAGGAGGAGGAGGACACCAAAATTCTACATTTTATTAATATACATTTTGAGACCTTTATATTTAGTGTGTTTGCAGAAACTTACTGTTATCTTGCCGCTTAATAGCACTAAAAACACATTGAGATTTGTCTCTTTCATACTAGATACAATTAATTACTAAAGTAGCAAGAAGTTATTAGTAGCGCGATCACAGTTTTTATAATTTCTCTTTGATTTTAATTTAGGCAATTTATAATAGATCTGAGTTTTATGGAAAACATTCCTAATATAATATTGAATTATATACATAATATTTATATCTAAGTAGGATATTTATTTATTCTTCAGACTGTGTAGATTTTCACATTAATTATATTGTCTAAATAAAGTTTAGAAATATCAGAAGCTCAGCTTTTAAAATAATTTTTTATTGTGGACAAATTACTAAGGGACGATCAAACTACATGATTTTGCCGGGTATGGTGAAATAGTTGGGTGTGTTGATGAGAATTAGTGAGAGGCAAAAGTAATAAAGTACATGAGAATTCCTTATTGTCGGGAAGAATTGTGGAGAAACAAGAGTTTAGACTAAATTGGGAATAAATCTAAGGAACTGGTAGTGAGAAGTGCACACTCTCTGCTTTGCTGTGATAAAACCCAGAAAGACAAAGGAGATTCCTGTGTGTTGAAATAAGAATGTGAAACGTACAGTGAAGAACGAAAGCAAGACGTAAATGTGAGTGTCTAACGGTGCAGAGAAGCTTGAATAAAAGATGTGGATGAAGAGATACTAAAGGAATATGGATTAAATATGGATGAAGATGTAAAGAGATCAGAAGTTATATCGAAAGGAATTGAGAAAGAGAGAAAATAAATTTTCGATCAGCAAGGATAAGAATCAGGAAACTTCAGAGCGATAAAGAGGTGAAAAATAAATAGCCAGAATAAATGTAGGTATCCAAAAATTAATTGAAAGTGAATAAGATTGCTATCGATGGTGTAAACTGATGGTAGTATCTTCATATAAGATTGAAAATTGCTCAAAAGTTAATACTAATCTAAGCTTATGAAAGGCAACTCGTAGTGAATGGTAGTGCCACAGGTAAAAATGAAAAAAGGTATAATGACTTCATGAAATGATAGGTCTTGTAGTGTTGACTTTATAAATAAGTGGAATAGTGCAGGAAGACTAACAGCCTAAAGGAAAAAAGTGAATGCAAGAACTGCAAGGGAAGAAGGGATTTAAATTTGTTTGACAAAGAATTTGAAAAAGTTGTGATTCGTATAAAATAAGACTAACTGAGGAATTGGAGGAGCAGGGTGATGTTTTAGGGAGTAGAGTGAATGTTGATCAAGTCTTTGGACTGAATCAGCTCAAGATGTGTCAAAGATAGAGGTTTTATGGGCAGAGACTTAAATTTATTGATTGGGTCGTATAGCGTTAGATGTTGTGAAACTGATTTATAATAGAAGTAAGGCTTGCGCTTGGGTCAAGTGGATGGAGATAGTAGCTTAAAATATATGTCAAGAGCACTCATATTGAAGTAAAATGGGACTCCATACTCCACCGAGATGGTACGCAATACATGAAGAAGAAGGAGAGCAATATTTCATTGGAGAGCAGATTGAAATCTAATTGAGAAAAAGCACCATGCCTGATTAAGAAGAAGTTTACATCTTTACTGTAACGAGATTTTTCTCGTCGAAATAGGGTAAATAAAGACTAATTTAGAGTATTAAAGCAAAATTTAGTGTCTCAAAACTGTAGTTTTTTACATTGCTAAGAAACTCTTGATTTGATCAAACGAGGCGGGAAAAGTCATACCTAATCTTGCCAAATCAATTTTTGGGTAAGTTCAATTTGGTGACTTAAAATAGTACAATACAATTTTCCCACTAGAAAAATTGAATCAGCAATGATTTTTCTCATTTCTCTTCCTTACTTGACCTCTACTGGAATCTATGTCTTTTGGTACATACACCAATATATAGAGCATAAAATGAAATGAATCAAAATACGAATCAGTCTCACTTCATTTTATTGACCCAAGGGTTTCCTATCCGAATGGAATTTTATGCTATCAAGGAGAAACTCCAATAAGTGTACCAAGATCTTGGAACTTCTCAACGAAATGTTGTTCGCGCAAATCTCTTATGTAAATGGCAAATTTAAACAATCGAATACAATGGATTTCAGGACTCTCTTCAACTTACACTGCTTTCTTGTGTAAATTTTGATAAGAATGCGATGTATAATATATTCACAAGTTTTAATAGGAAGACAAATGCTAACGAAGGTATTAAATGAATTCGGGCGCCAACAACCCAGTTTCCGGATCCAAATATAGTACATAAATCTATGTATTTCCTTTTCTTACCTTTTTACTACCCAAGTTTCCTCAGTTATTTTAAAAACATTTTATAACCCACTCTCGTTACAATGACAAGCTAGTTTCTTTTTTGTTATGTTAATTAATATAATTTTAATATTGCAATTAAATAGTCCTAATTAACATTTTTATCTTATGATAGGACAATAAATGACATAATAAATTGGTTGCGATTTCTTTTCTGCTACGCACAAATGCTATTGGCGCATAGTTGATATAGTCGTATCTTCGCAACGCTTACGACTTGTACAGCGATTTAAGTCCAAGAATGAACCTAATTACACATACTACAGACCTGAAGCTTGTTCATTAACAAATCCACATCTATCCTCTTTTCTGCAATTATAGCACCACACTATTTTATGTTTGGTTTTTGTGAACGTGAGATATTTTCTTTCTCAGCTTTATTCTTTTAAAATTCTTGTTTTGTGGTTTTATTCAGGGGAGCGAAAGAGGAATAGAAAGAGAAAAGACGAGAAAGATGGGTTGATAGACATCCAAATAACCAACGGGAGTTAATTGGTTATTAATAAATGCAATTAAATCTTCACTGCGATTAGGTTTGTAGTATTTTATATATAATGTTTCTACAGTTTTGATGCTTTGAAAGTAATAGTTAGAGTCCATTACTTTAAAATTATCAGAAGAACCATCAGTTTTGAAATTAAGGGCGTGTTCACTAATAGAAGTAGATGCCGAAGGTATGAGTAAGATGCACTTTCTTGATATTTGAGCAGGAGGAGAAATCGATTAATTAATATTAATAACACTTAAAGCAAGTTGTAAAATCACAACCAATTTCAAGGCACTCTTTCAATTTTCTATTTTTTCTCTAAATTTATGCGTTTAGACATACATTGTTATAGAAAGTCATTTGTATACTTCAAATGTCACAAAATGGCTTGACCCTCAAAGGATTCACAAGCAGAGGAGGAACCTCCTTCCCCGACTGGTGCGCTTTTAAGAGCAAAGACCTTCTCTATCTTGGAGAAGGGTCTTGGTGAGGCCGGTCCATCTGGCCTTAGTGATCCTTCCGCGGATTATCGAAGCTAATTTATTCCCCACCCTCCTCTCTTAAAAAGAAAAAACCCGCAAGATAAAAAACACTAAAGGTTACTCTTACTCCGCGAGGACTACGAATAAAGACGGGATCCGCTGCATTTCGGCAAGCGACTCAGTGAAGATCGGCACGCCCGACCCTGGTGCTACCCCAGGTGGGAGTTGAAGACTAAGACAAAAAATGCAAGTGCGCAGAGTGGAGGTTTCATTACGTTGGGGCCTCTCATTCACAGGTTACAAGGCGTTTCGAGTCTGCTGGCTTTAAACGATTTCCAGTTATTCGCTCCACTGATAGCAGCATGATGGCCAAAGGCAACATGTTCCATCAGAGAAGAGCACTAGCTATCCTGATTAGTAGAGAGCCGAAGATTACCCATTCTCTCCTAAGCGGCCAAGAATAGTTTTCTTTGCACACTTGATAGCACCCCGGTGAAAGGTGTAGTTTATGCGAGGGAACTCGTGGATTAGTCTATAGATGACATCACATTATAGTAGGCCGACCAAGGGGCGGTTAAGGTCGAAACTGTGATGATAAAACAGGGAAGAGACCCGAGAGCCACCCAAACAGTCGTCGTCACATTCTACTGTGACAGGCTCCTAGGATCGGTGCGTGCTGGTTACTATCATTGCTGCGTTAAGGCATTCGTTCCACTGCTGTGGAGATGCTACTACAGCCACTACTTCAGCCACATAAATAACTCCTGTAGATATTCAATGTCAGGGTTACCCGACGTATGTGTAAGCTGCTCCAAGGCCACACATGATAAGTCCAAATCGTGTGTATTCAAGTGTATCAATTGAAGAGAGCTGCATTCCGTTTCTTCCAAGAATTTTGGTGCGTATCTACTTGAGAGGGAAAGTCCTGGCCGTTTAGGCCCAGGATCTTCTTTCATTTCCTTCCGGCTAAGGACTAGTCCTGTCCCACCCCCCGCGGCCTGTGACGTTTTATGACGCCTATTCAGAACCCTTTTGTGGGCTTTACCCACCCTGGGTACTACCCTGCTAACCTGGCAGCAAAAATGGTACGCATCCAGCTCCTGCTAAAACCAGGACGCAACACCCCTGAAATTGGTCGTCAAACAATCTCCTGGGGTTCCTAAAGCTGCTCCCCGGGAAGATAACAGCACTAAAGGAGCTGTGGCTCCTACGCCCACACTCAGTTGTTGGCTTTGGTGGCTCGAAGACGGTCGATCCTCCCTAAGAGGAAGCTTCCTCGCCTGCCTAAGTTTTGAAGGCGTAGGGAGAAAAAGAATGGCATGACGAGCCCAACCTCCCTCGATAAATCCTCCAGGGCAAAAGCGTATCCAGCCAACAGTGCCAGGGGTTCTGTCTCCGGGAAGTGATCGACCATTCGCGTGAGGTTCTTCTCATCAAATAGGGGGCCTGTATCTCCTTCGAGCTAGGCTTGGATGGCAGATTCCTTTAATAAAAATGCCGCAGACTCTGGGCCAACTGGGAGAAGTTGCGGAGGCTCGCCTCTTCCAGTTTCCCCTTGGAAGTTTTTTTGCAGGAAACCATGCTCGGCGCGTTTCTCGTTCCCACCTTCTTGGGTTATAAGAGTTTTGCGACCCCACAACCAAGGGATGGGGGCCTGGCAAGAGGATGCGCTATTTATACCCACCATGATTTCTCTGTTCTTCTCTTTGGTTTAGATATCTCCTCATGTAAGAGCAGTGCAACTGCACCTGGATAAGAGGTACTCAGTTATTTCGACGTACATTCCTCCCTCAGCCTACTTCGAAGCGTGAGACTTCCGCCACGTCGTAGCATGGTTGCCGAGGACCTTTCTCTTGGTCGGAGATCTGAACTTTAGACACTCCTCAGAGGAGACTACTCAAGCTTTCCTAAGGGTCTGGTCCTTGCCGACCTGATAAACGAGCTGAAGTTAGGCGTCCTGAATCTGGATGAGTTTATTCATCACTGCTCCAGAACCGCTTCATTTTACTGTCTTGATCTATCCTTGTGTTCTCCGGATTCGCAACGTGATTTAAGGTGGGGGTAATCGATTGACTCAATAGTAGTGATTGCTGACTAAGCAATTAATGCATATTGCTGATATTCAAAATCTGTTGCAGTCTAAAGTAGCAGAGGTTCTACCCTTGTTTGAGATGCTGAAAACACAGTGCTAACAGTTTGCAATATATCACGAATTTTTAAGCATCGATAAATCGATGGTCACTTACAGAGTTCTCCATAGCGCAAGGTAGTTCATAAAGAGCAAACCTGTGAGATTTGGCTAGAAAGTACGGATGTTGTGCGGGCTTAACGGCTTTCCTTGTAATTTTAAAGTTCATTCGGGCAAGGATAGCAGCATAGCAGTTCTTTTGAGATATCAGGTAGTGAAAACGATGCTTTAACTTCTAGAAAAGCATAAATTTCACATAATGTTTTTCGACAACTTCTTCAACAGTCACAAGTTTATGACAGTCCTAGCTAAAGTAACGTCCATGATTGTGGAACAGTCCGAGAGAAGCATGATGGATGTTGTCCTCTAATTCCTGATACAGAGATGAAGAAAACAGATAGAGGGACCTACAACCAGAGGGCAGATGGAACCAGTCTTTCGGTCAAATGGAACGACAACTGTACAGTAACTGTGGCTAGTAACTATTACGTGATTCTCCCGTACCAAAAAATTAAAGAAGAGAGAAACATGAATATAAAAGTCTAGTGCCTCAGCCTTACGCCATAAAAATGTATAACATAAGCATGGGTAGTTTAGACGTATGTGACTGCATGCTCTCATCCTACAGGGCCTAGACTCCGATCAATGCAATGGTGGTGGAACTTGTTTTCTCTTTCCTAAGCTTATCAGTTATTGCAGCTTATAAATTTTATGATCACGTCAATCATGAGAATAAATTGTCCCATTTTGAGTTCAGAAAAACTGTTGCAGAGTCAATTGCGAAATCAAGAGACGAAAGGCTTTCTCGAGCAAGACCAACAGCTCCTCCACTAAAAGTTAAAAGATATGACGACGTAAACCATTACCTGGTATCATGTACACAAGGCCGATGTGGTGTGTGCTTGAAAAACCCACGAGTGAGTGTTAAAAGTGAGACAAACGGCCGTACAAACACTGTAACGAAGCTCTCCACACTAAGTAATAAAGTGGCACTCATAGTGTTGGTACAATATTTCACTCTTTTGATTGTTTTTTTTTTACTGCAATTGTCATTGTTCTAATAGGAATGAATTTTCAAAATGTTTAATTTAATTTTGAAACAACATATTTTAACTATTGGATGAGGGAAACACTTTGTTCAATATTCGTGTATTATCTGGAATCCAAATAAGCGAATGTTATCATTTTGAAAACATACAAAAAAATATCAAATTTTGGATTTAGAATGAAAAAGACATGAAGTTACTTCAAATTACACCCAGAGGCAATGTAGTTTTAAATTTCACACAAATAAATATTATAAATACTCTATCTGTTAATTATAATACCTTTTCTAGAGGTATTTTTTTGCGTAAATCCCGAAGATAACATCCGTCTCTTTCTACGACCTTCCAGGTGTCTTGTACATTACTAACTTACTTACGTTAAATACACTGATGGATCCGTAGGGATGGAAGGCAAAGAGAAGTGAATCAAAATTGGCAACTCTAAAGTTATAAACGGATTTTTATATATTTTTAATGGGGTGCTCATAAGGTATTTCTCAACTTAACCTAAGAAATTTATGAAAGCATGCTCAACATTTCTTTAGTTATTTAGGTACTAATCCGTGGTAACTCTTAGGTAACGCTTGATAATTTTCTAACTTAATATAAATGCTTCCTATTTTTACTTTTTTATTTAATATTGGTTGCCATTATTATTTATATTACTTTTCACATACCACAATATTTTTTCTTTAATGGAGAGACAAAGCTCAAATGCCTAGAGCCTGAAAAAATTTTCCAGGCAGATTCTGATATATATGTGTCTAGTTACATTAAAACAATACGAGAGACAGTTGACTATACATGTGAAGAAACTTTATGAGCTGTACTTTGTATGTAAAGTGGGTAACCAGAACAAACGCTGGTAACCTCACATATGTTGTAGCAAGTGTAAAAGTTTGCTTTTTGCTTGGGTGAAAGGCAAAGTGTCTGGTCTCATGTTTAGCTTACAAATGGTCTGGAGGGAGTCAAATACCATTTATCGGATTGCTACTTCTGTTTAACAGGTATTAAAGGTGGTCATTCAAAGTGTTTTCTTTCCTGGTCTTTAATATACAGATTTTCAAGAGATTTATTAATTAAAAATATCAAAATACATACTCTGTTGTACTTCCACTATTTCTGATTTTTAGTCTCTTTTTGTTTTAACTCACTGCTGGTCACAACAGAAAAGGCAAGAAATATATCATGTATCCTGATCCCCAGTCTGTTATTCGCCCAGTTAGACCTTCAAGTGATATTACTGTACCACAGCCGCTCTCTGAACTATAAAACAATGACACAAGTAACTCAAACAATTCAGAATCTCAAGATACACCATATTTGGCACAGCTTGAATCTGAGAAGAAAAGATACCCCATCACTCACCTGAAACTCGATGATCTGGTTCGTGGTCTAGCACTTAATAAGCAACAGAGTGAACTCCTGGCCTCACGTCTGCAACAATGGAACCTGTTAGGTGAACGTATTCTATTTACAGTATTTCGGAACCGTTGTGCAAATCTACAGCAATTTTTCACTATTGAAAATACATTAACTTATAATAATGATATCAGTAGTCTATTCAATTTCCTTGAGGTGACCTATGAACCAAATGAATGCAGGTTATTCATAGCTGAGTCCCTTTACAGCATTAAAACACTTCTGTTGCACATTGGAAACACCATGCTTTCAGTTACCGTTGCTCCCTCAGTTATTTAAAGAGAGACCACATAAGTTACAAGTACTATGGGTGATAATTTGTGCGGACTTAAAAGTAGTAGTTCTACTCACTGGCTTAAAAACTGGATACACCACGTTCATTTGCTTCCTTTACAAGTGAGACAGTATGACTAAATCATAACATTATATACGCTCAGAATGGACACTCGGTGAAACTATGACGCCTGGATGCCAAAATGTAATTCATGAGGCACTTAATAAGAAGGAAAAAATCATTTTGCCACAACTGCATATGGAAATAGGCCTAATAAATCAATGTACCAAAGCATTACAAGATAAAAAGCCATGTTTTCAGTACTTCAAAGCGATCTTCCCTATATTAAGTGATGGCAAGATCAAAGAAGGCATAATCGTAAGCCCTCAGATTCGTCAATTTATACCTAATGAGGACCTCGAGGCGATAATGGGTGAAACTGAGAAAGCGTCCTGGCATGGATTCAAAGATGTATGCCAAGCACCTCTGGGAAAGCACCAAAGGGCCCAGTAAGAGCGTATAGTGTAGATCGTAATCAAGTGCTCCAAGATGTGGGATGCATTATGTCACTGAAGAAATAGTTTCTTCATTCTCATTTGTCCATCTTCCAAAAGAATGCACGCGTTGGGAGTGATGAACGTTGAAGAGGTTCCATCAAAATATAGCGTCAATGGAAAACATTTATAAGGGCAAATGGAGCCCTGCTATTCTTGTTGACTTCTACCGAAACCTGAAGCGTGACTCACCTGAAACGTCTTACAAACGAATAACTAACTAATTAAATGTAAATTAATACATTATATAATAATAACAAATATGCTGATCCATTATATACTCCTGAATTAATTAAAATAAACACATTTAATATGAATTTGGGATTGAAATATATTTATGGAGTCGTATAAATTTTTGTTATCAAATTTGAATTCAGCAAACTCAACTTCATAATAAAATCCACATCACAGCTATATTTTTTTCTTGACACTGAAAGTTTTTGTACAGTGTTATTAACCAACACTGTATAAAAATTCATTCATTCTGAATTTCTTTCTTTAAACCACTTCTTTGTTTTTACAACCTTCTTCTTCTTTTCCTTTTCTTTTTATTATTATTATCATTATTATTATACTCTCCATCTTTTTCTCTTCTCTCTTTTCAATCTCTTTTTCTCCTCCTCCTTCTCTTCCTATTCTCCTCTGCTCTTATTCATTCTCTTACGACTCATAAAATTTCGTTCATACTTTTTGTTTCCCTTTTCATTTTCTTCTCTTTATCCTGTCTTTCTTTTTCTGTTGGTAAATATGTAGATTAGCGGCCCGGCCGAAAAAAAAATTGGGGTGTAAATATTATCGTTCACTCGTGTCGGAATATTCAGGCGCGTTTGAGTCCTTTTCAAATTATTATTCTATAAACAATTAGGATTATATAGTGGGGGGCTGTGCCCCCCAGACCTTCCCCAATTTAATGAAACTCAGGATCATCGTAGTGTAGTCCCCCCATTGTGTTTACCCCCACACGAGCCGTCAACTTAAATGTACTCCAAAAACGTGAAACATTTTGGAACACGGACGAAATAGTACGTCCCATCGTTCACGCCGATAATCTACATATTTACCTTTCTGTTATTCTCTTTTTTATCCATCTCCAATTCCTTTAATTCTCACCTCCTCCTTTTTCTTATTCGTATCCTTCTTTATTCTTTCTTTCTTCTGGTGTTTAATATTTTCTTCATTCCTTATATTATTCTATGGTTTTCCTCCTCCTACTCCTCTAGTTCTCTTCTTCTCCTAATCTTGCTCTTCTTCTGATTCTTCTTATCCTAATACCTTTCTTAAACATTTACTTCTACTCCTTCTCCTCTTACTTTTAGCACTTCTTTATTTGCTTCTTTATTTTCCTCATTCTTCTTGCTCTCTTCATCCTCACCCTCTGTCTCCTTTTATTCTTCTACTCATATTCTTTTTCTTCTCCTCATGCATTTCTTTCCATTTAACCCATCCCAAAATTCACGTTCTTGAGATATATTTAGGGACAAAAGGAGCGGCTTCTCCACTCCTCATTTAGCTCTACTCGTTTTTAGGTGCAAGTAGATATTTCCTCTTTATCATCACTAAATCTATAATTTTGGGGAGTATTTGAATAATAATGTCTTCTTAGTTTTGGTTATGATTATGTTTTTTTATCAAAGTTATTTCTAATAATTGTTTTATAATATCAAAGGACACAATGGTGAAGTTCAGAAATAAATATAAGTATCGAAATTTTTTGAAGTTTTTTAAACCGAAAGAAATATAAATGGTGAAGTTCAGAAAATTCATTTTTAGAAATCTTCTTTTATATGGCTTCTTTTTATATTTTAAACTTTAATCTTAGTAGCGAAAGGCGAGCTCCCCCCTTAGGAAATGTGGCGAAGCGATTGCCTGGTAAAGATTAAAATTCAGAATCCATTTTAGAAAATAACCTCGATAAAATTTTCGAATATGCCCAAAAATAAAATAAAAAAGAAGCTATGGATAATTTTTTAGCAATTTTCTGAAATTCACCAATAACAATAATAATAATCGTCGTCGTTGGCTCCAGCTCGTGTCTGAGCATCAGTTTCGTCATCAGTTATCCGTTGGCTGGAATAAAAGCAAAGAAAAAACAAAAACAGAGACGAATTCCAGTCTTTGATGAATTTATTTTGGACGATCGTGGCTGCGCGATGGCCATGCGCACATTTGGCCATTAACCCGTCCACTACGGCTCAAAACATTGAGCCATGTGTTTTTGGCCCGCCTGACTACTAGGCGTTACCCCCCTCTGCTGGAGCCAGACATAGGTATCTTATATGAATCATGTCTGCTTGGTCCGCTATTGTGGTCTTGCTGTTAGTCCTGCTTAGTCTGGAACCTTATCCACAACCTCACCGCCTTTGGTGAGCCTGCCAGGAGTTTAAAACTCCCGACGTCATCACTCGTGAAATAATTGAAACACTCAAGACCTTCCACTGGGCCAAGGTGCAACCACCTAATATATGAATCAGTACAGGAATCTCCAGTATTAAAAAGGTATTCAGCTGACGACATACTTCAATTCCATTAGAAGAAATTGATACAAGCGAGTGATGGTACTTTCTATTTTCTTAGTAAGAGTTTTTCTGGATTTATAAATCTCCGATAATGAACAAATAATCATCACTTCACTAACTCTATAATATAACAAGGGGATTTTTGTGTATTTGAATAATAATTTCATCTTAGTTTGGTAAAGATTATGTTTTTTTTATCAAAGTTATTTTTAATATTTTTTTATAATTTAAAAAAAAAATGAGTTTAGAAATAAATATAAATATCGAAATTTTGTCAATATTTTTAAAACCAAAAGAATTACAAATGGTGAAGTTCATCATCATGGTTTTTAATTAAAGTTATTTCTAATAATTCTTTTATAATATCAAAAATAAAATGGTGAAGTTCAGAAATAAATATAAGTATCAAATTTTGTGATTTTTTTAAAAACTAAAAGAATTACAAATGGGGAAGTTAACAAAATTTATTTTTATATATCTTCTATAATTCTATATTTTAGCAACGTGATATTTTGAAAGGATTAAAATTAAGTTTAGATTTTCTTTTTAAAATTATTATACTTGGCAAGGTCAGAAAATTTTGAAAAATTTAACCATAGCTCATTTTTTTCCATTTTAGATTTTAAGCTTAGTAGGGAAGACATTGCCTGGTAATAATAATAGTATATTGTTTTTAGAAAAATGCAAATACATTTCACGTTACTTATTAACTAAAAAAAAATACTATTTTTTAAGAAAAGAAGTGGCTCTCCACTCTTTATTTAGCTCTAAACATTTTTAAGTGCAACTAGCTATTCCCTACTGATAAAGATTAAAATTTTAAATCTATTTTAGAAATAATTGTCCGAAAAATTAAGGATATACCCAAAAATAAAAGGAAAAAGCAATCATGGTTAAATTTCTTTAGATTTTCTGAATTTCACCAATTATAATAATAATATAGGTAATAATTATAATAAAAGTATTATCTTGATTTCAGAAAATTTCAAAAACTTACCAGCTCATTCATTAACCAAGCCCAAAAAATATTTTTACCATTTTTTTACTGCTTTCCGAAAAATCCCGTTCTGTAAATATAGTTATAGATAAAGCGGAAAGGTGAAAAAAGGTTGAAAGGAAAAAGAGTAAAGTACTGAAATAGAAACTTCAACTCACGTTGAAAAAAAAGTGGAATTTTCTCCAAGAATAAAATAAAAAAGCAACCATGGTTAAATCTGTACAATTCGTAAAATATGCTGTAATTTAATAGGGTATTATCATAATAAGTTGTTTACCATTCCCACATATATTTATGGTAACAATATGACTATGATAGTAAAAATTATTTTAATGATGTAATTAATTTGTGCCATTGACAAAACTAATATAAATTCTTGGGAGAGGGAACTTTTTTCAAGAGTATGATGATATTATGGCCCATATACAGTAGATTAGTTGATCGAAAATATCATGGCCGTTGTGCAGTTAATGTAAAGCAAAATTTAACAATGCATATTGCTTCTGATCTCTTATAGGACGTTCATCGTCTTTTAAAGAAAATACCATAATTTATTTAAGATTTCTAGTTATCTTCCCCGAAAA
This sequence comes from Ceratothoa steindachneri, assembly GCA_963969495.1. Classification (NCBI taxonomy): domain Eukaryota; kingdom Metazoa; phylum Arthropoda; class Malacostraca; order Isopoda; family Cymothoidae; genus Ceratothoa; species Ceratothoa steindachneri. The sequence continues at coordinate 177,327,837 of OZ018318.1, forward strand.
CTCGTTTTAATTACTCTCATATACCTTATTCTCTGCTGTCTCAGGAAACTGACCATTTTATATTTATTTTTTTTGAAAGCGTCATTCTATTTGTTTTTAACGCTTACCATTCCCCTTTAGAACTAGATACATTCCATAGGACGTGGCCTGTGTTACTTATTCCTTTCTACTAACCGCATTAAAATTATTGTTCATAAAACGAGTAAAACACCAAGTTAGTAGTAAGGCTGATGGTTGGAACAAATTTTATTTACTGTGTTTAATTTTGACAATTTGGGTTCATAAGTGAAAAAGATTTACATTTATTGTAGCATATTTTGACTTGCTTAATCATAGACTAAATCTAATATAACGTGATACCTTCCTTTATATTCGGTCTATATGTCAGAATTATGAAAATATTCGAAACCTTACGGAGGCCAGATGGATTTTATAAGATGCTTAATACTGAAAAGAAAATTGAGTGCAGTAATTCCTTGGAAATAAAGTTTTTCTGAGAATAAAAATAGTTTGATCCGGGATGATAAACAAATTATCCGAATATAGTAAAAAGACAAATATCTACTAAAAGATTCGCATTAGAAAATTCTCTATTGTCTCTGCAAAATTTAAATTGGGAAAATGTAGGAAATAACCTTAATACGATGTTAAAAATATTCATAACACCATGGAAGAAAATATACTGCGGATTAATGTGGAAAATTATAAGGAATCAATACCGTTGACGTTTATGAAATTCACAAGGGTGTAACACACGGTTATAAAATTTTTCTTCTTCCAGCAAATGAATTAATGAAGCAATACAAGAGCTTATCCATCCATGAAAACTTGCGCGATTGCTATTAAATTGACTGAGTTTTAGGAGTTTCTGGCTTAATTAGACGAGGATGAACTTTTACACCGTTTTGTCATAAAATGGGAGTAAAGTAGATATGACCCATCCTTAGCCCATAAATTTTGGTACAATACTAGACTCCCTTTTAGAAGACAAAGAATTTGCTGGAGTTACGATCTATATGAGTCCTTTCTTCTCAAAAGCCTTTAGTTCGGAAGGTCGTACGAAGAGCTCATGGCTGCCAAAAAATTACAATTTTTTTTCTTATTTTCCTGCTTTCTACGATCTGACGCTCTTAGCAAAGCATTTGTGTCAATTATTAAGAGAAATTTAAAATTAAAATTTTTATTAAACCCTTCAAATTAATATATCAGAACTGACAAGATCTTTTAACTCCATTGAGAAAGAAAGAGTTGGGGATTTTAAAGCCTTTTTAAGAGGTTTTTTAAACGATTCCTAAATCTACTTATGGCAGACGGTCCAAAGTACCTGATAATTTTGATTAATCCAAACCATTTTTTTTATTTTTGAGCTTTAGTTGGCGCAGTCCATTATTGCGATATTTATGCCCTCGTTGTTCAAATAAAAGAAATTTTGTTTCCAACCAGTTTTTTAGAAATGTCCTTACTCTTAAAGGGTGACGTCCTGCTGAATTCATTTAAAAGTATACCTCTGAAATGTACTAGATGATGGAAATTTTATGGTAACGAGGTACTATGTGGATTCCTCATTGTCAGACTCAAAGTTTTCGAATAATAATATTTCTGCAAATACATTTCTACAGCAGACTCACAAAAGAAAAACGAGAAGGCTACAGCAAAGTTTCTTTAAACTTTAAGTGCATAACAAACTTAATCAATACAATGACATCTTTAGGACTTGGGAGGGAGGGGTTGGGGTAACTTTGCCAGTGATGTACACTTTTTGTCCTAAGCCAGAATGAAGAAGAAAGGGACCCCACTTTTAAACTATTTTTTGCCTAAAAATTACAAAATAAAAAGATCTTTTTATATATTAATCTGAACAAATAGCGAAAAGCGGGGCGGAGTCATTACACAAAATATAGACATGAGAGAGAATTTTGGTTTTCAAATTTGGAGTAAGCGCCCTCCATCTAATTAGGAACACTTATTCATATGTCTGTAACAAACAAAAAGTTTAAATTTGTTGCCTAGCGTTATAAATCATCTGACATTTCCAATTTTGATTCTGCTTTGCTTTAGTATTTGCTCTTTAAAATGGTCATTCATCTGCGCTTAAAATGAATAGACTAAAGGAAGGGAGATATGGATGGTCTCTAAACCAGATTGACTAAAAACAAACTTCTTTCTTGCTTTGGAACCTTTAAACCGATCATAACCTCGAATGGGAGAATTATAATTAAATTAATCATTTATTATTTCCAAACGTCATAAGCAGAGCTAAAATATAACAGAACAGTATTTGTTAGATACATGAAAAATAAGACATTACTGAATAAATAAATGGGCCTTTAGAACGTAAATGGTAATTTAATGTTATGGGTTACCAGCAGAATCTTAAAAAAGAGGCTATTATTAGTGCCTGATTAGTTAAAGCCAAATTACATGAGTAAAAAGGGAATACGCATAATTACAGAAGTAGCTAAAATTAAGCAAACTGACCTTGCATTCTCTAATTATTTAACTTTAAACTATAAACCAGTGGTAGTGGAAATAACATAGTGAAGATAACATCCGTCTCTTTCTGTGACCCTCCAAGTGTCTTGTAAATTACCAGCTTACTTACGTTAAATACACTGATGGATCCGTAGGGATGGAAGGCAAAAAGGAGTGAATCAAAATTAGCAACTCTAAAGTTATAAACGGATTTTTATATACTTTTAATGGGGTGTTCATAAGGTATTTCTCAACCTAACCTATGAAATTTATGAAAGCATTCTCAACATTTTTTAAAATTGCCTAACTTAAGGAAAAAATAATTAAAATCCATTGTAAGTACCCCAAATATACATCTGTATATAGACACCATTACGACGCAACAAAGAATCAGCAAGCTATATGATTGCTCTACAAAACGCAGTTTACCCCAAGTCTATATCTACATTTGAACCCATTTTATATCTATTTGAATTATGTAAATAAATACATGTGTTAATGATAGTGTAGTTTCCATAATCAATTCCTCTCTGACGAAGAGGATATTGTTTGAAAGTTCTATAATTAAACCGATGCTTGACACCAACACCCATCAAGGGACATACTGGGAAACAATTTCCCGGTTTTATTATTTATTTTTCTCCTTTAAATTCAAATGAGTCTTTTTTAAATTCGCAAAATTTTATTATTTCACGCAGAAAATAAGTCATGGCTTTAGTCATAAGCTAAATAAGTTACAGTTTAGAGCATCAGGGAGTGCAGAGCTGGCAGTAAAGTTTAGTTTGCTCTTTAAATTTTAGTTGATTTGAAAATTTATGTACTATTAAAAGAAAATTAGGCATAATTATTTAACTAATATTTTATTATATAAGGCTTATTAGCCAGTTAAATGAAAAAGTATAAATACATTAATTTTAAATTGATATTTACCCCTGACTTTAAACATGCTTCTCTTCCTTTTTTGTTGTGTTTTTTTTCGATGGGAACTTAGCTCCTTTTTCGGTATTCGTACTTGTCAGTCTTTAGTGTTTAACAGTTTAAGCCGTGGCCAACTAGCATTATATATGTAGTTTAAAACTATAAAGTTCGTTTTAAAACATCTTAAATTCCCAGCCAATTTATTATTATAATTTATTCAATCTGTTTTCGTCGGTTAAGGGAAGGTCAAAAGTGTTTGGATGAATTACTTGGGTTATGGTAGTGGAAAGAGCTTGGCCTAGTCAGAATTTATTTAAGAAAAAATGGTATACACACAAATTAGAATAAGAAATAAAAATGATGAACAAAAGTACCATCAGGAAAGATTGTCTAGAATAAAACAGTTTGGATTAGGTAGAGATTAATAATATACACAAAATTTATAGGAATAAAAATATAGAACTCCGTCATCAGTCGGCAATAATGAGGGCCCTAAGCGAAAAAGTGATCACAATTAATTTGGATTTAAAATAACACGAGAATTATATTTGGATGAGAATATATAAATAAAGCGGTTTGGCAAGCTATTCACATTCCTCATTCTAAATTATCACTGACTTTGATAACTGAATTCTCTGAACTCGCACAGTTTTCTTATTTTCTACCAGCATCAATGAGCTAGTCTTCCCAACCACTAATTTATTTATCATAATTCAATATGTAACCCTTAAACTCTCACACACTTCGATTCAATACATGGGATCTTAGGCTTACAAAGAGTTCAGTCAGAATTTATGTTTGAAAATGTAATTAATTATTTGTATTAGAAAACTCGTCAAATATTCTTCATATAGTTTTATAAAACGTTTTGTTTATTGATTCCCAACTGTATTTCTATGATTAAACCATATTAATCTGAAGAAAAAAAATTATAGTGAAATAATGTGATCATATTCGGGATAATTAGTTGTTTTACGTGTTTTTGAGGAAAAACGATTTGAGTAAGGTTAGAAAGTGCGAATGTGTAAATTATATAGAGGTTTGAGGATGTAATAATCCTTGTGATGTCATCTCATAAAAGGCTATATTTAATTGTAGTTAAATCTAAAAATTTACTCTTGCCTTTGGTGCTTCTCTGCTCACATATTTTAGTCAATCAACGTTATTCCTCTCCTCAGTTATTGGTAACATTGGAAAGAAAAAGGAAAGAGAAATAATAGAGAAGCAAAGTAAATAAATAGGACTTGTCATCATTGGGGCATAGCTGGTGGTTTTCGTCCTGCTACTCCTCTATCTTAGACTTTGCTTGTTAATCCTCCAACTCAAGCTTGAATCTCAGCCAGATCTACCCATGCTGACGTTATAACTGAATCTTAAATAAAACGAGTTATGATAGATTTTTTTCGGGCTCATACAATCCAGTATTAGAAGGAATTGAATTGAATGTCCTAGCATATTATGCTGGCTGTAGATAGGGACAATCTAAACACGAGCTAATTCGTATATTAAACAACTTAAAATTCTAAATTAAATTGACTAAATATGCAAAATTAGATTCTCTACTTTAGGTTCTGTTTGATAATAGCCAATATTGAAGACTATAGAAACAACTAGTTTGTGTACTCCCAAAATTAAATGAGGAGAGAAAAAGCTTATGAATGGATAGAGTGCGAGAGTTTAATTGTAGTGAAATCACAGTAGAAAAACATTTTTACAAAACTGGTGCAGTGACGGCACATCTCCTAAATAAATATTTCGTCACCTTTTCTCCCTATGTCTCTGTTTTGGAAAGGACAGCTTGGCGTTATGACATGCGGTGGATGTGAAATATACTTTGTCGATGTGAACATCTCTTACTAGATGGGCAAAATATATTTTACATCCACTATATACCTAACACAATTATTGTGGCTTGGAATTTTTAGGGGGGAACAGGATGTAATTCGTAACCCTTTCATTTGTCGCGATTGTGGGGCGCAGTGTATGGCATTTTCATCGGAATTCCCGTTTCGTTGTAAACTTGTTTTTATTTGTGTTCCACTTGCTAATATAAGTTTCTAACATTAAGACCTCATCGATTTGGGAGAGGCATTGATGAGGCTTGTAAGGTAGGTACAACAGTGAGTGCAGTCGATTTACGTCTCCAAAATCATTCAGTGTTAGTCAGCCACATGACGTGGAGTATAAAGTATCTCTCTTTTTTTCGAAGAATATATCAAGAAAAGTGAATCTGTAATGACGAGTTAGTTTGCCGTCCGGATCCACTTTGTGCTTGTACATAATGATCCAGATAAGAATTTGTTAATCTTAAATCTCTTTGTTAGATAAAAAGAAAATGTGACCTGAAATAATGAATTAATGAAGGCCATTGCGTTAAATCATGAGAATTTCTGAGCTGGATCATAGTTTTTAATTTTCTCTATATGTGGAAAAAAGGAGACCACATTGGTTTTGTATAGGCGATTTCATTTGATTCATAGAAATAATCCAGTTTTCATCAATTAGTTTTCATTTGGAACATTTTTCGACAGATCTTAAACTAAAACGGGTCTCGAGTGGCAACTCAAATTGACTTAAACAACGAAACACTTCGGGCCTGAAATTGAAGATTATAATTCCTTATTTAACGCCTAGATTTCCACTTATGTCGCGTCATCTTACATTCGTGACCCAAGATTCAGATAGGATCGAACGGACAATTTTGTTTCTTTTAAATTCGTGAGTTCTAAATTTCGGAATCAGACGCCTAAAAATGCGAGTAAAGATTTTGCATTTTAGATGAATCATTGGAGATAGTTCATATAATTTTGCCTCGCAATGGAAAATTATAAAGATTAAGAAAAGATAACACACTCCTTGCTAACTTATGTTCTTTTTGAATGAATGTCAAATTAATATTTCAAGAAATGACAGGGCAGACATAATGCAAGACAACAGATCATCTTATGACTGTAGTGAGAAGGCATTCTGTAGCATACATTCGTTTTTCTAAAAATAATTATTCAAATTATTATAAAGTCTATATTTAATACGAATGGAATGATTCTTAGAAAATTAATTTTTCTTTAAAGCCAACAAAATAATTGGATTTTTGAGATAAGAGACTAAATTGCTATGCCAAACAAGAACATTTCCCTCCTTGTCGCAAAATAAAAGAAAGAGGTAGTAACTAGGATAATATTAATGAACTCTGCAAATGACTATAAACAGAACAAAATAAAAACAATCTACCTTTACTGCCGAGCCCAACAAAAGGCTAACAATATCACTACAAAAGGTTTTGAAAACCTTCATTTTAAATTCAAAAGTTTTATTCCTTAAAATTATAATATTTACGAATTCCATTCTTCCAAGCCATCTTACAAAATATTCAATAACTAATTAGTGTCAAGAGCATATATTTGCGCAACAATAATTTGGTTATTTTTTGCAAAGGATCCCGTCGAAGAAGTCATTAATGTATTGTCCATACACTTCCCAAGATTAAATATTGAATTTCATCTACATTACTCTAATATTGGCTGAAATTGTCCGGCTATGCTTAAATTGGTTCGGACCAGGCGTAAAGGTTTGTGCAAACGTTCGGGACCCAACATGAGCAGGGTCAAGCAGCTCTTTATGCAGCGGATGTTCTTCGAGGCTTGTGGGTAGAGGTGTGAAACATCGCTGAGTGTAGTAGATGACAAGTTTTTTAAAATGGATGGAATCAATTTACCTCTTCGAAGGTTAGAGATGGCCGCCATTGAATAGCAGAATATTCTGGCATTTGTGTATATACACATTGTAAGAAGGAGGATAAGGCTTTCGTAGACGAATATTGAGTGTTTTGCTCTGAGGGCTAGGGTTCGGATGGCAGTTGTAGCGAAGCCCGTTGTTATGGCCACTTCTGTCAAGGAGGCATCGCAAGCGACCATTAGGCCACTGGCTCTGGGGGGCCACTAGCATCGCCATCTGCAGTCATTAGGTCCATGAAGCGGGTATCTGTTATAAAGTTTTTAGTGTTTTGGTCGCAGAGCAGGGTCCAGAAAAAAAAGGGAGTTGTAGTATTGGCGTGATGAAATTAATTAGGCTGACAATCGCTGCCAGAACTTTTCGCTCAATGCTGGGTTATTGCAATGCTTGAGTGCTCTGTGGACTTTGTTTCTCATTTTTTATGTGAGACATGCAGAGTCTTTTAGGAGGTTTATTTGAACCCTTAAGTAATTTAGGCACGTGGTGGGCGTTAGTTGAAACTTGCCATGGTTTATTTGAAGAGAGGAACTTAGGAAATTTTCTAGGACGTTGAGGAGGCTATCCATTTTTCTTATTAGTAGGATATCATCCATGTATATAAAGTCTTGAACGTTTTCTTGTCTGGCCCAATGGTTAGCAATTGACTCTAAGCAGTATTGTATTATGGTCGGTGCTCCGCAGAATCCCATGGGTAACCGTTTGAAGCGCCATCTTTGGCCTCCTATTTTAATACCAAATTGATGTATGGGGCTTGGGTGTAAAGGGATATTTTAGAACCCATTTGAGACGTCCAGTTTTATAGCCATATCTCCTTTTTGTTTATTATTGAGGACTTTACCTATGGTGGGGAGAATTTATTGGTCAGTGAAAACATGTCGTAGATAAGCCGCATTATTTTATCGGGCTTTGCTACTCCGAAGACGCAGTGCGCTCTAGTGATATTATCTGTGATCTCTAGAACGACGCGTTCGACTAGCTTTTCTACTGCCCCGATCATTCTAGGATCTTGGCTTTCAAAATGTCTATATCCTTTAGGCATGAATATTTTTACGCCTTTTCCTCGAGCACTTTTAATAACATTGTTAACAGGAGTAACTCGACTTAGGTCTCCTGGTTGTGACATTTTGATGTGGGCGAAGTATTTTGTACTTTTTGGTTGAAGACGGTCTATAGTTGGGGTAATTTGTTCTTGTTAGCCGTGGCCGTTATTGTTGTCAGTGTTTTTATCTTTCTTGTTTTGTACTTCGTACTTTGGTCTCATAATATCAGAAGGACCGTTGAGATAATTAATAAATGGGTCTATGCTTACGGTTTTTTGGATTGAGACTATTTGTCTATGTTTATAACGGTAGGCACCACCAATCCTGGTTGTAGGATAACTGTAATGGACTGGGAGTTAGTTGGGAATTGAACAGGAGCCTGACATGTGTCTATAATGTGTAGGCTTGATAATTCAGACGAAACCTTTTCCAGGTTGCCTAAAGCGTGAAGAGAGAGGGGTTACTGGCGATTCTACTAACCGAAGTAGATTTATTAACCGTAAGAGTCACGTGTTCTTCTAGGCTTACGTCGTACACTTGGGATACCTGGGCATCTGGTAGCGATCATGGATAAGGGACACCGTTTGAGTTGAAATATACACTGTCGCACATATATGTATGTATTTTAATGGCACTAGTAGAAATTTATTATTATTATTGTAATTATTACTATTGCCTGGTATACTAGATTCAAGAATTGACACTTTATCCCTTATAAACTCGCTTATGTTATCACTGAGATATGATAGATCATTTAATGCATTGGATAAAAAACTAAAATGAGATTTTAAGCTCGTGCTGTAAATGGGATGGTAGTTTAAGCCAGGCGATCCGAGGTTGCGTCTTGAGGAGCTTGATCCAGGTTCCCATTCGTTTATGGTGTTTGTTGGCTGATTTCTTGTGAGTTGGGAGATGGCCCTTAGGTTCCACATAGGCACATGTGGAAATGATTGTGCTGTTGCCAGTTTTTGAAGACGGGCTCATAGAGACGGAAAGTTCAGAAAAAGTGGAAGACGGTGTTGAGGCAATTCTTCCCCTAGCGAGGTTTAGGAGGAACTCCTATTCCTTTTCCATCTTTTATCGCGCAGTTCTCTGAGTATTCGGCTTACGCGGTCGACGCCAATCAGCATTTCCGCCTCCGCGTCCTCTACCCATTGGGGCTTGAGATCAGTGCACCTGCTAGTGTGTGCAGACTAGGCGTCGATGCCAACCTTTCCTTGCTGTCATGTCCTTGGCGGATAGTTGGATATTGGAGCTGATGATGGCATGCTTCTTTTCGTCTTTGATGGTCGGTCTACATCCGTAGTAGAGCACGACATAGAACAAACGAAGTCGCTGTAATAGCTTTTCTCACTCGGCATTTGTGAGGTGTTCTCGGAGTCAAAAGAGGGTAAGTAGCGGACTGATTTCCTCTTGATCCCGGCGTTTGAACGCGGATTTTGTTATGTTCTCTTTTAGGTTCTTAACAACGACCGACCACCGGATTTGGTTTAGTTTGTTGGGAGCAGGGCCACTCGGTGGAGTCCGAGAGGCCGGGGGCAAATCGAGAACTAGTCGTTATAGAGGAAAAGCGAGAGGGATATTCTCCCGGTAGCGAGTATTTTCTGGCGTTTCCCGAATGGACCTTGCAGGATGATCCTAACGATCTTCGCGTACTGAAGGTGCCATGGTTTGAGTACTCACGTTGGGGCGAAGAAGTTCTCGAAGTGTAGGTGGTGATGGTGAGGCGTCTGATGCTGAATTTCCTGCTGACGTATGACGTGAGCGCGGGGCACCTGCCCTCACACAGGTGTAAAGCGATGAATCCAGAGGTGTGGCTTCACTGCCGGTGCCTTCAGGTTCAGAAGTAGCTCCGGGCGTGTCCGGTAAGGTGGCAAATACTTAATAGACGATGTTTAACTTATCTATAGTTGTATCGACAATGGTAATGGCCAAATCTTTATAATTGTTTAGGCTGAAATTCGAAAGTGAAATTTTTCCTCAGATAACAACAAACCCTTTGGTTTGATCAAGATACGTAGATCATTTTTTTTTCCTGCTGGTCTTACAATAATATCTAATACTAACAGATCTTCATTCAAAATCTTTTGAACTTACACTCTATAATAAAATTAAAGGTCGTACGAGAACAAAATAATTACCTACCCTGTCTAGACATCAAGTTTTTGAGCATTAATATTTCATTATTTTATCTATAAAGGGTAAAACCAACAAATTTAAATTGTATTACAATCTTTTATTCGTGCCATAATAAATCCATTAACGTGTTTAAAGTTTAGTCCCCAATATTTCGAGAAGATATCAGTTGATCTCTCCACCAAGATATACCTAATTTTATTACCTCTACTCTTTTTCAATTGATGTATTCACTATGTTTTATTGAAATCTATTTGTTATAGTTCTAATGATTCACGAAATAATTGGGAAAAAAATGTTTTAAAGTATTTTGCTGCAATAAATCATACGGATTTTAGAAACAATCACAACTGTAAAAATCTATTTCCAAGAGCGATTAGAGGGGGTGTATTTAATTCCTTTTAAAAATTAGTCTAAAGTGCACGGAGAAACATTGAAATAAAAATAGATCTTTTGATTTTAGTATGGTGAGAAGAGTAAAAGTTAATATAAGAAGAAGAATTAACTGGTTTCCGATAGACAGGTAATTTGAAACCAGAGGGCACTTCCAGTGGTTAGTCCTAAATTCTTTGACTATGATGTTTCCAAAATTTTTGACATCGGCCATAAACTTTGCTCTCCTTTTTATTTCCTTGGTAAATGCCGTTAGTTATCTAAAAAGTATTTTTATAATTTTGAACCTAACGCGCCTTTTAATAGCAAGAATACTTCCTATTAATCCATCCTTTGCTTCTCGCCCTCATATTTTAAAATATCTAGGCATTTGTGTAGTATTTAACTATAATAATACTATCTCTAAACTATAAGGCAAGAACGCCCATTCCCCTATTTGTAATGTATATTACGTAAATTATATCAATTTCTCTAAATATTACATTGGCTAATCAGGTAAATGTTTAAAAGAAAACAAATTCTCAGCATAAATCTAATGTCCGTCGTGGCAAAGAAAGCAGCTCATTTTATGTTTATATGTCATATCTTAATCACAATATTGATTGGAATTCTGCTAAAATCATTTGTCATAATAACGATACAATTTCCCGAAATATCATTGAATCAACATTTATTTGTAAATTCCCAAATTTTAATTTAAGTCCTGGCTTATATAAACTTGATGGTTATTTTTTAAATTATATTCACAATGTAATGTCGAAGCTTTTAATTTGAGACTAAATATTTATATTAATCTAAACACTTTAATTTTATTTTGTGTGGATCTATGTAGACATGCTTTTTGTCTGTATTTAGAAATTTGTACTTATTTTACTTTGGTTTTTAGATCCTGACACCTGAGGTTAATCTCTCGTTAAGATTTTCTCCCTCCCTAATTTCTTAGGCGGTATTTTAATCCTCGTCTAAACCTTTATTCTTTTGAATTTACTTTTTTTTTTGCTCTTTGCTGGGCCTTGCCTCTCCTCTGTATTATCCTAATAAATATTACAATTTTCAATACTTGTTTTTCCTTGATCAAGAACTCGAAATAAAGATAGAAATTAATTATAATCCTCTTATTATTTTTCCCTGTAGGCTTTGTTGCATATATATATATATATATATATATATATATATATATATATATATATATATATATATATATAAAAATATATAAAGAAATAGCAAATACAAGTTCTTCTGCGAATGATAACAACCACCATAATGCTTTCGCCATATTTATTTTCTGCCTTTCAAAACAATTTTAAAGACAGAAAAAAAGATGCAGAAACCTGGGGCTACAGACTATATAACAATATAGTACAAGACAAAGAGAAATTTAATGCGAATGAGCAATGAGACAAAAAACATAAGTCTTTTTAGAGGTAAGAGAAAGGTACATTAGAAGAATACTAGGATCACAGAGAGCAAAGGACGGCACAATAAAGGCAATCCTTTACCGAGAAAACAGAAATAACACTGGGGGAAAAACGTTTCAAATTCCTGGCCGGGACTCTAACCCAGGTCTTCTGATTACCATTCAGTCTGCCTAGTAGCTTAATGGTAAAGCATCTGTTGGGCAATCAGCCGACCCGGGTTCCTGCCCCGGCCTGAAATTTCAAACTTTTTTCCCCTGGCGTTATTTGTGTCTCCTCGGTACAGGATTGCCTTAATTGTGCCGCCCTCTGCTCTCTTTGATTCTAGTGTTCTTCTAATGTCCCTTTCTGTTGAAAAAAATCAACATAAATATAATGTCCGAAGAGGGAAGATAACAGTGCTTTCTTTGTCCATATGTCAGATAAGGACCATCTAATTAACTGGAACTCGGCAAAATTTATTTATCGTTCCAATGACCCTATAAAAAGGAATATCATTGAATGTGCTTTTATAAGCCAATGTGATAATTTTAACCTTTCCCTGGCTTATATAAAATAGATGCTATAATTAAAAGATTAATACTCAAAAAAATTAGTTTTGTCTTGCGTTCTTAGTTTTTTTATATACATTTTTTAGTTATGTGGCCCCTATTTTATTTTTATTTTTTATTATTATTTTTTATTTTTTAATTGTCACTGCTCTGTATTTCTCGCCACCATTTGCTCATCGTGTCTTATAATCTCCCTCGTTAGGCTATCTCCATTTCTTTGAATCTGTTACCCTTTCAGTCGGATTAGTTTAACCTTACTACCTGATTTTTGTAATTCTTAATGTGATTCTTTACCTTTCCCCTTCCGTCTTCCTCATTGGTGATTTCTTGTTTTTAAGGCGGTCTTTCATGTTTTTATTTCGTATATATACCTCTAATATAATACTATTTCTTGTAGTTATCCTTGATAGGGAACTTAATAAAGTTCGAAAGTACTTGGAAACACCTTTTCATTTTTTCCTGCGGGACATTGCATTCATATATATATATATATATATATATATATATATATATATATATATATATATATATATATATATATATATATATATATATATATGTATATATATGAATATATATATATATATATATATATATATATATATATATATATATATATATATATATAAAATATTGCCCGATGTATCGATGACATATTTATCAATGCAGATAACCCTAACCTTGTAATTATTCTAATTCAAACTTTCGAGGAAAATTCATCCTTTAAATTCATTCATGAAATATTAAACAACTCCACGTTACTTTCTCTGGACACCCTCGTCCTGGCCCAACAGTTACCTTTTACGACTGAATTTACGAAAAATCTGAAATTCTGGGTTACAGCATTAGCATGAGTTGATCGTCTAAATGTCCTTATCGATACAAAAAAATCCGTAATGAAGGCTTTCATCAACAGAGCCTTCTCTCACTCTCCACACAGGAAAGCGTTTGATATAGAATTAAAAAAAGTAACTAACTTGCGATTCAACCAAGTCTACCAACAAACGTTAATCGATAATTTCATACCACAACCTGGGGCAGATACACTAAATAAAAACAAAAAAGTAAGATAAAATTTTATTACCAAGCATTCATTAACACAGGATATAAGGAAGACGAAAACGTCTTCACAGCCATCATACACCTTAATGTTTTCCCCACTTATTAAATAAGCCAAATTAACTTCGTAATTTATTACATAGAAAAGATAATTTGCCTTCATGTCATGAAGAATAGTAGCCTTCCCGCGACCGGCCACTTGAAAAAGTGTAATCTCTTATACGAATTTAAATGCAACGTCGTTGACTGTGAGCATCGAACTCCCTCGTACAGTGGGATGATTTCTATATACAACCGTGTCTCAGCGACTAACAGCATATCTCCAAGACGAAGCCATCAAATGCCACACTGCAAAGTATCGCACAACCCTTACCAGAGAAATATTAAATAGAAATACAACAATTATTCTCCGGGAAAGTGATCGAAGTCGACTGCACATGGCTGGAGCCGTCACAATATTGAAGCAAAAACCACAAATAAACATCAAGATTCCATACCACGCGAGGTCTTATTACTAGTCATTTAATCTATGTATTCCCATGAATTTTGCCGATCTAAACATTGTTTAATCTTTATAAATTTTCTCAAATTTAATTGGTGAAAACAAATATTCCTATGTTAAGACAAGTAGAATGAAAACAGAACAATTCTCAACCGTTTCTAGACATAAATATCACTCACTGTTTAAATAATCATATTCCCTGCTCAGTCTATCTAAAGCCTGAAAATTCAAATGATTGCATGCATTTTTTCCCATTACATGACAAATCCGAAGAGATATCTGTCCTTTCTTCCCTCTTTCTCCAAGCATATAGAACGTGCGACCTAATCTTCCTTCAAGATGAAATTAACCACTTTATCTGTAATTTCCTTGAACTAAAATACCCAATTCACCTCTTTTTAGATGCTATTCTAGAGCACGAAAAAACATCTATGCCATCTCCACACCGTGAAGAGCTATTTTAAAACAATTGTTAGTTTCACATATGCTCCAGCCCTGGACAACCGAAAATCATATGCAAACGGAAATAACAAATATTACATTTAAATATTCTAATACCATACTAAAATCCTTGACTATACTGCGTCTAATCAATCTCAATGCTGGAGTATACAGCACACCATGTCATAATTACAATTTAGCATACATCGGAGAGTCGAGCCACGTTAATAAGAGGATGAAAGAACACAAGCTGATATCAGAAGGTTTACGAACTCTTCAAGTCTTTTTACGCACATGCAAAAGCACGACCATAAAACTTATTTCAACCAAGCAAAAATCATTTATAAATCAAAAAATTATATTGAGAGGTAAATTGCGGAATCAATCATCATTGATAATTTCAATTTATCTGAAGGGAAATATAAATTTAATAAATATATATCGAATAAAGTCGCCAATCGTATTTCTAAACCCCCGGAAGAAACAATGGTTCCATAGATTATAACGTTTCCATATTTTTTCCTGTTTCATTTTATTAAAAATGTGGCTTAACCTATATATATATATATATCAAACCAAGAAGTAGGAGAAGATGAAAGGCGATATGATTGATTTATGTCTATCATTCTCATATATATATATATATATATATATATATATATATATATATATATATATATATATATATATATATATATCAAGGTATTAGTGTTGAATTGCTACTTATTAATTTGGTAACTACGCGGATCCCCCTATAAATAAACCAATTTATAGGGATATCCCTTCAGTTAATAAATTAATAGGTAGCTAATTTATATGGAAGTTAACTCTCTAACTCTAAAGATGATTCTTTACGGGTGTTCTGATTTAGGCCATGGCTTACCGGAGGTTTTCGGGTAATCGATGTAAATAAGAACTTTAATTAATAACGTAGCAAAAATACATTTATTCCTATTAATAGGGATAAGCGACACGTCACGAAGTAATTTTAGGGTGACAAGTAGGTTTTCTATTCAACGCTAGGTATTGAATTGGAGTGACAGGACTTAGGGGAAATAAACGGGTTCCATAACGCTAATAAGAGAGCGTATTAAACTTAATTTTCTAATATTTCTCAATGAGTCAATGACTCTTAATAGCAATAACATAGTGATTTGTCTTTCCTAATTGCTTGACTATATATAGTTCGATTTTCTAGGGGGCGTGGCCTAGACTTGTACAAAGGACAATCCTCCGCCGTCGATCTCCTAAGTTTCCACCCATAGGGCAGAGCCACCGAAAGGCTGTAAGTCTTATTTAACTTGTACATATTCCAAAAGTTTTATCTCTTTTACAGGATTTGCTAGTCACATATCTCTATTACAATTTCCTTTGTTCAGACTCTGTTTTAATTCTAGTGCTTTGGAGACAGTGTCTTCTTATAAATCTATCCCAAGACGCGAATTGTTTGTTTCTGTGTTTCCTCTTAATGACTAGGTGTCTTGGACTTTTAACCTTTTCTTGCGTACGCCTTCTTGTGTGTTCCCGTGCGTACTTCCACACTATTGAGAAATATATTTTCATTCCTTTTCTTTTAAACTAATCCTATATTCAAAATGGTATATACATTCTCATCTACTTAAAATCATATCAGAAATATTATTTTAAATGTGTGGAATTTGTTAGGATTTAATTAGATCCTAACGCGTCCATTTTGTGGAGTTTCTCGCTGGGTCTATTGAATCCTTCAATTTGATTTCAGTAGCCTACCTATCACGTAAACCGAGCAATACAGTACTCCTCTGCTAGTCCTAGAATTATTGAGAAAATAGCGAATAAGAATTACATATGTAGATTAAATACATATAAAATACATATTTTTGGTACACCTAATGTGTAAAAACCTTTTGAACCCACGCACAGGGCATCATAGCTTACATGAATGAAAACTAAACGGGCATATTAATGCCATGTTTTGTCATACAATAAAATCCTAATATTTAATATATTTATATACAATTTATTTCACAATTTGTTCCCATCCTTTTAAATTGTTATACAAATTATGATTACAACACGGTACAAATATATAATAAGACAAGCAAGAAAGCTATAAAAAAAACAGCTAGGCGTGTGTATATTTATGCTTCTTCCTCCTTTTATAAATGCGTCGTTACAAAAATCCTACAAAAAGATTTAGAAATATATGAACGACGCATCCCTGACAAACGTGACTCGTTTCCCGGAGCGCGTGAAAACGTCCGTCCTGACGTTACGCTCTCCGGTTCCTGTAGAGGTGTCCATTTGACTTC
The DNA here is from genome assembly GCA_963969495.1 of Ceratothoa steindachneri. Classification (NCBI taxonomy): domain Eukaryota; kingdom Metazoa; phylum Arthropoda; class Malacostraca; order Isopoda; family Cymothoidae; genus Ceratothoa; species Ceratothoa steindachneri. The sequence continues at coordinate 177,344,787 of OZ018318.1, forward strand.
TTGTGGTGCCATGCTCTTCCGTGTCATGCACTCTACGAAATAAAGTGCACCTGGTCATCCTTTTGTATTCTACCTGAATCTATGGGCGTCGCTAATCATCCGGCACCTTAGCATTGTGTGAGGGGGTAATCTCGCAGGTTTTAGTCTATCCACTGGGACAATGTCTCTTCTTCCGTCAGGCAATTCCAATTTGAAAACTTCGTTGCGGCGCTCGATTATTGGAAAATGGCCTCCATATGGGGCTTTTAGTGTTTTTTTTAAAGGTGTCTATTCAGAACAACAAAGAAGTTGCTTTAGGAAGATTTGGGAGCACGAAAGGCTTGTGCACCGAGTGCAGGATCCCTATGGATGGCTGCCTGACATTCCCTTGTTGTGCCATTGTTGATGCCAATTTGATAATAAACTTAGAGTCGGTCTTCGATGACGATGAGGAAAGTCAAGATTTGGGGCACAAGAGTGTGGTTCCCGTGACTACCGTGAAAATCCCGAGTCAGTGAGCAAAGAGGGAATGCTCAAAGAATAATTGAAGTGCCACCAGCCAGCCATGTCTACGCGTCACTATGGAGCACTTCAAATTCCTGTGTGCCCTTTCCACCATCCTGTTCGTTGACGGGCTGTACACCGAGGTGGGGAGACGAAGAAAACCAATGATGCCCCACCGCTTCTTGAATAGTTCTGACTCGAATTGGGTGCCCTGGTCGGTTACTACTTAAAGAGGGACTCTAAATCAGGAAATCCACCCGTCTATCAAAGCTAACGCAACTGTTGCGGCACCTATTTCCGGGATCGGTAGCGCTTTAATCCATCTCGTTGCTCGGTCGATGCATGATAGTAAATACTAGGCGTATGATGGTGTAGGATTGTCCAGGCTTTGCAGACGGTGAAAGCGATACAACTATATCGATATGTACAGATTCGAACCTTAAGGATGGAATATCACCAGGCAGGATTGGGGATTTTGTCTAGAGACTAATCTTGTAAGATTGACATGTGAGGCCCTCTCTCGTCCAGGAGCAAATATCCATGTCTATATTGGGCCAGAAACATATATATTTGATGAGATGAAGTGAAGCCTTGATTTCCAGGTGTGACAAATTATGTAATTGATCGAATATATTTTTTCCGTACGCCATAGGTACAAACGGTCGTGGATATCTTGATATTACTTTACACAAAAGTTAAAGTTCCTCGGAAAAAGGATAAGAATTTAGTCGCGAGCGACATTCTGTTATTTCTCCGTCATTATCCTGCGCTGCTGCCAAAGCCAAGAGGTCAAGAGAGTAAATTTGGATCGAATTGCCGTTCCTTGAAAGGCAGTCAGCGACTACGTTGTCTTGACCACGCACGTAAGCAATATCACTGATGTATTTTAGAAGTGTTATCCAATCGCGTTGTTGCCTGTCTGTTTTTGCACTTATTGGCGATGCAAAAGCCAATACTAAAGGTTTGTGATCAGTGCACAAGGTAACATGGCACTTTCAAATCAGGTGCCTCAAGTGGATGACAGCAAGATATGCCGCTAGGAGCTCTTTGTGGTAGGTGCAATATGCATGCTGCGTCCGGCTTAGCTTGTTTGAAAAGAGTGCCACTGGTTTTGGTGATACTTCAAACATCTGGTGCAGGGGCGCGTATTGGAAGCAATCCGTCACCAGCTCATTTTTAGAATCATTATGAATCGGGTGACAGAGTTTAAAGTAGTCGATTAAAGTCGATTTGTTTTTTTCAAAAGCTCATCGTGCCTGATCATTCCACACGAAATCACACGCCTTAGGTTGCAGGCAAACAAACTGTGTCACAGGGGCTGCAATCGCGGCAAATTTAGGAATCATTCTTTTGTAGTATCCTACATGGCCAAATATCTTCCAAGCTCCTTGTAGTCATTTGTTAATGGCATGTCTCAAATTTCCTCCATTTTCTTCGCTGTTGGTCAAATTCCTTCCACCGAAATGTGAAGCACTAAAAAATCGATTTCCTCCTTGGACAACTCGAACTTCTCCAGGGTACTCTCAACCCTTTCTCTACCAGCATTTTAAAGAATTCGTCCAAATGCTTAAGGTGGTTGTCCATATTGTCTGAAGATGTGGGATGTCGTCTACATATATAAAAACGAACTCTAATCCTCGAAACAGATTTTCCTATCCCGTTGGAAGGTGCAGCTTGTATTTTGAAGGTTGAATGGGAGCAATACGTACTCTTCCAAACAAAATAGAGTTGTGACCTCAGTGTTCTATATGTATACCTGGGCCATAGGGATTTGATGATAAGTACGAACCAGATCCAACCTTGACAAGATCCTTTGTCCATGGAGGTGGTTCGCAACACTTTGATTTTGTGGCAACAGATAACTCTCGGGATTTGAGATCGCATTGAGCACTCGGAAATCATCGACTATCCTGTACTTACTCAGTTACTTCTTCGGCACCATGTGAATCTGCAAAGCCATTTGTGATTTTGACGGGCGAACGCCCCCGTCCTTCAATAGTGTTACAAAGTTGCTTTGGTAACCTGTAGCATCGCTATTGAAAGATGCTTCAGCCATGCGAATGTCAGTGGAGCACTACAATTTCCGCTAGTATGGGTTACTAAGTGTTGTGATTAAGAGGAGGAATAAGTGGGTGTGGGGCCGTACAGAGCCTCTTATTTCTCCAATATGGCTCTGCATTGGGGCGGTAGGTGCTGAAGTACATTCGCAATTAAGGTTACCGCAGTTTCTCCAGATAATCTCACGTCTGATATAAGTTTTGTTTGTTCATCTATCAGTATGCCACGCGCACAAACCACTAAAAGAATAAAATGCCGTAGAAAGTCAATTCCTAAATGAAGTGATATACACGACTACAAATTACCACTTAAATGATCAGCGAAGACTAGGGATCACCATGTCCGTGTTGACTTCGCCGTGCACTTTTATTTTTCCGCCATTACCCGTTGAAATATTTATACTGGACTCGCGCAATTCACCCGATTTAAGCGATTTAGCGGGATTTATGATACCCTCGCAGCTGTGTCGATTAAATAAACGGCGAAGGTCAAAAATGACGAAATACCGGCGGCTGCGATGGCAATGGCATGCCCGCCTAGTTTTATGCCAGGGATATCAAAGATGGCCTGGAGGAACGTTGCATCTGTACCTTTTCACCTCCTTTCGGCCACCTGCACCAGGGTTTGCAGAATTTTGCGTTTTCTCCAAAGTAGACGTTTAAGCGGCAAATTACAGGTCTTTGGTTCTTTGGGAACAGTCGCAATCCTCCTGGTATATTATGCGCACTATGATCGCTATTATTATGCATATAACTGAGACGATTCTCATTAGGGTATACACCTTTGGGTACTGACCGCGCACTTTTCCCTGAATTATTTATATAATTATCCCTCGTACTGTTATTAGCACTGAGAACTAACGACTCACTACAACTATCTATATTAAGCAGGGTTGGTTCTTTATGAGTGTCAATTATGGGCGTAATGTTAGCCATAGGGACTAAATGAACTTGTGTCTTGCAAACTCTTTACCAACTCTTACCCAGAAGGCTGTTCTTCATAGTTCTTCAAAATTGGTCAAGGGGAGGCGTGAGAGCATGGCGGATGCAATGAGATTCTCGAAAAGCTTGAGTTCAGTATTTTTAATAGACCAGTTACTTCCGCCCTTAAAAGTGATAATTTTGGTCCGATAAAATAGCCGCTGAAACACGATCGACTGCCTTAGGAAAAAGTGAGGCCAATATAGGGAAAAATTGGGCCTGCACAATTTAGAACCAACGTGCGACTGCTGTTTCATTAAAGATGGGCGGCTTGATGTGATACCGATTACGAAATCCCTTTCACCTTGTTCATGCTGATGATGACTTGTTGCGTTCCTATGTTTAATACCTTCACTGACTGTTGAAACGAAGGCTTACCAATTAATAGGAAGATCCATGTAGTTATCAAATTAATAGGTAAATAATTTATATGAAGGTGAATTATCTGACTCCAAAGATGATTGTTCACAAGTGTTGTGATTTAGGCTGGGCTTACCGAAGGTTTTGGGGTGATCGAGGTAAAGAGGGACTTTCAGAAAGGACGTAGCAAAAATATATTATATTCCAATACTGGAGTATTAAACGGGCAAGCGGGGCATCACGAAGTACTTTGCGGGCAACAAGCAGGTTGTCTGTTCAACACTAAGTATTGAATTAGAGCAACAGGATTTAGGGGAATTAAACGGGTTCCGTAACGCTAATAAGGGAACGAATTAATCTTAATATTTATTAATGAGTTTATGACTCTAAATAACGATAACTTAATGAATTGTCTTTCTGAATTTATCGACTATATAACAGTATTATTTTCTATAGGACGTGGGCTAGACTCGTACGTGGGACGATCCTCCGTCGTCAAACTCCTAAGTTTCCACCCATAGGGCGGAGCTACCGAACAGCTGTGTGTCTGATTTACCAACATATTCCAATAGTTTTATCTCTATTACAGGATTCGCTAATCACACATCTTTGTTAAAATTTTATTTAGTTCAGATTTTGTATTTTCCCAGCTGCTAGGATTTAATAAGACCACCGCGCGTCCATTTAGTGGTTTCTCGCTATTCCTACATATTGAATCCTGCAATTTGGTGCCAGTAGCCTACCTATTACATAAACCGAGCACCACAAATTAAAGCAAATTAATGATAAATTTATGATTGCTGAACCAAGTCTTTATCATAAACTTTGGACTAAATTTTTGAGTAGGTCATTTGCCAATTACAAACCAAATATTGAAAAATTAGAATTCTGCTCTTCTAACGTTTGACCTTATTATTTTAAGGATATTATTATATGGAAATTCAGCTCAGTCAAAGTGAGATCTAAACTGCTCCTAATTTTTAGCAGAATCCAAATTTTTAATAAGTTAATAATATTACCTGATTCCAGTTTCTCATGGCCTTTAATCAGCTGACCTAAATATTAAATGGGTCTTTGATTACCTTCATTATACACTAGCAATAATATCAAACGTTGTCCGGGCATAATAAAACTAAAGTGGACAAATTTAAATCTCTGTTTGAGGTAAATTAAGCAATTAAAAGGTTTATTTTAATTTTGATTAATAGATTAATGTATTATGAAAGACTAACAAAGAAATATTTATACATTACAGTACTGCGGTAGAGTGAGCAAGAAGGTGGGCGGGCAGGCAAAGAAATGTGAGAATTTAAAGCACGCCTCAATGAGATGGGAGCAAGTTTTAAATAAATATCTAAATTATTCAAGTTTTGGGTATGCTAATAATAGGTATTATCGGGTATTTTAAACATTGCAGTCGCATAATTAGTCTGGCGAACCTTAATTTTTCCAAGAGAAAGTAAATAATTTAATTACAACTCATAGCCCCAAATACCTGTCCAAATACACTAGAAATGGTAATATTTTAACCCTAATCTAACCTAACATGACCAAACAACTAGGTAGCACCCCTTTTGGTAAATTTAAGTAGCTTATGTTACTCCTCTTGTCAAGGTACCCCAAATGATAACCTTTCTTAGCCTTAAAGATCTCTCAAGTGGCTTTTTATAGCGGTCATATATATATATATATATATATATATATATATATATATATATATATATATATATATATATAAATATATATCCATACTAGCAGAGACACCCCTTGTTTCTCGGGTAAAATGTGCGTTTGGAAATAGAGTAGGACGAATTTTTATCACGAGCAACCACTGGGATAAAAAGTCGTATCACAAATAAATATAGATTCACATTGTTAAAAATTCTTATATTCTGGCACAAAATGATCTCTACTTGCTGACTATTATTATTTTTAGGCTGAAGGCAGACACAGGAGAGGTGAGCACTCTCCCTCTAATATAATAATCTTAAAATGAATAACTGTTTCACCGCACGCACCCGGCAGTTTATATTGACGCGTTACTGAGCGTTAGGTATCAAGCGAACAATGTTGTGGCAACAGAAACAGATCCAGCGTCTTATCCTCTTCAATAACTCTATATTTTAAGAATTGTATTAAAAAAAATATATTGGATTGGAAAAGCTTTTTAAAGGAGAGTGGGAGTGGGGGGAGGAGGATAGATGGTAATGGGGTAGAGGGAGATACATTTTTCTCTTGTTTTGGCTGTCTCTTTTTAGAGGCGGGATATGGGGCAGTTAGAACTGGATTTTTTCCTTACTATAAATTGACAGACAGACACAAACACACAGCTATACCTTATTTTTATTATATATATATATATATATATATATATATATATATATATATATATATATTTATATATATATATAGTCATATGAGTTGCTGCTGACCAGTCTAATCTTCAATTTCACGGTGAAGGTAAGGACACATAAGAGGCTGAGGTACATGTGATTTATTTATGGAACAATGTTTCGGGCGTATCACCCATCTTCAGGTTCTAAAATCATAATTACTATAATACAGTTAAACAATATTAAAAATTTTGAAAATAATCAAGTTAGTAGGTAATTTAAAAATTAAAAAATAACTCAGGGATTTAAAAGGCAATAGAATCAAAGTATCAATCTAATGTAACCACTATTGACACGAAAAAAAATGGGGCCTCACAATAATTTATTCACTAGAAAATGCAACAAATTACCTCAAAAAATATTTCTTTCATCCCAACTTAAAAATCACTTTCGTCAACCCACTTTCCATAGGAAGTTTCATCTCTAGAAATGAGCAGCCGTGTTGTTTACGCTTTTACTTGTCCTTATGGTGTGCAAGGAACCTATATTGGTAGCACGGTACGCTTATTGAAAGAGAGGTTTTGTTCTCACATGGGAATAAGCCATCGCACAGGAAAAAAAATGACTAAGAAGGAAGCTTCTGTGATTAGAATGCATAGTATACAATGCAAGACAGAATGTTCCATAGATAACTTCAAAATAATTGGTCACAATAACAATGAATATAGTCTAAGAATTTTGGAATTCCTACTAATACGTACAAAATCTTCCACACTCAACATAGATAATACCGCTGTTCCCCTTCTTATTATTTCTTAATTTTAATTACCTCATTCAACAACCAACCAACCTTCTCTTATTTAACAACCAACGAATCAAATTCCTATCCTTCTTTAAGCCACATCCTTTGTGCTTTCTCCTGAACTTTATCGGTAAGCAATATTATACTCTAATTATTTACTTTTGTGTTTTTGCTCTTTTTTTCGTGTCAATAGTGGTTACATAAGATTGATACCTTGATTCTTTTGCCTTTTGAGTTATTTTTTAATTTTTGATTTACCTATATAGACTTAACTTGATTATTTTTTATATTTAAAATATTGTTTAACTGTATTATAGTAATTATGATTTTAGAACCTTAAGATGGGTGATACGCCCGAAACATTGTTCCATAAATAAATCCCATGTACCTCAGCCTCCTATGTGTCCTTACCTTCACCGTGAAATTATTATTATTATTATTATTATTATATATATATATATATATATATATATATATATATATATATATATATATATATATATTAGTTATGCTAAGTAATTATAGACAAAGCCTTAGTTAATGACAATATTCATTAATGCCATCGGTCCAGAATCAACAACACTGCCATAATCTTTTATTTTTAACTATTCTTAATCAAGACATTATTTGAAATTAGAGTCCTTTTTTTCTATTTTGTTTCGAAGATATTAATGACAACGATTTTAAGTTATATATGTTAAAGTTATCTTTTAAAGGAAGTGATGCTTAAATTAGTTCGTTGTTCACTTATTCCTCCTAATGGGAGGAAGAATGGGATGGTATGGTCATGAGGGGTAGGTGCCAGAAAACATAGAACATGAGAAATTGGAAAGAGAAGGTGTTGTTGGTAGAGAAGATGAAATTAAAGAATTGGGCGAAAAAAAGATCTCGTTGATTTTAAAGAGGCCAGTGGGGTAATTTCAATCAAAAAGAACAAAAAAAGAGTAGGAGTAGAACAAGAGTGGGTGGTGGGGGTAGAATTTTGTAGTGGTAAAAGGGACAAATTATCTAGAAAAGAAACCTGGATGTCAGATCTAAGAGATTAAAGGATTGAAAGGCGAGAAGGAAACATATTACTTGTAAAGTATTGGAGTAAAATGTAAAGGAGTATAATTCAAATCTGACAAATGTGCGAATTATTAGTGTTAGGAGAAGGGGATGAAACAGAAGATGAAGTTTAAGAGGAGAGTTGTGGAAGTAGAATGGGGAATTTACACCACCCCGAGGATCGGCTTTATTCCACAAACAAAACAACCCAAATGCACAAATTAAAAGACCCATGAGGGCTGCCGTGGTCAAATAAGGCGTGAAACCACATGATGGCACCTGGCAGTTTCTTTACCCTTGACCCCGGTAATATTTTAAATTATTGGCCGTTCATAAGGAGTATTAGGGGATACGATGGTTAGCAAATAACCAGACATCGGGGCTGGGGGCTAAAATTATTGCCATACACCCAAACAACAATTCAGTAAATGGGAGCTTTGCCTCGGTTGATTCATGAGTAGTTTCAGGAATGTTGCGGGATGCCCGATCTTTGGAGATCCTATTTAATCTATTCTTCTCTCAAATAAGGATGAAACCTAAGCCAGACATTTTCCTTCTCATCACTTTAACATTTCTAAATGATTCCCCTTTTAAAATCTCCTACCTGAGGATCATATTGGCGGCTGGCCTTTTTAGGTTAGGGAAAAAAGGTATAATTTCCGCGTCATGGTAAGTAATAACTTCCTATCGATTGTTGAAGACGAAACCTTTTATTCAACACATTTGTTAATGGATTCGTGTAGAGATGAAGTTGACTTTAAGATTTTGATAATATTTTATATAGTCTTATTATTTAGATTCGTTAGAAAATTGAAAAAATGATTGTCGAATTTGGAGTGTGAACATTAAGATTAATTACTTTAGATTTAGTATATATTTTGTTTGGTTCAACTGAGCAAGTCATACATAGCATAAGCAACAATAATAAAGTTGAAATTTATAGGATTTCGTTTCCATCTGTCTACTATACCGGCAGGTGGGCCAAGGCGATTTATCTTCCTCACACTTTCACTTGGTTTACCTTGACTACTTTCGTTTCAAATCTCTCATCACTGGTCTACACATTTAGCTTCACGAAACGTTAATTGTTTCAAAAAGATAAACATCATTAGTTGTACTCGTATGTATGTGGAACCAAGTCTAAAAATATTTGTATGTTAAACGAGTCAATCGCTCTTTCCTTTTGAATCTTGTGGAAGCAAAGATGCGATTTGCTTCATGTGCTTCCAAGCCCAATTTTAAGTCCGTTTTACAAGATTGTCCGAGAAATCTGAGCAAGAGTACATAATGAGGCTCTGTTTTGGCTCATTCATCTATACTCTCTTTCTAGGATTTTTTTAATACAAGGTGCGCCTTTTATATTAGAGAGCAGTAAATTACCAAAATGTCCCCCTTCTCTCTTTTTGAGCCAGACAAGTTAACGACCTGTTTTAAGGCCCGTTCAGTTGTCTCTCGTATATCTTTGATTCGAATAGGCTTTGACTCACCTTTCTTGTCATGGCGAACCAGAGTTGGTTCCGTTTTCTATGACCAAGAGTAAGCGTGTGTATTTCATTCGCCGTCGTAGGAATCCCCCCTAACTTCATCTCATACTTAAATCTGGTTTGCCTAAACGTAGCAGACCTGTATTTTTTCGTCTTGTCTTTGACCGATGCGTAACCTGGGAGATACATTAACAAATTGTAGTATGAGTGGAATGAAAATGCTTAGCCTTCTGTTCTTCAACACGTGGGGATACGGCATTATTATTGCTTCCCTTTTCTGATTTTCTTCCATCTAAGCTTGAATACAGTTATAGTAGTCTATTGAATATTGGAGATTGTATCAAATCTCTGGTCCCTGAGTGATAACTGTTGCCCTTCACATACCCTCTTTAGAAAAGCTTCTTCTCGACGTGGCATAGATTCTGCTCAACTTACGTCATATTCCCTGCATGATGCGTTGTTCGGAGTAATAGTGGATTCAGCTTTTTCACCAGTAACCACAGGATCTCATAGCCCCCACTGCAGTTTAACTTACCTAATCCCTCAGATCGGTTGTGTGATATTACGACTCCATAGATGATATGACCACTGAATAATTTTCGAGACACCTCTTCATTAAAAACTTACACTGGAAATATTGCGTTCTGATTTTCTGTAATATCATCCTTTAACATTGGGCCAGCACCTCCAACTATATAAAAGTCTGGCAAAAGAACTACCCAATTTATTCCATATAAACCAACACCTCTATTCCCCATTATGTCACATCTTAATCGGAAATCGTTCAAAAAAAGTAATTAAGCCGATATTCTTCCAGGAAGGAAACCCACCGACGCTCAAAATTGGAAAAACTATCGCTAATAAATATTAACCAATATTCTTTTTAACCAAAACATGCAAACTATTTACAGGCTTATTAAAAGACAGCATATATGATAGAAAGAGGAGCTGTAGATTCCGAATCAGCCAACATCAATTTTGGAGAAAAAGAATGACTACATAAATCTATTAATATTTAATAAAACCAAAGCAGAAGAATGTTAAAGTCGAGTGAAGTAATTCATCATGGCTTAGGTGTACCTTCCCATACGATATAACTTTTTACAAACTCGTGGGTACTGAAGTGGATTTACTTTTACAATTTTCTCCCAGATATTATCACAATGATAAGGACATAATTGAAAGTCGACAGAAACAACTGGGTCATATTCCAAGGCGACCGCTTCTTATCGCTTCTATTTTTACTAATAATTACCTGGTCAGCATAATTCTCAATACCAACTTCAAATGATAAGCATAATCTAAACAAGAAAAAGAGACTAAAATACCAAAACTAACCCCCTGATTTTTACAGATTACCTTGAAAAGCAAACCAAATGTAGGAAACATGTACCTCTGCAAAACATTAACCTCAGTAAAGAAATACATATAAGATGCTTACAAAGATATGCAAGAAATAGGACTCAGTTAACAACTGAAATACGTATATTTTGAATTAAAAGATTTAAATACATTTTAAACAATGTAAGAACAATATTAATACTGAATGGACTTACCTATTTTGGCGGCTTTAGGACTGCTATTCGTTTATGCATACGAGGGGCTGTCAATAAGTTTTGCGAATCGGTAGGGCAAAACAAAAGAAGGGGGAGGACTGTTTATGGGAGTGTTAAGACTTGTTATGACAAGTCAGGACCTGCAGCTGCACGCTCCTGCCTCGTCAATTTAAGAAGCAGTAGCTGATGGCAGATCGTCAGTCACAAATTTTTCAACAATGGAGAAGGTTGAGCACCGTGCAGTGATCAAATTTTGACCACGGAAGGCAAGAATGCAAAAGAGATCCATGAACGCATGGTTGCAGTGTACACAGCCATCGCCCCTTCCTATGCAACCATTGATCGCTGGAATATGGAGTTGCGTCATGGTCGTGAGTCCCTTGAAGATGACCCGTCAGACGTGACCAACGAGGACAATGTAGCTCGTGTGGATAGGATGATCCTGGAAAATCGACGGTTGAATGTCGAAGAAATCTAGTGATAACTTGGAATATCTCATGGAAGTGTTATCAAAATCATCCACGACAATTTGGCCATGACCAAGGACATTTGCCCGTTGGGTTCCTAAAAACGTCACGCCCCATGATCGACTTCAACGTCTTCAAAAGTTCGGAGGAGCTGCTGCTCCTGTACAACCAAGACTCGAGTCACGCAAAGTGACAGGTGATGAAACGTGGGTCCATCACTAAGATCCCGAGACCAAGCTCAAGAGCATGGCTTGGAAGCACAGGGGCTCTCTGATTCGCATCAAGTTCCGGACCCAACCCTTAGCCAGGAAGATCATGGCCACCATCTTCTGGGATTCTGAGGGAGTGCTGATGGTGGACTATGCGCCTCGTGGAAGGACCATCACAGGCCAATATTACGCCGAGGAACTGGTTGGGTTGAAGGAGTGCATCCGGCAGAAGCGGCGCGTCAAGTTGACACGCGGTGTCCTGCTCCTTCACGACAATGCCCCTCCTCTCCTCAAGGATAAGGTTGCACAAGCTGCCCTGCGCGAGTGCGGCTTCGAGGAGCTCAGCCAACCCTCCTACAGTCCAGATCTGGCCACTAGCGACTACTTTTTATTCCGCTAGCTCAAGGCTTCACTGCGTGGATGCCGGTTTGGGAACGATGAAGATGTCCAGCTCGCTGTCCAGGAGTGGATTGAACAGCAGTCGGGAGATTTCTGGTTGTCGGGAATTCGAAGCCTCAGGGAAAAGTGGCGCAAGTGCATTGAAGTCGAGGTTAGTTATATTGAAAAATAGTAAAACACTTTTCCTCATATCTCGTTTTCTTATATGCAAATTGCAAAACCTATTGACCGCCCTTCGTAGGGTTAATACTTCTGGTGATTACAGCTTGTGGTATTTCCGAGTGTGTTTGGCTTATGAGTTCAGCAATTCTGTGCCGTATTCCTGATTTGTTGGATTTTATTTTACAGTCTTTTCTAGTGTTGTTCCTATATGATCTATAGGGTTCATTTTAGGGGATTGAGTCGGCCAAAGAAGTCACTTGATGACACTTTGCTTGCTAATATTTTTAAAGATGAAATTTTTTTTAAAAAGTTCCTAGTCCCGGTTTAAGAACGAAAACGTATTTTTTTATTTCATATTGCCAATTCACTCAACCAAATATAAACTTTGATAATCACAAATCGCTCCCCACACTCTAATGGAAATGAAAGTGTTTTACCGTTGTTTTTATTTTGTTATTTTCAAACTGCTGAGAGGTTAATTTCCAAACCTATAGGGGACCACAGCCTTAAATTTGAGTAAACATGGATTCGCCAGAAATAAATGTGTTATCCCAAATTTCCAAAGACTTCCCACTAATTTTGCCAGAGTATTTATTCTTCTTAATAATATTGGTCATAGTTAATGGATGCATTTTTCTGGTTTCTGATACATAATAGCCCAAAAATTGCAGTTAATTTGCTGATGTTCTTGTGTGATTTAGAATATTTCTGTCAAGTGAGAAGTTTTTAACCGAGGTTCATTCTTATTTGGTGTTCTATCTATCTATTGTAATACAAAGTAACAAAAAAGTTGGAATCGAAACGGACGAGAAGATAATGTGTGCATATAAACTAGTGAATAATATTTGCAGAAAGCAGCTCTGCCCCACCCCAAAAAATGAATTACTTAACCGTACCAAGATTAAGCCTAGACAAATTCTATCTGGCAACAAGGTAATATACCGCCACTAAGGCCCATCAAGGTTCTACATATCTGAGATAAACCAACTTTGCATTGTAAATACAATTTGCAACATCAAGATCAAGGGTTCTCAGGACAAGCATACATTACAACGGTAGACCCGCAATTAGGAGCTGATGCAATAACGGAGAAAGTGGCCATAAGAGCACACCAACCCGATTCCTAGTCACAAAACACAAAAAACTATGCGTAAAAGCACTCTAAAATGGACAATTAGAGTGATATAAGCATAAAAGAGGTGGACACTAAATAGAAAAAATCAATAAATAGTAGTATAATAAGAAAGGTTTAGGTAACTGTCTAAAAATTGAATTGCTGGTTTTGGTGCTGTAAGGATTAAAATGTGGCTAATAGGTACCAAGCCTCAGAACAATTGATTACATAAAGATGGGTGAATGACTGCCGACAATAAGTCCAGGTTGGGTCACGCCGTACAGAAATTGTGATCAACATATCCTCGAGGTATAAAAGCCTATTTGCAGATGAGGACTATACAAATCTCAATGATAGAATATTTATGTTACATCTATGCTAGACAATCCTAAATAGAGTTTAGCTATAATGTAGCTTTAAGCATGATAGTACTAACGAGATGCTATCAGCGATAATAAAAGTTCTCTTCTATGTCATGATAAAATCATACCCACACTCACCATTGCAAAAGATTCATCCAAGAAATTAGATAAGTTGCGTTAAGATAAGTGACTAATTGAAACAACTAAAGGCTTGAAAGAGCAGAATCGGACAAAAACTCTAAATACTAACCCATAATTAAAGAAATAAAGCAGAATCAGAAGCTTAATGCTGTATCCAATAAAACTCTTGAATTATGAGTTACCAAGATGATTGAAAGATCAATGATTACCTAATTATTATTTGTTTCTGAGGAGAAAAAGGCTACGAAATTGCATTTGCAATCACTAAAATCAACAAAATCTGTGATTTGAAGTGGCACGAGGTCAAATGCATCGCTGATCAAAGTCTAATCATGTAAACAATTGCCAAGGGAGCATTACTTGTGTATATATGTATATGCTTCGAAGTCTAAATGCGAGTTGGCTTCCTCGTCATCTCTTCCTTGTTAAAGACCCTGGAGCTCTTCTGGGTGCTGCGTTCGTCTTCAAGTTCGATCTCTTTGAAGTATACTGATCATTGCGATAGAAAAGTCCACGATGCAGAACTTAAAGACGGTTGTTGTTTAACTAATAGCGACTTACAGAGTCCGTTAGTATCCTTGGCGCATTTTAATCTACGCTTTTCCTCGTTAGAATGTTTCGTTAAGCAAAAGATACAGGGTGATGGAGTGTGGCTGTTTTGCCAATAGATTTGTTGGGTAATGCTTAAAACGAGCATGGTCATGAAAGGACCAGTCTCTTTCATTTTTCTTCCATGCTTTTGTTCGTGGACGCCACGTCACATCTGGAGGTTTGTGTCGCCCTCTCGGCCACCACAATAGTAGTTTGCCCTCAGAACCATAATGATTTCAGTTTCAGGAGAATCTGGATTATATATTTTCACACATTTTCCGTAAGTACCAACTTTCTGCCTGATACAGCCTCCTTGCAATTACGGTTTAGATTGAAGTGAAAAATTCCTTACCTTAAATTAAAGTTAGGCCAAAATTTGGTTAAGAGTACAACGGCAGAGAGAGCCACTCTTCAGTTTGGGAAAGAAAATGAGACAAATAAAACTAGTTTAGCTAATAGGTACTCGCCTAGTTAGTCTTTGTCACGAACTTTAGCTAAGACTGGATAAAGGTGAACCACAATACGACCATTTGGCTCTAGAACAAATCATGATGTAAAGTCGTTAAGGTATGTTTCGCAGTGGTTGTTCTCGTTTTCCACAAGTGGCGTCAGTAAAATGGTCGGTTGGGACGCCTCACTGAAATCAATTAATTGACACCTATAAGATGAGCAGAAGCATATAAGGAAAAAGGTTGATCGCAGAACATAAACGAGAGATAGACTAGCTTTAGTGTATCTAGGACATTTCCTATTTAATTTATCCTTAGTTAACATAAAGATTTATAGCATTATTTTCAATTGGATTCTCACAATGCGATTCAGTACAGTTCTGAGTCCTTAGTAGATATATATTTATTAGCTAAATTAGATCGTGAATTCGTCATTACTTATGAAAATAGCTTCATAATTCGTAGAATCTGGCCAGATTGTAGTCAAATTATGGCCAAAAATTAGTCATGTAAAAATGCAAGTAAATGTGAGAAGGGAAATTGCTGACTTAGAAAGCAAAGCGTAAAAGTAAAGATTTTGTTCGAAGTTTTAGAATTTGCTACTTCTGCTTAACAGATATTAAAGGTGAGTATTCAATGTGTTTTTTGCTTGTGTTTAATATACTTTCAAGTGATGTATCAATTAAAAAGATTAAAATACATATCATGTTGTACTTCCACTATTTCTGCAAGTAATATCCATTTTAAGAGTTTATTTTATTTCACTGCAGGCTGCAAAAGAAATGGTAAGAAATCAATCATGTATCCAGATCATCCTTTTGCCAGCACTGCATATAAAACTAGGCTTAATGAAGCAATTAACCACAGCACTGCAACTTTTAAGCCATGTTTCTATTATCTCAAAGTAATGTCCCCTAAAATAAGTGATGCCAAGAATAAAGAAGGGATATTCCTAGGCCCTCAGATTAATCAACTTATCGTGGATGAGGACATGGAGGCGACAATGGATGAAACTGAGCTAGCAGCCTGGCATGCATTGAAAGATGTATGCATAAGACTTATTGAAAAGCACCAAGGGCCCCAGGGAGAGTGAATACTGGAGAGCCTAATCAGGTGCTACCAAGATCTCGGATGAAATATGTGACTGAAGATACACTTTCTTCATTCTCATCTGTCCTTCTCAAAGGATGCAGGAAATATGAGTGATGAGCATGAAGAGAGCTTCCTTCAAAATATAGCGTCAATGCGAAAAAGGTATAAGGGAAAATGGAGCCCTGCTATCCTGGCTGATTTCTGCTGGACTTGAAGCGTGACACACCTGAGACGTCTTACAAACGAAGATGTAAATACTAAAATGTAGGTCAATACATTAAATCATGCTAACAAATATTGCTGATTGATTATATATTCATGAATTAATTACAATGGACAGACTTAATCTGACTTTTGGAGCGAAATTCATTTATGGTATCCTGGAAATCGGTATCAATTACCTAATTATTAAATTGACAATTTCCAAGAAAATGTTACATGATGGGAATTTTTGTTATCAAATTTAAATTCAGCCACTTAAATTAATAATAAAATATACATGAGATCTATATTTTTTCTTGAAACTAATATTTGTTGTACAGTGTAATCAATCTGATGGCCTGATTGGAATGGTAATTCACTTTTTATTTTGCAGCCAATCAATTAAAAGCGGCTAAAATACGTATCACTTAATCCATTCATTCGAGTCATATATGAATAATTTTTCCCTATTGATGTTGTGGTTTGTGGGTTCAGAAAAACAATATATGTAAATATTTTTGAAAGTATTAACAACCCTGGAAGAAATGAGAGTGAAATCCTCAGATTTGTAATGCTGCTCTGCTCACCTGCCTTTTGAAACCACTACCTTACTCCTCCTTAACCGGTTATTAATGGCGCTAAAAGTTTAAAAAATACTATAAAAATATTGTAATAAAACGCTACAAGTTAACTAGCCAAATTGTTATAATGGATAAAAGTATGAAAGAAAAGTTAAGTATGTCTCGACCAAACGAATGGACACATAACTACTAACTAAATGCCGCCTTATGTCTAAATATAAATAAATTAGATTAAAATTATTATGAGTTTCTAATGAATACATATGGGATAGAGAACTCCATTTTATAATAAAGACCAACTTCATATGTTTAGTTTGGAATGTCTGAATGTTGTTGCTTTGCATTTATGATTCTATTGTATGTCCTATTCTCACCCGGGCAGTTAACCATTCGCACTTACTGTAGTTTAACAATAATGGCTTATCAGTTAAACCAACCCATTTGATCGATATGCCGCGATTGGTGTTTGTTTTCCAAGTTAAGGTCGTAACAACCCATTCCTCATTCTAATAATTACAATGAATCTCGAGTGGGATATTTTAGATGTGTTATTCTTTTGAGCGATTTTGGAGGGGAGAGCCCTTGTTACTCTTATCTACTACCCTAATTATCAAACCAAAGAGACGTAATTTTGCATGAAAATGGAAAAGTGGAGTAAAATATATTGCAGGTTTGAGTAGACAAAAAATGTATATAATAGTGCATTTTTTTAGTCGATCTTGATTTGTGTGAAGACAAATCAAAAGACAGCATTGTCTGAATAATAAAATCAAATTTTTGTCCGAAAACTATAATATGAATATCAGAAAATTTAAGTGAATTTTTGGCGTTATAAACTATAAATAAGCTGAAAAATAGGTCATAAGTCAAATTGCTTGTTCTTATATATTTAGAAAAAATTAGATTTTAAGGCAGTTTTTGATTAATCGATGGAAAGTTTGGACTTCTCGTGTTTTAGTTCAAAATATTTAGCAGTAAATCACTTGTGGTTTAACTGTGAAGGAGAAAAGCAAACGTAGCAGACGCCCTTAAATTACAGACTAGAGGACACGAACGGGTGTTGGGTATGGGGAAGTGTTTCATTTTGTTAAGCAAATTTTTACATAAACCATAACAGAATTGCTAATTTTCTTCTTTGGTGCATCACTTATCGCACACACTGTATTTTTTTAAGCAAATTTTTACAACGGCTTGTGTTGACTTTTAGCTGCAGGAAAGGAACGGAATGAATGTCCGTGTAACAGAACCAACGGAAGAACGTATTAACAAGGGTATGATGGCATATGTAGTTAAGCAATTTTGGATTCCTACCCTAAAAACCTTTTTATATTCCATTGGGTAGGAGTTCAGCCTACGTAATATAGTATCTTGGGATCAAATACGTAAATGGTCAGTCGAGGAAAATATACATATTAATTTTAGTACTCACGTATATGAGAAAGCTCGAAAACAACCAGCAAACTCAAAATACAATGAGTAAAACAGAGAAGATAAGCACTTATCAACGAAAAAATGTCAAATATAATTTTTAATATTAAAATTCATTGATAAGTAAGGATAAATTGCCTATAAACTGAAGTTTAGTTTAGATTTGAATGAAGTTATATGTACCTAATTGTAAAAGATTTTTTTAAACCTAAATTTTTCTAGTACATCTTTATAAACACGGAATTAATGTGTAGGCTTTATATGAATACGGAGGTCAAGTGTACCTGAAAATATAAGGGATCAGATTATGTAAACCTTTGTGTGGCATGGTGAAATACACGTGTAAATTTATAAATGCATATTTTTAGGTATCTGATTTGAGGTTAATCATAACTAAAGATCACAGACAACGCTCCATGATACATGAATTAATCATGACCTACTATTTTCTAAAGCTTACTAAGGGTTTCCATACCAAATAGAGCCAAACATGACCATTGATCTCCATATTAGACATTTCAGCACATTCAAACCAACACACTCATGTGTCCATCCCCTTGTGTCCTTTTTTTAATGCTTTGATGAACATAAGTTTGCGATGAATGTGTCAATATTCTACCTTTATGCTGGAAGATTCTTTTCATTCATTTATCTCTTTCGCCACTTTATTTATTATTTAATTTTAGTCCTTTAGCTTTCCCTACTTTTTAACAATACCGAGACACCATAATATAAATGTAATAAAAGAAATTAAATATTTAAGAAGCCTTTCAACGGTATGAGCTGCCAAAGGTCTGGAAACTTAGGATTATCAGTGTGTCTCTAGTAAATGTGTTTTTTGTATTTACGACTAGTTGGAACAAGTTTTGATGGGTAGGATTATTTTGACCGTCTTATTAATACTATAATTGCTTGATACTAAAGCTAAGGTAAGAAAAGAGAGAGAGAGATAAAGTAAAATCCTGAAACTACATTAGCAT
This sequence comes from Ceratothoa steindachneri, assembly GCA_963969495.1. Lineage (NCBI taxonomy): Eukaryota > Metazoa > Arthropoda > Malacostraca > Isopoda > Cymothoidae > Ceratothoa > Ceratothoa steindachneri. The sequence continues at coordinate 177,364,066 of OZ018318.1, forward strand.
AACTAAAGGAGGACGCGTAACAAGTGAAATTTTGACGTTTTCTTACTAGAGTCCACAACACTATATTTCATCCACTTCAACTTGTCCAGAACATTGCGTCTGGTGTTTTCGTCCATCCATGACAGTTCTCTCGCGCCACAAAACGTATCCATGAAATGCACTGGCTTTACATTAATTTTTGAATTTATTTTTAATGTCCTCTTTCTCAAATTTAAAATCTTAAACCATGCAAATATTACTTACATTACTACCTCACTGGTTGTTTCCAGACAAAACGAGCCATTCACTTGGGAAGAGGACTCCTGCTTACAGTTTCGCACCCTCGTCCTTCCTGCACGGTTAATCGTTCTATCTCTGTGGGTGCTCTTCAGCTGTGGAATAGTCTGCCTCATGGCATACGCCCCTCTTCCTAGCCCGATATTTTTAAGTAAGTTCTAAAACCCATCTCTTTTCTCAAACCATTTGCTAGTCGATGGACAGACGCAAGCGACCGCTTCATGATCTTAAAAGGTGCAATATAAAACCTCTATTATTATTATTATTATGAGAATTTTTTAAATAGAAAAAATTGTAAGCGTATTTGTGATATGCTATTGACTGTTGTGTTTTTTTGTCGATTATTTTTATGTAAATTATTATATGACTAAAGAATAACTCTTTGTGTTCAGTTTAAGATTCACTTTAACGGCCTCAGTTTTAATGGTGCACTTGCCAAAAGAAAACAATTAACTCTCCTGTCACAAATGTAGTGTCTTCACGTTATTACGTTTTACTTTCCGTCATGAATACATTGAAGGGAAGATCGCAGACAAGAAATGAAATAAATTTATAGGTAATTCTTTATGTGAGTTACAATTTTCGAGTGGCAAAGCTTCCAGATAATGTTATGGAATTTTCTACCGTGCTTCACCTTCATATACCAATGTTAGCGTTTGCATTTTCGTCGTCTAGAATTTTTTTAAAATTTAAAATATTCCTTTTATTGATTTTTTATTCGAAGAACCAAGTGTTCGTAAGCTGGGAAAGGTAATGGCACCCATAAATATTATGCTATATCAGGTGTTATTTATAATTAGTAGAGTGATTTTACTCGATAGACCAACTACACTTGAGCCTTGCAGAAACGCAAAATTTTAGAGTATGATCATATTCACTCACGCCTATGAAATATAAATTCACGATGCAGTTAAGATCCATAAGTTTAATTTATAGTATATGCCTACACTATAACCTTCTTTGATATCTTGACACATTGTGTAATTGCTGTAGTGCTCATGTAAGTGCAAATGATTATTTGAACTGCTGTGGTTGGAACGTTTTTTTGTTCGGATATTTATGTATTATTTCTTGTCATCCACATCTTAAAGTGCAATTAAACGCTTTCATACATATGGTTTAATTTTTCCTTCCTATCACCTATTATTCTGAGAGGTGGCATTAATATAGGTTGAAATGTGTATGACCTGAGACTTCTACTATACACTGATTTCGATTGAGTAGCTTAGTATTAGATGGAAGAGTCTGCAGCATCAAAAGGTTTGCCAAAATATCTCGAATGATTTATTGCAGGTAAAGTTTAATTTGAAGTATGCTGTTGATAATATTTAACATGTTTATGCATACATATATCCAACTGTATATAGTATAATTTTGCTAATTCCAATACCTACTTAAATATATATTGATATATATTTAATGATTGTAAATGGATACAAGCTCTAATTGGGTTACCTATCATGAATCATAATGTATAAACCATTTTTAAAAACAATTTTATGATAGAAATGCATAGAACCTCATAAATTAGATGAGAGAAGAAAACCTCTTCGTGTCTTAAACCATTAAATATATGTGTATATGAAAAACAATGGTGAGAATCAGTCATCAATGTGCTATGTTTTGAAGAGAAAGATTTTGAGTATATCAAAAGTGAAGTTCTCAAGTTATTTGAGCCACAAACTTGTCAACACAATTGAAAAAAACCCCTAAGTTCTTAAATGGGAAATTCATGAATTTTTAGATCTTTTATTATGAATTATATTTCGAGGTGAAACTTCTAATACCGGGTGTCCCCAAAGATATATACACACTTTAAATAATTGTAATTGTAAATTTGGAAAATGTAATGTATTTTAATAAACACCTACTTTACAATTATTTAAAGTGTGTATACATTTTGAGGGTACACCCTATATGTACATTAGATTCTATAACGGTGTTGAAACAAGGTGGGCTGAACAAAAACTCGCGTGCTCTGACTTATTCTGATTTATGACTTTAAGACCTTCAAAACTTTAAATAATTCGCGCACTAATCTTGAGAGGATCTTGGCAATTATATAATTTGAATGACAATGTAAATCAACATAAGACTTTCCAATTACGTTAGAATCGCCCAGTTGTTATGATATTACTGCAAAACAAAATAATTCCATGGCTATCCTTGGGAAGACTATGTCAATCATATCACTCGAAGGAGAATGTAAAACAACATTTGAGTTTCAAATTCCCTTATAATCGGTAGAAATAGTTATGATGTTATTGACAAAACTAAATATTTCCGGGACTAAATTCGGAAAGACCTTGGCAATTATATCATTCGAAGGAGAATGTAATCAACATAAGTGTTTCAAATTTCGTTAGAATCGGCCAAATAGTTACAATGTTATTTACAAAACAACAAAATGCAAAACGGAGCCCGACCGACATAGTGAGTTTTAGAGTCGACCGTGACTAAGCGCATGCGACTAAAAAAGCTCGTTAGAACAATCGCTTATTGAAAGCAATTATGCTAAAGCAAATATCAGAAGTGAACTACACTACAATCAAAGTTAGATTTCTTAATTGATTACTGATATTGAGGTGGTCGGTTTTACGTTGAGGTGCTACCAGTAGCAGACATCTAATTACTCGTATTTCCTCCGAAGAATCTTTTGAACAATGTTTTGAAAAAAAATGTCTTAGCTTATCAATTCAAACTTCTCCGGTTTAGAGAGTTTCGATTATTTTTTAGAAAAAAGGAAAAGGCGAAAACGACCCTCTCTAGATTCTTTACATTTAGAACAAAAGTACTTTTAAGCAAATTATTTGAACAAGTTTTTTAAGCATTGGATCAAGCTCGTTATTTCTGAATGATAAACTTCAATACAACATTAAATTCAGTTAATTTTTCTGCTAACCGATATTCAGAGAATATTTATTGGATGATTTGTTTTAGAGAGAATCATTAAAAAAAAATTTGAAAGGGAAGCTTCGCACAATCTACCCCATAATTCACCCAATAATGGCCGTTTCAAATTCGACCGGAAGTATATTTCCGTGTTTCAGCAAGTATATTGATCCCACCACTGCCTTTAATGGGAAACCATTAAAGGGATAATATGGCCGATTCGGGCCATTTATATGCCACAATGTTTAGGCCGAATACCACAATTTATCCAGTATTTCACAACCACACACTGAAGACATTTGTAGACATCTTAAAGGTCGCTGGGTGGTGACCCAAGGTTCAGATCAACGCGATTTGATGCTTGTTATTTATTGATTGTGAATCAAAGGCCAGAAAGTTTGGCGAGAAGCCGATTGGAATTCTTTCTCAAACGGAGAATTCAGCGGTTACGGCAAAATAAATTAGTTGTTTGCCTTTATCATATATCATAGTTGTCCGTTCATCTGCGTTTCTTAGAAGAAGGAGGATTAAAGGCAGATTAAATGTAAAGAACCCTTTTATACAAGAACAATGTAGGCCAGGTAACAATAAAAATATTATTAGAATGAAAATGGAAAAAACATACAGAAATTTTAGGTATAATATTTTCTTCTTTTTTATTTTATATCATTTTTATTATTCTCTTCCTATGCAGTGGTTTTGTAAAAAAGCATAGTAGGTCACTCACAATGTTCATTATGCAGGTAAATTTTGGATCGAGATGTCTGGAAAGTATTCTTGAACTGGAATATAAATATGTGCCTTACTTTTTTTCTTTTTGATTAATCCACATCAGGTTTTTATTTTAGAGCATGTGTGTAAAAGAACAACCTCTGCTTCCCCCTCCCCCTCAATTTATTGGAGACCACGTGCAGTGGTATCTCGCCGTGGAAGACGTCATTTCCTGTTCGAACATTCACGAATTTTTAACTCCTAAACGCATTGGGAAAATATTTTCCAATCATGCGAACTCGTCCCAAGCCTCACCCAACCTCCCTCGGTGATGAGGCGAGAAAGAGTCGCTCTGTCTGCTAAATAAAGAATTAACTCCGCCTCCGGGTTAAGATGTCTGGAGCTTGTGACATCTTTCTCCAAATTCCCCCTTCACCCTCAGAATCGGGCATACAAATACTCGGGTTATTTTGTAATTCGAAGAGTACAGCCCGCACCTCAAGGCCGTCCTTATCGTCTCGCCCCGTGAGTGTTCATCAGACAACAAACTTTTTGAGCCGTGATTCTATGTACCTTAGTCAATCGGACCGAAGAAAATCTCCATCGAATCCCTTTGAGTAAAAGAAGATTTCTCTTCCAGTGGAATTTCAAGAATTCCTACATTCCCCTTCGAACGTCATTTTTGAAGTTTTGCTCTTTTCTTAGGGAGGTTACTTCGGATCGTACTAACCTGCCTCATTTGGATCCTTTCCAACCTGCTTCATTTGGATCGTGTCCCGCTTGCCTCATTCGGATCGTGCCCCACTTGCCTCATCGCAAGAAGGACCTTTCTCGAAGTCACCGATTCGTAAGACTGAAACCTCCTCCATTATTAGTAACGACAAGTTCCCCCTTTTGATCTGAGCCTAGATACATTAATCAATTAATTATCTTGGAGAATCCTTTCTCATAATCATTATCAAGAGGCTATTTTAATTTAAATAATTCACTTTAGCCTATTATTATTCTTATTTTGATCCATATAAATAAAATTATATCTTTGTTGTTTCATCTTTACCTAACCTTGAACAATACTCTCGGCCTATTCAAGTAAGTCTAGCCAACCATTTATGACCTATGTTTGATTATTAAGGATTTTAAACCCAACGCCTCAAGTTTGACCCCCTAGTCGGACCTTAATCCTTGCAAACAGTTCCTCAACGGTTCGCGTTGCATTAGATGCTTAAGTCACTCCTCAGATAAAATAGGAGTAGTGTATGGTATAGAGTGGTTATACCACGACAATGTGTGTGTGCCATTGGCCTTGATATTTCTCCTACAAAACCAGGAAATCTTGATGAAAGTGATCGCCATGTTAATCGCTCACGTCTCCAAGATTGGATGGAAATTTATTGAGGAAATGAATCTTTATGCACATTTTGCAGCCTTAAATATTTTGGCTATTAAGCAATGTCTCCACCAATTCCTTGGAGTTTTCAGCCTTTTTCCCCCCAAATCCTTTCCAAACCACCACAAAAGGCATCACATGCCGTGTTATTTGGGGCGTTTAATTAACCTTCTGATTTGTGTCCCATCTAAAACACCAGCCTTTATTTTGGCATAACCTACGCCAGGAAATGATGTACATATGAATTTGAAACAGTTACTCTGCACATTAATAGCTTAGACAAATTGTTTCATTATTCCTAGCTTAATATGTAGTTGTTGTAAGATAATTTTCTCTCCCTCAAAAAGTGGTTAGGGTATGATATTCTTCTCTCAAACTGTTAAAATCTTTTTTAACTGGCCAGTTTCTGTTCCCAATATTTCTGTTTCGCTTGGTTATCGCATAAAAACAGGAAAAATGGATATTTTGTAAACAATCCTTACAAGCCAAGTAAAAGTCTTACCATTTTACGATTTACACAAATGACCCATTTTTGTTCATCATACTTGACTAAATCTAATACCACTCTTTTATGTTTATAGTTCTCTTTTAAGTGCTCAGAGTCCCCTATAGAATTTGCACCAGACAAGTTTTCATTATGGTGTAATACACATTTTAGACCTTACATTGAACTATCTATAAAGATTCTCCATTCATGAGTATCATACTGTGGAGTACCAATTGCTTTTAACAATCCTACTACGTCAACACTGTAAGCAAAAGCTTCTTTCCAATAACGATTTGCAAAAGAACTTTATGTCTTCCCTATAAGTTATTGGATATTGTGGGCAGACGCAGGAGTAATATTTTGTTAGAATGTTCACTCTTTTATTTTTGAAACGAAAAGATATATTTTACACCAATATATCTAATACCTGATTTTCTTTATTTCTAGGATTCAAAATAATGGGTTTTTTTATTTAGTTATCAATCCCCTAAGATCTTGGAAAAGTACTAGGAATTTTCGTGAATCTTTTTCTTTTATTATGTTTTGAATATTTCTTAAATTATTTTTTTATGAAATTTGAAGAATTATTCGTTTATGAAGTAGGGAACACTCGGTGTGTAACTATCGAGTTTTGGCTAGATATTTTTAAAAATTAATAAATCGTGATGTTAGGATAGGTGCACAAGTGTAGAATCTGATATTCTACGGACTAATTATTGCAATTAGGAGTAGAGGGCGCGCAACTCTCGGCATCGTTGAATTATTTAATTTTTAATTAAGACAATTTCTTAGTCTAAGATGTAAAACTTGTAGTATAACTTTTCTTTTAAATAAATTTTTATTTGAATGGGTCATAGTTAAATTATGCTCCAAGCATCTAAACAATTAAAAAAAAGTTTAAATAAATTAATCTGAATTTTGGGAGAAAAATATTTGTATGTTCAAGTCAACGTGAATCAAGAATTTTATTTTATTTTATCCAATTTGGGGGGAAACTTAGGAGATTTGGATGATATATTTCGTCATTTTTTCACTCGATTTGGCTAAAATTTTATAAATTAGTCAATGAAACATAGATCTATCAAACGCTAAGACTTCTTGGAGAACATTCGATATATGATATATGCCATATTCTATTAGTCAACCTACATCCTAAAATGGTAGAAGGCTCGTATTTGATAATACTTGAACATGTAAGGGGTATAGAAATAAAGACTCTAACATATCATTGGTTAGAAAAAGCCTCTTTGAATGTTTGCGTTCATGCAAATGATGAGTAAAACGAAGGGTGAAATTGAGAGAAAAATAAATAAAAGCAAACTTAATAGCTTGGTCTACGCTTAACGTAGATGTAGCTCTCCTACGGAGGAGAGGCTAAGGTTTATTACCATTGTCGTGGCATAAATTACTACAGATGCAGCTCTTATTATGAAACCACTGTGGCAACCAAACTGAAAGACTAGCATAGACCTTTTTAGCGTTTTGTTTGCAAGACTCAAATGTTAAGCTTATCTATCTTTACAAAAGTTTATTAATTGCAATTTTAAATACTACAAATGAAAAATTCTGGAAAAGTAATATAGTCGACATTTACATGGGCGGAAACGCAATAAGACCAACGAACTGAGGACTCTCTTATTTCATGCCATCCGATAATTAAGTTAAGAAAAGTTAGCATCAGAGCAAAACAACGCTTACAATTGCTTAGTGCAGGCAAACAGGCCAATATACTTCCGTAACCTTGCGTTATTACCATGGGGTGTTTGGACTCCACAAATTTTATAAGTATCGCCTTTCATAGATCTCTCAACTGATATTTGTTTCCTCCTCAGCAGCTTTATAATTCTGTCTATTGAGCACACTCAAAAATTGCAACAGCCCAGGCGCGAACTCTTGTGAGAGGAAGATCTCACTTCTCCGTGTGGAGTATGCAAATACTACACGGTAATGGACTGGTATGTGCGCAAGATTTACAAATATTTATTTAGTTTGTTTTCTTTTTAAAATAAATATAATTTGATTACAATTACTATTAAGATTTTAAAACGAATTTTATTTGCGTTTATTATCTTGGGTTTATTTTATTTAGCTTTTTTTCTTTACAGATGCAAAATGGATGACTTCTAAAAGGTGACAGAGAGGAAACGGACATTGTTTCAAGCTGACGTTGCAAGAGATAGAGAAGATGACATTTTGAACAACATCGCAAGTTGATTGCCAGTTGCATTGAGTGCCAAAGTACTCTGATTCATCAGATGATGAATCAAACTGATTAGGATGTTTGATAAATAGCAATATTTATGACTATATTTATATGGTTTTGTAAAAAGATCTAGTGTAAGTAGTTTGGATGAATTTTGATTTCTAATATTCGTTTTGTAAAAGGTTTTCTATTGTCTTGATGTATTTATTTACTAATGCACTATAGAATCATACTGAAATATAATCATATGTATAATGCTGCATGCCTTTACCATGCTATTTTGAATTACATATATGCTTTATTTAACAAAATAAAATTTAGGCTGCTAAAACTCTGGTGCTAACGGTGGAAATAAAACATGGTTCTAACGCAGGGTTAAATGGTAACAATTCTTTTGAGTTACGCAATTGTGCTAGTATAATGTATTTAGAATTAATATCAATAGATTAAATGATTGCAGTAGACATTTAATGGTAGGTATCACTTCTAGCATCAAAACAATGCCTTTGATAAAACAATGCCTTCTAAATATGATCAATCGTATAGGCTAGATTTTTCATTATAATGCTGCATGGCTTAATATAGTGTTTGATACTATTATCCCTAGTTTTCTTCCAACTTCTAAAACATTGTTTTAGTTAAGTGGGACTAAATATCTTGTGGATGGTTGGATAGACGTCATTGAAAGGACTACAAAATGGAGACATTTCCTATTAAAGGATGTGCTAAATGGCCTCAAAATACATATGGCAATATGAAATGAAAAACTCACAAAGTATCGCGCATTTCTCCTCCGTGTTCATGACAAGAAATCAAAACTTTCCTTTCTTAAGAGATGTTTTGCCGAAAAAGTTATTCAAAAATCTTTCATCGTCAATCATTACACATACATCAACCTGTTGCTTGTAATTTTTAATGTAAATATTTACCTTCCCCCTTCCGTCTTCCTCATTGGTGAATTGTTGTATTTGAGGCAGTCTTTCATTCTTTTCTTTCCTATATATACCTATAATATAATATTTTTCTTGTAGCTATCCTTGATAAAGAACTAAATAAAGTTTGAAAGTACTTGGAAACACCATTTAATTTTTTCCTGCCAGGCATTGTATGCATATGGCAATATGTGTACTTTTCCCATTGGAAGGAAAAAAAAACGATAAAGACATTTTTCCTATTTAAATAAAATGAGAGCAACAGCATTCTTCTTTTAGAACAGATGAATGTGTGGTAGGTATCCTGAGACAGATTCTAATCCAGGATTCTAATACAATATTTCCAAATTTCTGCAGAAATTTCTAGCAAAATATAAAAAATTGCTATTTCACCCTGTTCCTACCTCACAAGGGTTTTTCTTATGGGAGGATCTAGAAGGCATACCAATGGAGCGAATGATTTCATACGAAAGATACAGCCACGACGGCTGAGGATTCTATTGACAGTGGCTATTGGAAGGAAAAGATGACATATAAGAATAACTTTAGACAAATATCAAAGAACAATAAACAAATGAGATAAAACGAATAAATAAGTTATATGTTAGTGATTATATAAATACGATATTAAATCATAAGAACAAAAGGTGCATTTAGCGTTGTATTAAAGGATGTTTATGGGATAAATAGACGGAAGAATTGCGGACATTTAAAGTGCCTTTTTTTTTATTTAACCAAATATAAGATAAAACCAAGGAGGATATTTTTGAAAATATTTTGGCAGGGAGAGTTAAAAATGGTGAAATTATTGAAAGCATGAATGTATATAAATTATGAATATATAAGCCTACCTGCAGAACTCGGAAAAGAAATTCTTCAAAACTCTTCCATACTTCTTTCCATTTACTAATTAAGAGTGGCTTCTATGCAAAATATTTAGGAATATTATTCACTCCCTCAACGTTTTCCTTTATATTACTACAAACTGTCATCAAACTTTATTATTTTACACTTACATTAAACATTTCTCTTTCACATTCCATTTATTATTAATCTCTCAATTTAAACGTCAAACCTTGATAGAAATCCATCACGTTCTTTACATAAAAATTAAGATTTGATCTTTATTTTCTCTATTTTCCCCCACTCTCTATTTGATATAAACTGTGGACATCCCAGCACCTGTGATCCCACTTAACTTAACATTAAATTTGCCGATGACTTTAACTGGATAATAAAATGTCCTTTGAGAAATGCGCCTATTATAGCTCGAATGACAGCAGCAGAAGTTGAAAAACTAAACATCTACGAGGCCTAATGGAAAATTAGAACCAACCAGGTGAAATTCAAGGTAGTCTCCATCGGCAGAAGGCTGCTTTCTGATGTCAGGGTGGAGGATAGGCGCTATCCTTACACAATTGGATGCAATATATTCTGAAAGAAAATAAATTTAACCAAGTAAAGTAAACACGTCACAGAACAAATCTATAAGGCCTCAGCTGCAGTTTGAACTCTATTGATACACTTAAAACTCCAAAAAAACATAAAAAAAAAATCTAGGATGCTTTATCCCGATTTTGCCCTATCTTATGTCTCGAAGTCACAAATAAGGACACTCCAAACTGTGCAAAATAAATACCTGTACCGAATTGCGGGGAAACGCAGGCTGGAAAGTTTAAGCCAAGGAGAGCTGCACATGGAAGCGGGAATAACTTTACCTTAACCAAATCATAGAAGAACGGACACGGAATATGCAGGAACTGGTTAATCGATAACTAAATCAGGAAATCACTCAGATGATTAACCATACCAGAAAAACTGTATGTCGAGCCAGATTCTCAAGCTCCTCCAACCTGATAGCTGGTGGAGCAAAAGGGTCGTTCTAGTCATAAAGCAGGCGTAATTTTAACACCGAATGCAACCAAACCAATCAAAACTCAATATAACTCCGAATTACGAACACTCACCAAATTTTGACTAAGTACAATCGATCAAGACTCATCAACCAAGAGAGAAGTAAGGAAGAAACAAATTACACTAATTTTACACACAAAACAAAACAAACCAAAAAACAACAAAAAGTAAGCACAAAGTTAAAGTAGTTTATTACATAAACAACAACAATGCACATTACATCCTAAAGAACATTTAAATTCTGAAGACAAATTGCTTGAACGCCATGAAAAAATGTAAACTATAACAAACAACAACAAAAACTACACACAACAAGAAAATAATAAAAGAGATAGGACTGACCACCAGACGCCTAGCATCCCTTTGCACCTTTTACACTTCTTTCTCTTTTCAGCTATCTATCCACATACCCTTTTTTGTTCCCTACACAGACCTAATCACTTGCATCAAATCGCATTTGCATTTTCTCTGGTATTCTACTCGCTATTATCATGATCACCAACTTCAGCCATGATTCCCACAATGTGAGGGTCAAAGGGCTCACCAAGTAGGTTCCATTGATCACAGTTCTTCTCACCCCTTATTTGGTCCACTTCTGAGTGTCTTTATGAATATACTTTGCGCTTATTTTAGGATTTTTTCACCAACCTTCGCTCTTTTCTTCTAGCAATATGTCCTGCCTATCATCATTTCAGAACTTGAATTTATTTACTCTAACTTCACCCGTTTTTTGGTTCTTATCGAAAGTATTTATTTTAACCTCTCATCATCTTATTTCTAACGTGTATTTTCCTATATAAGAGGGTGTAAAAGAATGTAAACTGCTACTATTTATATCCTTATACCCAGTGACAGCAAAAATATACACTTTATTATACTCCTGTAGTAATTTGTTAGCCATTAAAACTTGAAACTAGAAATAAGTATCACTACAAAGAACAATATTTAAAACTTTAGTAACTACCTTTTTAACATTCAAAATGATTACCGCCGGAATCTATACACTTATCAATACAATTAGGAAAATTTCTGATGGCATTCTGCAAAATATTGACATTGATGAATGCAATGATTTCTCGAAACTCATTTTGCAGTTATGCGATAGTAGATGCTGCAGCTCTAAATAATCTTTCATTTACCAAACCCCATCAAAAGTAGTCTAAAGGTGAAAAGTTAGATGACTTGGCAGGCCTGGGGAAATTTGTCCGATGCGATATTAGTCGTTAAGGAAATTGAGCCTTTAGCCATGTCATGGTGGCACATGCAGTATAAGGTGTATCACCATCTTGCTGAAACCAAGCATAAGGATATGTGCTATTTGGCAAATTGCTCTTGAACATTTCAAGATATCTAGTAGCGTTAATTGATTGAGCTTGCCTGACCTGCTTCCTGCTCCTCAAAGAAATAGGGCCATAAATCTTATTTTTCCACACCATAATGTTAACTTTGGGGAATACAAAGGGTTTTGAAACTGATTATTTGGCTTAGTTAGTGATAATGTCCGATGATTCTGTTTAATTTGTATGCCTTTCATATTTATCATCACATAATTGTGAGGCAAAATGATAACCTTCATTGCTTATCCTGCATTGAGATATTTTGATGACATTTTGTTTGGTGGTATGGCTTTTAACTTAGATCTTGTTTGAGAATGGTTCTCTATTCAAATATTTCTCAGCAGCCAATTTTCTCACTGACTTTGTTTCATCAACATTAATTAAAGTGCTTATCTTTTTAATATTCGTTTCCGTCCTCCTACTTTTCTTACGCCTGGAATTTTGTTTATTTGAATTAGAAATTATTCTGTATGCATTCCACTTGGCGTAATTTGTACGGATTATTTTTTGTCTAATCGTATCCTATAGCGTGCTTGAAAACGAGGAATTGATTAGATTATGTAGCCATGTCGAATCATTGATTCCACGCTGCTCAAGAGTTATTATGTCATTTTTTAGAGCCTAAAACTGAATTGTTTAATATCTGCATAGATAGGCTATCCTCGGTTAAGATAGACTATCCAGCACAAGCGTAATCTACCTAAGCTAGCTAAGAAAATTTCAAATATTGTTCTTTCTAATATCTATTTCTAACTTCAAGCTTCCGTACTATTTTTGACAAAGAGTATGTAAAAGTTCTAAGATATATTTTCTTTCTGTACAAGGTACAAAAATGCAAGAGACTGGTCAATTTCTAATTAGTTAAAATTTCCTAAAAACAGACTGTGCTTTTGCCTCTAAAACTTTAGAAAAGAGAACTTAGATAACCTTAAAAATATGTGTATGTTACAAAACATGAATAAATAAAACGTAGATTACGCCGGTAACTAAGGATGAATAAAAAAGGTGCAGTTATCCTAGAGGTATCTCCGATCTTTAATGAAGAGAATGCAGAAATTTAGTGATGGAAAACTTGCAAAACTATTTTTAGAAGCAAAAGATCTCGATATCAGTACGGGGTTTCATTTTTTTCAAATAAGACTAATCAATATACTACGTCTTTCCAATAATAATAATAATAAATATTTATAATGCATCCTTCAGAGCTGTTAGTCGTCCCAAAGCGCAGGTTGTGTAGTGACTGTTGAGAAAGTTTACAGGGAAGGGAAGGCAATTATGAAGAGATGAGTCTTCAGGAGACGTTTAAAAGTAACAAGGTAGGGAGAGGATCGAACTTCGGCAGGAAGAGCATTCCAGAGTCTAGCGGCACAAACTGAGAAGCAACGGTCACCTATTGAGCAAAGCAAAGAACGAGGAGTGTTCAGGAGGGAAGCAAGGTCAGACCGGAGTGCCCAAGGAGTTTGATGACGGGAGAGGGCAGACGAGAGATAAGGTGGAGCGTCGAGGTTTAGGGCATTGTAGGTAAAGAGAAAAATTTTATAGTGGCTACGGAAGCGAATTGGTAACTAGTAAAGCTGCTGTAACAGAGGCATTGTAGGAGAGAACCGGGGCGGTAAAGGAAGAGCCAGGCAGCATAGGTTTGAACTAGTTGTAGGGGGCGAAGTGTGAAGAAGGGAGACTCATTGGAGGAGAATTGCTGTAGTCTAAGCGTGAGGTGACGAGATAAAAATCAGATCGAACATGTGAGAAATTGCAGGGGAAACCAAAGAAAGACTTACAGATACGATGGATGTGCGGTTTAAACGAGGATCACCCGTCGAAAATAACCCTAAGATTACTGACGGTATCAGAGAGGGTGACATTGGTTTCGTGGAGGTTAAGGGAGGGGTAGAGAGCTTTAGATTTATCCACCATCGAAGTGGTACCAACAAGGAGAACTTCAGTTTTATCGTGGTTAACTTTGAGAAAGTTTATGGAGGAGTAGGCTGAAAGGAGCTTTGTAATTGATTCAAAGAAGTATACATAATATGAGGAAAGGTATATCTAAGTGCCATCAGCATAGAGGTGAAAGGACAGGCCAAAATTGCGAAAAAGGGAAACAAGAGGAAGTAAGTAGATGCGAAAGAGGAGGGGACCAAGGACTGAGCACAAAGGCACCCCAAAATGAATGGGTGCGGGCTCGGAGGAGAAGTTATCGAGCGCGACCGAATGAGTGCAGGAGGAGAGGTATGAGCGAAATCAATCAAGTGCAGTGCCCGGGAAACCAAAGAAATTGTGAAGACGATCAGGAAGGACAGTGTAGTCGATGATTTTGAAAGCAGAGGAGAAGTTTAGGAGGGCTAGGAAAGACGTACAACCCCCACTGGCTGCTCTACGTAAACCGTCTGAAACAATAAGAAGAGCGGTTCCAGTATAGTGCTTCGCTTTGAAGCCCGAGTGGTACATTTGATTGATATTGCAATTATAAATATGGTCATTAAGGCGAGATAAAACCACTGTCTCTAGGGCCTTAGAGAGGAATGGAAGCTATGAGATAGGGCAATAGCTAGATGGTTCAGAGGGATCAAGGTGTGTTTTTTTAAGGATAGGACGAATTTAGGCATGTTTGAAGGAAGAAGGAACCACCCCTGTGGCAACTGAAGGGTTAATGAGATTAAGAATTAGTGGAAGGACAGCAGAGAGGTGGGGTCCGGGTGGAAAGACGTCATTAGGGGATCCAGATTTGTTAGAGCGTGAGATTAGGGCAGTTACTTACTTAGAAGACGCCCGAATGATCACGTTAGGCAGCAGTGAAGTATGATCAGGAAAAACAGCATGGGCTTGTTCAGACGATTGAGGTATTTTGGCGCGTAAGTTATAAACTATATCAGAGAAAAATTTAGAAAGAGTAGAGGGGTTAATGTAGGGAGAGGTGGAGGAAACTGGGCTATGCGAGCAAAGAGGAGAGAGGAGACGAAAGATAGTCCGATGGTCCTTTTTGCTCCCAGACAAAAGTTTGCGTGAATGAGCCTCGCCCGCTGATTTTAATTTGGAAGAATACATCGAAGTAGCACGGCGATAGGCAAGTGAGAGAGAGGTCATGTCCTACCTCCAAGAATCATGATTATCTCATTTATAGGGAAACCTACTTGACTCAACACTGCAATCAAACCCAATTTTTAACAATGAGGGGCATCGTGCTTCAATGCCACTGAATCTACCTGACCTTTACACTCCATCTATGCTTCTTTTAAGCACAAGTACACAAAATATCTTTTCAACGAATAATGGCCCTTGAAAATCAATACCTCTGAATAGTGTCAGACACAACCAAGTTCAAGACAAACTTCACTTGAGAGCAATCCTACTCATTACATAAAATCGACTCATATAAACCGCGATGTTCATCAGCGTACTCCCAAGTATACTACTAGCACCTTTTCGCGACCTTATTAATTCTTAGCATTTGTTAACGATCGGATCACTCCAAAGCCTTACCTAATATTTATAAACTTGTACCACAGTCATTAATTTTGTATCGTATGTACACTCTTAAAACTTGCCCCCATTGTAAAGCAACATCAAATACTTTCATCCTACACACTACTTCAAATTTAAAACCAAAAACTATCCCCTACTCTTTCCTGTCTTCTATTTAGGCATTGTCCTGACACTCAACCTGTCTATATCTTCGTTCATTATTTCCACACCTCTCTCTTTTTCTAAGCTACTAACACCAACACATCGGCTAATCCCAGTACCAAATGAAGAGTATGCCCACGATTGCTTATTAATTTTTGATCTCCTTTCCCTCATTCCGATAAGTACATAATTCCCTCGGGTGATATTGCCTAGTTGAGACAAGATTCCAATTTCGATGAGGGTGAATTTAAATCCAAATCGATTGCGATAACTCGCTGGATAAAGTCAGCAATTGGGTCAGCTTGAGGAAAGCTGCCATATGATAGATATTGATGAGGATCAAATCATGCTCTGTCAATTACAAGTTTACGGTTGTTGGAAAAACCTTCACAAATTCTTGTCAGTTGATGGAATACTCCATGAAATCTTGCTCCCTATAGGGATCCACTCCTTGATTTCCTTGACTTAAAAATTAGTATATATATTTAAAAAATAGTTTTCTCATTATCATCCCACATTTGATTCTCTGCCTGAATAAAATTTTAATTTTGTATTCATGATGTATCCGAACCCCTGAAGTTTTAAAATTTCTTTCGCTTTTTTTTCTATTCAAAACAGCAAAATATTTAATTTGCGTGAACTTTGATGCCGATTTTATAGTATGTAATGTACGTCTGCAATAAGAAGAAAATTTTTAGTTAGAGCAAAGTTACGCCATCTATTTATGGCACGAGCTATAAGTATAAAAGGTGTGAGCAAAGATTCACGGCACAATGATGGGGCTAAATATATGCAAAAAAACGAAAAAGAATGTCTTGTCTGTATTTAACTGTACCGATACCTAGGAAAGTTGATGTTGCGACAAGCACCACTAATACCGTTGTAGCAGGCTGGTGTGATGACTTGGAAAATTTGAAAATATGCTAGCTGAATATTATGTATTCGTGTATCCGTTAAATTCTGTAATATACCCAAATTCAACAAGGACCATATCTTATAATGCTTAATATCGGATAAACAAAAAAATGAATTAAAAAAGATCTTAAAAATTTTAAAAGATTGGTTAATAAAAGAGGAAATTAAGGATTTTTATTATCTACGGAATGAATTTATATAATCAAAGAAGCCTCATTTAAATCTATCAGTCGAACATATTTTTCTTAATATCCCAAGGAGATGGACTATTCCTTTAGTGCTCCCTGAGAAATGTCTCGGTATTCCGGTGACCAGTCTGCGATTGGGTACAACCAAAAAAGGACCCTAAAATCTTCACTACACAATTCCAAGAAATAAAGGAATAGTTGAGAGTGAGACGTTATGGCAAATATAATGCAAAGAGGTTGATTGCTAAGCTCATTCAATTAGCACTTGAGTATGTCTCATTGTCTTTTAACATTAAATAATAATATTTTACATATGTGTGGATTCATGCTTGATGATGAGAAAGATAAGACTCAAATTTGTCAAAACCTGATAGAAAAATAGGCATACTAAGGGCAAAGACTGCCAAAGGTTTATAAGAACAAAACGGAGTATGGTCTTATTAAACTTGAATTTGTGCACAATTATTTGCTTTTATAGTAATAAAATACAATCAAGTAGCCTCCACTTGAAAGAAAAGATGCTATGTGTAATCATAAAAAAACAAATTATAAAAAACTATAGATGTTGTAGCTCCAAATTCAAAATTTTCAAACATGTGTAACGGTGGGAACTTGTTTAATTGGAGTAGCTGATTAGTTGACATAGATTTCTCTACTAGCAAGATTAATATTCTAAGGTTAATTTATTGCCAATAATAATAATAGTAGCAACCAACTCAAATGTCTTTTAAGCTAGGAATGACTTGTTAAACAGAGAAAATTATCTACGTTCGCGAGAATAACCTTTTAAATAAAACATTTTTCTTCTAGCTAGAGAGCGCAGTGGCCGAGCACGGTTGTTTGAAGATCCGGCCCACTGGTGTCTGTCATGACTTGTCCGAGTGATCATTTGAGCAACTCTGGCTCAAATCTTATCAGCATTCAATGGATGAGGTGCAATACAACAATCTCTCTCGTTTATTTTGCGTTGTTCAACTTTCCTGTGATATAGGAACACAAGCCACTCGAGAATATCTCTGGTCAAGCCAAGCCAACCGCCAAAGCATCGTAACTGGGCTCTTGACGTTGCCTATTGGACTCGGTACGTTTAGAAACAAGTCTCGTGGTGTAATGATGAACAGTTACATTTTTTCCGAGCTACTGCTATGGTTTGGGTGTCGCACAAATTAAGGGGAACCTAATTTCTCATATCGCATGAATGCGTGAGCGGATCTGTGTATTTTTTCTTGCAATGAGGCCTACCGACTGCACTATGCTGGAAAGTGCTTAATAATTATAATGATCATTGTTAGTACATCTGTGCTCTCGAAAAATACGCCAATATCGAATTGATCGATGCTATGTTTTATTCTTATTTACGTAGTGAGTAGTGAGAGTAAATATGATTGATTAATCGAATTTGAGAACTTCACTCGTAAAAAAATAATCATAACCTGGTAGCCAACTGGTAGTTTATCGATATAATAATGCAACCATCCTAAACCATCGTGTAGTTGCGATATATTTTCAAGGCAAATAAAAAATGCTCAATTAAATTCCTGTCTGTTGTAGGATGTTGATAGTAAAACTATCAATACCCTAAAACACCTGAATTATCAATATGCAAAAACATTAAATGTCTTTTTGCATTTTTATACTTATTTAAAGCTAAACAGCATTAATAATGCAAAAATTTAAAAAAATATTATTTATATATAAATTGTGAAATGTCAGGAATTCTTGAAATTCGTCCTTCCAGACCATATAAATATGATTTATTTATCTTATTTATTGCACACAAGAATAGATAAAGTATTTTGTGATTATTTTATTTATTGGAAAATACAATTAGAGAATAGAAAATCAAGAAAATAAAACATATATAGTATTTAGTTGTATTAAACTTCTATTGGAATATAGACATACAACTAATAAAAGTAGAGTATCGAAACTTTTATAGCCTAAATAAGTAAATAAAAAATCATTCCCATGCAAAAGATAAAACAAACTTAGTTATTTCTAATAAAGCTTTTTTTAACAAATTTTACTATAGTGAGGCAAAGATTTACCTCATATTGGCCCCAATAAAAAAAGGGCCACCTCTTTACACTTAGGTTTTTTTCATCTGACACACTTTTCTGTGACCTCTGGAAGATGGTTGTAACCATCAGTTTGAAGTTCCGACCTGGAAATCATCTTTGTAGCTGACCCTTAAATTTTGCTACTTGATGAAGTACGACCTCCTTTTGTTTTATTCTCGAGTAACAGTGCTTGTGCATTCGACAATTTGAATGTCTGTAACATCATGATATTTTTATCTGGAATTCCAAGGCTTTTAAAATTCCTTCTGTAAAGTAACCATGAATTCACTACAGTAGAATCCAGTAAATAAAAAAATGAGTTTGTGTTAATATTTTTCTAATCTTGTGTTAATGCTGTAAAGAGCAACTAGAGCATCCAGAATCTCCGCACCACCCATAAACTTATTGTATCTTTTACTATTCTAGTGCATGAGATCATTGTAACTTACCTTTTTTTCGCATACCTTTTACATTGTTCAAGGAGAAAATGTTGATAAAAGAGTTACGTATCTATTGTCTGCGCACTTTACTGCTCTAACTTTAACATCATCCACTAAAGCACTCACCTCTGTCTAAAAGCCTCTTCCCTTTATCAAAGTTCTTTGTCGCTGGACAATGAAATCCCAGGCAACCGTATTTGCTTAACAGTTCCTAGTGAAAAGATTTTGGGGGGGGGCAAAAGTAGTGACAAGAGGAAGCGATGTGAACCAATTATCATGGTAAAGCAAATGTTAAGGCTTAATTATGAGACTTTTTGCTGGTTGAAATACAATATTTGAGCTTGCACCTAATTCAGGTTCACATTCAACTGCTTGGATTGCTTCAGAATTGATTACAAAATCATATAAAATACCAGCTCTGTCGCAAAGTGCAAATATTTTATAGGCCTATTTTTGTGAGTTAAGAAAGATATAATGTTTCAGAGAAGATGCCGCTTTGAAGTAACGATCTACTCATCCACGCAGAGCATCTGAAGGGTTAGTATTTTTATTTTAATTGACTTTGCAAATGTTCTATAAGTGGCCTTACTTTAGACAGTTTGTCCTAGGTATTGTCACTAACCAATGGCATTTTGTGTTATTAGTAATATGAATATTTGCTTTTATCTGTTTCCATCGATCTTTAATTAATGTATTTATAACCAAGAGAAACTGCAGATTACTACTCCAATTTAGGCGAGAGTTTGATAATTTTACTAAGACATTGAAAAACCTACCTAAAACTTTTTCAAGTTCATTGCAGTTTAATTTTAGGATTTTGTGAGAAATTTTCGCAATACATACAAGTTTGATTGCTCCACAATATCAGCTAATATATCTGTAAAAAAAGTTCGAAAATATTCACTGGGTCGACTAACGTTATCAGATACCTTAAGATTTCCCAACCATTCTGGTACTTCTTTAGCAAAAATTTCCTCATCCTCAGCATTCATTCTCCATGATGATGATTCTCTCCATTTCCTTAGCTTGCAAGTCTTCGACTTTGCCACAGAATTTTCAGATGCTGGGTCTTCAACAGTTTCCTCACGGTCTCCTTCCTCTTGTATCAGATTTTGCATTGCTTCAAAGTCTTCTTCAGCAGGAATATATTCACTTCCTTAAAAGTAAATGGCTTATCACTCATACAACTCATTCATGAGTTTACAAATAAAGGGAGTTCCATTAAGACAGATCAAAGTAAGCAATAAATAAAACAGTATTATTAGTGAAAATTGATTAATTTTACTATTAGATTATGTTATTTGAGTCATGGCAATTATGTGCGAAAAATAATATCGCCTAAATGTCCGCCAAGGCTTCGGCGGCAGATCTCCACTTGATGGTCAAAATTTTTGATGATGTCTCTGCATAGTTGCTCTTCTATCTCACCAATATGCCTTATTATCTCATCCTTTAGCTGTTGAATTATTGTTGGCTTGTTGGCATAGACCTTACTTTTGAAATGACCCCAAAGGAAGAAATCTAAAGGCGTCAAGCAAGTCAAACGATCGTCGTGGCCAATTGACCTCGCTGTTTCGAGAGATGACGCTTCCTGAGAACTTCTCATTCAAAAAAGCCATTGTTGCATTAGCTGTGTGGCATGTGGTGCCGTCCTGTTGAAACCACAAATCTTCGACATCCATAGAATTCAATTCAGTCCATAAAAGGTTGGTTATCATGGCACGGTATCGCTCGCCTGTCACCGTACAGAATTCCTGGCATCATTTTTGAAGAAATACAGTCCAATGATTCCGCTAGCAAAAAATGCACACCAAACAGTGACCTTTTATGGATGCAGTGGCTTTTGAACACCTTCCTGGAATTTTCATCAGCCCAAATGCAACAATTCTGCTTATTAACGAATCCACCAAGATGAAAATGGGCTTCATCACTAAAGGTGATTTTTTTCGAAAAATCATCATCGGCTTGTTTTTGCTCGTGCACCCAATTGACTATTGTACTGCGCTTAAATAGTCAGCTGTCTTCAGTTCTTGTGTCAATTTAATTTTGTAAGCGTGTAGAGACAAATTTTTTGTCAAAATTCGATGTAACGTTGTTGTGGATAGGTTCAATTCCTGCGCGCGATGACTAATAGAGGTGTCTGGATCTTCGTCCACATTCTCGCGCACTGCAGCAATGTTTTCAGCTGAACAGCGTAAACGAGCACGTAATCGCATTCACATATTTGCCATTGACCTCATTTGTTTGAATTTATGAACAATTTTCTCAATTGCACTCTTGGTTGGTCGATTATGTTGACCAAAAAAATCGCGAAGTACCCGAAATGCGTTTCTGTTTGAACGTACAATTTTGTAATAAGCTTCGATAACTTTAACACGTTGTCCGATTGTTAATATTTCCATGGATTAAATTGCAAAGGACTGAAGTTGTAAAAGCTGAAGGAAATAGAAAAAAATCATTAGACGCTTAAACTTAACTCACATTCAAAATTGGTCCTAGTTATTGGAACGCCAGTTATATTACATATATGATGAAAGCCATAATAATTTTGTGTTTAGTAAAATACATTAAATTAAAACTCAATTTTGGTTAGCTAAAGGAAATTCATACCAAATTCAATAATTTCCTGTTCCATTTGTTCTTCATTATCGCTAATATTAATCAAGTTCATTTCAAGCAGTATAAAAACTTGAAGGATTCATTTCTGTATAAGTAAAAAGATGTAGGCTCAGACGAGTGCATAGAATTATTTTCATTTACAATAAACAATGATTATAACTATAGTGAAATATTTTTACATTATAAACACAAAAAAATTAATAAGGTAACCAACTTAGGAAAGTAGTTTATAACTTATAATGAAAATGGAAGTTCGGCCTAACACATCCGACCTGGATGGCGCTCAAAGCATAATTGAAATGGGGAAACACTTGCATGGTTTTATAACTTAATGTGCTCACTATTTTTACTTAAACGTAAGAATCCTTTAGGTTTGTTGAAATTTTCCATTTTGATGGTTTCATGCCATAAGTGTATAATAATTCAAGTGAAACATTTCATATTCTTATAGCTTAAATACGAATAATGATGAGTTATTATGTGACATTTCTTTCACATGATAAAATATTAATAAAAGATAAAAGTATAAATATATCCTACTATGGTTTCAATATATCTTATGTTGCATATGGGGAAAATATTTTCTTCTTATATTGTAGGAATCTCCAATACCATTCAGAAAAGAATAATAATAATTACGTAACAATGCCCTAAATAATAGTTTACCAATCAAGAGTAATACCAATTAGAATACTAACAAATATATGATTACCTATATTTTGACAGTATACTATAGCCACTCTGAGTAGTGATTTTCTCAATGTTCAAGCAGAGTTGCTTTGGATTTCAGGGTTTTATGTCTACTCCAATAATTTTTAATTATTTAAAATTTGGTAGCAATTGTGCGGGGGAAGTCTCTTTATACTCGTCAACACACATTTCTTATCTAACAGTTCAGATCAAGTATAGAGAGGCTGTACCAAATTTAATCAACTGAAGGCAAGAAAACCCTAAATGCGAATGCATTTGGTATAATTAGTTAGGAGGGGTGTTTGGCCTTCTTTATACATAATCTAAGATAACATAGTAGGAAAAGAAATTTGGTTGAGTAAAGTAAAGATCACACCTCGTTCAATACCCAAATAATGAAGAACACTTTTTTCTCTTAGTAGTGTTTACATTTGCCTAATATATTTCCTTTATTTTCATCTTCTCTTGTATTATTTGTTGTATAGGGAAATTAATATAGATCAAACGTTGCAATTCGCAGGTAAAAATGTAATGAGATGTGAAGTAATCTTTCTTAATTAAAATATTTTTAATTTTACATAATCCTAGAATTGAACCTACTCTTTATTTGCATTCCTATTTGAAATATTAACAAATTGTTTCTACTGATGAAATACAATGTCTCAAACATATATAATATTCCCTTCTAAACAATAAAAATGTCTCCTTAAATAGGAATAATTATATTTACTTGCTTTCATATTTTAATAATAGAGCTAAAACGAGAGAAAATAAAGTTATCTCTGAAATTCTATTGTAGTACGTTCCTCCGTCATGTAAAGGTAATTTTAGTTTAGCCGAATCTAAAACAAAGTAATTTAAAAAGCTCTCAGGAGCTCTTGTCAATTTATTTATTCATCAAATTAAACTTTAGCTTTAAACGCAGGAAATAGAAAAATCTAATAATACTGGTGGAAGTTTTATAAGAATTTAAATTATTTTCTCAAATCTCTTTTGTTTTATACTAAAGGGATACATAAATAAATATCCTGAATTAGTATCATAGATATTAAATATCCATACTTAGTCAACATTCTAACAATAAGTACTAAAGAATAGTTGTGAAAGTGAGAATCCATAATTAACCGATTTGATCATTTTCTAGCAATAGCTCAGTCGATGCTGAATTCCCTAGGGTGACAGATTATTAAGAAGTCTTGTAAAGGTTTAGTAAAAGAATCCTTGGACCGATTCTAACTCTGTTATAGCTAGGTACTCTGCGTATCTTTATTCATTCATAGGAAAAGAAAGTACATTAAAGTCAGGAAGTTTTTTGAGCAAAGAAGGAAAAGTAGCAGAAAATATTAACCAGGGTGTAAGATCATCTATACTATCTTTTCCACAGCCTCGTAAGGGTGGCAACGATTTACCTTCCTGGCCGCCGTGCTGACGAGGCTCAGCAACCCGTCCGACCCCAGCTTAACCTCTTCTCTTTCCTTTAGAATATTTGTGTTTCCCCCTTGTTTCCTCGCTTTTCATCCAACCTCTCCCACATCTTTCTCTGGTCAGCCTCTAATATCACAGGGTAGATGCTGACCTTCTTCTCAGCTAACCGTACCGGATCGAGGCTGAAGAAGGGGGAGGAATAATGTTTCCTAACCACTGAGCTTCGCTCTGGCATGGTGGATTTTTAACAACCTGCTTCATCCCCGACCATACCTTCCTCACATCCCTTTTCCTTCTCACTGCAGCATCTATTTTTTACGCCGTGAACAAGGTGAAGCCGCCATGCCGAGGGACTACCATGCCACTAGGCGGAAGCGGTGATTCTTAATGACGCCAGCTGGCTCTGCCAGGCCTATACGCATCCCTTGCATGGCGGGCTACTGCGAGGGGTGATGAGCGATTGCTTCCCGTGGAAAAAATAGGGTCACCATCCCCATGAATGAAACTCTAACAAAACAAAATTCTCTCCACATTTCCCCTGTAAGAAAAATGGAGCCGCGCGCAGGCAGCTCCACAGAGAAAATGAAGATTCCCCCTGTGGTTTTCCAAGGTACCCTACATAACTCTTCAACCGAAGAGGATGGTTACTCCTCTACGGGGGAAGGGGACTCCCCCTCACCCCCTTCTCTGGAGGTAATTTCGGGCACCTTCCTCTTCCCAGCGGCATTCCCCCTTTTCTTTACAACGGGACTGCCAAGAAAGCAAGCAGGCAGCCCAGAGCCGACCGCTCCCCATTGCAGCGGCTCGGTATGACAAACCCCATTAGGTGGGAAAGGAAAGCCAGGCGCCTTTGACCGCTTCCTTCAAAAGACCTGCTGGCAAGAATATTGGACCTTGCCGGGGTCAAGGCCTGTGCCTTCCCAAGCATGACTAATGACGCTGCCAACGGGACCTGCGATGTCCTGGGGTGGGGAAGATGGCTAACTGGAGGCCCCGCTGAGAAAGACATGGTCCTTGAGGCAATCCAGCCTCAAACAGTATGGCCTACAATGGGAGCGAAGCCGGGCTCGGCGCCAAGCACTGAACCCGAATCCACCCCTATGCAAGGTCTTCCTCAAACAACCTGGGATTCCAAAGCAGTATAAGGAGGGGAGCGAACTCAGAGAAGGACCTGGCCGATGCCAGTCCCTCTGGCATCTGGGCTCATGCCGGCGGAGGGGAGAAGCGGGTTCATTCGCCATCCTCCTCAGCTAAAAAGAAAAAAACAACAAAAAAAGAATAAAAAGACTCGGGGCCTGCGGGGACGGATGGGTCTGCTGCTTCGGTAAGCGACCAAGCCAGGATTCGCACATCTGGTATCTCTACCCCTAAGGGTGCGAAGCCCCTGACTAAGACCAAAAGAGCGCATGGCGGAGCCTCGATGACATCGGGGCACCTCCTTCAGAGGCTACCTGGCGTTTTCAAGCCCGCTGTTTCTAACGCTTCCTCATTATTCGCTCTACTGATGGCAGCATGTTGGCCAAGAGCAACATGATCCATCAGAGTTGAGTATTAGCTAGTGTAATTGGTAGAAAGCCGAAGGTGACTCGTTTTTCGGACAGGACCCCGCAACGGGCGCGGCAATATGCCATCCTGGCCACCATGCTGACAGGACTCAAAACCCCCTCTGACCCCAGCTTAGCCTCTTCTCATTTTTTCAGACAGCCTGTATTTCTCCCCTACTTCCTCCCTTTCCCTACAACCTTTCCCACAAATTTCTCTGGTAAGCCTCTAACTTAACAGGGAAGATGCTGACCTTCTTCTGAACCAACCCTCCCGGATCGGATCTGAGATGGAAGTGACAATGTTCTCTAACTCCTGCGCTCTGGTTTGGGATGGTGGGTTTTTAACAACCTGCTTCATCCCCATCCATACCTTCCCAACATCCTTTTTCCTTTTCTCTTCACACACTATCAATTTTACGCCGTTCCCAAGGTGGAGCCGCCATGCTGAAGGGCTGCCAGGTCGTCAGGAGGGCGGGGTGGCCTTAAATGGCGGCACCAGGCTCTGCCAGAGCCGTACGCTCCCCTTGCCGAGCGAACTAATGCAAGGGGTGATGAGCTATTGCAATCCGTAAGAAAAGGTGGGTCACCATGCCCAATGATGAATAATCAAAAATCTTCCCTCAATTTCTCCTTGTCCATCAACGGAGCCGCCGTCAGGCAGCTCCACAGAAATAAGGGAGGGCATCCCATCTATGGTTGCGTGGGGGATACTCAAAATTTCTCTAACCGGAGAGGAGGCTTACTCATTTAATTCGCCTACGGGTCTAGGGGACTCTCACTCACCCACTTATATGGAGATGCCTTCGGGCACCCCCCTCTTACCAGCGGCAGACCCCATTTTCTTTCCAAAGAGACGGCCAAGAACGCCACAGGCAGCCCATAGCCGACTGCTGCTCATTGAAGCTGCTCGTTAGGGCAAACCCCCTTAGGGTAAAGAGGGAAGCCAGGCCCCTTTGGTCGCTTCCCTCAAAAGACCTGCTGGCAAAAATATTAAACTTTGCCAGAGTCAAGGCCTGTGCTTCCCAAGACTAGACTAAAGACACTGCTGCCAGTAGGACCTGCGATGTCCTGGGGGTATGGCCAACTGGAAGCCACCCCTGACATAGACATGGTCCATGAGGCAACCCAGCCTAAGACGGTAAAGCCTTCCATGGGAGCGCATCCGGGCTCGACAAAAAGCACCGAACTCGAGTCCGCCCCTATGCAAGATCCTCCTCAAACGGCTAGGGTTTCCCAAGCAGTACAAGGAGGGGAGGGATCTCCTCCGACCGCTGCCCCTGCGACTGACAGGACTTTCTCTATCTTGGATAAGGACCTGGCTGAGGCCGGTCCATCTTTCCTGAGAGCTCTTGCTAGCGGATGATGGAAGCGGGTTCATTTCCCGCATTCCTTTCCTAAAAAGATAAAAAAATAGGAACTGCTTCTAAGAAAGGCACATCAAGCCCCTCTGCCACCCTGGGTGTGGAGCCCCTGAATAAGACGAAAAGTGCGCAGGGTGGAGACTCAATAACATCGGAGCCCCTCATTTAGATGTCACCTGGCGTTTTCGAGCCCGCTGGCTTCAAACGCTTCCTCGTTATTCACTCCACTGATAGCAGCATGTCGGCCAAGGGCAACATGATCCATCAAAGGAGAGCATTAGCTAGCGTAATTGGTAGAGAGCCAAGGGTGACCCGTTTCTCAGAACTGAGTCTTCTGGCAGATCCCTCCGAGGCGGCGAAGATAAGTGCTCTTCGGACACTTGATGGAACCCCGGTGAGTGTGACGCCGCACTCTACCATCAACTTTTGGAAAGGAGTAGTTTATGCGAAGAAAGTGAGAGAACTCGTTGACTACTCCATAGAGTACATCACCTTAGAGCTGGCCGACCATGGGGCGGTCAAGGTTGAACGTGTGATACGAATACAGGGAGGGGCCGCATGACCCACCCCTACACTCTTCATTACGTTCGAATGTGATAAGCTCCCTGAGTCGGTGCGTGCCGGTTGGAACCGCTACCTCGTCAAGGCATTCCACCACTGTCACGCGGTGCTATCAGTTTTACCGCTTCGGCCATATGAATCGCTCATGTAGACGTGCAAAGTCGGGGTCACCCGAAGTATGTGTCAATTCCTCCAAGGTCGAACACATAAGTCCAAATCGTGTGTGGCCAATTGTGTCAATTGCGGAGAGCCGCATCCTGCTTCTTCGAAGCAATGTGGCGCATATCTCCTTTAGAAGAAAATCTTGGCCGTTCAGGCCCACGATCGACTCTCATTCTGCGAGGCTAAGGACTTACTCCTGGTGCGCCCGGCTCTGCCTCGAACGTCTTACGCTTCAAGGGTTAGTAAGATACCCTTTGCTCCTCGTCCATCCAGGCCAAGGAGCATGGTTGTTTCCGCGTCCATTCGGAGCCTTTCTGCGGGTTCTATTCAACCTCAGGTAAAGCTGGTGGCACAAAGGGTTAACATCCTGCCCAGGCTAAAATTAGGGTTCCCACCCTTCCCCCAGCGTGACCGTTTCCCGTAAGGCAAAACGGCCACGCGCCTTTACTGAGTCGTTAGACTCACAGGAGGCACCACCCTTGAAGTTGGTCGCCAGGCCATCTTCAGGAGTTCCTCAAGCTGTCCTCCGAAAGGAGGACAGCAACAAAGGAGCTTCGGCTCCTTCACCCACGCCTAGTGGTGGGCTGAGTGGCTCGGACAACCTGGATCTTTAAAAAGATGGCGTACCTGCCTCCGAAGCCGCAACGCCCGCCTAAGGTTTCGAGGCCTTCAGTGCATTGGCGGCCAACATCGCCCAGTGTTCTGCCTCCAGGAAGCGTACGCCCATTACCGTGAGGGTCTTTTGTTCGAAGAGGGCCGCCGTGGCTTCTCGAAACTAAGCCTGCAGGGCATATTCCTTCAATGGAATTGCCGTGGACTCCACCCAACTGGGGTGAGCTGCGGAGTCTCGTGCACATTGACTGGTGGAATGATGGACTTTTGCGGGGAGGCCGGGCTTCTCCCCTTTATTTAACTAGGTTTCATTTTTTGTTATTGTTGTTTTCTTTGTAGCTCGCACGTTCCTGCGCCGGAGAGAGGGGACCTCACCCGACGCCGGAGATTGCTTCCTAATTGTTAAAATCTTCCCTTTTTATCAATGTTCTGTTTTCATATTCTTATTTTAAAGTAGCCTAGTGCTAGGCTGTCGTGATTCCAGGGACCTATACCCAGAGGGTAAGAACTGAAATATTACATTGCGCATAAATTCCGCATGCTCTTGCCCGGCCTTCATCCAAAGTAGGGGATAAGTTAAAACCTATGTGTTTCTGGATCGTTGAACAGACGGGCTCCCTTCAATATTTAGGCTAACTCTCCAAGTTAGCCTAAATTCTATTGCAAATCACCAGAACTATATTTGCCGACAAATTTAAGTTGTAGAAGTTCTATGTTCTGTTATAAGGAGCAGATCCTCAAAGCAATGACACTAAACTGTTCAAATACAGCCTTGGATGGCGATGACTGATTCGATGAATTAGATAAATTTCGGCTCTTTGTGCTTCCTTCGCCTTCTCCTGCCTACGCTCATTTAATATTTTATCGGTTAGCTTTTTGTGTTAGCAGTCGCTCATATTTTGCAGAAGAGTAATGGCCCCATTGCTACCTAGTTAGTTTCTCTGAGGAACGTGGAAGCTGGATTTCCCATATTGCTACTCGCCTCCGTGGTCTTAGTCTTAGAAAGGCCAAAATGTTAGTTCTCTCCTATCTTCCTAGGCCTGTATTTCCTCAATTTATCGCGAGAAAATTGAGAACCATATGCCTAAACAGCGTTTACTCCCATATTGGTCCAGGCCTGAGAGGATGGAGCGAATTGGGAAAGGAAAGCAAGCAAGAAATGTTCGAGATATGAACCCTTCATTCTTGGGGCTTCCTCGCTTGTGCGTGGAAGTGCCAAAACGGAGGTGCCATTTTTAAATGAGACTTGAAAGAAGAAAGCATTATGTTCCAATTTTCTTTGTTTTTAAGGCTTGTTCCGCGAACAGGCGCTATCCTCTTCCAATCTACATCTTAATTTTGCTCTTTTTGCCCAAATTTCGATTTCTTTGGTCTTTTCTCCTTTTGATGCAGGGCGTATTTAAAAGTATTATGTAATGTCAGATGTAAATATCCCAAACTACATATTCTAGAAAATTAAATTTTAAAAGTTTTAATGCTGTCTAATAATCTTTCTTAAATTCTGAAGGAGAAATCCAAAGGTATTTGGATTCTATGAAAGATTTAATAAAGTTTTGATATGTACGCAATAAAACACGCTGGATGATGTCATTGGTACCATTTCCAGTGCATGAATAATACTCAACTTGAGTTCCAAGTGAACTTGTATACCATTTCTACAGCCATTGAGCTCATCATTTTCCTCTTAAATGACCTGTATTTGCTTCGTATCGAAGACTTCTAACTAATTTAGTTTTAGAAGTAAATATTTCTGCACTTTAAGGACCAGGCTATGAGGCTTAAGTGATTTTAACTTTAATGGATTTTTTTCGCTTGACTGGACTAAGAAGATGTTTGTTTATTTTCTGCTTGGCTTCTGGAAAAGGATCCCCAAGAACCATCTCCTCAGATACATAGGTTTCTGGGCGTAACGAACTAGTTATTGCTTGCATTACTGAATATTCGAGTGGGTATCAAAGTTAGCGTTAATTTTCTGGGGCGTTAAATTATGCAATCGACTCATGAAGAGAGATTTCGTCATGGACGCATACTTTACTGACTAATCGAACATCTGGGGTAAGTATGCATGAATTACCCTTTCCCTCTCAATAGAGAACCCGAAGGTGAAGCTACTAAAGTATGCTATTGGCGAGTTTATAAAAGGGATAAGAAAAAAATGGCCAGATTCTCACTCTAGATTGTGACCATATATATATATATATATATATATATATATATATATATATATATATATATATATATATATATATATATATATATATATATAAATATATAAATATATATATATATATATATATATATATATATATATATATATATAAATATATATATATATATATATATATATATATATATATATATATATATATATATATATCTATATATATATTCTTTAAGGTTGGGTTTGAATAGCTACAAAACGTTAAAAGTCATTTGTTCTTCAATCAAATGCAAGCAGTTACTCCTAATGTTTTAACAATTAAGATTGATCGATATCTAGCAACAAAACAAAAGTAACATAGTCAAACTATCGGAAATTCACGTGGGGCACAATTAGTACTAAAAAATATAAAATCGTCGTGAAATAGTTAGACTCTATATAGATATATACGTAGGTAAAATGAGGGCTTTGGGCCGAAGTTGGTTGAAGACCGTTGGTGAATGGGTAAATTGTCATGAGTCCAGTGGGAATGGTTTATTATTAGTTTTGCGGGGTCCTTTTTAAAACAAATATTTCAGAGTGAAAGTTTGCCAAAGATTAACAGGAAGCTGGTACTCGTTGGGATTGCAAAAGAAAGACAATGACGAAAATATATCTCTACTAGCAAAAAATTAATATTTAAATATACACAAATAATGAGTTTAAAGGGAATGGTCGTACAGACGGAGTTAAATTTTTACCTGAGATACAGGTGGATTGTTCAAGGGATTAAGGAGGTCGGATTCAGGTCGTTGATTTAAAGGGGGATCTTAAACCGGGGCGCATACACAAAAAAAGGATCGATTGGGTAAGCCAGATTCTAGATTGCTTCAGATGAGGGAGCACTCGTAGATGGGAATCCTCGTTAGATACTCTCCATTTGACTAGGGCAGAGTTCACGGATGTCGATTTTTTGAATAGTCAGCGACTCCCTCTGGGGATGGGGTTGTTCAACGGACTTCGATCTTATGCCAGAAAGCATGAAAGTTGGCTAACAGCTGGCCATGGAGGACAATGAAATATGTCCCTAAGCAAATACAGCTTGGGCGTTATAACGGAGTAGGCTGCACCTTCACCCTAGTTCAGCCATGCTTTCAAAGCTCCATGCGGTGATCTCAGTACAACGTGCGTACAGATTGCACGTGGTTGCCCTTTGACCTTATTCTGCTGCAAAAATATAAAGTAATCATAATGAAATAGTATTAGTTGACTTTCGACCATAAGTGCTGAATATCCACCTTAAAAACTAGTAATATGAAGCAAACAGTAGCGAATGGAGTGACATAGAAAAGCAAAAAGCAGATAGAGATCGGAGACGGATAGAACAGAACACAAAATATAAAGAATGGAGAGGCAACAAATAAGTGATCAGAAATAGCCTTCCATATTAGTTCCTACGAATAAACTAGCAGTCATATGAATGAGACTTCATACGTCTTGCAGAAACTTCACTCTCGATTGTTCAATGCCTCGGATCCTTGCAGTAACGAATTCGAGTAGAAGTTGGTTTGACAGAAACCATATTAGAAGTGCATTTTACTCCATACTTAAAAGAACTGAGTCTTCCAAACTTCTAAAGAGAATTCATTTCAAAGGGAGGAATATGGCAGAGGGTATATAGCTAGCATACGTATTTCAATAGAAATTTAAATTTATAGAGCTTCTACAGATCTTTATTTCTAATAACCAGTACCCCAATCAACCACTACTCATTTTCAACATATTATATATATATATATATATATATATATATATATATATATATATATATATATATATACATTACGATCTAGAGGCAATACCAAAATATTTTTATTTGCTATCTATACTCAATTTCTCAAAAATAATATTGGAATACCGAAAAACAATTTTTAATTAGATCTTTGCAAAAGTTTCGAGCGAAAAGCATCTACCAGAAAGATCATTTAGGTTTCAGGTGAAATATGCTAACCGAAAAGTCCTTGGTTTACACAATTTAGGAATAAATATACCGCATCCGTCAATCTTTCTTCTTCCCTTCTATAAATGTATGCATATTTTTATTTCACTAGAATCCTTTTTTTAAATAAATTAGATGATATAGATACAAATGGAAGAGAGTTGTTATCACTATATTGGTAACGGCTGAGTAACTATGCAGACAAGAATTTCTGAAAGGTTTATTCTATATGAATAAGTGAATATAAAACATAATATATATATATAGAAATAAATGAATGAGGGATATGAAATAACTTCAGTTCAATGTCGCCCGAACTTAATCAATATTTACCTTTAAGAACTAGGAATTCAGGTCAGCCAGTCCCGAGAAGCGTGAAGCAGAAAGGAACCATTAGATTTTGTTTACCCCTGAGGCGCTCATGATGTTAATTAAATAGATAAACATGCAATCAAGGTAACAAATATATCGGACGAGGAGACATAAATATTGTTTCGTTAATTTGGTGTGGCTATTAAATATTCGGTAGGAAATTGACCAGTAACCACTGCCTCTCTCTCTCTCTCTCTCTCTTATCTATTTTTTACTCCCTCTCTTCTTTTATCTCTCCTTTTTTCATATAAGGCAGTTTATTTATTCATATATTTATTTAAAAGTTAAAAAGAAACTGAAACTGTTAAAACAACAGACAGATAAAATGATACCGTCAAAGCAAAGTTTTGATTCTCAGCATTGTAATACAATCATAGATTTTCATTTTCAGGGAATTTGGGCCGTATTGATTACCGGGGGTAAATGAAAATTAAACATGATAAACGATAAACTTAATTATACGAGTGCTAGTTACAGGAAGAAATCAAATTAGGAATCTCAGTGCCAAATAAAAGATTAAATTATTAGATTAATTCCCATATCTCCATAGTTCAATGAAAAATATCCGAGATCAGATAGTGTTACCCGCCTCTCTAATATCAACTTGCACTTTTAATTAAATAACTTATTCCAGATCAGCTTGAGAAAGAATTCCTTGCCCTTGTAAACATATACTAAACATTTGGTAAGGTATCTTTATAAGTAGTATTTTTTGAGGTAACTACAACAGCATGAGTTTCCATACTCAAGAAATGAATCGAGATTTCTATTCGGGATCATCTTGAAAAATTACCGGTCGCCTAAGTGACTTATGATGTCCACCTTCAATAGTGTGTGATTATTAATAAATTTCTATTTTCTCTGCTGTAAATTAGTGGCAGTCCATTGATTTTATCACTCTTTATAATAGATTGCTACTTGGTAATTATCGCCTAACAATTGTGTAATTTGATGTCACATATCCTGTTCGAAATCCCGATTTTCACTAACTCTATAATTCAAGAAGGGGATTTTTTTGCGTATTTGAATAATAATTTCATCTTAGTTTGTTTATGACGTGTTTTATATTAAAGTTATTTCTAATAATTATTTTATAATATAACAAAACAAAAGGTTGAAGTTCAGAAATAAATATAAGTATCAAGATTTTGTGAATTTTTTAATACCCAAAGAATTACAAATGTTAAAGTTCAGAAAATTTATTTTTATATATCTTCTTCTATAACTATATTTTAGCAATGTGATATTTTGAAAGGGAGGAAATTTAGTTTAGAGTTCTTTTTTAATTTTAGTAGCGAAGACATGCCTGGTATGATCTATATTGTTACAACAACAAAGTTGTCCATCCCTGGGAATTTTTAATTTAACTATACCATTATTAGACGCGTGTGTGTCTATTAACGGGCGTTTCTACATCTCACTGTCAGTCGATCAGTCTCCGTTTTACCTAATGTTTGTTTTGGTAATATCATCATAATTATTAGGCCGATTTTAACGAAATCTGAAACCGTTATGTTGTTTTACATTTCCTTTCGAATGATTGAAATGCCAAGGTTCTTCCAAGGTTAATCTGGGAATTATTAAAAGTTTTGAAGGTCGTAAGGTCATATTTCAGAATTAGTGAGAGCACGCGACTTTGGTTAGCAGACCTCGTTTATGATATTATAATAAAAGAATTCAGGAAATACCTTATCTTGCAAAGTGAATGATCTAGAATCCGCTCACATACTCACTTAAAATTTACTTGGCCCTATGTTCCCCTCTTTACATAAACTCATCTAAATCCAGCCAAACGTGTGATCAAAATCCTCCCCAAAATTGGATTAGCGGAAGTAAAAAGTCAAAGTGGTTGTCTTCATATAAAAAGGGTTACAAACAGCGAGGAAAGAAGTATCTACAATGCCTATTCTTGCAATTACGGCTATAAAGGGCCAAATCCTTCGGTCTTTGTTTTTATTGTTTTCGGAGTGATGGTCGAAAACACACACTTCCGGCCATATTTAATCTGCGCGATAAATACATTATCTTAGTCTATGTGAAAATGTGTTAATGACGGACTGCTCCAATATACACAAATGTCAAATATGTAGGGCTCTTGCGACCAGGAAAGCAGGGAGCTCTCCGCAAATTAGGGTCTATCTGCAAACAACTACCTTAGGTTCTCTTACGAATTGATTCCTAAGACAAAAAAACGTGAAAAGATCATAATACTAAGTCTTCTATTTATCTAGCCATGTGTTAAAGTATTTCACAGAGTGATAGTGGAAACAGCACACTTCGGCACATAATTAATCTGCGCAAAGTAGTTCTCGGAGCGATGGTGGAAACCACTCACTTCCACACATAATTAATCTGCGCAATAAATACATCATCTTGGTCTATAAAGAGTGCAATGAAAGAAATAATAAAATATATATATTTTATTGTTCGATGAGCCATGAACTTTGAAATAAGAGATAATTTTTTTTTAAGATAGTTTATTAAATTAAGGAAAGGCGTTTCTGAAATATCCCCCCCAAAAGTGAAATTCGATATTAAATCAAAGAGCAAATAAGACTTCATATACCTCAATAAGAGCTTCAATTGGATGAATGAAATTTGATACAGAAAAAAATAAAATGAAGGAATATATATTAGAAATACGAATAGGAAAACCAGAAGAAGAGAAAACGGTTGAAATTTAAGTGAGAAGATGAATAAAAAGATTACCTGAATGGAGGAATAACCTTTAAGAAGTAAATTAAGGGAACGCTGGAATGCATTTCGTCTTAATCATCCTTTAATCTATTAGGGAACATTATTAATAATATGATGCAATCATTATGATTATGTAGGGGATGACGGGAGTTATTACAAATAAATTCCTGAATTTTGAGTTAGTGTTTTTATCCGAGTCGCTGTCTAAAGGGCAGATTTTTAATTTTATCATATGTTTATCCTTTCAATCAACAGTATGTTTTTGGCCAAAAGGTTCATCATTCTTTCATAAGATACAGTACACCTGCCAGTTCAAACGAAAGTTTAACTGCAACCCTTTGGGAACTATTTAAAGCAACAACACCTTAGGGAAGCGATAACTGTGGGAGATGGAGACTACGCTTTAAAGAATTTATTATTTAAGAAAAAAGTAAATGACAGGGGAGGATTTAGATAATAACGTGTAATAAAGGTGGATATGGAGAGTATTTTGCGAAAGACGAACCTGGAGTCCTATACCCATGTTAGAACCTTGAATGATCGATATTCTACACCTAATAGCTTTCCTTATCACCCTCCATCCATTTTCTTTTGCATCACTAGGTTCCTTTTAACTAAAATTTGCTCCTTTCAGTTTCGCTAAATATCACGCTTCACTTCTTAATTGTATCTTGTTTTTGCTACTCCAATTTTCATCATGCTCTCCAAACCTAAATATCTATTTGTCTGTTCTTGCATAAATGTCTTTATTCAATGTTTTATTAAAGTCTAAATATAAATTAATTTTTTCAAAGACATGTAAGCAAAGAAGTGCCATTTCTTTGATTTTTACCCCGTCTCAAGGCAAGTTTTTTGATAAGAGACGAGGATCTGTATTTGAGATCAAAGACCAAAGATCTCTAACCCTCTTTTGACATCAAGTATGCATATAAAGTGAGAAAAAAATTCAATAGTTTCATTTTCTAGTGCTAATTCTCTAATAGTTTTATTATATTTATGAGTTAGAACAGTGTTAAGGATAAAGAACGTTAGAATATGAATTTTACGGATCGTAACTTTCCTCATCTTTTGCCAAGGAGAATATTTATCGAACACTCTGAATAGAAAAGTAATTTAAGTGGAAATTCATTCGAAAAATTATGTCAATTTGGCGTTGACTTCAAAAGATCTAATGGGGAAGAAACTAAATTTGTGAATAATTCGAGGTTGGCAACGTCGGCGGAAAAATTACCTCGTTACGGAACAATACGTGGATCTCTGAAGGAAGGTTTTTGAAAGTAAAAATGAATAAACTTCCAGGAGATGGTATTGAGAAAGGATTTCTTGTTGATCGTAATACTACTACTACACCAAAATGGTGTGGTTAAATAATTTATTCTATACCAAAGAGAATATAAATTACGTCAACAAATGCGCGCTCACGCTTGGGAAATTTAAAAATTATTTTCTCTAAATATAGCATATTGTAAGAATAACTAACGGCTAGAATTCAGTAAGATGCAATGCAATCTACACAGTTACTATCTATTCCTATTCCCTTCATATATATAAAAAAAATGACTAGGTCGAGAAAATTATAAACTTTAAAACTTGAATCCGCCTGCCAAAAATATATTTTTACTGCAGCTCAGGAAGATAAACTTGAAAAATTGCTACCACAAGTGTTAGCGATCACATCAATCTCCAAAAAACTCCACGTGAGTTGCAAAGCCCCAGAAAATGAAAAATTTACTCATACTTAATCCTTTAAATTTAGTACGTCTTTTTTAGTTAACAATGATATTGTTTCTTTACAATGAACAAAGCTAAGCCACGTTGGTAATAGTTAGCTGGGGGAAAGAACTAGATTTCTGCCTAGGTAGTGTTATAAAGATGCCATCGTCGTTAATTTGAATGACCCCTCTGCAAAAGAGTGAGTGAAAATTATAAAAAATCTACAAAAACCAAAGCCCATCTCTTCTTTTACATATTCTTGATTTTGTAATATTTTTTAAAATTTTTCATCGGACCTTTTATTCTAGTGAATGTTTTATCTCTTTCTCTTATTTTTCTCTTAACCTAAAGTCACTCCACAAGCTCACACAAGTAATGCCAATCACAGAATTAGTATCAAAATGAGATTTGTGGGGACTCTTAAGATTTTGAGTAATTTTCAAAACAAAAAGGTATTTGCGAAAAAACGTCCATTAACTAATAAGGTCCCTTGAAAAGGACTGCAGTACTTTTCTTCACAAGATTAATTGTCAATAAATTTCCTTGTTTTCATGTTAAAGTCGTTTTGATTTTGATTTATTATAAATGCTTCAGTTATTTTCGGGTTTCTTTCGTTTTGAGATTTGAAAATTACTGCTTTCGTATTTTGGGGCGTTTTCAAGATGGTTTTAAATTTTGGGGGGTTTAAAAAGATTTTGGAAGGCCCGGATTTTTAGGGTGTTCGTGGTATAACCGATATACTTTTACATTGGTATATGACGTGACTCTCAGTTTCACTGTTTTTTGTTATTGTGAATTGACTGGCTAATGTTAAATTGTCATAATAACAATCGATCTCAATTTGTGTATTATGACTTTTAACCTGCATTTGTTCTTTTTTATTTTTTGTGGCGATGACTCATAATTTTTTAATTTTGTTGCGTACTTTAATTGAAAATAAGTTATTTAGCTTCTTGAGATGTATTATTTTTCTTTAAATTTTCATTTGGCATTAATAATGTTATGATTAGTGATTTTTCGAAGGTTATATTGAAAGAAATAGTTGCTAATTAGGTTTATTTTTATATTTTGTATTTCGTCGTCAAACAAGTGCCAGGTTGAACAGCGTTTTGTAGGCAAAGTGAATCATTGATTTAATTTTAAATACTTTCTGGAAAGTCGTACTTAAATTTTATGTATCCTCCTTTGTCTCTCTCTTTCGTAATTATTTCTGGATTAATTTTTAGTGTATTTCAATATAAAGTTCAATGTGTAAGAGGTGGAATGTTGTATCTTTTAGTTTATCATCTAAAAAAACATAATATAATACTTGATAAAAATTCCTTCCACATTTTCAGGAGAAATCTTTGACGCGAAGAGGGCCTTAAAATGTTCCTTAGATTTAAATGTTTTCGATTCTGATTATTTTGATAGGTAGTCTTCTAAACTTATTTGCCTAATTTGTTTAACTACGGTATTTTATTTTAGAAATATTCAAAATCAAGAAATCAAAAATCACTGACTGAGGGCAAGTCAGCAGTTGGAATTTTTCATCTTGTAATAATGGAATAGGACAAATAGGATTCTCAACTCTTATTCACTTACCATCTTTACAAGGAAAATAAGAAATGTTCTATGTAAATGCTATTTCAATTAGTTATCGTCAACCCAAAGACGATTAATATATGAGGAAAGCTCACCGAATAGTCATTATCCACAGGTTCCTATGCAATGAGTCATACAAGACTTTCATTAATATTTATACATCCAAAATTTACTAATAATAATATCCTAAATAATAATGACGAATTTAAAATATTATATCAGGACTCTACCCGATTATCTGCATAATTTTCATTCCTTGCGATCTATCTGATCAATTTCACTGTTTTATTGAATATATGTGCGAGTATTTTGAGTATTATTGTTGCAAACAAATTAATTATGATAATCTAATCTTTGTTGGTTTCAATATTTGTTGAGCAGCAAGGATATTTGCGTATTGTTTTATATGTAATTTGTTTGCAGTGCTAATTTAGCTTTCAAGTGCAATTCAATGTATACATAACTAATAAAAGTAGTGAAAGAAGCAATAACAGAACGGAACATGTCCATAAAACACGAAAAAGAGATTATCATAAAAAGAGCGGGAACTCATGAGATTATATAAATAACATAAACAGTGAATATCTATAAGTTTAAGAAATAATAACAATTTTGCTCGAATGCATTAGCTTTGGATCTGTAGGTGATGATTTTTGTTAATTTCGTTAAGACGAAATTCATTTTCAAGTTCTTCAGCTGCATCTAATGAAAATCTATGATATAGAGATGGGAAGAGTGCAAAGGATGGACTAAAACATCTCGAAAATATACAAATGTAACTTAGGAAAAAATGGTACTGATCTCTAATAAGATATATGATTGATGTATCAATTAATAATGCGTTTAACCTACAAGTGATATGCTCACATACGAGGGGTGGTCACTAAGTTTTGCAAAACGGTACGGCAAAACAGAGGAAGGGGGATGGCTGTTTGTGGGGGTGTTAGGACAAGTTTTGACAAGTCAGAAGCAGTAGCTGATCGCAAATCGTCAATCACAAATTTTTCAACAATGGAGAAGGTTGAGCACCGCGCTGTGATCAAATTTTTGACTAAGGAAGGCAAGAATGCAAAAGAGATCCATGAACGCATGGTTGTAGTATACACCGACACCGCATCTTCCTATGCAACCATTAATTGCTGGAATAGGGAGTTCCGCCATGGTCGTGAGTCCCTTGAAGATGACCTCCGTCCAGGACGCTCGTCAGACATGACCAACGAGGACAATGTGACCCGTGTAGAGAGGATGATCCTTGAAAATCCACAGATGAAGTTTGAAGAAATTGAGAGAGAACTTGGAATATCACAAGGAAGTGTTATCAACATCATCCACTACAATTTGGCCATGACGGTAGGGCAAAACAGATGAAGGGGGATGGCTGTTTGTGGGGGTGTTAGGACAAGTTATGACAAGTCAGGACTTGCAGCCGCACGCCCCTGCCTCGTCTATTTAAGAAGCCTTAGCTGATCGCAGATCGTCAGTCAAAATTTTTCAACAATGGAGAAGGTTGAGCACCGCGCAGTGATCAAATTTTTGACCAAAGAAGGCAAGAATGCAAAAGAGATCCATGAACGCATGGTTGTAGTGTATACCGACACCGCCCCTTCCTATGCAACCATTGCTTGCTGGAATAGGGAGTTCCGCCATGGACGTGAGTCCCTTGAAGATGACCGCCGTCCAGGACGCCCGTCAGACATGACCAACGAGGACAATGTGACCCGTGTAGAGAGGATGATCCTCGAAAATCGACAGATGAAGGTTGAAGAAATCGAGTGAGAACTCGGAATATCACATAGAAGTGTTATCAACATCATCCACGACAATTTGGCTATGACTAAGGTCTCTGCCCGTTGTGTCCCTAGAAACCTCACGCCCATGATCGACTTCAACGTCGTCAAAGTCCACAAGGCTAGAGTTCCACAAGCTGCCCTGCGTGAGTACAGATTTGAGGAGCTCAATCACCCCCTCCTACAGTCCAGATCGGGCCCCTAGCGACTACTTTTTATTCTGCCAGCTCAAGGCTGCACTGGATGGATACCGGTTTGGGGACGATGAAGATGTCCAGCTCGCTTTCCATGAGTGGATTGGACAGCAGTCGGGATATTTCTGGTTGTCCGGAATTAGAAGACTAAGAGACAAGTGGCGCAAGTGCATTGAAGTCGAGGGTAGTTATATTGAAAAATAATAAAATACTTTTCCTCATATACCGTTTCCTTATATTCGAATTGCAAAACCTATTAACCGCCCCTCGTACCATACTATGGATTTTCGTATTTCAGAAAAGTCTTGTTTGGTTTTATTTACAGAGAAAGATAGAATAAGGAAGGCGATGGCATTTAGAAAAGTGATATAAGAGACGTAAGACACCAGATTTGACAAACAAGGGAACCACCACAAAAATGGGGGAAAAGTCTTAAGGCAAATTATTTGAATTCAAATCTTATAGAAGAAATGTTAGCGAAATTATTTAAGGTTGGATATAAATATATTGCAAGCGTAAAAGATGTAGAACATAATTTTTTATGATATAATAGCCTTTTCTTAACTAATGTTAAGATTTATTTATTTTGGGGGAAAATTTTATCTTGAATTTTAAATTGGTTAAATAGATTTTTCTGTAGGAGTTGAACATCTCTCTAAGAATTGACACGCTTTTTCCTTTTTAGCTGAAACAAAAACAAAGCGATATTGCCCTTATAAAATTACGATGAGAAACTCTTTAAGATAATAGAATGAATTAACTCCTTTTAGGAATTTGAAACAATGAAAAGAGTTAATCATAAAATTTCCGAAATTACTAATATATGTACTAAGGCAAATTTACATATACACAATTTTCTGGCCAATATTTGTGTATTTATCGCCCTTTTATGTAAAAAGAAGATACGAACTTAATTATATGGAAAGAGAATAATTTTGAATTCGCTCCACAGGAGATGATAAGTCAAATGACATTTACCAATTTACTGATTAAAGGCCACTTCATAAAAGTCAATTCCTTATATATACCGACAATAAACCACTTGCTAAATATATATATCGATTTGAACGCTTCTATTATCTAAGAAGAAGAAATAAAGGAAATATAAGACTGGTATGAAACATTGATACCGAATATTGTATTGAAAAATTCAACTTTATTTTATTTCTGCCGGATGACAAAGATTAAAAACCAAATTAAAATTAATCTATTTTATTCTCACAATTGTGTAATCGCTGTATAATGCTCATAAGTTATCAATGATTAAACAGTTTTTCCCAGATATACTATTATCTCTATATAATTCAATATAATGAACTTTAATTTCATTTACGCCTTTTCCACCTTACCTCAAGATCCTCCATACTAAAGGAATAGGTAAAGAAGAGAACTTTTAATCATCTAAACTCCTTTGACGATTAAATATAGTGCCTTTTGCCAACCCATAAATTTATAACTATGTAACCAATTAAAAGAAGTAATCTCGTAACGAAGACAAATCGAGGACATATATATGGTAGGGATATGTAATAATTTAAGGCTATGAAATCAATAATCACAATCCACTAGTGAAACATAAATGTCAAATAGAATCTAAAAAATGAATCCCTTACTCTTGCTATCTATTTTAAAACCTAGATTATGTTTTTTGCTTTATTTCTGTTTGAAAACACAAAGTTATTAGAAAAGACAAACAATTTTTAAAATTTTGATAAGTGAAAACTATATAATGTATTGGCATGCCTTTTGTATTTTACTGGAGAAACGATTCAAATATATTGCGGCATTTCGACTCCCGATTTTGTCCTTTTTTCACTTTTGATGGGTGTTTATTTACCAAACCAAATTTCAAAATCTAAATTCGAGTTTTTACATTGGATTAAAATTGTTTTCGATAATTTTCTTTTTATCTGAGAAAACATCTCTGTACTAGTTGCTGCCCGGGCTCCAGAAGCGAAATATTTCCAAATTTGCAAATTTGGTTAACTTTTTTCTTGAATTTTAGTTTTGAACTTGAATGGAAATTCTAGAAAATTACTTAAATATTACATTTAAAAGTTTGCTATTCCAAGTTGGGCAAAGATCCTTTTATTAAAGGCGAATTAGCCGAATAACTCTGCTCTCAAACATTCAAAGAATAATTGAGAAAAATTTAATGAAATTTTCTATTCGTCTGAATTTAATATTTTTAAAAATATAATATAAGTTGCATTATTGTACATAATACAAGGTCAACTTAAAGAATGCTTTTATTTTGCATTCATAGAGATGTTTTCCTTGGCGCTGCCTATGAGCAGATGCCTTCTTTAAGTAAAATGTTAAATCAAGCATACACCGGCCAAACTCACTTTTGTATGGCCGTTGAATTTTGGATTCTGCTACAGGCATGCAAGAGGGAGACCCACTGAGAGCTTCCTTATTTTCACTTGGTAAAGATAATATCATTAAAAGCCTAAAATCAGAGCTTATTGTATGTTACTTGAACGATGGTTCAATTTCTGCTACCCTTCCAAAAGATTTTGATGACCATCATTTCAAAATTTAACAAAATACGGCTAAAGATTAAAAGCTCTAAATCTGA
Organism: Ceratothoa steindachneri; assembly: GCA_963969495.1. Classification (NCBI taxonomy): domain Eukaryota; kingdom Metazoa; phylum Arthropoda; class Malacostraca; order Isopoda; family Cymothoidae; genus Ceratothoa; species Ceratothoa steindachneri. Next base: position 177,407,470 of record OZ018318.1, read on the forward strand.
GTTGACTGAGAAGATACTCAAGCCATTATTCAAAAATTTAAAACAGTTCCCCCCATATTAAGATTGTTGCTTTAGATGATTGGTCTGTATTGGGCTATCCTATCCCTGAGCAAGCAATCAGAGAGACTATAGACCCAAAACATAAAGCCATAAAACGAATGATATCGCGCCTCAAATTAATTGATCCACAACAAGCTTTGGTGCTCTTAAAAAATTTATTTTCTTTACCTAAGCTAGAGGACATCTTAAGATCCTCTCCAGCCTACATGGAGATGGCTTCTTTGGAGTTTTTAATGCCTCTGTGAATGATGCTGTTTTCCAAACTAATCAACATTGAGTTATCAAGGGATTCATGGACTCAGGCAACTCTTCCAATTGGGCTGGGTGGCCTAGAAATACGATTGACATTGGACATTACTCTCTCTGGGTACATATCTTCCTTGATTTCAGTTAACCCTTTAATGTGAGCTGTTCTTTTACCGGTTAACGGTTAGGCTCAAGTGGACAAGGTGGTTAGACCTATTAGATTATGTAGGGGGATAATTTGGGACAATGCTTTTGAGCCTGAAAATGAGAACCGCTTGAAGCAGTAATTTTCAAAACTGACTGTCCTCAAGGAAAGGGCATATCAGGTTGCAAGGGCCTGTCTGTTAGCTACGGAGCATCCCGCTAGTGGCTGTTGGTTGTTAGCCATCCCTGTCCCATCTATTGTAACTCAGTTAGATCCGGAACCCCTTAGAATTACATAGCTTTGAGGGTGGGGCCACCAATTTGTGAGCCACATAGGTGTAAATGTGGATCTGGTATTGATCTTCTAGGTGTAGGTCTGCAACTCTTGTCTCGATAGCTTGTTGCCGGAAAGATCCCCAGATGCCATGCCCTCAATGATATACAGTAGTACGCTGAACCCTGAAAAGAGCGTGATTGACAGCAGTTTTGCTGTTTTGGAGCCAGTTGGACTTGACCGAGGATGGTAATTGTCCGGATGGGATAACAATGTTTCCTTTTAAGGATAGAAAGCCTCTGTACTGTGATTTAACCTGCATCAAGACTTATGCAGAGCATATTATTAACAGGTCAGTTGTTTCTGCAGGTTCAGCTGCAACAGTTGCAGAAAATTTCAAAAAGGATAAAAGATTTTGCCATGACTGAGAGTTTTCTGTTTGGGCTAATAGCCATTGCAACTAATTCGGTATTTGTCCCTTCAAGTACACGGATAATTAAAGAAATATGTTCTCTTCTCAGGGAGACAACTGGTGACCCTAGGGAGGCTGAATGGTTCAAGCAGAGACTAAGTATTGCTGTTCAGCGGGGCAATGCAATTATTATATTGAATGGGGTCCGAGGTGCTCATGGTGTGGGCCTAGACTTTGATCCCTAAAGTTTTATCTATACATTTGTCGTTTATCTATAACTTTGTCTTTCTCTAGTCAATAAATTTCCTTTGACTTGACCTTTTCTTAGCCATATCTCATCCGGAGATGTGACGCTGGACCACTTCAACTTGTGTTTGTGAGCCAATTTCATATTCTTATCCGGCTATTTCCGGTAAGAGAATTTTAACTTTAATTTGAATAAAAAGGATGTATTGGTATTATTTGTACGGCTTCTGACTACCACTACCACCTACGTTTTAATTTTTTTTTAAAAGATTCTACTTTTACTATTCCTTTTTAAGACATGGGGAATCCATAAAATTTATAGTACAATGTACTCCACCTTCCTTTTCTCTTGCTGAGTGAATATCGACGTATAAAGTGTTTCCTCTATCTGCTATTGCTATTTCTTTTATATTCTATACAATCGTAGTACCGAAAACGCAATGTAACTATGAATTACGGTATAAATATATATGCCTTTTTAATAATTTTATTCCAGTTTTATAAAAACTAAAGTTATTAACGTTTGTACACATACGAACAATCCCTCATCTTCTTAATTCCGAAGTTATTTGTTTATTTGCTGCAGCATTACTATTGTGTTAAGGTGGCTTTTTACTAATACAAAATAAAAGTCAACCTTCTGAACCACATTTAATTTGTTCACCCATAATATATAATTACTGGTAAATGAATTTACATCTTACGATTTAAAAGGAAATAAATGATGACAGGAAACTGGTACACTCAACACTTCGTTCATTATGAAATAATTTGATAGTACAAATGGTAAAACCAAATTTAATAAACAAATAAATCTTCATATTTAGTAAATAGTTGATCTTGTTCTTAATATAATCCTTGTTTGAATGGTTGTTATGGGGATGATTTTAATATAAACCCAAATGTTTAAACAAACAGGGAGTCGCAAAATCACTTACGTTTTGATTAACTAAGGAAAGTACTGTATAGAGTAAAACATATTGAATTAATAAGGAGAGGAGAATTAAGGAAGCCTCAAAATTAACTTGTTACAACGATCCTACATATAATGAGCTTTATGCAAGTGATCTATGTTGTATTTCAAATTTCAATTTTGAATTTCGAAGGTAAGATGAATAAGATACATTTCTAAAGCTGAGGAAACTATATTAACGATACCTTCTCAGAATTTATGATAAAAATGGACGGAATTTTTGAAAATTACTTCAGCATTTTCTAGGGTATGAAAAATAATACAAAAAGATATGGGAGGAACTTTTGCATTAGTTTCACTTGATACAATTAAAGAAAAATTTATAAGTTTAATTTCATTGTTATGATTTTATAATGAAACCCTAGTTTTCAGATTTCCTTATACATTGGATGATAATATTAAACGTTTCCAGGAATAGTGGACCTACTTTAGGTAAAGAAAGAAAGTACCATATCATTTTCAAGAAAATCTACAATAAAGTTATATTCCCGAGGTGCTTTGAAGTGACTTCTGACACAGAGTTATCCCAGAGAGAGATTCGGAAAGCACTTTACTATCGTCCATTGCATAACTCATTTAGAAAGCCAGACAGAATGTTTCCTACAGAACAAGGTTTTCTGTTTAGACCAATTTGTAGCTAGAAGCAGTGACTGAAAGGTGCTTTGACGCTGTGCCTCTAGAGAAGGATATTGTCTCTCTGGGCAGGTCCATGGGTATACATAGATATGAGTGATGGTGATGTGTAGGAGTTAATAGAATGGCACAGGAAGAGTTGACCACTGAAGAGCTGCAGGAACTTGAAAAAGATGATCAGAAGACTAAGATGCATACTTTCTTTATAGACCCAGAGGAAAAGGAACAGAGAAGAAGCTTTTACTTCATTAATCAAGGAAATCTTTGCCAAATATATGGAATGTGAAAATCTTGGCAAAAAAGTTCCACCAGAACAAAACCGAAACAAGACGTAATAACATTTTCTGTAATGACCAGACAATGTCCCATTTCAGAACCATCCTGAGAAGATGGCAGAGCAAAAGATCTTTGGACAGATTTTTCGTAAAAGTCAAACCTGATGACCCTCAATGAGGTCCAACTAGGAAAAAGAGAAAGAGAAAAATCACCAGAATTTCATATTCTGGGAATTTGATTGGAAGCGGACTCTCCTTCTATTAATGAAATCTCCTCCTCTTTCTCCTTTCTCAGCATCATAGTAGAAGGCACGTAACTCTTCTCAGCAAAGTAAAGTGAGGGGGAAATTTTCATTTATTTTATCTAAATAGGTTTGTATTTATGTATTTTAGTATTAAGTACTGTTCAAAATGTTTTATACAACCGCATTAATGTCGATTATGCCAATAACAATAGGATTTTTTTCATGTGAACGGATTAATGATTTTCCTTTTATCTTGTTTGGATAAATTTGTTTTGTATAGGTTCTGTTTGGTAAAAGTCCAAGAATCTAGAACTGATTAATGATGTATACAGAGGTACCAGTGTATTAGAATTATTATTATTGTTACTATCATTCTTCTTGTTATAATGTATAATGTATTATTAAGTAGTATTCAGTGTTATTATTTATCAGTTTGTTTATTATTATATTTATTTGTTATTATTATGAATTAATATTTTGTAAAAATGTAATCAAATTATAATTTGAAAGGCAGGCCGTACTATAAAGATCATTTTACAACGTAGACTACGTATAGTGCGGTAGACCGTACGCTAAAATCTGCTAAAATTGGGATTTTTTAAGAGTAACATATTAAATGACACAAGTATTTAAGTTACTATATTTATTTTTGAGCCAAAACAGTAATCAATTATATTTTCTTTAATTTTACAAGATGGTATATAAGGGAAAGTAGAGCCATGAAATTTTCCATTCCTAAGATTTGGCGAGAACCACATGACCACACAACCAAAAGATACACCTGCATGGTAGAACATTCTAAACGTGGAAGCGGCAAAAATATACGTCAATTTATATCCTAATTTTCTTTCTCTGTTTTACAAGTACAACACAATGCTGATCTTTATGTACCTACCCCTCCAAAAAGAAAAATGCCACTCTTCGGAAAAGGCAAATACTCAATAGCTGAAACGATGAGTGAAGATCTAGACTATAGTCTAAAAAATATGCTGTTCAGCAGAATCCAAACAAAAGAGACCTCGATGATCTTCGCAAAGATCTTGGCATGTCAATATCAAATGTTGAGCTTTTAATTTTTAAGCTAATAATACAAAAGAGGAAAAGGCATCGGCAAGGCACAAGCCAATGAAGGACAGGCTGACACTCTTGTTTTGCTGCAATGAAAGTTGGGATTGCGAACTAAAGCCTTTAATGATCTACTATTCCGGAAAAACGGGTGCTTTTAAAAAACATAACGTGCAGGAACCTCAGTTACCTGTGATGTGGAGGTAAAAAATTAAGGCTTGGGTAATTAGATAATAATTCAGCGAGTGGTTTGGTGTTGTGTTTGGGCTAAGGGTAAAAATTTATTTAAAAGAGAAAAACCAGCCTCTTAAGCCCGTGATCATGATGGACAATGCTCAAACTCACCCTACAAGCTTCAAGGACTATGTGATGCTGGAGTTAGACTTCATCACGGAAAAGTCCCCCACCCCCCCTAATACGACTCCTCACATTCAGCTAATGAACCGGCAGATCATTATCAATTTCAAGGAAATCTACACTGAAGCTCTATTCCCAAGGTGCTTTGAAGTGACTTCTGACACAGAGTTATCACAGAGAGTGTTTTGGAAACCACTTTACTATCATCCATTACATAACTCATTTGTAATGCCAGGCAGGAAGTTTCATACAGAACAAGAATCTCTGTTAAGAGTAATTTGTGGCCAGAAGCAGAGACTGAAGGGGGCTTTAAGACTGTTCTTATAGAGAAGGATATTGTATCGCTGGGTAGGTCCATTGGTAGAAAGAGATATAAGTGATGGTAATGTGGAGGAGTTAGTAGATGGAAACAAAGAGAGTTGAGCACTGATGAGCTGTATGAACTTGAGAAAGATAATCAGAAGACGAAGATGGATACACTCTTTTCAGGCTAGGAGGAAGTGAGTACACTCACTGGAAGTTTATGAAGTTTATTAACTATTATTTTAAGACGAGACGGAACTTTGTGCGAGCAAAAGGTGATATGTAGTCTAAAAAGAGGTAAACAACAGACATACAGAGGAACTTCAAAAGGTTGGCGTATAAAAAATTAAGAATAAGATGGACTGAAAAATTAAAGTAAACCGAGAATATGATACTAAAGTTTGTTAAACGAAAGTAAGAAAAACTCTATTCAAATAAGATACTAAGCATTTACTCTTAATCAAACAATTTAAACTACTTTCTTATCCGTGAAATTGACACTGTTGAAGATCCATTACAATAGTTAAGGAGGAAATAACAATTCCAAATGCCATTAGAATTTGTATTGACGATACCATAGCTTTCAGTAGAGAAAGATTTGCACAATTTATTTCTAAGTTGTAATAGATACAGATATTTACTAATTGAATTGCCAATTCAATGAAAAAGTTATATAATTAAAGGAATACCATTTCTACAGAGACAACGCGGCAACGTTCCAGCCAGTGACACAGGGTTTCCAAAATCAACCGACATAAGGTGGCATCGTTAGTTTTTATTTCTTCACTCACCTTGCTAAGGTGATCCATTATTATACCACCCTCTCTCAATGCTGTTGTACTAGTACCACTACTTTGTTCAAATTCTTAATTATGTTACTCATCATTGAATGACAGCTCTGAAATCGTCATAGTCATTAAACTCAGTAGGAGTTTAACACTTTTCCATCTTCAAGTCACACGACCAATATAGCAGCCAAAAGCATAGCAGCATTTTGGAAACAAGCAACTTGCAACCATATTTTGGGTGTAATTTTTGATATACAATAAGGCATGCCTCAAGTTTCTATTGGGTGCCTCAAGGTTCTTTCCTGTGACCACTAATATTCATCATCTACGTCAACAACATGGACGGTGACATGGTTGCCAAGATTTCCAAATTTGCCGACGATACCAAGCTTGGTATAAACGTTGCAAAGGAAGGAAATACTGCCTGCCTGCAGGAAGATCTTGGGAAGATTGGAAAGTGGTTGGACACGTGGTAAATGCCTTTTAACGTGAACAAATGCAAAGTGATGCATATCAACCACAGAAACCCCCAATCTCAGTATATCCTTAAGGGCACTGCTCTTGAACCGAGTGACAGTGAGAAGGACTTGGAGGTAATTATCACTAGCGACCTAAAGTTCTCGACACAGTGCATCGAGGCCGAGAAGAAAGCCCAAAAGATGTTAGGCTACATAAAGGGCCAGTTTGGATACCGTAAAAAGGAGATAGTACTTTGTCTGTGCAACTTCCTCATTCGGTCGCACCTGGAGTATGCCGTACAATTTTGGAGTCCTTCATTTCGAAAGGATATCCCAAGGTTGTAACGGGTAAAAGCCAGGGAAACCAAGCTGAGCCCTTCTATCCGACATAAAAGTTATGAGGATAGACTAAGGGAATTAAATCTGTTCTCGCTGGAATCCCGTAGACTGCGTGGTCACCTTATCAAAGTTTTCAAAATACTTCGAGGGTTCGACAATGTTGACTACCGGGATAACTTCACACTCAATGAGAACAGAACGCGCAATCATGGCTTCAAACTTGAACTGAAGCGTTACAACCGCAATCTGTGTGGAAATTTTTTCACTTACAGTATCTGCGGTATGTGGAACGCACTTCCAGTGGAAGTTGTCAACAGTGAATCTGTTGACCAGTTTAAGTTAAGACTAGACAAAGTCTTGAAAAGTAGCCGTTTAGGGACGCAAAACAATTGAGCAGCTATGTGCCTGCTCGATTGCTAGTCCAAAGGTACCCACTTTGAATGGACCGTAAGGTCTCCTAGGGTACTTCCTTTCCTTTTTACTCCTTGTTACTTAACCTGTAATGAAAAATAGGGTAGATATCTGTCTCATCATTGTTTAATCTTATTTCACTAAATTATAACAAATAGTAACAAAATAGTAACAAATTGTAGTTACTTTTTATTAGAATAATAAAATATATAAATTTTGTCACATTGTCTTATTAGGTAAATGAATAAAAGTTTTAGAAATATATGAATTCAGAAACTTTGGAAAAATATACTTAACGAAGCGGAAATAGAGATAATATAAAACAAATTATAGGCTTTCTTTTCCTTGGGGCTGTTATTCTATCTGTCAGGCAGATATTTTACCTGTTTTCCTTCTCATAAAGAGAAATGAAAGAGCAAAAAAGCAGAATGCGATATAAAGTTCGGAATTTTAAATGCAATAGGAGATTTTTCAACATTTAATCACATAATCATGTCGAATACAACTCTTATATGTTGCATACAAATCTATTCTTTTCCTTCGTCATCGACCATATACTCATAGTCATTCCCTATTCACATCTTCTTCGGTTATCTCATGGAAATTTGCGAGAAGACTTGAAATAATTTTAGGGTTCCTTTGGATATCTAGGCGACTTATTATTTCTTTCCACAGCATGTTTTTCTCGTTTTTTCTCTCCGTAATGCCCCTCAAATTTATCTGCACTTTCCCTTATCTTTTCTACAGTTACGCTTGTCGAGGCGATTCCCTTTGTTATCTGGCTAATGTGCTCTAACTCTCTTATTAGCACTCTTTCTAGAAGGACCTTTAAGATGCAGGAGGGATCTGATTTCCACCGTGCGACACTCTTCTCCTCTAAGTCTTTTCGTCCTTTCTCGATCCTTGATATATTCCAGTCAATATATGGAAATATCTTACTCTTGGTACTTAGTAAATATGAATATCCGTTTTTTATTTGTATTGATGACAAATAAATGACAAATAAAATTCGCGAAAATAGGTAAAATTAAGCAAAGAAAGGCTCTTTACCCCCAGCCATGAACATATGATTTCTTTAAAACACTTCGAAAGCTAGTGGTAAATATTTCTTTTAGTATTACGGTCTTAGCTCGACCGAATCTGCACAAAAACAAGTCGAGCAGCACTTTTTTCTGTATTCTAACACGATTACATTCAACTCAATGAAAATAATACAAAAATAAAAGTATCCAAGCCAATTTCCAAAACTGAGAGAGAAAGGCATTTTCCCTGGCCGAAGATAACTCGAAATCGCCAATTATTCCATTTTATTCCAATGGCGCTTTTCTGAGCAAACCAAAATCACATCTTTATTTAATGACACTAAAGAGATTTGAGACAAGCCATTCTGACTTTAAGCTGCAATAGATGAGGTACTGTATAAATAAAAGCCCCACTGTAATGGAGTTAAATTACGTGGTCAACGAAATGGTAAGAATAAAAGCGGGAGCAGAACTTTTCACAGGTGATATTCTTTGTCCTTACTTAATTACATTTGAGTGTCAATAAGGGGAAATAAAAAAAATTAACCATCCTAAACGTATGAGATAAGAAATTTCCACTCACGAGTATATTTTTACCTGGAATAATCTGCCTCTATGAAAATAAATGCTCCTTGTCACCATTATTTACCGTAAATAAATTCGGTTTCAATTTTCTCATCTAAGGTGCAAAGTAGAGACAAAAACAGATAAAGAGTTTTTGATAAAATAAGGAATATCTCCTTTGGTAATATAATGGTAAGTCATAAATATCACGAAAGATTTCTCTTCTGACATATTGATTTATTGATAATAAATAACATGTTTGTCGTGGTATGACATTATATTACATCAATACCATATTATATCTATGGGAAAGGGACCGAAAACTTACAGGCGAACCGAGGAAGGGACGGAACACCACTAATTTAGACGGGCTGAGTAGCGTGAGAGAGTGCAACGAGGTCAGGTAAATTGTGGAAAATGGCAAATCACAAGGTTATTTAAAGAGGCCTGTACAAAAATATAATTTTATTTACATAAAAATAATGAGAGAATTGATGGGTAAATTTACCTCAGAGAATTAACGGACAAAATTACATCAGTAAACGAAGGGAGGAAATTGTAGTTATAAATCAGACTATGAAGTTAAAACTTAAGGTATTGCAGGAGGAGACTATTCAAATGGGGGGGAGGGGAATTAACTCAATTGGGTTACTGAAGGGGGGAGAGGGGTTTGCTTACGGATGTCTTCTGCACGTGAGGTGAGGCCGCTCGGAATTTCTGAGCGGGAACTTGAAGTGATGACGGTTCTCCCAAAACAAGGAGGGGGGGCGGTAACTTGCGGTCCAGGGGAGAGTGTCTCGGCCACCCGAAATAAGGGGCGAACGAAGGAGGGCTTCGACAGAATTTGATGAGAGAAGGCGAAAAATCACTCGGTGGCGATCGTTAAATGGAATTACCTCACTGGCTGGGGATAATTCCAAATACACAAAATAGTTCAGCTGTCACTTTTCTTTATGTTACCACCTGACTTGGAACTATGGGAAATCTTTTGGGGTCCGAGCGAGACTTCTCAACTCTGTGTCTCTTCATGGGAGTCAAGCGCTATTTATGTGCGAGGCTCTCCCCGGGGTTAGGGGGCGGTAAGCGGGAAAAGCTCTACTCTCGGATGGCGTTGAATCTTCTTGCCGAGGCTATTCTGCCCGTGTAAAAGTGAATCGTGGTGGAAACGGTTCGAGGCTACCGCTTGTGGAAGGGAGGGGTTAGGCTTACCAATTTAGGCCTAACCGGGCCTTCGGTAGCGCATAAAAGTTCCACTCTTATCAAGAGAGTCCATGTTGGGTTCCCTCACAATGTTAATCAGTAAGAACGATGCCATTTTATGTGACGTTAAACGAGGATTACTATAAAAGAATTGATGTTGTTAGCCCGGTCTGCCTTTTAAAAATTAATACTTTGAGGCGAGTATGTGAATGTAATATAATTATTATTACATACTTTTACCTTAGGATTAGCTGGTGAGTAAAAGTTATTTCAGGCTTAATAATGACATTTTTCTCTGAACCGAAGGGATCCTGAAGCTCACTGAATGTTTGGATGATCCTGTTGATTTCAGCCGTCAGGAAATAAGGATCACATATGTGATATGCTCTTGTGAACAGGAAACAAACTACGAGCCTTTGAACTGATTCGTCGCGGCAAAAGAAATAGTGAATGTAGGCAGTGTTGTTAGTTGGTTTCTGGTAGACAGAACATTGTGCTTTGTTGTTCACTTTAGATATTTTGACATCAAGAAATAGCAATGACTTGATTTTTTACCATTCTATTTAAATGTAATGGTATGGTAAATGTTGTTTAATTGGTCAAAGAAAAAATTAATCCGTTATCAGGAATCAGCCATGTGGCGCATACATCATCTACATAGCGGAACCAAGTTATGGGATGAGGAAAGATAGGGGAGAGGAGGTATTTTTCAAAGTTTTCAATAAACAGATTACTAAGGTTCAGGGAAAAGGGATTACCTATACGCAGGCGATATTTCTGTCTGAAAAAACAATCTTTGGCTCTAAACGATTTAGCAAGTGGATTAGTATTCAGTTTTTTTATAAATTTTCCAATCATTAGTAAATCGATCAATTTAGCAGAATATTGATCACTGTCCATAATGATTATCTGATTAGTTTTGTCATATTTTGTAAGCATAATATCCTTGTTTTGTTTTAACTCTCTTAAAGCACATGATAAACGAAATGGGATAGACGCAATGTTATGCTGAGAATTTAAGCCACCAATTCAATAAACACTGAGAGAATCACTATTATCCCATTAGTGCATAAAGTATAATTTTTTAGATAAAAGTTTAATATTTTTGTTTCTAGATACCTTAACCCTAGAACACTGAACATGTTTCCCTTTTCTGATTCAACTAAAGATGCGTGTATCATACCCTATTTAGGAAATTAAAAAAAGTTATTAATCTTAAATATATATTGAAAAGAAGTTGTACATGGTTAATTCTAAGATAGTTACTTGCTTCCACATGATTATATCTTAGTTACTTACAAATGGGGTTGATAATATCATAAAAAATAGATATTTCATAAAAAAAACATTTGCCACAGAAAAAGTTAGAAAAAAAAACGGCGCGGCCGATTTTCCCTAAACTGTTCCTAGCCCTTCTCAGATATGTTGTCTCGACTCCCGAGGGGTTGCTATCATCGAAAGCTTCCGTAGGCTGTAGGGAGAAGAGGTAGAAGGAGGTCTATTTTTAGTATACGAAATTCTACCTTTTTTCCCGTAATATTACTTTTAAGCCTAAAAAACTCCCAAAATGAATACATAGTTTATATATAGGGGCGTGGGGACTCAAAAAAAACACTCAATGCACAATCTGTAGGAAAACAGAATAAAATTAACTTTTGGGGGGGCACAATATTTTCTCCAAATATAACTTCATCTTTTACAATATTTTCTACAAAAATAACTTTTTTAGTGCATATTATCATCTCTTGTAAACAAGAAAACAACGATTTATATAAGTATTCCATAAAATTTACCTTAGACACATTGACTGAAGATTGGGTAATAGTGCATCATGCAGACAGGTTGGCGGCAAGCTTGACATCTGAAGTGGCTCTTCCTGTCAGCTTTTGATTGGCACAAGGAGCATCGGATCATGGGCTCCTTCATGTCAGCTGCAGATAGTCTCCCAGCAGAGCCAGCGGAAAGGGTGTTGATGGAGTAGACCTGGCGTATAAGCAGCTCGACCTGCCGGTGCTGCGTAGGGGCAATCATGCGCTCCTCAGCTAAAGGAGTGATCAAGGTCAATGCCAACTGCTGCATGTAATTCTATCTTTTCCTAATGCTGCCTACTGCCCTCTTCTTGTTTTCTGTAAATATGATGAATGAATTGATAGTGACAGCATTTCGGATTCCGAAGAAGACACACAGTGGCCACCTTTTTGTCTTCCTTCTGCAGCTGTATTGGGTGCACATTATGTCAAAGGTATCAACACTTCCTTTAGTTTTATTATAATAATGAATCACCTCTGGTTTCCCATTGTCAAGCATAGTTACCTGGATGTGCATTGACGACATCAGGAGGACATTCTTATTCGATGATTTTTTGAGGGGGAAGTGAGACACCAGCATTAAGTTCTTTGTGAAGAGGAAGGCAGTGCTACCTGGCAACCGGTGAGTCTTATCTTTTATGACATTCGGCACTTTTTTCTTATTCCCCCCAATGTTCCCACATGTGCCATGCCACAGTTATGTGCTAGGTCCATGATAAGGGATACAGAAGTGAACCAATTGTCAGTGGTTACGTTGCGGTGGGTGTTGTAGTACTTTTCTGTTAAATCTGTTGTGAACATGTGACCCAGTTGTAGGCCACCCCTTGGCCGAGTACCCTCTTTTCTCAGGTAGATAATGGCTTTCAATAGATATTTGCGTTGACATCATTGGCCATGACCCGTTTGATCCCATACTTTGCAGGCTTAATAGAAATGTACATTCTAAAGTGGCATTTATCCCTAAAACCCAGCAGTTGCTGATCTACATACAGTGATGTTTTCATTTGGAGTGTAGTGCATCTCACAATTGCTAATAAACTTGTCCCACACACTCCTGATGGAAAAAATTGGTCGGTGGCCCGCCACTCTTGCCGTGTGGTCCAGTCATCAAACCGAATGCATAATAGAAAGAACGAAAAGGGCCCCTCCGACATTGCTGCTCTATAGAAAGGGGCACCAGAGAGAGGGGACCACATTTCCTTTGTCTCCAAGTGGTTATCCTTCAGGGACTCACTGAACATAAGGACACCTATCAGGCAACGGATCACAGATGGTAAGTTATGCTTGAGAGTTGCTGTCGGGGTTTTGTACTTTGCGGCCAGCTCGGCAATCTTTTTATTGGTCTACAACACTATTTCACTAATTATGGCATTACTTATAAAATAAGTTAAATTACTCCCCTAGTGCTGTGGCCTGTGGAGCTGTTTGCGTGGGACCTGGTTCGTGAATGACCTAACAATATCCAAAGCACTTGTCCTCGTTGCTGCGTGTACCTGACAAGTAGTTTTCCCTTCAAACCCACTTTTACTAGTCATTGGTGGGTCACTGAAACTTACAATGAGTTTTGTTTCATCCGCATCACCACGTTGTCGGTGGGTAGCAGAACGAGTGTTAGGACCAACAGTAGGGGTGGCAGGGGTTTGCCTTCACTTTTTGGACCTATTACATACATTCTTTTCCTGCGAGGTGGGTCATCCTCACAGTCACTTTCATACTCTTCCGTATCCATTTCCTCATCTGGCTTAGCAATATATTCACTATCATTGTCACTATCATAGATATCTTCCATTTCTACAATATCTTCCTCATAACTTTCCTAAAAAAAATAGACTCAATTACATCTTGAGGAAGATTTTTATTACTAGCACATGCCATTTTTTGTTATTGTAAATTATTACAAACACTTTAGGAAAATAATATAAACCTGAAATAAGAAAAACAAGAAAATAACACCTAAACAAATTACACAAACACATTCTAAAATCACTAAAGTCAGATGCAGTGAACCCTAAAATATTACAAAGTCACTAAATTCGGGCATAATACACTCCGAAAATACTAGGTGTGTATCACTAAATTCGGATATGATAAACCACGTATATCACTATCACTAAATTTTTGTATACCAGACCCGAAATCATCATACACTTTTACTCGCAAACTAGGGTACACTGCACCCGAACACGTGTTTTCCTCGTGGACCCATCGGAGAATCGAAACGAAACACCGTACCCGGAAAGCGTCTTAACAAATATTGAAGGCACTGTGAGCGCCAACGCTCTACTTTGACCGCAAGTTTAAACAAAGCAAATAAAGTATATTTGAAAATTTCAATTTTTATACAACTTAATACTTCAACTAATTTAGCATTGAAATAAGATAATTTTATTCATTTTTAACATATGTATATTTATTCTTTTGTGTGATAACTAAAATAACACTTAGAATGAAGTCCTACATCACACTTAACACAAGTGAATGTTACTTTTCCAGGACAATTAGCGCACTCCTTGTGTTGACATTAAATAAATATATAAATATAAGCTACGAACATTTTTTATTTATTTCTCTTCTTCTAAAACTCCCAATTGAAGAAATCAACTGCATTGGTGATCAATCAATGACCTTATCTTATATAAACGGTCAGTTGGATCCATTTTATGGTTGTCATTGAAATGAATGTGATGCAATATCACTTCAAATCTTTTACATCTAATAGCGTCTGAGAAAATGCTAGAACTATCAGATTCCCTATACAAATAGTCTTTTATTTGGATATTTTGCATAGCCCGAAAGAACTAAACCCCCAACTCCTACTCATAGTTTGTCCGTGTTAAAATCAGATTGGAACTTTCCTTGCGTAGCATTATTTTTTGTTTTTTCAACTATTTTCTCTAATAAAATGATCACTGTAAAACAATTTTAGTAGTTTAATTCATTATGTGCTGAAAATATGTCTTCAGGTAAACTTTCCCTGATGGTTAAGAATTTGTATCAAAAACAAGAACCTCTTTACTCCAATTGATTTGAATTATTTTCATTTATTTGCTCCTTTACTTGAACTACCAGATATGTTTCGGCCATAGTTTCGCAATGTTTATGGGGTAGAAAAATCACAACTTGTATTCAATAAGGTGGGGTCAAGGTGATTTATATCTCCAGTAGCTTCAGCATCAGGCAGATCTGAATCTTTATCAGTTGACAATTAACTTCTGGTTCAGGAACATGAAGAATAATGTCACTAGATTCTATATTATATTCATCCTCGTCTTCAAGCGATGACAATATTTTATGAGTGTTCAAATTCCTATAATATAAAAAAAATAATTGGAAAACATAGAACTAAAACTTCAACAGTACACGAAAAACAAGTTATCAAATATAAATAACTAAATCAAAAATAAACAAAATTATATATAAACGAGTTGGAACAACCAGCTATTTATATGTTAATAGTTATTACAAACCAGTTTATCCGACCGGCTGTAGTCTGAATGCATAGCGTTCGTTTTTTAGGACACCGTAATATTATTCTTTGTAGAATGTATGTTTATCAATAACTATATAAATCTATAACTTCACCAAGATAATTAACGTGTATTTTAAATATATAAAGGAAAGAAGGCAATAATAATAAATTTACATGTAAAATAATAGTAATTTACTTACCCAGAACAGGAGGCAACACACTTAGTAGAAACTTCCTCAAATAAACTGATTTATTTCAAAGAAAATTACATTTTGCTTACAATTACTTAGAAAACGTGATGAAAAATTGTAGTGAGGGTAAACTGAAACAAAAAAATACGTAATTCTTCGTTCCAAGAGGACGAACGGACCGTCAAACGGCATCTATCGGTAAACTTCCAAGGCGATAACGAAGCGAAAAGCGTCAAACTGCAGCCCGGAACCCCAATCAGCCAGAGGGCGCTAAGCCCTTACCCACTCCTCCCACCTTGAATCGGAGTATAACCTACCTTCAACGGCAGGTAATATATTTTCCAGCGCGAAAAAGTGCAAATTAGTATTAAACCAGGAAAGAGGCACTGCTCATGCAGTATCCAAGAAGTAATCAAGATGAGTCATTGGAACAAGCCAAAGGACACAACGCGTCATTTCACAAACGACTCTTTAGTACCCAAATGACTCGCAGGAAAGAAACCACTTGTTCAGAACTATGGCACTCATAGCTCTTGCCGAAGCATTCATTCAAAATTAATTTCCTTTTGCTGAACGATTAGTTTTCCCATAGGGTACAAATTATTGTTAAATTCTGTTATTTGGTTTTAAAATAGTACGTTTTATTTTTGATTCTCTTTTTTAAATCCAAGAACCACATTTAAAAAGATAGATCTATTTTCTAAGTTGAACAACGGTAGAAAACGCACTCGAATATTTTTGGAAATTAAAAGGGACTTTCCTGGCGTCTAGGGAGGGTAATCGAAGGCAAGTAATGACTACCTAACTATAGGGGAATTGTCACTCCCCCCCCCCCCTCGTTCTCTCGTGGTGGAGTCACGAGGCGATTACCGCAAAGACATCCGGCCTCAGGCACTGTCGGGTCAAGCGCGTAACAGCAGCGCGGCCCCGCTCGTCGCTATGAAAGACCTAAAGGTTAAAATGCAAGATCTCCCCCAGGAGAGTGAGATTCAATTTCACGTCAAGTAAGTAATTGGAAACGTGTTTTTCCCAAGCTCGAAGGCTAACGAGGAGCTGATGTAAGACTTGGTGGGAAAAACTATTTGGCATAAGAACCGTCCTGGGGAGGTCCTCACGCCCTTTCCCCTCTTATCACTCCCCCAGTGGGATGTCAAAGTATAAATGAGGAACACTGAGGAAAATTGAGGTAGAATACGTCAATCTCCAGTTGACGAAGTCCTCGGATTAAGACCAGGCTACCTAGACTAGATTGGTAGTTTACTTGGCTCGCCAGACCAAGAAGTACCCTGCAAGAGAGGCAGGGCTACCTACCTTAAGGGGCTAAGAAGCAGCTCATTCTCGAGCTAGTCCCTGGTTATCAAATCGAACGCTAAGTTAACTTTGTTAAGTTCAACTTACTCTCGCCAAGAGAGATCTCATATCCTGGTGCATCTTAAACACCAGAAGTATTCCCTGTCCTTGAGGAAATAAGAAAAGAAAAAGAAAAAGGCCCTCGAGCCCGTTACTTGGTGGCCACACCGAACTCATAAGTTAACTTGGTTGAGGAACCAAATTCAACTTATTCTCGTCAAAGAAATCCCCCTCCGTTATCCTCGCCCTTGAAGAAGACTGGATCTAAAAAGAAGCTCATCTTCGAGCTGGTTCCTGGTTACCAGACTGACCTTCAAGTTAACTTATTCAAGTTTAACTTATTCTCGTCAACGAAACCCTCTCTCCTCGATCCTCGCCCTTGAAGAAGACCCTCCCGGAGTTCAGTCCTCGCCCATGAAGAATTAAGTAACGAAGAACAAAAGCTCCCCCTCGAGCTCTTTACTCGGTGGTCACATCGCACTCCAAATTAACTTGGTTTGAAAACCAAGTTCGACTCACTCTCGCCAGAGAGGCCATGACTACCTTGGTGCCACATAAAGCACCGAATTTTTCTCCTCCTTGAAGAAGCTTTACCCCCTCGGAATACCATTTTGACCCCCCAGCTGCTACCCTCGCTAAAAGGACCTCGTGATCCCGCCCACCTACATCTGGCCAGGCGGCACGCGTCGTGAGAAAATGACATTCCTGAGGTATTTAAACTTCAGTATCGTCCGTAAGCCTAAATCTTATATACTGATGTATGTAGCGGAATTAACCAATTTTAGAGGGTCAAACTAATTTAATTAATTCTTGTTTATTATAATATTCGGAGTATTGCTGTAGTTAATTTTTAAATTTTGTGTATTCAATTGTTAAAGTTAAAATATAAGTTTATTTAGGGAATTATTGTGCGTTTCTCTATATCCTTACGTGTTTCAAACGGCTCTCTTCTTAAAGATATCAATTTTAGCACTCTTAGCACTCTTAGAAGAAAAAGGGGGGGCATTCCACGACATTATATAAAAGTGGTTTCAGGTTTGTAGGTTATATATCAGAAAGAACCCAGCAGTGTTTAATTAAGAAAGAGCCAACACGTAACGGAATATCAGAAATAGAAAATAATAGACGAGAGGAAAATTGGTAGAGTTAGGG
Organism: Ceratothoa steindachneri; assembly: GCA_963969495.1. Classification (NCBI taxonomy): domain Eukaryota; kingdom Metazoa; phylum Arthropoda; class Malacostraca; order Isopoda; family Cymothoidae; genus Ceratothoa; species Ceratothoa steindachneri. Next base: position 177,425,455 of record OZ018318.1, read on the forward strand.
GTGTTAACAATCTGAAGGTAATTTGTAGGACAAGTCGTAAATTTGTTGTCGGGGTGGTATTTCAATCAGCATAGTAGTGGGATTAAGGATAAGTTATGTTGAGCGCTACCTGGTGAGTGGAGGCATACGTATCTCAGTATTCAGTAAGAAAAAATCGACGGACCAACACAAAATGGATCCGGTCGAAAGATTTCACCAACAAGCCCAAAGTCTGGGACTTGAAGGCAAAGAGATGCATTACTACGTCATGGCAGAACTAAGAATAGATTGCGAATAAAAAAAAGAGTTTTGTATAGAGAAGAAGAACAAGAATTAATAAAGTTTGATTGAGAAACAGAGGATATAAGAAGAGAGGAGAAAAGAGAATGTGAATCAATGGAAATACGGATGAACCGGAAAAGTGAAGAATCCCAAATACAGCGGAAAATCGAAATAGAGGAAAGAAGATTTTCAAGTGGAAGTAAAACAGACGAAATAATAAGACAGTTGAAAAGAGAAGCAAAAGAATTCAGAATAAGGATAGAAAGGAAAGAGGAAGAAAGAAGAATAAAGATAGAGCTGGAAGATGAAGCAAGAATAACCCGACGGGAAAACGAAATAGCGAAAGCAGACAAAGAAGCCGAGGAAAGGAGAATGAAAAATGAAAGAGAGTCGAAAGAGAGGAGAATAAAGATTAAAAAAGAAATAGACGAAAGAAGAATACAGAGGGAAAACGAACTTGCTCAAGCTGAAAGAGAAGAGAGAGAAGAAAAGGAAAGATTGCTTGCACTCGAGAGAGCGCCCTATCGAGAATCTGATAGAGGTCGAGGAAGTTGTAGCTCGGCCTGGACCTGAGAAATGACAATCGAGGAAAACCCAGCCAAATGGGGTAACGATGGAAGAAGTAAAAAGTAGGGATGAGGTACCAGCAGGAGTACCTAAGGGAGAACCTACGAGGAGAACTCAGCCAAATGGGGTTATCAGGGAAAAAGTAGAAGGTAGGGTAGAGGTACGAGCAGTTGTACCTGAGGAACTACCTGCGAAGAGAACCAAGTCAAAGGAGATGATAAGGAAGGGGCAAAGAGGTGTTATTGCGATACACCGAGATGAAACTAGTCAAATGGTAGACACGGATGAGTATCCTCTACCCCAAGTAGTCTCCTCCCCGAACGGAACGTCCACGGAGTTACCGCTAATACTCCAAGTCGTAGTGAGCGCCACGCCCATTAGCGACCTCGCAGGGAAAAGTTTTTTTGATCCCCAAAGATCGAATCCAGACATGATCTTCCCGTGTACCTGGTTAAAGGAGAGCTATGGGACCCACGTTTCCATGAATTATTCCCCGCTGCAATAGGCCGCTGTAGCCATAAGGGTCAGGTTAAAGTTAGTCAAGTACCATAAGAAGGGTAATTCGAGTAGGTTGAAACACCACTACCATTTAGTGACATGCTTGGGTAGACTACATAACCCTAACTGCCGAATCAGGCACGGTAAGATAATGGTCACAGAGCCCCATTTTAGTATTAGCTACATCAAAGGAGCCGATAAAGTACCGCTGCTCTATAGGAGGACAGGAAATACCATTGAGGGTTATTTCAGTACCTAATAAGCGTGAAACCATCTGTTTATTGGTTTTTCTTGTTAATAGTTATCGGTAGGATTTAAGTTCTCAAAGGCTTAGAAATGTTAGGAAGTAGCTTGTTTCTTTAATTTTGTTTCGTTGCGGGTAAAATTGTATTGCGAGTAGGTCTAGTTCAACACATTGCTTGTGTAAACGCGCGCAAGGGCTCTCATGTGTAAGGAAACTTAATGTAAGAGAGAGCTCAAGAAAATACAACTTTGCTAATCTCGACTAGGTTGAGTTAGTTGTTTTGAGTTCCCGGGCGTCCCCTCCCCCATTAATTTCTTCGATGAGAGGTGTGTAGAGGAATCGTCACTCCCCCCGTTCTCTCGCGGTAGCGTCACGATGCGATTACCGCAAAGACATCCAGCCCCAGGCACTGCCAGGTCAAGCGCGTAACCGCAGCCCCGCACCACTCGTCGCTATGAAAGACCTAAAGGTTAAAATGCAAGATCTCACTCAGTGGGTGAGAGGCCAACGAGAGGAGACAATATCCTTGACTTGGTTTTCACCTCTGAGGATGACATCGTTGAGGACCTCTCTGTTGGCGAAGAGCTCGGTGGCAGTGACCACCGACTAATTAGATTTGTAGTCAAAGTCCCCAAGGCAGAGCCTGCAACTAGTAAATAAAGGAAACTGGATTTGAGAAGAGCAGAATTTGCAGGTCTACGCGCAGGACTGACTGACGTGAGGCTAGAAGAGTGCGATGCTGTTGAAGACTCTTGGAACAGTTTCAAAACCACATTCATGAGTCTTCAATCGCTTTTATCCCCCTGAAATGCCCCCGTCGGTCCTCTGTTCAACCAAAGTGGTTTAATCGAGAAATCGGCCAACTGATTAGGGAGAAGAGAAATGTGTACCGGCAATCGAAGATCTCGGGTGACTTTGACGAATACCGGAGGCGAGCGAGGAGAGTGAAGTCCAGCATAAGGGCGGCTAAGTGGTCTGAGGAACTCCGAGTGGCGAGACTCTGTAAAGAGAATCCCAAGGAGTTTTTTGGATATGTGAACAGCCGTAAACCAATCCGTCGAACGATTGGCCCTTTGAGGAATGAGGAGGGGAAATTAAAGCATTCAGAAGCAGAAAATGCTAACCTCCTCAACGACTACTTCTCTTCAATGTTTACTGAAGAGTGTGGTCCCATTCCCCAGCCGACGGATTTCTACTCGGGGGAAAAGCTGGAGTCAATGGACTTCACCGAAGGAGAAATAAAGAAAAAGATCGCTGACCTAAAGACGAATAAGTCCCCTGGACCGGACGGGTTTCTACCTAAAGTGTTGAAGGAAGTGTGCGATGAAGTATCACGACATCTGTGCGCTATCTTTAACATGTTAATCCGGACCAAATGCGTTCCTAGAGACTGGCGTGAGGCGAAGCTGACTCCTATCTTCAAGAAAGGAGACCGTAACCAACCGTCGAGCTACCGACCTATCAGTCTGACTTTGATGGTCGGTAAACTCATTAAAAGCATCATGGTGGACAAAGTAACGTCGTATTTAGAGTTAAACCTGCTACTAAAGAGTTCCCAGCACGGCTTCCGAAGGCAACGGTCATGCCTGACGAACCTTGTGGAATTCTTCCACTTCGTTTTCAGTGAGCACGATCGGGACAGGGCGGTGAATGTGGTCTACCTAGACTTTCAGAAAGCCTTTGATAAGGTTCTACACCGCCGCCTTCTTCGGAAAGGGCGAGCGCTATGCATAGACGGAAAGGTAGCCGGCTGGATCGAGAACTGGCTAAGTGGCAGACGGCAACGGGTGGTGGTGAATGGACAGTCTTCTGAGTGGGTGCTCGTTACTAGCGGGGTGCCTCAAAGTTCTGTCTTGGGACCACTACTATTCATCATCTACGTCAACGACATGGACGGTGACATGGTTGCCAAGATTTCCAAATTTGCCGACGATACCAAGCTTGGTATGAACGTTGCAAAGGATGGAAATATTGCCCGCCTGCAGGAAGATCTTGGAAAGATTGGGGAGTGGTCGGACACGTGGCAAATGCCTTTTAACGTGGGCAAATGCAAAGTGATGCATATCGGCCACAGAAACCCCCAATCTCTGTATATCCTTAAGGGCACTGCTCTTGAATCGAGTGAGACTGAGAAGGACTTGGGTGTAACAATCACTAGTGTCCTTCATTGCGAAAGGACATCGCGAGATTGGAACGCGTACAAGCCAGGGCAACCAAGCTGATTCCCTCTATTCCGACATAAAAGTTATGAGGATAGACTAAGGGAATTAGATCTGTTCTCGCTGGAAACCCGTAGACTGCGTGGTCAGCTCATCGAAGTTTTCAAAATACTTCGAGGGTTCGACAATGTTGACTACCGGGATATGTTCACACTGAGTGAGAACAGAACGCGCAATCACGGCTTCAAACTTGAACTGAAGCGTTACACCCGCAATCTGTGTGGACATTTTTTCACTTACAGTATCTGCGGTATGTGCAACGCACTTCCAGTGGAAGTTGTCAACAGTGAATCTGTGGACCAGTTCAAGTCAAGACTAGACAAAGTCTTGAAAAGTGGCCGTTTAGGGACGCAAAACAATTGAGCAGCCTTGTGCCCGCTCAATTGCTAGTCCAAAGGTACCCTCTTTGATTGGACCGTAAGGTCATCTAGGGTACCTTCTTTCCTTGTTGTTACTCCTTGTTGTTACTCTCCTAGGAGAGTGAGATTAAAATTTCACGTCAAGTAAGAAATTAGAGACGTGTTTCTCCCAAGCTCGAAGGCTAACGAGAAGCCGATCTAAGACTTTGTGAAAAAAACCGTTTGGCATAAGAACCCTCCTAGGGCCGTCGTCAAGCCCCTGCCTCTCTTACCACTCCCCCAGTGCGGTGACGAGGTATAAATCAGGAACGCCGAGGAAAATCGAGGTAGAATACGGCAGTCTTCAGGTGACAAAGTCCTCGGATTAAGACCGGGCTACGTACACTAGATTAGTAGTTTACTTGGCTCGCCAGACCAAGAAGTACCCTGCAAGAGAGGAAGGGCTACCTACCTTGAGGGGCTAAGAAGCAGCTCATCCTTGAGCTAGTCCCTGGTTATCAAACCGAACGCTAAGTTAACTTTGTTAAGTTCAACTTATTCTCGCCAGAGAGACTCCTCATATCCCGGTGCATTTTAAACACCAGGAGTATTCCTCTTCCTTGAGAAATCAAGAAAATAATAAGGAAAAGTCTCCTCCTCGAGCCCGTTGCTCGGTGTCCACACCGAACTCATAAGTTAACTTGGTTGAGGAACCAAGTTCATCTTATTCTCGTCAGAGAAATCCCCCTCCGTTATCCTCGCCCTTGAAGAAGACTGGAACTCAAAAGAAGCTCATCCTCGAGCTAGTTCCTGGTTACCAGACTGAACTTTAAGTTACCTTATTTAAGGTCAACTTATTCTCGTCAGAGAAACCCTCGATCCTCGCCCTTGAAGAAGACCCTCTTCAAGTTCAGTCCTCGCCCATGAGTAATTAAGTAACAAAGAAAAAAAGCTTCCCCTCAAGCTTGTTACTCGGTGGTCACATCGCACTCCAAATAACTTAGTTTAAGAACCAAGTTCGATTCACTCTCGCCAGAGAGACTACGACTACCTTGGTGCCGCATAAGCACCGAATTGTTCTCGTCCTTGAAGAACCCGCCCCCCCCGGAATACCATGTGGACCCCTCCACCTGCTACCCTTGCCAAAAGGACCTCGTGTTCCCGCCCACCTACATCTGGCGAGGCGGCACGCGTCGTGAGACAATAACATTCCTGAGGTATTTAAACTCCAGTATCGTCCGTATGTTTAAATCTTATATACTGATGTGTGTAGCGGAATTAACCAATTTTAGAGGGTCAAACTAATTTAATTAATTCTTGTTTATTATAATATTTGGAGTATTGCTGTGGTTAATTTTTAAATTTTGTGTATTCAATTGTTAAAGTTAAAATATAAGTTTATTTGGGGAATTATTGCGCGTTTCTCTATATCCTTACGTGTTTCAAACGGCTCTCTTAGAACAAAAAGTGGGGCATTTTACGACATTAAACTACAACAGATATAATTGCCAAAGTTCTCCTAAGATTATCCGGGGAATTATTTAGCAATAGCATCATAACTATTCGCCCCACTCTAACGAAATTTGAAACCATTATGTTGTTTTACATTTCTTTCGGATGATATGATTGCCAAAATTCTCCCAAGGATAGTCCGAGAAATATTGAAAATTTTAAAGCTCGTAAGGTCATAAATTAGAATAAGTGAGGGCCGCAACTTTGGTTAGCAAACCTCGTTCAATTTAACATGAATTCAAACTTTGATGTGTACAATAAAAATGATGATAAACTCGATAAAAGACACAAGTGAGTGGTAAATCTTAAGGCAAGAACTGGGAATATGGCAACTTGTGAAAATCGGAAGAGGTGGCTTTTTTATATGTTTTTTACGATGGTACTATAAAGTCTCCCTGAAGAAGGATTATTTTGATGAAATAGTTCTGAATATGATTGATTGGATAGAGGTCTCCTTTGCTTTGGTGTAATTAGTGGATTTCTTCGATAAGTGTGGCTGATTTAATGATGCATATTGGGAAGTGAATCGAATGAATAGGGGATTAGTGAAGGGATAAGTAAATGAGCAGACTAGAAATTCGATTTGATAGCGTCAGGAAAACTTTGATCTAAATAGCTGGCTGCAATGCATACACCTGGGCATTCGCCAAATATAATATAAAGTCCTAGATCTACGTGAACGTATTCATCAGGTTGGGTACAGAATGATTGACCGACAAAGGTACAGGTGGAGAAAGCTCTCTTGGTAGGAGAAATCAGGTTGTTAGGTTCCGTAATGCTCTCATAGGTTGGATAACATTATCTTCGCTCGTAAGTGGCCCTCTTCAAACACAACAAGGGATATTAGAATAAGGGAATGCTTATGCGTTGCTGTATTGTTAGTTTTGTATGAGTGAGAGATTTGTTATACGATACGCTCTGTGAAAGGACCTAGATTACAGCTTCATGGATAGATGCAATATGGTAGGAAAATCGGAATTAAGTTTTTGAGTGATTCGGTTTTCTTTAAACAGTAACCACATTAAATAATTACAAGTTCTGAAGATAGTTCAATTTTTTCACATTTGAGTTGAATATTTGCCCTGACTCTCGAAATGACTCTCTGTTTCTATTCGACTATCTGGCTTCGACGCATTCCTTACATTTTTGCTCCAATACCTTCCTCGCTATTCTTTTTCCTTCAGATAAATCATCTCCTTAGAAAAATTACTGTTAATCCACTCAACTATATTTTTTTCCTCAAATAACTAGAAATGCTAATGATTTATGATTAAACTTACACTTGGTCTAAAAAGTATTCATACACCTACATGATATCAAACCTTTTCGTCATACATACTACACAAGAATAATTTATGTGACCTTCTATTTACGATTTGGACTAGAAATAATAGTCCAAAACGTTCTAAATTCTTTTGGGGGGTGGCCTCTGAAACTCGACAGTATTAATTTCTAAGCAATTATCTCAGCAAAAGTTACTGAAATCACTTTGAACATCAATTAGGAACTAATATCAAAATTCAAATCTGCATAAGATGAGCTAATGGAAGAGTTAAGAAGAAGTAAATGTTCCTATATCTGCATACTAGTCAATGATAACAACGTTTAAGGAATTCGAGTAACTGCAAATTTGCTTCATTACTGAGGTTTTCAGGAAATTTCCATTAATGTTGTTCCAATTATGGGGAGGTATGTTAAAATAGCATTAGTATGACGAGTAGAAATATTACCAGTCAGTTAGGAGAGGAAGGCCTGAAAGTTAGTTTGAACACTGTGCCCTAATATGTTGCATATAGGTGAAATGCATAGGCATCCTCTTAGTCCCATTAATTTGAAAGCCTGGTTGAAGTTTTAAAGTGAGATGTATAGAACATTGAGATATTCAGCACAAATTATGTCAGGTAAGTCAGGGTAAAAATGGTTAGACTGGTCTTCCATAAAACACTGTTCCTATAGAAACCATCAAGTTGGAGGTTCTATGTAATGATCAACTTCTGTGCAATATAGGCTATTGAAATTAATCGAATTAATGGAACAATGAATAAAACACACTACAAAACGATTTTTTAAGATTATCTGATGACTAATGCTTGAAATTTAAGCCATTACTTCAAAAGAACAACTCCAAACACACATTAAAATAGTTTCGTTATTATTATTTCTTAATTTTTACTCAAGATGTAAAAATTATGTGATGGGGTCTATGACTACATTACCTACAAGCCCAAAACGTTTTATGGCCTACAGTGGAAATTTACGGTAATAGGTGCTGGCATGAATAGTCTCTGGAGCATGTGTATCATTTCCATGTTTGGCTTCTTTATTGTAGAAATCAGGAAAGACTAAGTATTCTTTTTGATAAATACATCGTAAGTTTTCTTTCCAGCATTTGTTTTCTTTAACTCTCTACCAAAAATACGATTTTCTTTTGGCAAAACTCACTCAGAAGAAACATTTTTTAATGTGACACTATTTAAGTGAAGCAAGAAAATAGAAACTTTTACTCTCAACCAGATAATATACAACATAACAGACATTTCCTATCATTGATAAATAAAAAAAGTTCTGCGTTTAAAATGAATGGGAGAGATTTGGTTTTAACATTGAAGGAAATCTTATAAAAAAGACCATTGATAGGCATCTTATTTCTATTGTAAGCTAGCTATAATTATAAATACTCGTAAGTCAAATCATCGTTGATTGCAATTAATATTTTTGACTACGTAATGAGAGGGTAATAAGCGATTAGCTGAACTAGTCCAAAGCACTTCGCTGGTTATTTATATAATTTATTTTTGTTGAAGTAATTTGCATTAAACTTCACTTTTATTAATAAAGATCGACATATGATGAAATTAATTGTAACTGAATATGAAATATTAATTAAAACAGGAGAAATCAAAATTTCATAATACATATCAGTAAAAAGGAATTAGTTCTCTTAATATCATCATTTCAAGTGTTACATAAATATCCACTGTTGTTTCCTAAGCGTCAAATATTTCGTTTTGCGAATCGGTAGGGCAAAACAGAAGAAGGGGGGATGGCTGGTTGTGTGGGTGTTAGGACAAGTTATGACAAGTCCGGTCCTAACACCCCCACAAACAGTCATCCTCTTCCTCTGTTTTGCCCTACCGATTCGCAAAACGAAATATTTGACGCTTGACTTTTTGACCGCCCCTCGTATTTGGTTATTTCTAACGATATTTGAAACCCTTATGTTGTTTCACATACTCTTTTGAATGATATAATTAACAAGGTCGTCTCAAGTTTAGCCAAGGAATTATTTTGTTTTGGAAATATCATCATAACTATTGGGACAATTCTAATGAAATTTGAAACTCGTATGTTGTTTTACATTCTCTTTCGAAGGATACAAATGGAAAAGACCGTCAGATGTTAGCCGTGGACTTATTTGTCAATCACTTCATATCTATTTGGCTGATTTTAAGGATATTTGAAACCCTTATGTTGTTTTACATTCTCTTTCGAGAGATATAATTGCCAAATTCATCGTAATGTTAGCCTAGGACTTATATGTCAATAAGTTCATAATTATTCGTCTGATTATAACGATATTTGAAACGTTTATGTTGTTTTACATTTTCTTTAGAAAGATATAATTGACATTTCCTCCCAAGTTAGCACGAAAATTATTATTCTTTTACCAATAACATCATAAATGTTCCCCGATTCTTACAAAAATTGAAACCCTTATGTGCGTGAACATTCTCTTTCGAATGATTTATTTTGACAAGAGCTTTTCCAAGCTTAGCCTCGGAATTATATTTTTGATTTGCCTGGAAATTATTTTGTTTTGGAAATGATATCATAACTAATCTGCACATTCTAATGAAGTTTTAACCCTTATGTTGTTTTACATTCTCTTTTGAATGATATAATTGCCAAATTTTTCCAAGATTAGCCCTGAGACTTATTTAGCAATAGCTTTATAACTTTTAGGCTGATTCTAAGATAATTTAGAACTCTTATGTTGTTTTACATTTTCATTTGAATGATATAATTGCTAAGGTCCTCCCAAGGGTATTTCTGGGAATTACTTTAAGTTTTGAAGTTCGTTTGCTCATATATTAGAATAAGTAAGAGCATGCGACTTATTGGTGAGCAGACTTTGTTCTCTGAACCAAATTTAATAGTGCAGCTCAACGTATGTTTCGATAATCATCTCATTTTATCCTGAATAAAAAGGATCACATATATAATATGCTCTCTAGGAACAGGGAAGAAACTACGGACCTTCGACCTGATACTTCGTGTCAAGGGAGATAGTGAATGTAGGAAGTAGAGTTGGTTGGTTTCCACTAAACAGAACAATGTGCTTTGTTGGATACTTCAGATATTTTGACAGGAAAAAATAGCAATGAGTTGTTTTGTTCCCATTCTACATTAAATGTTATGGTGGGGGAATGTTGTTTAATTGTTCAAATAAAAAATCAAATGCGTTATCATGAATAGGCCATGTGGCGCATACATCATCCACATAGCAAAACCAAGTTATGGGATTAGGTAAGATACGGGGGAGGAGGTATTTCTCAAAGTTTTCTATGAACAGATTACAAAGGATCGAGGAAAGGGGATTATCCATACTCAGGCAATATTTCTAAAATGTAAAAAGAAATCTTCCGCTTTAAAGATATTGTCTGTAACGCACAAACGAACCAATATATAATTTTATTACACGAGAGGGGTAAGGTTATGCTAGACGAAGGCAAGTTTTAATAATGACATTAAGGGCTTGATCAACGGGATCGATCAGAGAATAGTTATGAGAACACTTCTCTTAAAATACTCAAAGGTGTTTACGAGACATACAAATCCAAGCTAATAATTGATTTACTTAAAGTATGTATGTATGCTCGACAAAATCACGCCATGCTCCCTCTTCAACAAAAAAAATTATTATTCTTAGAAAACCCCTTTCACTAAAATTGAAGAACTCACTCTATAAGAATGAATACAAGTAGCTAAAAGGAAATGTGTTCAGAATTTCCTCCTCCAACGCAAAGTTTCTTGAAGCTTACGCAACAACACTACACCCGCGGAACTACAACATATTCTCCGCACGAGCCAAAGCAATCTTGAAAATGTACGACTAAAGACCAAAAACAACCATAAGAGGAAAGTAAACTATTTATTTTTAAAAAGTCAGTGGTGAGTCGCATCTAATAGGACAAAAATTCGCGAATCTTTCTCAATTCTAATAACCCACGATCAAAAGTTCATTCCTAGCATTGGCCTGTGATTTTAATACAAAATAGTGACAATCACCATGTTCAATATTTAACATCGATTGAAAAATCTCAAAATAGAGCCAATATTAACCCATTAGTGCATAGCGTCCAGAAAGGTAGACGCTAGAAAATATACACTAAAAAACAAGTTTCGTAATAACTACGTATTTTTTATATTTCAGTTTACCCTTAATATAACTCTCTATCACGTTTTCTATGAATAATGTAAGCAGAATATAATTTTCTTCATAATAAATCAGTTTAATTTAGGATGTCGTCTACTAAGTGTGTTGCCTCCAGATCTGGGTAAGTAAATTACTATTATTTTACATGTAAAGTTATTATTATTATTTATATTTTTTCCTTTATATATTTAAAAGAAATGTTAATCATTGTAGTGAAGTTATAGATTTATATAGATATTGATAAACATACATTCTACAAAGAATAACATTACGGTGTCCATAAAAACGAACGCTATGCAGTCAGACTACATCTTTGTTCGCATGCTCCATATTTGTATAATATAAATAACTATTCTTATATAATTAGCGGGTTGGATAAACTTGTTTGTAATAACTATTACCATATAAATAGCTGGTTTGATAAACTGGTTTGTAATAACTATTACGATATAAATAGCCGGTTTGATAAACTGGTTTGTAATAACTATTACCATATAAATAGCCGGTTTGATAAACTGGTTTGTAATAACTTTTACCATATAAATAGCCAGTTTGATAAACAGGTTTGTAATAACTATTACCATATAAATAACCGGTTTGATAAACTGGTTTGTAATAACTATTACCATATAAATAGCCGGTTTTATAAACTTGTTTGTAATAACTATTACCATATAATTAGCTGGTTTGATAAACAGGTTTGTAATAACTATTACCATATAAATAACCGGTTTGATAAACTGGTTTATATATATTTGTTTATTTTTATTTAGTTATTTATATTTGATATGTTGTTTTTTGTATGCTGTTGAATATTTAGTTCTATGCTTTTAAATTAGCTTTTTTATATTATAGGAATTTTAACACCTACGAAATATTGTCATCGCTTGAAGATAATATAAAGATAATATAGAATTTGGTGACATTCTTAATGTTTCTAAACCTGAAGTAAATTTTCTAACTGATAAAGATTTAGATTTGTCTGGCGCTGAAGCTACCTGAGATATAAATCAACTTGGTGGCACCTCAATGAATAGGTGTGAATTTATATCCCATAAACATTGCGAAACTAATGCTGAAAACATATCTGGTAGTTCAAGTAAAGTTAGGAAAAAAATGAAAATAAGTCAAATCAATTGGATTAAAGAGATTCCTGTTTTCTATATAAATTCTTCTAAGCCATCAGCTCAGAGTTTACCTGAGGACATATTTCCAGCAAATAATGAGTTAGAACTACTAAAATTGTTTTATAATGATCACTTTATTGACGAAAATAGTTGAACAAACAAAGATTTATGGTATGCAAATAAATGTCAAATCGGATTTGAACACGGATAAACTATGAATAAGATTTGGGGATTTACTTTTTTCGGGCTAAGCAAAATATCTAAATAAAAGACTTGGAATAGGCAATCTGATAGTCCTAGCATTTGGTCAGACGCTATTAGATGTAAAAGATTTGAAGTGATATTACATCACATTCATTTCAATGGCAACCATAAAATGGATCCAACTGACCGTTTATATAAGATATGACCATTGATTGATCACCAATGCAGTCGATTTCTTGAATTAGGAGTTTTAAAAGATCACCTTTCATTTGATGAATCAATGATCCCATATTTTGGAAGGCATTATGCTAAACAATTGATAAAAAAGAAGCCAATGAAAAATGCTGGTGGCCAATATTTATATATTTGTTTGATGTCTCAATAGTAAACTCGTGGATTTTATTGAAAAAGGCTAAGACAATATTCCTCTTCTAAATTTTAGAAGAAATTTAGCAGTAACTAAATATATGGATATACATATATAGGTAAATAAATAGGACAGAATTTGGTTCTGAATAATAATTGGATAACCATGGTTATTAAATTGTTTTAATGGGAGATTTAGTAGTGAGCGATTTAGTTCCTTTGAAACTCGAGAGTAAAGCAGGGCTAACTTGGGAGGGGGGGGAGGGGCTTGGTGACTTTGGTTACTCAGGAGTTTGGGTGACAACCCAATGAGGGTGGTGCTACTTTTTCCAAACTCTCAATTTAGCAAGATGCGGGCCTCTTGTCCTCAAGAGGTCACCGGACGAACTTCGAAGGAAGGGAGGATGTGACTTCTCCAAACTCGGATCGAGAGAGCTATCAGGCCTCTTGTCCTCAAGAGATCACCGGTCGAACGTCGAAGTGTGGGTGGCAGATGACTCCTTCAAACTCTGATTGAGCAACCTATCGGGCCTCTTGTCACCAGAAGAACTTCGGAGGACGGCTTCTTTAATCCTTGCTCCGAAGGCGCTTGAAAAGGCTGACTTTGCCTCAAGAGACTCTTCCCCTGGCTTGCGACCGTCACTAAACACTTCTTGGGAGAGAGAGTTGATGAATCGAACTCTTTCGGTGAAGAGTCTCCTAACCGAATCTATGGGTAATCCTTGGGAGGCTGCATATATACCTGGATTTCTCCCAAACAGGGAGAGAGAGTGGGGCCTTCTCGAACCCTCATTCTTGGCTGGGACAACCGAGCGTGTCGTCACGCAAAAATGTAAGGAGCCCGGATCGGCGGGTCAGACGGAACGACCAGCGACTCGAACCATAAATGTTGTTCGAAGCAAACCTACAAAATAGATGAGTAATCTTCAGACCCATGGGGGGTGAATTAATTCCAAAAAGGGTGAAGTCGGAGGGAGGGGGGAAGTAACGGCTCGCTTTCTGTTCCGAAGTAATATCTTAGAAGGTGGGGAAATACTGCTATTTTAGTGGAACCCTTTACGCTCCTCTCTATTAAAATGCATTTTCACAGCACAAAACACTTTCGGGCAAAAGAAATGTCTACAACTAATTTCATCAAGAGGAGAACTTACAAAGCTACAATTTTAACCTTTACCAACAAAGAAAGAAAAATATACCACTACCCAGGATTTACATATGTTTAACCACACATGACTTAATCTATACATACGCGCACACAACCTAAACAAGGCAAAACAAAATGGAACAGTATTTACAAAATAAGTCAAACACAAATTCTATTTGATTCCTACTCAAGCTATCGGCTAGGCAGTTGTTGCTGACTTTAACATACATGATGTGAAATCGGTACTCAATGAGTAGTAAACTCGAACGCATTAAACGGCCATTTTGGCTCTTTCGAAAATAAACTTTTTACCTATGAGATACATCCTAAACTTACGATAGCCCACACTATGGCTAAAGCTTCGAGCTCTATGGTGGCATACGCCTTTTGGCGATGGGACAGCTTCCTACTAGCATATCCTACAGGATATCTCCCTCCATCGTCATCATAATAAACGAGAGCACAACCTAGGCCATTCTGGTAGGCATCCGTACGAACTTCGAATGTTTTATTAGGATTCGGTAATCTCAAAATAGGGACATAGATTAGTTTGTCTTTTAACTGGTAGAAGCGTTTTTCCACGAAAGGGGTCCGAAGTGACTAGATCGGGGGCCGTTCTCTTAAGCATCTCGTTAAGGGGCGAGGCTATGGCAGCTAAATTCGGCACAAAACGGCGATAGAATGACACGGATCCCCCAAACGAACGAAGCTGTCTCTTCGTTCCAGGAAGCGTCATTTCCGAAGTAGCCTTTACCTTGATGTCCTGTGAAAGCATTTGTTTCCTAGCGACTGAATATGGCACTGAATATGGCACCGTACCACTGGGAACATGGTGACAGGACCTAAAATGTGATGCACTAATGCGAACTTGTTATGCTGGAGGCTTACAGGGGGTAGTAGTTTGTCATATACTACTATACAGGTGCAACCTTTATCTCCAACCAAGTTTGACACTCAGCAAACATTTACTGCGCAATTTCAAACTGGAGCCCACCGGGGGAACTCTTGTTGAACAGGAAATTTACCTGTCGACTCGGGGGAAAGAGAGCAGGGGCCGCTGACGATGCGGCTGGCGGATTAGGCGAGAGGGCAGCAGAGATTTGCTGGACCTGGGAAATTGACGAGGTCCTCAGTTCACAATTTTTGGAGCATTTATACCTTAAGAGCCCAGGGGTGCTACACGTAAAGCATACAATTTGTCTACATGGGAGGTTACTAACAGAGGTTTCACGTCCTTTTGCTATCGCGGTGAGTTAGGCTTGTACTTGCTCAGGGCTTGCACTTTTACGAAGCCGATGTTGCCCTTGGGTTGGCTTCAGCTAAACCTGAACTTGTGTTTGGGGGAGGGATGTATTCTTCTTGACTTCCTTGAGGTAAAGATTATGACTGGAAGCGTGAAGGTCGGCTTCTTCCAGTCACTCCTTGAAAGCGGACGCTATTCTGTCCTCTATGAAGGCCCTTAGTTCGTAAGGGAGGGTCGAAATCTGGTGATCCCTTAGAATGAAGTAAATTAGCGACTCATAATCATTAAATACTCGGGCGGAATCCAGCCAGAATTGAAAGTTACAGCGAAGTGTGAATCCAAATTGTCTGTAGATTTAGCCTGGCCGTATTCACGCGGAGCGAAATCTAACCCTTTAAAATTCTGGATTCATGTTAATAGCAGAAGTAAGTTCTCCCTTTAAAGTTGAATAATCAAGGGTGACCTCTGAAGTAAGCGAAATTAATATATGGCCAAGACGAGGGTTTAAGAGTGGATATAGCCGGGCGACACTATCTGATTCTAAGTCACAATTGTTGACTTCGAAGATCTTCGCGATGTGTGTTAAATAAGAGTAAAATTCTTCTCCATCCTTGTATCCGTGGAGTTTTAATGAGAGCATTTAAGCTTGTTTATTTAGAGATCCTATATAGTTTATCTCGCCTAGGTCACGGCTTAGCTCTCTCTCATGCTTCCTAATTCTTTCTTTCTCTTCTGCTTCTCTCTGCGCATTTCTTTCTTCGTATTTTCTGTGTGCTTTTCTTTCAGCACGATAGTTACGCTCCTCTTTATTGACCTAAGTGATTAAATTTTTCTCAGATAAGCCTAAAACCTGCCCTTGCTAATGAAAGTGATCGAATGAACTCATCTCAGATATGCTATTTTCGACCTTTGCCTACGAAAAGCTACCAGAGCTACTGAGGCTTTAGCGAAAATCAAATCTGTGTTCTACTAACGACAAAATAATTTAAAATTCCTAGTAAAAATCGGACGAACTCACACAAAAAATAAATAAATAACTAAAGAGGGAATCTGACTCACGACACGAATAATGGCGCTTACCATCACTGCTTAACTAGTATCGTCCTTGCAGGAAACTATGAAAATTCTGGCAAAATCACAGCAGGATGGGTTTAAAATTGGTTGTTACCTGTTAATCAAAAAGAAAATTGTCCTAATATATTGGTGTTCAGATATTCTTGTTAATGCAGCTGCTATTAATTCGACTTAGTGCTTCAAAATCAGGTGGGGAGGATTCTTAGGAAGACCCAAGGCCTTACGCCAAATTATATAAATATATATATATATATATATATATATATATATATATATATATATATATATATATATATATATATATATATATATATATATATATATATATATATATATATAAATGTATATATATCTTTATGTCGAAATATAGCCAAGTACGGGAATATACGCACATGGGCTCTAAGGTAGGCTAAGTAAGGCAACAAAAGTTATTGTTCTAAGAGTGCGCTTTGAATAGATTGCTGCAGCTGCGTGACCAAGGAATATTTCAAACACAAAAACAAATTAGATTTTTAATACACATTGAATAAAAGGCATATAAATAAAAGGGAATTAGGTTCCAAATACTAATTGGATAACCAGGGTTATTAAATGGTTTTAATGGGAGATTTAAGGTAGTGAGCGATTTAGTTCCTTCGAACCTCGAGAGTAAAGTGGGACAAACTTGTGGAGGGGGGCTTCTTGGTGACCTTGGTTACTCACGAGTGTAGCTGAGAACCCGAAGAGGGTGATGCTACTTTCTCATACCTCTTGATTTAGCGAGATGCGGGCCTCTTGTCCTCAAGAGGTCACCGGGTGAACTTCGGAGGGGGGCAGAAGGACTTCTCCAAACTCGGATCGAGCGATATTTTGGGCCTTTTGTCCTCAAGGAGTCACCGGTCGAACTTCAAAGGGAAGGGTAGATGACTTCTCAAAACTCGGATTGAGCGAGCTATTGGGCCTCTTCTCCTCAGGAGGTCACCAGAAGAACTTCGGAGGACGGCTTCTCCAATCCTTGATCCAAAGGCGGTTAAGAAAGGCTGACCTTGCCTCAAGAGACTCTTCTCCCTGACCCGAAGATACGATTGTGATGTCAGCTTTTCCGTGGCTTGCGAACGTCACTAAGCACTTTTCTGTAGAGAGCGCCGTTGAATTGAACTCCTTTTGAGAAAGCTTTGTTTAACCGAATCTATAGGTACTCCTTGGGAGGGGGGAAATATATACCCGGAATTCTCCAAAACAGGGAGAGAGAGACGGGTCTTTTAAAACCCTCATTATCGGCCGGGACAACCGAGCGTGTCCTCACGGGAAAATGTAAGAGGCCGTGTTCGGCGAGTCAGACGGAACAATCAGCGGCTGCATCCATAAATGTTCTTCGAGGCAAACCTACAAAATAGATGAGTAATCTCATGACCTGGGAGGGTGTAAGATTTTTATGGCAGGCAGGTAGCCTTCAAATTCAGCGTCATGCCTCGGTGCGAATTTCTCAGTGACCTAGTGGTACTTCCAAAAATGTTAAAGTCAGTCGTTGGGGTTAAGTAACGGCTCGCTTTCTCTTACGAGGTAATATCTTAGAAGGTGGGGAAATACTACTATTTAAGTGGAACCCTCTACAATACTTTATGCACTATTTGTTAATAGTGATTGTCTCTGTGTTATTTATTTGGTGGCTTAAATTCCGATCATAACCTTGCGTCTATCCCATTTCCTGTATCAAGTGCTTTGAAAGAGTTAAAATAAAACAAGTATATTATGCTTATAAATCTGAAAAAACTAATGAGATAATCATCATGGACAGTGATCAATATTCTGCTAAATTGATCGATCTACTAATGATTAGAACATTTATAAAAATCTGAATAATAATCCACTTGCAAACAAAATTAAATCGTTCAATATTTCTCTCAAAAATCTTCTCAAAGGACCCTTTGATATAAATAAATAATTCAAAGGGTATCATACCTCTTTACCTTACATCTATGGTCTACAAAAAAACACATTGAGACGGTAATCCGCCTAGACCGAAAATTTAGTGTTGGAACCCACACATGCAAACTTTCTCAGTGGTTAGCGAATATCCTATCCAAATTAGTTGGTAGTATCTCTAAACCCCACATTATCCATTCTGGAGATTTAGTTAATAAAATTAAAGAGGTTAATCTATCCAATAAGCATTTTCCAAGTTTGGATGTTTATCGGCTTTTCACTAAATTCCCGTTGATGAAGCCATTGATCTCATTATTAAAAACTTGCCTTTGTCTAACCTAACTATACCTTTACCGTGTAATAGATTTGTAAAGTTAGTTCGTTTGTGCATTTTAGACAATGTTTTTAAAGCCGAAGATTGTTTTTACAGAGAGAAATATCGCCTAAGTATGGGTAATCCCATTTTCCCGATCCTTAATAATCTGTTCATTGAAAACTTGGGAAACACCGTCTCTGCCCTCTCCTACCTAATCCCATAACATGGTTCCGCTATATATTTTTTTTATTTAAGGGACTATCTGGCGACTGTTCCGCTATATAGATGAGGTATGCCCCACATGGCTAATTCCTGATAACGCCTTTGATTTTTTCTTTGAATAATTAAACAATATTCACCTTGCCATTACATCTAGAAAAAATGTGAAAAACAACTCTCTGCCATTTCCTGATGTCATTATATCTAAAGTAAACAACAAAGCACAATTTTCTGTTAACAGAAACCAACTAACTACACTGCCTACATTCACTATTTATGTTGCCACGACGAATCAGTTCAAAAGTCAGTAGTTTGTTCCCTGTTCACCAGAGCATTTCGCATATGTGATCCTTATTTCACGAAGTATGAAATCAACAGGATCATCCAACATTCTTTGAGCTTTATTATCCCTTTAGGTCAGAGAAAAATATCATTATTAAGCCAGAAATAACTTTTACTCACCAATCGAGTGAAGGAATACAAATCTGAAATGTGGAGTGGAAGCCTTTCTTCTAGTTTGTTTCCCCACATGTCAAATGAAAATCATGTGATTGATATTGATAATGCAAAAAGAACTTATAATTCTCACAATTATATACATAATCATCTAATAGAATTAGCTTTTATAAAGGTAATTCCAAACTTTAATAATTCCGATGGGAAATTTAACACTAATTCCTCGATAAACAGAAGACTTGTCGTTCTTCTACTAAAAAATGCCGCGACTTCACGATACCTCCCATGAATTACTTTCCTACTTGTAAATAGATGTGATCCTAGGAATATGTCAATTATATTATTCGAGAGAGAATGTAAAACAACATAAGGGTTTTAAACTTCGTAAGAATGCGCTGGTTAGTTATGATGTTCTTTCCAAAACAAAATAATTTCAAGGCTAATCTTGGGAAGACCTTGTCAATTATAAGTCAAATGCTCTTACTTATTCTAATATATGACCTAACGAACTAAAAAACTTAAAATAATCCCCGAAATAACCTTGGAAGAAACTTAGCAAATATCTCATTCAAGGAGAAAGTAAAACAATATAAGAGTTTTAAATTTCGTTAGAATCAGCCAAATAGTAATAAAGCTATTACTAAATAAGTCACAAGTTAATCTCTGAAGGAATTTGGAAATTATATCATTCAAAAGACAATGTAAAACAACATAAGGGTTAAAATTACGTTAAAATAAGCCAACCAGTTATGATGTTATTTCCAAAACAAAATAATTCCAAGGTTACGCATGGGAAGACCTTGCCAATTATATCATTTGAAAGTGAATCTAAAACAACATAAGGCTTTCAAATTTGGTTAGAATCGCAGTGAAGAGTAATAATTTTATAGCCAACACGACATAATTCCCGGGCTAGACTTGGGATGACCTTGTCAATTATATCATTGAAGAGAGATTTGAAAACAATATGAGTTTCAAATTTGGTTAGAATCATCCAAATAGTTATGATATTATTGCCAAATAGGTCTTTGGCTAACCTAGGCACGAGTTTGGCATGGATATCTTTCGAAAGAGAATGTAAAACACATTAAGGATTTCAAATTAGGTTATAATGGTCTGAATAGTTATGAGGGTTTTGAATTTTGTTAGAATCGGCCGAATAGGTACAATGTTATTTAAAATAAAACCCCAAAAGTAACGGCGACAGACCGCCCGCCCGACCGACCGAGTAACATAGTGAGCGTGGAGTCGCTCGCGACTCTATAAAGCCAGAACCAACTTTTACTCACCAGCAAAACCTGATGAAAAAGTATGAAATAATAATTTATTTACATTCCCATACTCGCCCCAATTAATTTTTTTTTAGTCTGTCTAAAAATAGATCCACCGATAAAGAACAGGGGCTTATTATATTCCCTGCAAAATTTGCAATCAAGTAATATTGGATATCATAAAATTGAGTGCGTATTTCGATGAATTTAAAAACTTTTAGGAAAAATCCCTTGTGAATTATGTTCATCAAGTTCAAATTATGCTCTACTCTAAATTGTAGTGTTCCATGTTATGGGGTTAAAAAGTTTATTTGATTTTTCAAGCCTTTTCAGAACCATTTAATAATGAATACAGATGAGAATATTTTGTTGTGATAGGTCGTATCAGAGAAGTGAAATTTTATGAAGTAAGAGAAATGTTCCAAAGATAGTTTAGAAAACCTTGACTTAGAGAAAACGGGATCCGTTTAGTTTGGAATAAATGTAAAAGAGCCTCTTCTGTTCATGATTAGAGAGGAAGGGGACGGGAAAAGATTGAATCCAACAAAACTGAACAAATTTGACAATTGTTTGAAAATAAAGCAAGAACTTCGATGGGAAAGGCCAATCAGAGACATGATATGCCCAAGACAACAGTGCACAAAGTCTTGCGTTCAACTCTTAAAAACTTCGTTAAACTTCAAAGTTTTTCTTATTAATATCCATTAAGAAGGGTTACGAAAGGATTGAAAAACAAATCATATCAACAGGAAGAACATATTTCAAAAAGAAGTTCTCATATAGTATTCAACTTCATTAAAATACGCCCTAAATTTGGCGAAAGCAGCTAATTCTCCTGAGAATGAAGGAACACAAATGCGACATATGCTCGTGGAAGACTTCATGCAAGTTTGCTTCTCCACGTGTTAAATGAAAATCACTTTATTGACAATGATAATGCAAAATTAATTTTATTTCTCACAATTAAATACATAGGCGTTTAATAGAACCAACTCTTATAAAGAAATTTCCAAACTTAAATACTTTTGATGGGCAATTTTAAGCTATTCACTTGCTAAGCAGAAGATTTTTTAGTTCCCTACTAAAAAATGAGGCTAGTACTCCCTACCTCCTCCCCCATATTACATTCCGACCTGAAATTTGTCAGCCGCTACGTTCAAAATGTAAATGTCATGGTATTGTGAGGGCCGCGTCGATGGTATACGTACGTCGGTTTGTTACGTTTGTGAATAACTCGTTCATTGGGTTTACTCTAAGAGTGCTATGTTATTTTATACGTTATTTAATCTTTGAGAATTTCTACTGCTAATTGTAGCGTTCCGAGGATTTAATTAAATACTTCTAAAAAATATATATGTTTAATTACAACATAAAAAGTAAAATAAAAAATACAAACTATATCCAGGGATTAAACGAGTTTATGTGAGAATTACTAATTTAAACCAAACGAATGTAAAGTAATGGTTGACCCAAAGCTCACTTCAATATTAGATGCTAATTTACGCTAAAAATAATGCAATTTCTTTACCTTTCAAACAATAACACGGGAATCCGGCTGACGACTGACCTTAGCCTTGAATTTTTATGTAGACTAAAAAATGATTTGTGGTCAGGCGCGTAGACGTGTTCACAGACACCCAACTTTTTAACTGGCGCGGAGACGGGCTTGAAACAAAAGGTGATTTTGGTAAGGGCGACGGATGGCGTTAAGGACGTTGTCTTAGTCATATGATTTAAACAACGGGACTGTGAAGTTATGCTCTTTCCAATCTTCGAGTTAATCTTGAAATAGTTCGCACTGATGAACGATAAGCAAACAAGTGAATCTTTTGACGAATGGGGATGGGGGGAGGATGTTTACTTTGGATATTCCTCAATGGCGAGAACTACCCCTGGCTTTTGTTGCAAACTGGGATAGGGGGTTTCTTTAACGAGAGATGATTGAGATTCATCCTCAATAGAAAAGCTAATTTCAGGGTGACCATCAGGAACTGGTTCAGTGTGAGCTTCTTCTTGGTTTCTTTCTTTGATTGCCGGGCACTGCGCTGGACTTCGTAATGTCAATCACTCACACGATCTTCCTCGTTCTTCTCAGTTATCCGCCTATATACTTCACCAACCCACTGGGGGTAGGAAAAGAAAAGGGTGACGGGCATAGGAATTAAGCCTCACTCCTCTAACGGCTCTTCTCTGAGCGTCTTTCCCTAAGCTCTAAAGGCATCTTCTGGCTTTTAGTCGCCGCTCCTTTACTTTCGTCTATGACGCGAAATTAGATCCCAAATTTTAAGGAAAATAGGACCTGTTTAACCAATGCTATGCTCGCTGGTCCAGAAATCTGATGATTCATGCATCTCGTGGTTGTAATCTAATATCCCTTGTTGTGTTTGAGGAGTGTCACTAACGAGCGAAGATAATTTTATTCAACCTATGAAAGCATTACGGAACCTGACAACCTGATTTCTCCTCCTAAGCGGGCTTTCTCCCCCTGTACCTTCGTCGGTAAATCATTTTGTACCTAACCTGGTCAATAGTATCACGTAGATCTATGTTTTTATATTATATTTGGCGAATGCCCAGGTGTAGCCATTGCACCGACCTATTTAGATCAAAGTTTGCCTGACGTTATAAAAGCAAATTTCTAGTCTGCTCATTTACTTATCCCTTTACTAATCCCCCATTCATTCGATTAGACCCAATATGCATCATTAAATCAGCCACACTTATCGGAAAAAAATCCACTAATTACACCAAACCAAAGGAGCCCTCTGTCCAATCAATCATATTCGGAATTATTTGCTCAAAATAATCCTTCTTCAGGCAGACTTTATAGTACCACCGTACAAACCATATACAAAAGCAACATCTCCTGTTTTTCACAAGTTGCCCTATTTCTAATACTTGCCTGAAGATTTGTCACTCACTTGTGTCTTTTATCGAGTTTATCATCATTTTTATTGAACACATCAAAATTTGAATTTACGTTAAATTGAACGAGATATGCTGACCAAAGTCGCAGCCCTCACTTATTCTAATTTATGACCTTACTACCTCCAAAATTTTCAATAATTCTCGTCTAACCTTGGGACAACCTTGGCAATCATATCATCCGAACGAAATGCAAAACAACATAAGGGTTTTAAATTTCGGAGGAATCGGCTGAATATTTATGATGATACTACTAAATAATTCCCCGGATAACCTTGGAAGGACTTTGCCAATTATATCTGTCGTAGGTCAGGTATGCGTCACTGACCTTCGCTTACCCCCTCTAGACGGGAAGGAAGTCCCTTTTAATTATCATGGATATTTGACTAGGATTTCTACCGTTTGCCGACTTAGAAAATGATCAATGGTATTTTACGTGGTTCTTGGATTTAAACAAGAGAAACAAAAATAATCTTTACTATTATATAAACAAATAACAGAATTTAACAATAATTTGTACACTATGGGAAACTAATAGTTCAGCAAAGGGAAATTAATTTTCAATGAATACTTCTGCAAGAGTTATGAGTGGCGCAATTCTGAACTTCTGGTTTCTTTCCTGCGAGTCCAATCAATCCTCTTGATTACTTCTTGGATACTGCGTGAGCAGTGCCTGTCTCTTGGTTGAATACTAATTTACTCGTTTCCGCGATGGGAAATATATACGACATCGCCAGAAGCGATTTGTTTGCAGTCGAAAATGGGTTCTACTCCGATTTATGGCGCGGCGGGTTAGGACTTAGTGTACTCTCTCTGATTTGCTTTCCGGGCTCGAGTTCGACTTGTTTTACTTCGTTATCGCCCAAGAAGTTTACCGAAAGACGCCGGTTGACAGCTCGTTCCTCCTTGAGATACCCTCTTAGGTCTCTTTTCCCGTGTTCATCTCTCTCTCTCTCTCTCTCTCTCTCTGACAAGATAATTCTAAAGAGGCTGGAAAATAATACAAGGGATTCAAATTTCGTTAGAATCGGCAGAATATTTAGAATGTTATTGCAAAAACAATTCCAGGGTTAATCTTAAAGGACCTTGGCATTTATCACCTTCGAAAGATAAT
Organism: Ceratothoa steindachneri; assembly: GCA_963969495.1. Taxonomy (NCBI): domain Eukaryota; kingdom Metazoa; phylum Arthropoda; class Malacostraca; order Isopoda; family Cymothoidae; genus Ceratothoa; species Ceratothoa steindachneri. The sequence continues at coordinate 177,449,895 of OZ018318.1, forward strand.
GTAAAACAACATAGGGATTTCAGATTTTGTCAGAATCGGCCTAAATGTATCAATGTTATTACAAAAAAAAATAAAAAGCAAAACGGAGACTGACGGATCGACTGACCGTCCAACCGACCGACCGACCTGCATTATATTTTGCATTATATCCTGCATTATATTTTGTCAATTTAATTCGTTCGACCACCTCTACACTCTATTTAAATTTTACAAAATATTTTGTTATTATTTAGAAAATTCCTGCTTAAATTTTTAATATTTTTTCTTCACAATAATACTTGAATAGGCAAAGCATTTCATGTCTTGACCTGGACAAAAAGGGATAAATCATTTTTAATATAACCGATTAAAAAAGACATACGCGTATCAAGACCATGAACTTTATAGTTCCTGTACTGCATTTACTTTATATTCAGCTTAAAATTTGAAAACATATATAAAAGTGAATTCTTTCCTTTTTTTAGCTAAATGTAGCTAACGCTATTCGGCCTAAGTTTGGGAATTGCCTTAGACAAAGTTTTTTTTAAAGAAAATAACCATTCAGGATTGACAAACCAATATTCCTGGGATCAGCATTGAGTAGATGATAACTCTATATGGTGGTATGAATGTCTTGTTATCCCATGAAGAACAATGAGAGTTATATATTTTGAATACGGGAAGGATATATAAATTATTATTACATTTGTTCTTTACTGTTAATAAGACATTTTAAATGGTGCTTGCTCGTTATTATGTCTTATTTCTATCTTAAATTAACAAAATAAACATTTAGATTTCCTTTTGCTATTCGACTTTTGTTGGAAGCTAAATGACTGTTCTGTTGGCATAAATTTCGACGTAAATATTTAATTAGTATTTTAGCAATAGTCGTTTGCATTTTCTTATAATTGAAATGAAGCCCTTAAATCGTTAACCCTGTTTGCTTACCTGAATTTTATTGTTGATTATATGGCACAAATATGCAACAAGTGCAGATGAGTCTCAAGAAAATTATATTCATTTTAAGGATTAATATAAGATTGCTCCTGAAATGACGCTAAAATTCTATGTTAATTCTTTTTTATACCAATCTGCAGGCTTTTACATATGCTAATTTACAATCCATAACGGAATTTGGTGTTGTTTATCTAACTAGGGCAGAATTAGTGCGTAAAAGAGAAGAGTGGTCATTGATATACTTAATTTATTGATATTTCATCCAAGGTTTTTAAAATGTCGTTTCTTTCCTTTTATTTACATACACGACATTCACAGCCTCCAAAAGTACTTGTTATTTCGCTTCCCTATAAATTTTTGTCTCAAATGTAACATTCGCATACATTATCAATTTTATTTATCTCCTTCCCTATTTATTTACATGTATAAATAAACAAATAGATATAATCCTAAAATGTTAAAAAATCAACATTGAAAGAGCATTGATTCAAATAAAATATAGTTTCTCGAAATAAGGTATTGGTATCAATTTCCTCTTTAATAATTAAGTGTACTACACTTACAAACTAATTCTACACCTTTCTTTTACGGAAAGAAATAAAGGCATTATTTACATAATCTACTGTACATTCTCTTCGTTCTAAGCACAATCGCTTCTTTATTGTATGTAGGAGATTTAAAGAGGAAGAGACATTGCTGGTTGTATTCGGATTGCAGTTAGATAGAAATAAATTAGACTCCAAATTCATGTAAGCATTACCCACCGTAGAGCCGATTTATCGTGTTTGCTTCTTCCTGGAAAGTATATTCTATATCTAAAGGCTTGTCAGTAGTTAAGCTATAATTTTTATTTAATTAATACATTTGGCACTTTGTTATACTCTTAAATCAATTAGTTTCGCTTTATTTTCATATTTTCCCGATAACTCGTTTTATTGTTTAACAACAGCACCATAAAATGGTCTTAAATCGAATGAGGCGGCCAATTATTGTTGGGAATGACGTCGAGAAACAGTATTAGCTGCATCAAACCACTTATACAAATGATCTGGATTAGAAACAGCAGGGAGTAAAGAAATAAATTAGGAAAGTAGTAAAGGAAAGTGAAAGAAAGAAATTCGGTGAGTGTAATATTTTCCCCCTCCTAATTAGTAATTATGAGCACACCAGTTCTAATCTATGCATTTTCTGTAAAATCATTTTCGACATATTTCAAATACACAATAGCAACTTTGTTTAAAGGCTTTGCAAATCATCTCGTTACTGTTCTTTGATTCTTATATTTTATTCATTACTGTAGAACAACCTCTGATCCCTTACCCCCCTCCATTTATCAGAGACCACCTGCTATGGTATCCTGCCATGGACGACGTCATTTACTGTTCGAACATTCTCAAATTTTCGACTTCGGCGCAGGTTGGGAAAATATTTCCCAATCCTGCGAACTTGTCCCAAGCCTCTTTCCTCAAGTGACGAGGTGTGGAAGAGCCGCTATGTCTCGCCCCTTGCTGCTAAAAGATTAATCGCCTCCGCTTCCAGATTAAGATGTCTGGAGCTTGTGACTCCTTTCTCCAAACTCCCCCTTCCCCTTCAGAATCGTGCAAACAAATATTCGGGTTATTCTGTAATTCGAAGAGTCCAGTCCGCACCTAAAAACCGTCCAAATCGTCTCGTCCTTGAACATTCGTCAGACAGCAGAGTTCTTCAGCCGAGATTTAACCTAAGTCAATTGGAAGCTTCTGTGAACGGCAAGCATTTGAATATGCGCAACAGTATCCCTTCGTTTAATCAAACCTAAGAAAATCTCCATCGAATACCTTTAAGGAAAGAAGATTCCTCTTTCAGTGGAATTACAAGAGTTCCCACATTCCCCGTCGAACACCATCTTTAAAGTTTGGCTATCTTCATCGAAAGGTTGGTTCGGATTGTGCTTCACCTGCCTCATTCGGATCATGACCACACTTGCCTCATTGGATCGTTCTCCACTCGTCTCATCGTAAGAAGGACCTTCTTTGAAGTCATCGACCCAGAAGACTGAAACCCTCAACATTATTAGTATGGTCAAGATCCCCCTTTTTATCTGAGCCTAGTTACATTAATCAATTAATTGTATTTGAGAATCCCTTCTCATATTAATTACCAAGAGAAACCTAACTTAAATAATTCCTTTTGTCTATTATTATTCTTATTTTAATCTTTGTAAATAAAATTATATTTTTGTTGTTTCATTTTTACTTAACCTTGAACTATACTCTCGGCCTATTCCTGTAAATCTTGCCAACCATTTATTCACTCTGTTTGATTATTAAGGAGTTGAAACCCAACGCCTCAAGTGGGACCTTCTAGACGGTCGTTAATTCCTGTGAACAGTCCTTTAACGGTTCGCGTTGCAGTAGGTGATTCCACCCCCCCCCCCCCTACATAATATAGGAGTAGTTTATGGTATAGAGTGGTTGTACCACGACACTTATCTCTATTTCCTGCCCTTCATTTACTACCTTGCTTGTTTGAAAGTAAAACAAACAAGGAAATTGACTCCAGAAAGCCTGTGAAGAGAGAAAGGCATATGCTGACTTAGTAAAAGAGGAGCCTACTTGGGATTCTCTAGATTGGAAGGGTACCAGACACTCCAAACCGTACTGAGCTTAAAAGTTATTACACATTCATTTACGTTTACTGGGACGCGGGTGGCCTACTATAACCTAGATTTAGGCCCCAGCACGATTGCTCATTAAATTTCCGAATTGTTCCTTCGATTAATCCTATTTTCTTATTTTATTTTTTTTTTAAATTCAAAGATATAAATTTTAAAATTCTCACTAGACGCCACTAAATTAATAAGATTTATATTAAAATGATGCAATTTTAATTATATTTTAAATGTTTATAGAATTTTCTGATTTGTTATTGCGTTGAGTACAGTATAATGAAATAGATTCATGTTTCTCTTTTGAGTAGGGAGGGAGTATTTATTCACAAAAATTAAAAGTTAATATATAATATAATATTCAACACTATTGTACACCAAGGTAAGGAGGCTAGAAATCGCCATTATTTGTTTAAGGAAAGAGAGAAGAGAATTGCGTCTTACACGTTTCTAAACAATAGTCAAACGTCATATTCACGATATATGGTAAATCTCTGTAGAATATGAGCATAATTAACGCTCAGCTGTTATGTACGTGGAAAATTATCAAATATTCCTACTCACTTTTTTGTATCGATTAGCTGTCAATATTTACGTCTATTGTAACTCTTCCTACGAAAGAATTCGAAAAAATTAGTTGATAATTTAGATGGAGCGTCAATAAAAAGTTCTATGACTGCAGCTTAAATCTAGTGTTTGTTACTGCTAAATCTAAATCTCTGCTTCTAGCATTCCTAATTATATTAGTGGTATTGCTGTACTATTTGTGTATGTTACTAAAATTAATCACTCAAAAGGTTGCACAATCTTTTCATTAATTAGGTTGTATTGGTCGGAACTATATATTCAATTCCCTTCTTTAGGTTTACCTTCAATGAATCCACCGATAGATATCCACGTTTATTAAACCAAGCACAAAATCATCTATTCGAATAATTGCGCTCAATGTTTCAAATCAATTACACTAGCCAACAAATTTTAACTTTGTCTTTCCTACTTGAGTATATGTTATTGTTACTAACTAATTTTGGTGCGCTGGTTCCAAATCTGTGCTCAGATTTGTCCTAGTATGTAAGGCTTCTAAGTTATGCAACTAGGCTATATGGCTCACTTTGTCACCTTGGATCAATTAATGATATAATTATTACAAGTTTGAGAAGAATGAGACGTTTCTGGGCAAAGGATTGGAATTGGGGCACCCTATTTCGCATTATGTACGTCCTTTTGAATACCCAGACAAGATATGGATCTTAAGAGAAATGTATATTAAGAGACATCAGACACCGCAATCGTTGATAGGCCTTTAGTGTGTTGTCCCCTAGTTCTTGATAGTTTTCAGCCTTATAATTACCAAGGAAGTTCTGCACTACGTGGACAAATAAATCCCATGTTGCCAACTCAAGTGGAGTTAGTTTATTTCTGAACTTTCTGTCACGTAGAAATTCTCTGATATTCTGCCCTACAAAAATGCTAGCTTTAAGTTTAGCATCGGTTTTCTTTGTACCAAATTTCCCTTTGTGATACTGGAATCCATCAGAATCATGGTCCATTGCTTCAACAAAATTCGTGATAAGGCAAAATTTGATATGAAGTGGTGAAGGGTAGATCTTCTATGGATGTGTGGAGGTCGAACCAAGTAAACATTCGAATGTAAGATTTAAACGGTTTACATATTGAACCTTATAAATGGGAAGCCAAAATTCCCGCTTTGTATTAATCTCTTTCGTAAATGGGACGATAGACTTTCCTCTTTGTATTAATCTCTTTCGTAAATATGAAGATGGGCTTCCCTTCCACAGTATTATATCTTGTAAATAAATGAACGAAAATCCGAACAATAAGTGCGAGAGGAATTGAAAGTTTTTTGTTACCATTGTGTAGCAACAAAGCCTTGAGGCTAGCAGTGCTTGCATCGATAAATAGTCTCCATTTATCAGCGCTTTTCCTAGCTGATTCATGAGGACATTAACATCAGTATAGAAACAAGCACCATCTTCTTCTTTATAGAAGGCAGCTAAGGCTTCATGGCGTTTACGGAAATTAGATATTTTTTCACCGTCCTCAGGAAGATTCCATTGCTGTAGTCTAGATCCCAACGGTTCTGCGTTCTCCTTTGACAATAACAAATTCCTCACCAAATCATTCAATCTTTCTTGCTTTATCAACTGGATCTTCTTTTCCTTATAATCATCCTCATACATTTCATCGTCATTGTTATCCTCCTCTCTAGGCCATGAATCATCTTCTTTAACTTCACTAGTTGATGGAGGAACTGTAATTGGCATCTCCATAGTTTGCGAAACTGATTTTATTGCTGACTTACAACCTTGATATACAATTTTTTACTTGTTCTTATTTGAGAATCCCGTAATATTTGTCATACAAAAGTAGCAAACAAAAACATGATTTGCTAGCTTACGCCACACCTTTGGTACAGCAAAAGGCATACCCTTCCGTTTGCCATTTAAACACTGTGTGAGTCTCGTATAACATACAGTACAAGATTTTTGAGCTGTCCAGAGCTTGTTTTGCTCACCAACTTTTCAACCAAAATAATAATTGTATGCAGTTTTCACTTTTTTAGCTAAATCTTACCGCTGGTTGCTTGGAGTATACCTCCCACAGATATAACAAAAGTTTTCTAGGCTATCTATACATCCTCGCCGATTCATGTTTTCAACTTAGTTTGTATATATCCTGTTATATACTTTTTTTAAAATTTTATTTCATTTAAAATTATTTAAGAGATAAATCTTAAAGAAAAATGCAATTAATTAGTGTATGTAAATACCGTTTCAACACTACTACTATAATGGCTAAATTTGACAACGTGATAAAGCAGGAGTGTAAGGCAGGAACTAAACACACACAACACCTCCTCTCACTACGGTAGCCGAAGCAACACTGCCGATATGTGTAACTAAAGTGTATGTGTGTAACTCAGGAATCTTACGTGCTAGAACAATTCTGATTACATATGAAGAATCAGCATACTCGATTTAGTATAAATCACAAGGTAATACCCAAGTAGCAAAATCATTATTGACTAGTGTTATCATTCATTCTAATTAACATTGCGGGTTGATGGGCACTGCTAAAGTGGCCCATTTGATTGCAATTTTTAAGAATATTTTTTGTTTTGTTGATTTTCCTGATGTTTTATGCTTTTCTTTATATAAGGTTTATGCTTGAGGGATAAACAGATGCAAAAGACTAATAATACCCTCAGCAATATCACTCTACTGAAAGAGCCTAACAAAGAATTTAGCATCTTCACATTCAAAAAATTGATTTGCAGTTTTATTCTCAATTTGAACTGTGCTCAAAAGACAATTCAGGAAATTATCTTTAAAAGCGTTTACGTGTTCAAATATTTGTCCTTTTTTTCAAATCCCAATAATCATTATATTAAACGAACTTTTCATTTCAGGCAACACAATATTTGATCGAGTTTATGTTTAAAACAAAAATCTTTTGAACAAAGATCCATATCTTAGAAGGATTTATAATTGTATATAAGGGTTTTTTGAAATGCAGCTGGTCGCTTTAGACCATTAGTAGATTGAAAATCTCAGTCTAATGATTGAATGTAACTAGATTTTATAAATATCAGAGGTGTCGGAAATTATTCAGACTCAATAGAGTAATAGGAAAAATGACAAAAATATAAAGATGCAGACTTCCTTTATAAAATATGAGGTAAATTAGTTTGAGTTTTGGTCCAAATATATAACTAGGGTGCTTTTAACATGTTACTGCTTAAAACACTTGTAGACATGAAATAGTGAACGAGTTTCAATTTTTTTTTTTTTTATGTTCACGTTATCTAAAAAAAAGGCCACTTACTGAATATAAATTGAAAGTAAAGCAAGCACTTAGGCCAAAATAAGAAACCATCGAAAATAATTTTTAGGCGCCAAAATGAAGTATATAGATTCAGACCAATTTTTTTGAAATGTGCTCACTTTCATGATTAGTAAAGGTTCCCCGTTTTTGATTGCTAAAAAGTCAAAATGTCTTGGGAATATGAGGTTTATAGATATTTTTGACGATTTAGGTCAATTTCTTAATATGACTTTCTCCTTCCCTCGAAAGCCTTATGCATGTTCTACTATCATATTTTTGGTTTCTGAATATTGTATAACTACACTAGCTTTCACAACCTGTCTAATTGCCAACTACGAGTCATAGGAATAAAATTGACAGTTATGCCTCCTCCTCCTCAATTTATGACCAGTTCTTCGTCCCTTTATCTTTCTCTCTCCTCTTTCACCTAGCTGGCACAAACACCCTGCCACACTACCTTACCATTAGCACTCCTTGTATCTTAATAAAGAACCTATCTTGAATTCCACTACCTCCTGCCCCTGAATAAACTCGCCGATCGCGTGCCCCGTCTTTCCTAGCCAATTTTTCTTATGCAGATAAACATTGACGATGATGTGAGAAACAACGTCATGCTCACCATAATCGTGACGCGGAGAAGGCTGTAACTAGTTTTGCTTAACTCTTTTATAAAGGCACCGATATCTAATGAAGTGAAACAGCCAAGAATAAACTACTTATTTCCATTTCTCTAATGTCATTACTTCCCTTTATTTTCTCCCTACCTCATTGATATTTTAAATACTTTCCCCCTGGCTTAAAGTGTATCATTGCATGTCAAAATTGCTGCTATTCGTCCTTTGTTCAAAAGAAAACCTGCCTTATTAAATCTCAAACATATGAGTGCGTCCCTGGAAGGGGCGGTTGATGTTATCCAGCATTCCTTTCTGGATTGCGACACTTCGGAAGCATTAGGATTGCAGAACACACTGTTTTTATTTTCTATGTGAGTAAATTTCTGAGATGAACTAGATCTGATATTAAGTGGTTCTTTTTTAATTTAAAATCTATTATCTCTTTGTCGCTCTATTCTACGTCACAATTATATAACTTATTAAGGCTAGTAGATTTGGTATTTTATAAGGATTTTTCTTGGTCTGCATATCTTTAGTATCTTTTTGACCTGCATATCTCCGCGTTGACTTAATATATTTATTCATTTTCATAATGAGGTCACAAAATTTAATTATCCTTTGCTCCAATCTTGTTTGCTGATATTCAGAAGGTAACTATCCGTATAAAACATCCTCATTGAATGGTTCACGAAAAACTATTGCCAACTAAAATTTTAGTGCCTCTAATGCTCCCCAATTATGATGCTTTTCCAAAGCTGTGTCTATCAAGATAAAGAGTTATCCCTAAAACCTAAGAGAGCTAATGACTTCGAATATCTCATCTGCAATTTCCATAATAGTAGCCTTTTATGCTAGCATTTTAATCATAAAGAGTTTTGATTGCCATTTATGCTCTCGTTACCTACCTTCGACCCCTCCAGCTCGTCGAGATGTTTGTAACATATGTTCTTCTCCACTGTGAAGGTACTTTGGTGACTCCCTTCGCTTCGTCCTCTGCATTGGCTTCCCAGTCGACAGAGAGATACCTTCATGGTCTTCCAGAGTACATTTAAGATCACAAATGCTGCACCTACTCGCTTTTTCCACATTGATACAATCCCAGATGCTGTAAAAACTAGTCGTCTTCTTAGTAGTCTTTGTTTTTTCAAGATTTGCTCCTAAAATGTTTGATAATCTGGCAGATGCCATACGTGCACTTCTCTTCCTATAGCAATCAAGGGCTCTATATAAAATTTTCTCATAATTCTTAATAACATCCTATACATATAAGTTTAACTGTTTTAAAATAGGTAATACTAAAAATTTTGGCTTTAAAAAGTGCTTATGATAGGCAGACCACGAAGGGAATACAAGAAAAGAAGATGACTCATCAAAAAGACCAACGAACAAACAAAGACATTAAATCGAAATAAACACGAAAATGGGAATATTAAAAAGAAATAAAGCTAATTAAGGCCTATTTTATCCTTCATTTCAAAATTCAATACTGCTAGACTCATAGAAATTTGTTTTCACCTAATTTCCAATGTTTTTAAGAAATTTATTTTTAAGACTATCATTATGATGATTCTGAGCAGTCTGAGATAAAAGGGAAATTGAAGGTTTAAGCAGTCGGCCCTAGCTGTTTATTTCTTTTATTTATTACATCCATTCTAAATCCATTTTCAAATGATTTATTATATGCTTAGCGTTTAATTTTTAAAACATTTCTTCATTCACAAGTTCATAAAAATAACAATTTTATTTCGTATATTTTCAAGAAAATAGTTTTTTGCCACTCGTAACCCAATGATAGGGTCGTTATGTCTAATCCCAGATGAGGCTGAACATTTTTCATCTTTTGAAAGGAAAGCGGGTTTGTTTCAAGGAATAATACAGCAAAAGGAGGCATAAAAACCTATAGATGACAATGATTAACTTTTACAATACCGTCAAATTTCTATGCTCCTTAAAGCTTATTTTCTTGTGAGTCATTGCATCTTTTAGAATTTTTAAGAGCATTTCCAGTAGTATGTAGTCGTTTTCATTAAGGATCTTAATGAATTCTTTTCATTAAAATAAGAAAAAAGATTCATAAACTTAAATTATTTAATAAATTCCCCATTGTTAATTTTACCAAATTAATAATAATATTTTTTGTTTCTGCTTCTTGATTATCAAGAAAATTTGGTGTTGGATTCTGATCTTTAGAATATTTTCTGTTTGATCCCGATTTAACCAGCGCACGTTCGTTTTGGCGAATCCATTGCAAAATAACATCATTCCAAAGGATACAGCTAAGGGATTTTCACAGCGGAAGTTTGCATTTTGTAAATACATAGATTATTTTATAGTTATATTGTAGAGGCGATAGGTTGGGTTGCTCCATGCTCTCCAGCCTCCATTTGTTATGATTTTGTGTATTAGTGCTGTATATTTATTTTACAGCTCTAGTTCATGATCAAATTGCGTTTATTGTATATATTATGTATTCAAGTGAACTTTTTGTATAATTTTGTTTTTCTTATTGCTTTTTGGTTTTTGTGCCTGTGTTACCGAGTAACAGGTTGTTTATCCTGTTCCAAGATTTTTTTTGTTTTCCTAATTCGGTATTTATTTATATGTTTTTATTTGTTTGACTTTGTGTGTTTCCTGTTTTGTATAGTTTAGGGTGGGGGTGATGTCGGCGATACCGTGTAACAGGCTCTATATCCTGTTTTAGGGTTTGTTTATAATTAAATTACCTTAATCAATTGCATTTCAATCTTTTATCTATCTTATTTATTCCCTCCTAAATCTTTGGTTGTTACCCAATATTGGAGGGTATATTCCAACAATCATTTTCTCGTGTTTTTATTTTGTATATAGTTTTTGTATTTTGTATATACTCTTTTTTATATAGTTCTTTTCTTTTGGGGGGTCTAAATATTCTTTATTGCGCTATTTGTGAGTACTTCGTTTGGAAGAGCGCCCTCTTTAATTTTTTTCCGTGTTTACATTTTTTAGTTTTTTGCTTACCATTTTTTTCAATTCATTCAATTATGGTTGGCCGTGAGGCTAAAAGCCAAACCTCACAACGTGTTAAAGGCGCCCAGGACTCTACTGCGTATTACCCTTGTATCACTTGTAGTGGATCAGTGGAGGACGGTAATACATGCATTCAGTGTGATTTGTGTACCAGCTTGTGTCATGGTACTGAGCTCTGCTGTGTAATTTCATCTGCTTTCCATAATAGGATCGTGACTAATAAAGGTAGGAGGTCAAATTTGCTTGCCCTAACTGTTTCTATTGTGATATTTCCCTTCAAGCTCAGTCATGCTCTTGTGGTGACTTTGTTAAGTCTCTGGGTGTGATGGTGTCACAGTTTTCTGACACTGTGTCTACCCTAAGTACCCAGGTGAATGCCGTTACCAGTAAGCTTAGAGACCTTAATAATTCTCTTGCAGCTGGAGCTTCATCTTCCCTTTTATCATTGCATTTCTCTGGACCAGCTAGAAATGCAGCAACATTTTAAAAACGAATTAAGGGAACTTCATGAGCGAAACAAAAGGCGTGACAGCATTATTATACGTGGAATTTCTCCTAAAAATTTGCCCTCAAAAATTCAAAGAGGTTCAGTCGTTGGTTTGCCCTAACCTTGGTCCAGTAATTGTTATTCATGTGTTGTCCATTAATCCTAATTTGATAATGGCAAAGGTAGCCAACACACAGCAGCGTTTGACTATTCTGACTAATTTTAAGAATTTGGCTGGCACTCAACATTCGAACATATTCATCAGTAAAGACCTTAGTTATAAACAGAAAATTTAGAGGAGGAGTAGAAGAAGGATAACTGCTCCAAGAAGTCAGTCAGGTGGTATTCCTACGCTCTCTGGTGCAAATGCCCGTCTATTTGGTCCCTCCATTTCAGTTCCTGCTGCGGCTGCATGCACCACTCTAGTTAGACCCATAGAGAAATCCTATTCCACCCTGGGCAGTACAGTTAGAACTAAAATAGCTAATTTTCAAAAAAACCTGTAGATAATTTGTTAATTCTTGTTTAGTTGTTTGGTATGTTAATTTGAATTCCCTTTTCAATAAAGTTAATCTTCTTTCTTTATTTTGTTTTACTGTAGGTGTAGATATTCTATCACTTACAGAATCTTGGCTTACTTTCTCAGTTTCTTAGTCATCTATACACATTTCTGGTTATACCTTTCTCCTTCAGATTTTTGTAAACATGGAGTTGGTCTGTATATTTGAAATTCTATCAAGTATAATAATGTGTTTAATGAATTTCCAAATACTCTTCGATTCTTCGTTCAATCGTTTAATATTTATATTTTAGTTGTATACAGGAATCCAAGTTATACTTTAGATGAGAATAGTTGTCCTTTTTCTTATATTGACTCGTTTTGTTCATCCAGATAGGTCATTCTGGTAGGAGACTTCAACCTACCAATATTGATTGGATAATGCCTGCTACACAAGCTTTCACACTGCTTGGTTGCTCCTTTTTGGATTTATTTCTATCGCTATGCCTTGTTCATTGGGTGAATTTTCGTACCTTTGTTACCTCTAGAAATATATTGGATTTACTTTTCACCTCTAGTCGTGGCCGTGTTTTAGAGTAACCTGGCACAGACCCTCTCCCTAGATGTGGCCATGTTGTCATTGACTTGCGCGGTTGGTTCTTTCTCAACGACAGCCAAGCCTGATTCTGATTTATGCCTTGACTTGTTTCAATTCAATTTCAATATACTTATTAATTACACAGCACTGCGTTTGAAAAAGAAATATGTTCCTTAAAATTTTTGTGTGGTTCATTAATTATTTAAACCTCCTGAGCTCAAAAATCAATGTATTTTTGTACAATCACATCAGATTTTCTCAGTGCAGCATACACCATTTTCATTGAGATTACCTCATTTTTCCTAAAAAAAATTTAAAAAACATTTCTCTATCTAACAATGCATTATTATTGTTATATAATAGAAACAGGAATAAACGTATGTAAACTATAATCATTTTAATAAAACAGACAATTAAAGAATGCAACGTAATTAAGAAAATAATTCTAATTTCCAAAAAAAGACGCCCGTGACGATTTTCGTTTGTGCCTCTCATCTGGTGCATCACGCTTCAAATACCAACAGTACTCAGCAAGCATGTTCACATGCCATTTACCCTGGCACCTGGTTTCCATTGTTATTATGTCATGGTGGAATCTGTACCCCTGTTCTTCACTGTAATCCCCGCAGTTGCCGGGAAAATAATCCAGATGGGACTGTAAAAAGTGTATTTTTATTGACATTCGAGCTCCCAAATGTTTGAGACTTGTTAGAGGCTGATTGACCAGGGAAAAATATTATGGGCTTCTTTTTTGGCCAAGAAAATTGTTAACTAGAGCTTTGAAAGCTTTCCAGGCATATTTTTTTATCTTCGTCATTGATGCTTCAAACTGCTGATCTCTCATCAATTTCCTGATCTGAGGTAAAAATAAAATTACCGCATGGAGCTTAGCGTCATGATTTGTGAAAGCTTTGAAAGAAGAAATTTAAAATCTTGGCCTTATTTATTACTGGATTTGGCATATTCTCTCATTATGCCAAACTTTATATGCAGTGAAGGGGGCAGTATTTTGTGAGGAGGCACTAAATGTTCAGCTATCACATTGTTTGATCCAATTCTAAATGCTTCTCCTGAAAGCCAAACCTTCTTCTCATAGTACATACTATCTACACGACTGTCCCATAAACATATGAAACAGGGATGCTTCGTGGAGTCTGTTTGCATCCCAAGTATAAGAGACATTACCTAAAATGAAATTTAGCAGGGTATTTAATTTCAAAGTGTAATATTTCTAAAAACAAATTTAAAGTAATATTTCTTAAAACAATAGGAATATTTACTGAAAAATCCTGTATGCCGATGCATTAAATCATTATTTTATTACAACTAATTGGATATATGTACATCTTATTTTGCGTTTATTGAGTTATGTTGTATAGCTTCTCATTTAGGATAAGTTCTCCATTAGCCCAAAAGGATGCATTAACCTATAGAGACACATTTCAACAAAAAAAATATAACTCAAAAATGACTCATGATTTCCAGATTTGCATTCTTGTAAAATGTAAGTTGACCAAAAGGTGTATACAAGTATTAACAATAAAAAATAAAAACGTCAATATAAAAGAGCTTAGAAATGCGAAGTGTAAAATACTCTTACCTTTAAGTCATCACATATCCTTAAATTGTGGGTAGAGTAATTTATTGCATCCAGCAATTATTTCATATTTTCATAACTTTCAGTAAGTTGGATTGAATGGCCTATAAGAACGGAAAGTATCTGATTATCAATATTCAGCAACACAGCTTTTAAACTTCTACTGGAGAAATCTATGAAAAGTCTTCATCATAATGGGTTGTAGGGAATTCAAAGGGCCTCAACAAGTCCTTTAATATTGGCGCAGTATACTAAAAAGCTGGAAAATGCTGTAAAAAATAGCTTCGAGACGCTTGTTCTCTATTTCTGTACCAAAAAAGTATTGTTTCTTTAGCGATAAGATTACTTTCACGAAGTCGAGAGCCAAGGAGTTGTGCATTCTCCTTCGAAATCCCCAGATCCTTGGTCAGGTTATTTAACTGAACTTGAGTGAATAGTCTTGCGACCATATGTGGAAACCTGATAACACTCAGATGTGTCATAATCTTCCTGGACCATGGGGCAGGGGTTTTATGGCAGAAAGGACATCCGGATATGTTTATTCTTCTTATTTATACCTGCAGAAAATATAATTGCAAGTTACATAAATGAATTGATTTGGAGTTGCAGATAGTACATAAATGTTTAGTAAAAGATATGTTGATGCTGAAGTGAACTATGTTAGTTTTTAATTTTATGCCTAGTCTATGCATAATAATGACATTTTCAGGAGCCAGTATAATACAGAAAGCTTAAATACTTGATAGAATACTCAACTTTAAGATTTGTCATGCAAAAATAGCATTCCATAGTGTGGTCCTTGCCCTTTCTCCACACCATGGGAACACCAAAAGAGAGACTCCAGCGTCTTAAAGATATGTAGCATCCCTTGCAGCAGATATGTGCTGCAAAACTTTTATTTTGATCTCCTAGCCTTACTACACAATACGCATGATAGAAAGATTTAATTACAGGAGAGATTGTACATTTCTGATAAGAAAAAGTCACTTTGCCGCAAACATGGACAAACGTGTCGGAGTTATTCTTACATTATCTGTTCATTTTTAACTCAATCGCTATTATTATTATTATTATTATTATTATTATTATTATTATTATTATTATTATAATGCTAAGCAATTTATAACCTGCAAAAATATAAACTTATTAACATAATTACTTAAAATGTGCAAAAAATTTAATGCGAATACAGTAATACAAAACCTATTGAAATTTTGAAGTAATATAGGACATGTATAAATTATAAAATTCTTATCACCCCCCGTATCGCTAAAACTGGACCGGATAGAGAAAAACGGATACCAGATTCAGATTTTGTAGGTTAATATTATTAAGAAACACTACAGAAAACCTAAAGTATATTTTGGATGAAGACCAGTGATATTTGTTCTTGATTGACTGGGATAACATACTTTTTGTTTGTGATATACATTAAAGCTACTGTAAATTTGCTAGTATATTGCATAATGCCTTCAAGTTCTATGTATCTCATAAATCTCAGTGTTTCATGTTCACCTTAGGTTAAAAAAGTTTCTCGAGCTCTTCAATCTCAAAAGAAATTTGCTTGGATTCATTTCAAGACTCTAAGATCTAATTATGGGCGAAATTCTCGGATTACTGTTCAAGCATGGTTGGAATTCAGGAATGCAAATATCTGTTTTATACATGATGTGCGTAATGCACATCAATCCTTGGTTGACGGCCAGAACCCTAATAGACTTCATGCCTATTTGAGGAAAAAAAAAAGGTTGATCGTCCATCGGTTGGTTCTTTAAGAGTAGATGGCATATGGTTCAGCGTTTGTGAACCAATGGCTAACCTATTGGCTGACCAATTCGTATCTGTCTTGGTTGTCGGAAACTTACCTGATCGATATCCATACCAAATCTTTGCAGCTCGTATGATCCTTAATGAAGTCACTGTAGAGGAAATATTAAAGTCCCTTCAAAGATTAAAGCTATCAGCTGGTTGGGGACCCGATGGCTTTCCTTCCATCATCTTTAAGAAATGTGCATTAGCTCTTTGTTATCCCCTTTATCTTAAATTCAATCAGGGCATTACATCAATGAAGGTACCAACTGAATGGAAATCTGCCAACATTATGGCATTGTTTAAGGGTGGTATACATTCAGTTATTTCGAACTATAGACCAATTAGCCTGACTTCAGTCTTATGTAAGTCTCTTGAAAGAATTATGTTTTCCCATATTAATACATTTTTTCAAGCCATTAACATCTTTTTGCTTCATTAATTTGGCTTTCGTGCAGACTTCTCTGTGTCTGACCAGCTTCTGAGCACATCTGATTATATCAGCTATCAAGTGGACTCTGGACAAGCTGTTAATGTACTATACTTTGACTATAGCAAGGCCTTTGATGTGGTTAACCATCAGCTGCTGCTATTAAATCTTCCTCTGATAGGCATAGGCGACCCACTGCTGGGGTGGATACAAGACTTCCTGCGTATTAGGAAAATCAAGGTTGTGGTTTAGGGCTCTTCTAATCGTGAGGTGATATATTAAGTGGTGTTCTACAGGGTTCTGTAAGTGGACCAGTCT
Organism: Ceratothoa steindachneri; assembly: GCA_963969495.1. Lineage (NCBI taxonomy): Eukaryota > Metazoa > Arthropoda > Malacostraca > Isopoda > Cymothoidae > Ceratothoa > Ceratothoa steindachneri. Next base: position 177,466,685 of record OZ018318.1, read on the forward strand.
TATTCCTTGTATATATAAATCATGCTGCTGCTCTTCTTAGTTGCCATTTTACGTTGTTTGCAGGCAAACTTAAGTTGTATTTGGCTTCACCACTTGATGTTGATGGGGTTCTTGGTTCCAGTGAGACTAAAAAATAACATTCATTGCTCTACCACACAAGTCAGTCATGGGGTCTGAAATTATCTGTAAATAAGTGTGCTCGAGTTTTCTTTTGTAGGCCTAACACTATACCTGCTCGGATTATTTTATTGGGAATTGTCTCATTCCTAATCAATCCTCCTTCAAAGATCTTTATGTTCTGGTGGATTCCTCTCTTAAATTTCATTTGCATATCAGGGAAGTGTTCAGCAAAGCGGATGGGGGAGAAAATGATATTCTTAGGGGCACAGTTTGTTAGTCTCCCAATTTTATGAAACAAGTTTTTATTTCTCGTGTTCGTCCCATTATATACTTTGCAAGTCTACTTTGGAATACTGGTTATCTCGGTGATTTGAAAATACCTGGAATCTGTAAAGAGAAGATGGACAAAAAATTTTGAAGGATTCATAAATTTGCCTTATATTGAGCGTTTAACAAACCTGAATTTGTTCTCTATCAAGAGCAAATTCCTGAGAACTCACTTAATCATGGTGTGGAATATTTTGAATGGCCACTGACCCCATCTTGAACACTTGTTTGTATATGCTGGCAGTGTTCGCACCAGAGGTCATACTAAGAAGATTTTTGTACCCAGATATTTCTTGGACGTTAGAGCTCGGTTCTTTTTAGTTAGGATCGTAAATCTCTGCAACACACTTCCTGAAGAGTTAGTGTCTGCTCCTTCCTTGCAGTCTTTTAAAAGTAAATTAGCCGTCTTCCTTAGTGATTCTCTTTTTGAAATTTAATGGCTTTTCATTTTCTTTTTTCTCATTGTGTCCATAATTAGCTAACCATATCGCCTCACCTTGTTGTCAATTTTCTTTGCTGTTCTAGGTTGGAGGACACAACAGTTACTGATGAAGGAGAAGACCCTCATCAAGTTTTGAAATATGTGGAGCCAAACATTAAAATTTTAATATGTTCCAGCAATGATTTTATCAAATAAATTTTTAATCAATGTGTCCCTGCCTGGCGGCGAGCACAAGCTCGAGAGGACAAATGAAGGACACACATAGGTTACGGACGAAGTCCTTCCTCATGCTGGCCCACACGCGGTTGACGAATGACTTCTGCTCGTTGACATTGTTGTGATGGATCTTGTAGTTGTTGCCGTTTAAAGGGCCGCGAATATCACCGACAGCCTCTTCTCACCATCCGAAACTAAGAGCCGAGAACCGTCACAATAAAGGCTGAGTCTACCTCGTAGAAATGTATCGCAACTCGTTGAGGTGCTGGTTGATAAAGTCAGTAACAACTCAGAAGGGGCTTTTCTCCGTCTGTGTAGGGGAATTTCACGTGGAATTTCTTTTCCAGCACGGAAGTTCCATGCTCTGGAGCAGGTAGTCTTAGGCTTAAATTGGTAAGCCTACCCCCCCCCCCTTGCACAAGCGGTTGCCTCGAACCGCGTCCCCCACTGACCCTCTTTAGACGGGTTAGAATCGCCTCGGCAAGAAGATTCGAGGCTATTCGAGAGTAGAGCTGTTTCCCACTCACCCTTGCGGGGAGAGCCTCGGACATATATAGTCCTCGTCTCCCATGTGGCTGATACTGAGTTAAGAAGTCTCGCCTGGACCCAAGAAGATTACCCTAGTTCCAAGTCAGGAAATAAGAACTAAGCAAAGTGGCGGCTAAACTATTTGTGTGTTGGAATTAGCCACAGCCAGTGAGGTAATTCCATTTAACGATCGCTACCGAGCAATTTTTCCGACTTCACTCATCAACATCTGTCGAAGCCCTCTTCGTTCGCCCCTCGTTTCGAGTGGCTGAAATACTCTCTTCTGGACCGGAGGTTACCGCCCCCCACTTTTAGAGAACCGTCTTTACTATAACTTCCCGCTCAGAAGCTCCGAGCGCCCTCGCCTCACGTTCAGAAGACATCCGTGAAGCCTTACCCCGACGTCTCACTCGGAATCCTCCGTAAGCCAATCCCTCTCCCCCTTCAGTAACTCATTTGAGTTAATTCCCCCAATTTGAATAGTCTCCTCCTGTAATACATTAAATTTTAACTTCATATTCTGATGCATAACTACAATTCCCCCCCTCGTTTATCGTTTACCGATGTAATTTTGTCCATTGATTCTATGGTGTAATTTTGCCCATTAATTCTCTGATGTGATTTTGCCCATCAATCCTCTCATTTTTATGTAAATAAAATTATATTTTTGTAGATGCCTTTTTAAATAACCTTGAGCTTTGCCATTGCCCATATTTTACCTGACCTCGTTGCACACATATCTCGCTATTCCGCCCTTCAAAACTCGTGTTGTTCCGTCACTTTGTCGGTTTGCCTTTAAGTTATTGGTACCTTCCCCATAGATATAATATGATGTTGATGTAATGTGATGTCATACCACGACATATATATTTATTAATAGACATATTATATAATTTTGGTGTCAAGTGTGTTTGGGGTTTTTACGAACCCATGTCATTTTAATTTCGACATGAGAAGTTCCCTTGTTATTCACGTCTACCCATTTTATTTTAATTTTTGTATTGTATGTACTGGCAGAAGGCAAGTTCAAGTTAATTGAAGAGCAGTGGAACGTAATTTATTTATATTTTGTTTTGCACCCCATGTAATCAATTTTTTTTATATTGTGTAAGAATTTTGGAGATTCTCCTGGTTATTAATCTAAAAGAGTTAAGGTCTTTGTTGTCCTAATTCCAGGATTACCATTTTAATTATGTTTCCGGTAGAAGCAGAAGAGGTTTGTAGCTGTATCTTAACTTTTTCCAGTGAACAAGGCCTTCACGGATATTCAATTATTCATTTCGCGTAGGTAGTGTCCTAGCCCGTTTGCGTGTCAGTGTTCCCTCAGTAAACTGCGTAACAATATCATCCTTGAAAAAAATCAAGACTTGGGTGAAATGATACGTCTTTAAGGCGTCGGTCGCTTACTTCACCTCCTCAATGCCCAGTTAAGGGATATCTTCGTATCCCTTTCCCCCGGAAGCAACTTTGGACTATTCCACGTTAAAGTCCAAATTGCTAGCCGCTGTTCATATTAATAGCGAATTCTACCCTCCCGATTCCGCTAGGAGTGTGCCACTTTCAATAAGTGCTTGGAAGAGGCCGATGTTCACGTAGGTAGTCACAATTTATACCCTAAGGATGTCAAAAGTCTCCCCAATCTTCCCCCTAAACTAAATTTACCAAATTTCCTAGTCCCTTGAAGTCAAGAAACTTCCATCCATCTGAAAACCGAGACGTTAAGACCCTCCTTTCTTCTCCCCTGGTTCCGCAGTGCTAAAAGAACCCAATAATCTGCTACAACTGCGGACTTCCCGGCCATTACCGCACGAACTGTCCTCAAAACTCCCGATTCGCAAACTCTCCGGCCCACCAAGTGCACCAAATCTGGGCCGCTCCTGCTCCTCCTCCGTCGCCTCAGGAGAACTCTGAACCTTTCTCGCCCGCCAAAGTTCCGCACCATCAGGTGAACTTCATCTTTAATGAGAACAACCCTAGTGGATCAAAATTCGAGAAAGGAACCGTGAACGATTGTCAAGTGTCCACCCTCGTCCAAGACACTTGGTGCACTGTAATCGTAGTTTCTGAGGACCTACTCCTCCCTGTTGGCCCCGACCACAAGAAGTTTGCGGTGGTTCACGACTACTTCGGCCGGGCCAGCCGTTTCCCAGTAACTCGTTGTCACATCGAGTGTGACTATATGTCTGGTTGGGCCGAAATGATAGTGGCGCGAATCAAGTTCTGCTTTGTTTTGATCGGGCAGAGCCCCCTAATCCACGTTCATCCTGTGGCCCAGCCCGCGATTACCCGTACACAGGCAGCCCTGAAATCCCATGCACCAATTGCCCTGGAAACCCCATTGACCAGTAGTTTTAAGCGTTCCGGAGCGACAAGTTTGCCCGTGCCCAGAAGGAGTGCGCAACTCTCTTCCCCCTTTGAGAGAAAACTAAAACCCTCGAGCGTGAGTCCACGCAAGGTAACAAACGAGTGTCGTATCTCGTGAAGAAGGACTTATTGCAACATGCCTGCTCGGAAGTCACTGAACAAGAAACACATGTCTTGTTTGTTCCTCGTGAATACGTCCCGCAAGTATTTAAGCTCTCCCATGACAGATTATTTGCAGGCCATTTTAGCTTAAGACCGAACAACAAGTCTTTAAGTATCTCTTTTGGCCAGGTGCAGCCAGAGATATCGCCGAATATTGTCGGTCATGTGATATCTGCCAAAAGACGTCCGCAAAAGGGCGGGTTCTGCGAGCCCCCCTTCAGGGAGGCACATCATCACCGACCCCTTCTCCCGACTGGCTATCGACCTGATTGGCCCTATTCCCCCCCCCCCTTTTAAGCGAAGGGCACTGCTATGTCCTCACCTTGGTAGACTTCGCTACCCTTTTTCCAGAAGTAGTCCCCCTCAAGAAGATTGATAGTATCACGGCGCCGAAGACCTGATCTCTATATTCTCGCGCGTGGGAATTCCCAAGGAGATACTGCCAGATCGAGGGAGACAGTTTACTTCCGAACCCCTGGAATATCTAGGCAAGCTTCTGATTGTTAAACCTTTGTTTACCACCCCTTACCATCACCCTGCGAACGGTATGGCGAGAAATTAAACGAGACCCTCAAATCAGTCCTCAAAAGGCTCTGCATTGAACAGCCCCGAGAATGCCACCGATACTTGCCGGTTGCCCTTTTCGCGTGCAGAGAGATCCCTCATAGAACCCTTGGATTCGCCCCTTTCGAGCTCTTGTACGGACGGAACGTGCGCGGCCCGCTCAGCATCCTGAACGAACTCTTTACTAATCCCCAACTGGACGAGGAAATACAGACCTCCTACTCTTATTTCCTGGATTTGAGAAAAAGGTTAGAAGAGTGGGCTGATCTAGCCTATAAGAACGCGGACGTGAATTTAGAGAGGTATAAGGCCTACTTTGACCTTAAGTCATGAAAACAAAGATTCAAGCCTGGTGTGGAGGTGCTGTTTCGACTTCCCACGAAATGTCACAAGCTCTTTAGCCAGTGGAAGGGACCCTACCCCCTCCTCGAGGCTAGATGACCCGTGGATTACCTTATCCGTATTCCGGCGGGAGCGAAGGTTTTCCACGTGAATATGTTAAAAAGGTACCACCGGCGCGCAGATACCCACCACTTTGTAGCCCCAGACCAAGAATCCCCGTTGGAAGCAGCATATCCCGCTAGCCCCCTCAACGTTGTCCAAGTAGTTTGTATTGAGTCAGATAATAAATATCCCCTTCCGTCAATACCCGTATTTACAAATCAATCTGAGGCGACCGCACTCGACGTCTGCCCCCGGCTAGCTCCATACTCCAAGAGTCAGCTGCAGTAGTTGCTGAGCGGATTGGACGATGTCATTTCTAACACCCCCGGCTGCTCTAATCAATTTGAACACGACATTGTCCTCATTACCCAAGAAGCCGTCCACTCCAAGCCATATCCCCTCCCCATCCACCTTAGGAAAGCTTTCAACGAAAAAGGAGGTAATCTGGAGGCGTTACTTATAATAAAAACCTCGGCGTCCGATTATTGCTCCCCCATTGTTATGGTTCGCAAACCCGACCACCTTTCAGTATGTGTGTCAATTTTCGCAAGCTCAATTTGGTAACGGTGTTCGACGCAGAACCCATTCCCCTCATAGATGAAAATCTCCATTTTTTTGAGGAAATGAACTTCATTTCCAAATTAGACCTCTGTAAGGCGTACTACCAAATTCACCTTCGTTCAAACGCCCGCAAGTATACCGCCTTTCCCACATATAAGGACTCATGCAGTTCAAACTACTCCCCTTTGGGCTAGTCACTGCATGCGACAATTATAACAGAATGATGCGAAGAATCATGGACGGGCTGCCCCACGTTTCTTTTTATTTTGAAAACCTGCATGGAGTGACCGCTACGTGGGACCAGCACCTGATCGCACTCTGCGCCCTACTCAATAGGATTCGTGAGCACGGGCTAACCCTTGGGCCTACTAAGTGCCACTTAGCTTATGATACGATTAAGTATCTGGGATTCAAGATCGGTAAAAATCAGATGAGCCGCCAGGAAGAAAAGTTCAAAGCCATCGTTGAGATGCCCCTCCCCCGCACGAAGAAACGATTGAGGTCATTAATGGGATCGGTCTCATTTTACCGCCTTCTCATTCCCAACTTCGCGTCAATCGCCGCACCAGTAACTGCCCTGCTTCCAAAAAAATCTCCGGATCCCCTCTCGTGGGACCCCGAAACCTCCGCCAGGTTACATCAGCAAAAGAACCAGCTAACGTCCGCTCCCATTTTGAGGCTCCCGAACCCAACTAAACCTTTCGGTATTAGCACGATGCCAGTGATGAAGAGATTGGATGTGTCCTCCTTCAATATGCTCATAACGGAGACATCCACCCGGTGGCTTAAGCGAGTAGAAAGCTCTTACAACGCGAGCGAAATTATTCGGTAATAGAACGGGAGGTCTTGGCAATAGTCTGGGGGGTTATCAAGTTCAGTATATACTTAATACGAAAGCCTTTTGTAATGGAAACAGACCACCGCCCCTTGTCGTTTCTGAGAAATACGAAAAGTCAGAATGGAGGCATCATGAGGTGGTTGCTGATACTCCAACAATATCAGTTTGAAATATTGTACGTCCGCGGCAGTGACAACTGTGTTTCAGACAATTTGAGTCGTAACCTGGTGGCAGAAGAAGCCGACGAGCCACTAAATTAAATAACTGTAAATATGATACTTCTCCTATAACCTAGAGGTTAAATGTTTGGCAAAAGTTGGCCGATATTATAATCCCTTATGTATATATTACGTCATTAATGTTCTCAATTAGGATTTTTTAGGGGGGCCACTAAATTGTTAATCATTAGTCCCATATTGATGCCTCCACTTAATTGTATCCTTTTATTATGGTTCCACTGAAATATCACCAATGTTCTCCTGTAATTTTTTTGGTCAAAATTGAACTAGTTAAATTGTCTCTAGAATTGACCCGTTTTAGGCCTGTGTCCTTAAATTCCCCGCTGAGCTCAGATTCACGTTTTTTTTGTGTGTGTACACCTGTCGTAGCAGGTCACAATTTCCCTAGACCCTGGATAATTCTAGTTTAACGGGTGGGATGATCCTTTCCTACGCAACTGCTCTGTAAAGCATCATCTTTCGGTTGGGCTATGTGTGGGGGAATTTCACGTGGAATTTTTTTCCCACCACGGAAGTTCCATTATTTGGAGAAGGTTCTGTTAAGCTTAAATTGTAAGCCTACCCCCATCCCTTTCACAAGCGGCAGCCTCAAACCGCGTGTACACCTGTCGTAGCAGGTCAGAATTTCCCTAGACCCTGTATAATTCTAGTTTGACGGGTGGGATGATCCTTTCCTACGCAACTGCTCTGTAAAGCATCATCTTTCGGTTGGGCTATGTGTGGGGGAATTCCACGTGGAATTTCTTTCTCAGCACGGAAGCTCCATGCTCTGGAGAAGGTTCTGTTAGGCTTAAATTGTAAACCTACCCCCATCCCTTCCGCAAGCGGCAGCCTTAAACCGCGTCCTTCACGGACCACCTTTAGACGGGTTAGAATCTGCTGGGTAAGAAGATTAGAGGCTATTCGAGAGTAGAGCTGTTTCTTATTCACCTCCGCGGGAAGAGCCTCGGACATATATAGTCCTCGTCTCCCATGTGGCTGAAACTGAGTTGAGAAGTCTCGCCTGGACCCAAGAAGATTCCCCTAGTTCAGAGTCAGGTGCTAACAACAAAGCAAAGTGGCGGCTGAACTATTTGTGTGTGGGAATTAGCCACAGCCAGTGAGGTAATTCTATTTAACGATCGCTACCGAGCGATTTTTCCGACTTCACTCATCAACTCCTGTCGAAGCCCTCCTCGTTCGTCTTTCGTTCCAGGTGGTCGAAATACTCTTCCCTGGACCGGACAGTTACGCCCTCCCCCCTCCTTTTCGAGAACCGTCATCACTTTAACTTCCCGCTCAGAAGCTCCGAGCGCTCTCGCCTCACGTGCAGAAGTCATCCTTGAAGCCTTACCCCGACGTCTCACCTGGAATCCTCCATAAGCCGACACCTCTTTCCCTTCAGTAACCCATTTGAGTTAATTCCTACAGTTTGAATAGTCTCCTCCTGTAATACATTAAATTTTAACTTCATAGTCTGATTCATAACTACAATTTCCCCCCCTCGTTTATCGTTTACCGATGTAATTTTGTCCATTAATTCTATGGTGTAATTTTGCCTATTAATTCTCTGATGTGATTTTCCCCATCAATCCTCTCATTTTTATGTAAATAAAATTATATTTTTGTTGATGCCTTTTTAAATAACCTTGAGCTTTGCCATTGCCCATATTTTACCTGACCTCGTTGCACTCTTATCTCACTATTCCTCCCGTCGAAACTCGCGGTGTTCCGTCCATTTGTCGGTTCGCCCTTAAGTTATTGGTCCCTCTCCATAGATATAATATGATATTAATGTAATGTAATGTCATACCATGACAAGATGAAATGAGAATTTGTCGGCATGACTCTTTAAATCATTGAGAAAGCGTTTCCGATGCTGTTTTCCCATATAGTCGATGAGCAGATCCTTTCACGCATCTATGGTTGTTGATGCCCTACCTCTTGACTTCTATGGATTCTGTGGCCATCAAATGTTTTTCTTCATAGGTGCAGTCATTTTGAGCTTCAGAGCAGTTTCGAAGTGTTTTCTCTTAGCAAAACAGGTAACAACTTGAGGTATACCTGAACGAGGTCGATTTATGAACTCTTCCCTTTTATTGAGATTCTACACGACACTGTAGACGGTCATCTGGCCAAAGTAAAGCCTCTTGGCGTCGGGGAACTTGTTAAGGACCACGCATAGAGAGCAGAGATCTCGATTCTTTTGCCGTCCATCTCGACACACCTGCACAAATGTTGAAAAAGTTGTAAAGTATTACACATGCAAATTTTTCGAAAAATAAAAAAACGAGAGTAGTAGAACTTTTTGAAAAACCCGGTACCCTGTGCTTTTAGTATTACTCACCGAGTAACTCTTTCCTTTCATTCTCCAACCAAACTTCCTTCTTTCGTCACAATATACCTTTAAAAATTACCTTCTCCCTTCTTTCATCAAAATTTACCTTTTCTCTTGTCGACACTTACCCTCCAAGCCTTTACACCCACTTTCTCCTTGTTTTATCTCTTTTTTCATTTATATTTACCATACCTCACCCTCTTTTATAATAGTGCTAACTGAGTTCAAATAAGTAACTCTTCGACCTTACCTAAATAAATTAAACTTGAACCTAAATAAGCTTGCAAACAACTAACCGATCTCCCCTAACTACCGTTCCGTCAGATAACGTTGAAAGGCTGATGTCACTACAGATTCTAAATCGCCTGTTTGCTTCAGACGCTGATCAAATTCTTTTATTCTATTTCCAGGCAAAAAACGATAAATCTGTTCTCTTTCGATATCGAACCGCCTTTGTCGTGCGGTCGATGCTGGTAAGTCTTTTATTCTGGTAGTTCTAAATTTCCCTTCTGCGTTTAATACTATGAACTACCCTCTTGTTTTCAGCGACTAATTGAATTTACTGGGTATCACTTAAACTGACTCCAAACGATTTTGCTCATAAATTCAATCTAGTAAACTATATATTGTCATTAGTAATATGTATCTCGGTCGGTGGAGGTGAGGTCTGCTGTTCCGCAAAGGTCAGTTCTTAGTCTACTTGTGGTTTGCATCTATCTTCGTAATCCTCTTGTCCTCTTTTCTCTTTCATCAATGCTTAGTCTATTAGAAACTTTCTCTCCATTTATAACTTAATTACTGAATTGCTCCAAAATAACTATACATAATTACCGTGGTTCCCTGCAAAACTATTAGTCACTATCTATATCTTAGTGCTACCCATGTATACAATTTTGTGGTACACTTAAAAAGCTTGGCGTCACTTTGGTAGTAAACTTTCTCTCAAAACAGATGTCGGAAACCTTTGTTTATCCTCTCTCTGCTCTCCTCGTAATTTCTGCACACACATTTTCACACTTACATAGAACGCAACAGCAGTCTTTCAGGTTTTCTTCCTCAGCCTCCTAAACTACTGCAACATCCTTGCAAAATCACAGGATTCCACCTTGCTTCCTAAATCTGGTTCCAAACCTATCAGCCGTCATGTTTACTACCGGTCTTTATATACCACGCCCCCTTCTACCTTTTCCCCGCACTGGCCCTCTCCCAGCGAACACCCTCCCCCACTAATACCGATGCGCTCGGGCTTTGGTAATAGACACCTTGTATTCACTAAAAATGTAAAAGCAAAAGATTTCATATCAGACGATGGATAAAATCTTAAAAACATTCTTTTTGAATTATCGTTGTATTTACTGAATCAAAAAGGACATTGGGGGCGATAAGTTAATCCGATCACGTATTAAAATCTCTGAGATATTGGAGCGAGAGCTGAATGCAAACAAAGGTCACATCTACATTGTGCCTTTGAAATACGGGGAAGTCTTTATTCTGGGCTTAATTGAGTTGACTTTAAGTAAAGAATCGTTTCCTCTCCGATGATCAGTTGTCGTCTTGAAAAAGATGGGAAGGTTCCTTCAGAGTAGATGTTATTACTACTAACGGGAAATTATCTCTCTCCTTCTCCTAAGAAGCATTGTTTTGGGGTAGTTTCTCGCCGAGAACAGGTCTAAGTTTATCTCTGCCGTATGAAACACTTGACAATCGCAACGGGGCGCTAGTTCTCCTGGATGAACGAAAGTAATGATCTACATAAATAGACATGCATGCATATCAACAAATACATGCTGCTATATTTCCTTTACACACAAATTCCCGCACTCTTTACTCTATGGAATCCGCCAAAGAGCTTTTGCTTTCTCTTTTTCCCTCATGTGGATGTAGCTCTCCATTGAGCATCAGACAGATCACATAACAACCCTTGTTGGCTTATTGGAAAACAAAACACTACCGTTTACCATGAACACCTCCTCTCCCTTAATGACTGCCTTTTGGTGCCCTAAGGCCATATTATGTTGATTTTTTTACCCGGTGCCCCATCCTAAATGGAGACGTAATTGGCCTTATTAAATAAAATGTTTTTTAATTATTAATTTCCTAAGGCACTCAGGGGGGAAAAGAGCTAAATAGGGACTTAAGGTTTGCATTTTTTATCAGTCCTTTTTTTTTCTCCAAAGGACACCTGCATTTGAGCACAGGAGGAGTATGGGGACTCGTTATTCTAAATTGTTAGCATTTGAGTATTCCTTTTTCTTTCAATGTTTGAAAATAAGATTCCTGAAAGGTATAGTACAAAAATAATTATTAAATGTTTGCATAAAGTCTCTTGCTAATGACATAAAAACTCCATTTTAAGGTGAGCGTTTGCCGATAGTTCCCTTAAAGATGAGCATTTTAACTACTGACTCCATTTGGCGTACATTACTCTTTTTCTTTAGCCATGGGTATAATGGACACCAGGAAGACAAACTTCGGTTACCTCCGTAAGAAACATTGTTCTCGACAGGATAAATGCATTAAAAACAAAGATTTATAATAATAGTCACGAGGATATTTTAAAAAATATCTTCATTCAGCTTCATATTGTCTCGAACTTTTGAAATTTAGAGTAAAAGAGTATTTTTTGATCATTTGAATTTTGTGACTCTCCTTTTCCTTTGTGATTTTTAGCTGATTGCATTTTGCACATTATTTAGTTTAATCTAAGTTAGTTTAGTTTTTTGCAATGTTTGCAACCAAATCTAGCATTCACTAAATTAATTAACAATATATGAAAAGAAACAGCAATCATAATAGGCGAGAAGACCTATAAAATTCGACAGTTCTGTGGTGTTTTGAAAAAACATTTAGATTGAAAAGCTATTTAATATTTATAATTCCGAAAGTAAAGTTAAAAAGAAAAACGTAAAAATATAAGCTATTATCATAACCTTTACTTGAAAGAAGGGTGACTACGATAAAGTGAAAATCATTCCGAGGAAAATTATGACCAGACTATCATTTTAAACTTTCCCTAGAGAAATTCCACTGTTCTAAAATTAGTAAATCTCTTGACTAAATTTCTCCGTCCCTAACATACAAAGGAAACATTCAACTGAATTAATCAAGTAATAAACGTGATTGTGTTTAATATTCAGGTTTTCTGGTTCTTCTATCTTAATGTATAACTGTGAATTAAGGAGACGGCTATCGAAACGGTTATCATTCCGAGTTGTAAAAATGTCCCGGTCATAACTGGGGGTCAATCTTCGACAACTCTCAAATTGGAATTGTCTTTTTAGGGGCAACTCAATTTAAAGCAAATAACAAACGATTTGTTGCTGAAATTGAAGAGACTCGTCCATTAACGTCTCAATTTCCTCCTATGACGCGTCGTCAAATATTGACTTACAAGCGATGGACGGCATCGGACAAACAATTACGCTTTAATAGGGTGAAGAATTCTTAAAATGTAAAGTCTCAGTTTTGTAATTTTACAAAGGAACTCATCGAAAAAGCAAAATATGTCCTCTACGCACACTTCCAAAGATTAGATATTTTATTTTCCATGCATTGCTACAATATTACTTAACTTGTCCGTTGATGCGTAGCAGACTGTCGACGTTTCAGTGAGTGGGTAGTCCCAGTCCCACTTCCTGGACATATATTTTATTACCGCACCGAAGTGAAGCGGAGGTGAAGCGTATCCAATACACCTACCTTAGCCACTTCCGCTGAATAAGAATAACCCCAGTGCGTACCCTTTGAATTAAAACTAATATGATGATCTCCTGAGTGTGTTCCCCACTAAGTAGAAGCAAACCATGGGTGGGTCGGTCGAATATTGAGATTTAAGCCGAGTTGATTGCTTAATAATTACCAAAGGATCGTCCAAATTAGTTAAACACACAGATACAAAAATAATCTTTAATTTACATGAATTTGCAATAAGCAACAGAGTATATAAATATAAATAGGATTAATCTTGCACTGAATAAATAAGTCTACAAAATGTCGTGGAGATTACTTGCAGATTACTCACTGATATGTTTGCGTCTTAATGAAACCAGACAGAACGAAGGGAATATTATTATTGAGTTAAACAGTGAATTGAGTAAGCATTTCTAATATTCGAGGGTATGGGCTCGGGATGAGAATTCTAGTTCACAAATAAACTGGTGAAGTTAAGGGACGGGATAATTCAATTTACGATACCTTTGAGTTCGTGAGTATTTTTGAAGGGGGCGGTGAAGATCTTCTTCTGGTGACGATGATCACACCAAGTCCGGCCTTCCGAGGTTACCGAATCAGAGGGTAATCCTAGACTGGTGATATACTGATCCTATGACGGATCACGAAGGTGAACCAAACGGTGACTCAATCGGACTTATTCGTCGAAGTACCTGTCCGATTATTCGGCTCCTGGAGTGGGTAGCCAAAACCGATTACCTAGCTACGTCTAGGTAATCTCAGACTCTGAAGGGGGGGCCTGCGAGAAGTTTGGCACCTACAAGTACCGTGACGGCAACAACCAATTCCCCGAGAAGTCCCTTCCTTGCAGCAGGCGAACGGTTTTCTATGTGGATTGAGTTTCGCACAGTCGATGCTCGATGCGAGTCCCAGAGCTTCTACCTGATTCCAGGGAGAAATCTTCCTTTTATTTCTCTCACGAGCAGAAATCGAGAGAGAGAATCTAATTCTCGTAAAATCTGTATCGTCGCGCGAAAGACCTTTTTTCATCTTTTGGCCCGACGCCATTTTTTTCACGCTTTCGAGCCATCTCGGAGTTTATGGCGGTGCGAAAAAAGGTGACGGAGAATTCGAGGCGAGAGGTGCATTTAGAGATACGAGAGGGCACGCAGCTGGTGTCGGAGTATATCTGCGTACACTTATTTACGCGTTATTTAGACTTCTACACAGACGTTGGCTTTACTTGCGGGTTTTACATTTAGCGACAGTTGTGTTTTATTGGTAATCTACTCTCGCGTATAATTTGTAATTTATTATGCAGTAATTCCCATCAAAGTCTTGGCTTCAAATAACTTCCACTCCTTTGGTCTTACGATCAAGATACATAGAACATGTTTGCTCCTGCTGGTCTTACAATAATTCCCTAAACTTTGAGATGTTTCTAAATCTTATAAATAATTACTTAACCTTCCTGAACATCGAACTTTTAAAGTTTCATACTTCATTAGTGCAATTTGTTTAACATAAACTAACAAATTCCTTTTAAGATAAACATTTATGCTCATGCCACGATAAACCCCAGAGAAGTATTATTCCAAATTCTTAGAGCAAATAGCATTTGCAGTTCATGTCTCCAACAAGAGGAACTTAATTTTATTACTTCTACCTCTATTGAATTAAGATATTCCCTATGTTTGATTGAAAGGTATTTATCATAGGGTTAATATAACAAATATATTTTTTTTACTAATCACATCTGTAAGAAAAATTAAGATTTTAAGTGGGAAGCATTTAATGAATTATTATGAGGATTTTATCTAATTCCAGGTAAATGTTGGTCTAAGTCTTAATTAGGTGGAGGTGCAAGTTTAATAAAATAGTCTAAGAGCTTCGGTAGGATATATGAAAGAGGAGATAAGTATGGCGTAGAAAGTTTGGCCACACTTATGTAAGTATTGTAACAACAAAATAGATCTAAAGAACTGGAAGGTTCTGCACATGTCTGATAACTATCATAAAAGAGATAATAGAATTTATATAAATTGAATATTTTTTTTAAAAGATTTACGAGGAATTACGAAATAATAATGCCTGAGGGAATTTAAATACAACTGTTTCTTAAATAAATCAATAGGATTCAAACTGACATTGAAAATATAGTGACTAAATTGACGATCCTTGAACTATTTGTCTCCTCGCCTTTTATGAAACTATTCCTGCATTCTTAGCCTTACAACGTATTTCTCCTCTTTCACGCACAGTAAATACATTTGTATCTAGAAATATTTATGTGTCCAGACTTCTCATAATACTACTGAACATGATAACACATAAACATTGGGTAGTTCTATTTTAATTGGCTTCTAAAAGTAAGTTTTTCATTTCACATATATATATATATATATATATATATATATATATATATATATATATATATATAATACAAGCCATACTTCGTATTCTATTTTACAGAAAGAACTTGGTTCTAGAGGCACTCCTTCACCGTGTGGCCTACGGCCTATTTGCTATTCTAAACCGCTTTTTTTAATCCCCTTTTTAGACTCTTTATTTTAACACCTTGAACACCTTTTTCAACATAGACACCCTGAAACCTTCTTTTTAAGTTATTTCACCCGGTTTGATATATAGAAAAACCTTCGTCAGATCTCTTTTTTTATCTAAATTTGTTTTATATACGAAATGATAGTAAAAAAAGCGCCAAAGTCCTAATTTTAATACATTTCTTGAACTTCAAGATTTGTATGTTTTTTCATTCTAAATCATTCAATAATTATATTTATTTTTCTGAACTCTTAGAAAGAACTTTGATAAAAGCTTCAAACATACAAAAAAGAGCCCTGCGAATAAAAGTTTCAAATAGACCTAAACTCAAAAACATGAAAGGTTCTTGTCTACTAAGCAAAACATACATTTTTAAAAATTTCAAAAATTCACCTAGTTAAGGATATATGTATATATATATATATATTTATATATATATATATATATATATGAATATATATATATATATATATATATATATATATATATATATATATATATATATATATATATATATATATATATATTCTCTTTCGACATATATCTTAATTATACTTGGCATTGCCATATGCTCTTCTTAGAAATTGGTTCCGAGGAAAGTAATTCGTTATTATTCTCGTCTAAATACTTAATACCGTTATCAAGGATGTAGATCCTTTCATCTCTCGATGAATTGCTCTCTTATTTCTTAATCTTCAGATAAATTGATGAATGTTTAATATACCTCACATCCATTCAGTATAAAATTAAGAGAAATTAAAGCATAGAATATCATAGAATTAAAGATATAATGGATTGATTTCCTAAAATATTTTCATGTTGAATATTATACGAAGGGAGATAGTTGAATGGTAGTATTTTTTGTAAGATTACATCTAGATATAGTTTATTAAACTTTATTATTGAATCAAATTCAAAACATACTTTTCATCTATTGCTGATATCGGTAATCTTTATAAATTTTAATATATATATATATATATATATATATATATATATATAATTGCTAAAGATTCGTTTTAACACATTTACGATTGTATACTTTTCAATGACATAAACGTTTTTAATTTTAAAAGTGATACTCACCGATGTTATTTTTAGCTCTCAGAACTTAATTATAACGTATTTATCCACATTTTTAAATATATTAATTACTTTGCTAAATTTGAATTTTTCGGCGTTATTTTTGTCCTCGTTCCTTCAACATTTGGCCTACAATTTCGCCTGGACCTGGCTGGTTTAGATCTGGAGGCAAACTAGGCATGCGTCTTCTGGTGATATTCAAACAATAGCAGGCTTTTTTTATAGCAGCAGACAATCTGTGCATGCGTCTTTAGCCGATTACCTAATAGCATCTCGTTTTAGTTACCTGTGTATTTTGAACCATTCGTGTCTATCTTTTTGTTTAGTTTTTATGGTATAATGGCGTGCATTGGCTGTGCTAGCTCAGAATTAAAGGATTTGAAAGGGCAAAAGAAACCACCGAAAATCTTTCGTTAGTGCATTTAAAAGGCACGATGCTTTCTAATGCCCGCATTCGAAAAAGTGCTAGCCTTTTATTGATAAACTGTTTTCTGCGCAAAGCTTTGATTGGAACTAGAGGCCTAACGACATTTAGCCATTGACTTTTGAATTCAAATCTGATTGTTTGCTTTCGAATTAGGAATATTTAGATATTTCTTAAAGTTTCGGGTGTTTTAGGAGGTTTAACCGCCCAAATTGGTGTGGTTATAGGGGCCAGGCCCACCCATTTCAAAAGTACCTAAAGATTTTTACTTTTTAGCGGAAATACCCTAAACTAGGCTGTGCTATTTTTGTCTTAAATTACCAGGTTAGATCTGGTCTGGTAGTGGATCTTGGAAATTATTTTTATATTGTGTTTTTCTTATGCAGTTTTATGTCTAGCTTTCAGATATGAAACTCGTTTTTGCTAGAAATGCACACTTTTCCTAATATGGACTTCGGGCGATTTTGGGAAAGTATGCATTTTTGGAAAAAACGAGTGTCAGATCTAAAAAGTATACATAAAACTGCATAAAAAACACATCCTAAAAATCATTTGAGAAAATGTGTTAAAACAAATCTTTACCGTATAATTAGCATTATAAACGTTTGTGAATATACAACTATAGTGCCAATGATTTTTATTTGCTGAGTGGAAGTTTTATAATACTTAGTAAAAGAAATAGATTAAAGATCTGTTTTTACAATCCGAATACATGTACATATATAGTTGCTTCTACTAATTCATAGAATTTCAGTGGCATAATTAACATAAAATATTGCTTCCAAATCTTCAGTAAGACCAACTTGATTTCAAATCCTTTTTGAGTATGGAACATTGTTCCTTTCGCAACGATCGATGCTTTTGTCTGTAACATTGTCCATGAGTATAAACAAACGGATGAACTTTGAGATAAGATCTAATAAATACTGAGTCAAAGGAAGTTTGTGTTATCTACGTATATTTATTTTCGTTTGGAATTATCTGCTATTCAGTTGCTACCTATATTTGGAATTTGTTTGACTCCAAAGCGTAAAATATTGCTTTATTTCTCTCAACTATTGGGAGAAAGGGAAGTTCCTTTTTAATGAAATATAGCAGGGATTAGATGAAGATAGAATGGAAGAATGGAAAAGCTGTAAGACGGCATCTGGAGACAAAGGTCACTTGCACAACGCAAAACACTGTAAATTTAAATAGACAAATGGAAGCAATTAAAATTGTTAATAAATAAATGAATATACACAAAATTTAGAGAACGAAGTTTTTAAACTGAAGCCGGGAAACTGGTCATAAATAAATGAACCACCTAAGAGAAGTTTTATTCATTCCTTCAAAAGAAAAGTGAAATCTCTAAAATCTTCCTTACACAATGTTTTGAAATGAATAAAATGAGTAAAATTCTATATGAAGGATATTATTAGTAAGCCAAGTAATAAATGAGAGGTTTGAATGAAAATATGGATTGGTCAAAGAGTATGGAACATTTATGTTTCCAGAAGATTAATATTTTAATAATGGTGTACTCCTAACCTTATTTTAAGTTTCTAAGATCCTTCTTAACGTTTACCATATGTGCATTGTCCGTTTAATCTTTTATTTCAACTCAGTGGTCAATTACCCAAATACTCATATAAATTGAGCCTTTCAACTTTCATTTTTTCGTATTAAACTTGAAATTTATCGGGTTTTTTGTGAGATTTAAGTTTGGGTTAGCTTTACTTTTCTATTTTCATGCTAATTCACATAAATGGGATTTATCTTCCCATTTTTCCCTCAATGCTGGCTTAGAAAATGAGAATGAGCTCCTTTTATTGGATATATTTAAGGAGAAAACTGATTCTCAAATTATTAAACATTTTTGCTACTCAAAAACATTCACTAAAAGCAGTGGCCAGAGAAATTCATTTAAGAGGAAATGATCCAGCGCTGAAGATTAATCGTTCTCCACATTTGAAAGACATTCGTATAGTGCAGTCTTTAAGAGAAATGAAATTATCAGAAGTATTTTTGACTCTTGTTTCGTTTTGAAAGCGTTTCCTATGAAAATAGATTTCAAAAGAGTAAAATTAAGATGATCAGGAGATGAAAAAGTTGACGAACAGGATAATGGGCAATGTCTTCAAGTCACAACTTGCCCAATATCTGTAACACAAAATTTAACCTTTACGGACGAAAATAATTAGTAAATATGATCTTTATTGTTAATCACAGAATGATATTTTACTCGCAGCTTTCAAAGAATTTCCTTCTACTATTTACAATATTTGTTATTTTAATGTTAATTTACGAGTCGTTTTAGTAGTGGCTGGTTATTATACAGTCATTTTGAACTGGTGTGAGGATAATTTGGAGGTATAAAAAGGTACAATGACGTGTTTGAATTTAAATTTCGTAAAGATCTTAGAATCCAGTCCTACAAAATTAACTTCTAGTCATAAGATACTATTAAAAATGAATTAAGACTAAATTACACTAGTAAAAATAAGTCATCTCTAAGATGACCTAACAAATATGAGCCATCGATAAATACTGGAGTAAAGATTTACGTAAAGATTATGACAAAAACAAATTACACATAAAGGGAGATGAAACTTTCTTTAGCATAATTTACCCCTAAATAATTACTCTGTGGGTTTATTATGAAAAAACTTTGTTGGCTCATCTATTGATGGCCCACAAAACTGTAATCAATTAATGCACCATACCAGTCACCTTCTATGGTATTTTTTAAATTAGTTCACAAATTAAATTTATAGAAAAACATCAGAAGACAAGGAAATATACCGCCACCAATGCCTTCCCCGGGTTTAACTTACACAAAATATGGGAGGAATGGGATTAACTGAGGTAAAAAAAATTTGCATTGCAAGAATAAAAAGAAATATCAACCTCCCGATCATCCGGATAAACATACATCGCAAATTAAGTAAACTGTTTAGAGGCTGATGCAGTAATCGAGGAAATGGGCTATCATAACTCCCCAGCCCGAATCTTAGCTATTAGAACCACCAAAGGATGTGTAAAGTAGTCCAAAAAGGGGAAACTCAGAATAGAAGAAGCATAAAAGAAGATAAATTACATATAACGGCAC
The DNA here is from genome assembly GCA_963969495.1 of Ceratothoa steindachneri. Classification (NCBI taxonomy): domain Eukaryota; kingdom Metazoa; phylum Arthropoda; class Malacostraca; order Isopoda; family Cymothoidae; genus Ceratothoa; species Ceratothoa steindachneri. Next base: position 177,486,636 of record OZ018318.1, read on the forward strand.
TAAAAAATAAACTACATGGAGAGTATCACTTAACTTGAGGAAAAGGTATTGCTTATTTCGATGGTTAAAGGACAAAATATGGAAAATAGCTTTAAAAGTTGCTAACCATTATTAAAAAATATACCCATGATGGCTGAAAACGAAACTGTTATGTTCTACTGTGCGTTACAGAAAGTATGTACCACCTCACCTCCTAAATACACTTCCGGTACAATGTAAATTCCAGCATAGGGTGTAATGATCATGTAACATGAGTGTCAATGTTTGTTTTACCCTGATATTATGAAAAAAGATCCAGCCTATAGCCATCCACATAGATAATTTATTCATGAAACCAGACAACTTGTTTTGAAACAAGTAAAACAGGAGCACACTTAGCATATTAGTGATAATTTAAAAATCTAAATACCTCCCATTAATTAACGAAACAAAGCAGAAGATCATTGCTGCATCCAATAAACCTGTCACATTAGAAACAATATGGCTAGTGAAAAACAATCCCACTGTTTACCTAGTATTTGATCCTGAGAGCTCCAAGACTTCAGAATTCCAACTGAGATCATAAAATCAACAAAATCTGAGTTCTAAAGTGGATACTAGGTCAAATGTATCGCTGAACAATGTCTGACTCTAAAAAGAGTCCCACCCTTATGTAAAAATTGTTAAACAGGCACTTCTTGTGTATACTAATATATGCTTCCAAGTTAAAGAGCGAATTAGCTTCTAGACTGTCTTCTTCTTGTTAAAACCTTCAGGGCTCTTCCAGGCGCTGCGTTTTTCTTTAGGGTCGACATGATTTCAAAATACCTTTCAGTACGTTATATTACCGAACCTGATTTAGAAATTGTTGTTGTTTAACCGAAGGCTACTCATAAGAGCGCGCTAACTGCTATTGATTTCATATAATCTTAATCTTTTCCTCTTTCCTAGTTTCCGTTCCGCCAAAGCTACTGCACATCGGGGTAGTGTAGAAAGTGTTTTCTGCTTGGTTCATGGACTTATTGGATTGGTATTTTAAACGAGCACGCTGATGAGGCTGTAGCCTACGTAAAAATCTAGACTAACACTAATCCGAACGTGAGAAATCGAAGGAGAATGAAAGGGATTGTATGTACAGTCCTTTACTAACAAAAACTACAATAATATAAACAAAGATATGGGTAAATATGCACACAATGAGCCTATTTATATATAAATAGAAAAATCCTATCTTTCAACCCTATTAATCAAAAATATATATATTAACACTAAAGAGACACCAAATACAAAAAGAAGGGACAACAAAAACAAGAGACAACAAAAAGAGGAGTTTTCTTACATGGTACCACGGTTTATGATTTGCCGGCCTCCCTGGGGGAAAATCTTGTCGGCAGTCACTCTTTTGACAAAATTGGGTGTGCGCGTCTTATGGGGCCTGCCGCCTCCAAGCTCAATTTTCTTTAAGATCCAGTCAACTACTATTAGAAGACTTCTTAAATTTTATTTAAATTTCTTCAAAATGTTTTCATTCCAGTCGCTCTTGCAAAATGCAGGCAATGTTTTTTTTATTCTGGAACTTAAGTGCTGTCTCATAAAAATCCTTAACATTTAGTAGCTAATTAAAAAAAAAACATGAGATGTTAAATAACCTTATTCATACAAAATGAAATCAAATACATATGTACTAAAGAAAATATAATAAAAACCCCATTCTCACTCACACACAACTTCTTACAGAAGGAGGGAGAGTGTATTGGGAAAAAGGGTGAGAGAAGAGCCCCTTATACACATTCACATTTGCTCCACCACACCAGGACGAGGCTTTTTATTTTTTTGGCCAGCGCTGTGCACGTCCGTGGTCGCCGGAAATAACAAGCCCCTTTTAATATTAAATATCCTCTACTTTTTCTATGTCCATGCAACTAGAGCATCTAAGTGGTTTTTAACTCTCATTGAATTTCCCCTGCATTTAAACTCCACTGCTTTAAAACCGAATAACAAGCTCATTACTAATAAAGAAGAATATTATGGGTTCCATATAAGTCCAGTGAGTTTTAACTTATAGTATCCCACGATTTTAATATCTTTCCAATTAGTAATCCCCACTGCTCTAGATATTTATCCATTATGCAAACCAATAAATCATTCATTACTTTAATACTTTTTCAATTTCTAAACTACTCTCGTATAAGGAAATTGATCAAAATCTTTACTAAAATCTAAGTAAATTATGCATATGTATCTAATTTTCTTTATCCAATTTTCCTTTGACTTAATCAAGAAATTCTAGCGAGGTTCTATCTAACCTCTAATCATGGTCGCTATCCCTATACAAACCCCTGCTCTTCATATAATCCGATACCTCCTTTATAAATATCACCTCAAGAAATTTTAGAACTTTTGAGGCTGTATGTATTGGCCATTAATAATTATCAGGATCGTCTTTCCTCTCATATATCTTGTCTCTAGCCCCCTGTAATCTCCGCAAATCTCAGAGATGTGACAAAAATCTCCTCAAGTGAATTTTAATACTTTTTCTTTCGGCTATAATAAGCAGAAAATCTATATTATCGCACATTTAGCATCCTAGCCATTGATAAGTCCCATAATACATTATTTTTCTGGCAACATGTATACAAACAAGTTTTATGTGAATTTAGAACAAAGCTAATGTAACTTTCTTTAGTTAACAACAAGGAGTAACAACAAGGAAAGAAGGTACCCTAGGAGACCTTACGGTCCATTCAAAGAGGGTAACTTTGGACTAGCAATCGAGCAGGGACAAGGCTGCTCAATTGTTTTGGGTCCCTAAACGGCCACTTTTCAAGACCTTGTCTAGTCTTGACTTGCACTGGTCAACAGATTCACTGTTGACAAATTCCACTGGGAAGGCGTTCCACATACCGCAGATACTGTAAGTGAAATTTTTTTTACACAGATTGCGGTTGTAACGCTTCAGTTCAAGTTTGAAGCCGTAATTGCGCGTTCTGTTCTCACTCAGTGTGAAAATATCCCGGTAGTCAACATTGTCGAACCCTCAAAGTATTTTGAAAACTTCGATGAGCTGACCACGCAGTCTACGGGTTTCCAACAAGAACAGATCTAATTCCCTTAGTCTATCCTCATAACTTTTATGTCGGATAGAGGGAATCAGCTTGGTTGCCCTGGCTTGTACGCGTTCCAATCTCGCGATGTCCTTTCAAAACGAAAGACTCCAAAATTGTACGGCATACTCCATGTGCGGTCGGACAAGTGAGTTGTACAGGCACAGTACAATCTCCTGGTTCCGATAACCAAACTGGCGCTTAATATATCCTAGCATCCTTTGGGCCTTTTTCTCCACCTCAATGCACTGTTTCGAGAACTTGAGGTCACTAGTGATTGTTACACCCAAGTCCTTCTCAGTGTCGCTGGATTCAATAGCAGTGCCCTTAAGGATATACTGAGATTGTAGGTTTCTGTGGCCGATATGCATCACTTTGCATTTGCCCACGTTAAAAGGCATTTGCCACGTGTCCGATCACTCCCCAATCTTCCCAAGATCTTCCTGCAGGACGGCAGTATTTTGGTTCTTTTGCAACGTTCATACCAAGCTTGCTATCGTCGGCAAATTTTGAAATCTTGGCAACCATGTCACCGTCCATGTCGTTGACGTAGATAATGAATAGTAGTGGTCCCAGGACAGAACCTTGAGGCACCCGGCTAGTAACGGGCACCCACTCAGAAGACTGTCCATTCAGCCACCACCCGTTGCCGTCTGCCACTTAGCCAGTTCTCGATCCAGCCGGCTACCTTTCCGTCTATGCCAAGCGCTCGCACTTTTCGGAGAAGGCGGCGGTGTGGTACATTATCAAAGGCTTTCTGAAAGTCTAGATAGACCACATCCACCGCCTTGTCCCGATCGTGCTCACTGAAAACGAAGTGGAAGAATTCTACAAGGCTCGTCAAGCATGACCGTTGCCTTCGGAAGCCGTGCTGGGAACTCCTCAGTAGCAGGTTTGACTCTAAATACGACGTCACTTTGTCCACCATGATGCTTTCCATGAGTTTACCGACTATCGAAGTCAGACTGATAGGTCGGTAGTTCGACGGTTGGTTACGATCTCCTTCCTTGAAGATTATAGTCACCTCCGCCTCACGCCAGTCTCTAGGAACGCATTTGGTCCGGATTGACATGTTAAAGATTGCGCTCAGGTGTCGTGACACATGATCACGCACTTCTTTCAACACTTTAGGTAGAAACCCATCCGGGCCTGGTGACTTATTCATCATTAGGTCACTGATCTTCTTTTTGATTTCAGCTTCGGTGAAGTCCATATCCTCCAGGTTTTCCCCCGAGTAGAAATCCGTTGGCTAGGGGATGGGCCTACATTCTTCAGTAAACACTGAAGAGAAGTAGTCGTTGAGGAGGTTAGCATTTTCTGCATCTGAATGCTTTAATGTCCCCTCCTCGTTCCTCAAAGGGCCAATCGTTCGACGGATTGGTTTACGGCTGTTTACATATCCAAAGAACTCCTTGGGATTCTCTTTACAGAGTCTCACCCCTCGGAGTTCCTCAGACCGCTTAGCCGCCCTTATGCTGGACTTTACTCTCCTGGCTAGCCTCCGGTATTTGTCAAAGTCACCCGAGATCTTCGATTGCCGGTACATAGTTCTCTTCCCCCTAAGCAGTTGGCCGATTTCTCGATTAAACCACTTAGGTTGAACAGAAGACAGACGGGGGCATTTCATAGGGATGAAACGCGATTGAAGACTCATGAATGTGGTTTTGAAACTATTCCACGAGTCTTCAACGGCATTGCACACTTCTAGCCTCACGTCAGTCCGTCCAGCTCGAAGGCTTGCAAAGTCTGCTCTTCTCAAGTCAAGTTTCTTTGATTGACTGGCAACAGACCTTACCTTCTGGATCTTGACGCTAAATCTAACTAGCTGGTAATCACTGCCACCGAGCTTTTCGCCTACAGAGATATCCTCAACGATATCATCCTCAGAGGTGAAGACCAAGTTGAGGATATTGTCTCCTCTCGTCGGTTCTCTGACCCATTGAGTGAGGAACTCGTTGTTGGCGAACTCCAGGAGTAGCGCGCTCTCGCCACAGGCTGCTCTGGTTTCCCAGTCAACTTGGCTGTTGGAATCGCCCATAACGATGCACACTCTGCCTTGAACCAGCTCACCCAGCAGCTGGTACAGTTCCCTGTCCTCCTCAACGGGTTGGGAAGACGGTCTGTAAAGCAGCAGGGTCCTGTATCTGACAGGACCGATCTCTAGGTCAACGCCTAGGAGCTCGTGGTCCGATATAACGTTATAGTTTGTAGATTTGATTGTATCCTTGACATACAACATTACACCGCCACCCTCTCTGTCTGACCTATCTTTGTGGAAGAGTTGGTAGCCAGGAACCGTGAATTCGCCTTTAAAGTCTCGGTTTGAGGTTTTTATCCACGATTCTGTTATGGCTACCATTTCGGGTTCTTCCGTCGCTACGAGGCCACGGAGCTCAAGAAGCTTGTTCCTGATTGACCTCGCATTGAACAGAAGAACTTTCAGGGAGCCCCTAATGTAGGACTCCGTATTCTCTTCCGTTTCCCGGCTTTTTGTTTGTAACGGTGGCACCATTTTTGACAACCTCCGAGAAGGTTGTTTGGGGAGTAACTCGGGCGTACTGGCGTACGTCCGCCTTCCCAATGGGCCGGACACTCCTTTGGGTGCGCTCCACGACATCCTGGATGAGGTTGGCTCGGAACCCCTTGCCCTTAAAGGAGAGGTGCACCCCGTATCTTTGGTAGAGGTCTTTTCTACCATAGAATATGGCGTACGGGTCCACAAAAAAGACACCCTTAGCCGTACAGAGGTCTGCAAGAAGCCTGTTTAGCGACATGTTCCTCAAGTGGGCAGTCCGGCTTGGACCCCACCTCGGGAGCATCTCACCACGACGCATCTGCGGGTTTTCAATCCACAGTCGTCGACAGCGCCCATAACTGTCCTTATAATCTCACCTGTAGGGCCTATCCTACCTCCTCTGAGGTAGAGGTCGTTGCCACTTACCATAAGGGCAACGACTGAAGTCTCTGAAATCTGAGACTTTTTGGCCTCAGCTTTTACCTGCAAATTCCCACAGCCTGGGATGCAGCTCACCTTAACGCTTGTGCGAAGGCGGGCCGCTGGCAAGGGCTTCAGACCCCGTGCTTGAGAATCACCAATAAGGGTGACTCTTGCACATTTGTCTGCAGACGACTTAGTCTTTCCTTTCGGAGGCGACTTGCCGCTTTCCTCTTGTATCTCTAAATTTTTTTTCTTCTTCTTCTTATTCTTCTTCTTGACTTCCTTTGTTATCTCTTCGTTTGTTTCCCGTTTCTCTTCTTCTGCTTCTACTTTCTCTTTTTCTGTTTCAAGTTTCTTTTCTTCTCTTTCTACTTTCTCTTCTTCTCCTTTTACTTTCTCTTCTTCTCTTTCTACTTTCTCTTCTTTTTTCTTTCTTTTCTTCTTTTTGGCTCTTTGAGGAAGCCCTTCAGCAGAAGAAATCGGCTGTTGGACATCGAGAGCCTTCTCGCCTGAGCATCTGCATCTCTCTGTTTTTAAGAGTTGAACTTTCCTTTTAGGGAGGGAGTTTTTCTCTCTCAGTTGAGCGATGCTCTCGCCCAGGCGCTTCTCGAGTTCGCAGAAGTCACAGACACTTACGCCATCTGTGAGTTCCTTGCAACTCCTTCCCCCGAAGTCTTCACTCCATCTGTAGACTTTGCATATTTTGCAGGTTAGTTTTCGAAACGGAGGACCATTCTTCTTCGCCATCTTAAAAAAATCTCGGACCATACGCATTAAAAAAGGGTTTTTGGTTGTGATTTTCTCTCGCACTAATCACATCCGCCTATTTCCAGGAGGTTTTCGGTCTTTTGGCGAACAGAAACCCTTTGATCAAGCACACCAACCCTAAGGTGTCCCCTGGGCCGGACGTCCCCATTCGTGCCACAGCTCCCAACTGAGCAGCACGAGAGCCCCAGTGAACTGGTTCTCTGATTTTTCGACAGGGGTGCTTGAGGTGTAACTGTCTTCCTACTAAGCCCTACTAATCAACTAAAAACGGCCAGACTTGAGGCAAATAGTAAAGCTAAGTGCCCACGACTTCATCCGAGATATTTAGCTGATCTGGCAACTAGCAAGGCACAAAAGCTCTCTCCCCAAAGATCAGTTGAGCCTTTATTCACCAAGTAGCGGTCACAGGGAGCTGGTCAGGCAATTACACGTTAGGAGAAAGCTTCTAAGGGGTACCTAGCATTTCTCGATTAATCGTACCCCAAACGCCTAAGATCCCTTCAATCTCAGTCTCTTGTAACCTATGAGTGCTCCAAGGCGTTATTTAAAGAGGTTCCAAAGCCTCTCTTTTCACGCGGCATAAGGGAGCTGGTGAGGCCCTTATTAATAAACAACTTATGTGTAATAGAGATGAAGGTTTTTTTTTTGTTATTGGGTTTTTGTTTTGATTTTTTGACAGTTGAAGAGAGTTGGTGAAACTTAGTACTAACAGAATCGAAGAGGTTGGTAGGGGGATGCAAGGAGACGCATCAAAGAAGTGGTAGAGAAGTTTGACAACCATTAGTCTGGATCCTACTACAGCTACCTTACTGGCATGGGTGACCCTACCGGACTAAAAGTCACCCAGCTTAGCTAGCTTAACTCAGGCAGATCACGCAAGCTCTCTCACCGACGACAAGGTGGTTAAAATAGCAATTAATTAGTTCAATTATTTGTCCTCAATTAGGATTTACTCTTTTAATTATTCGCTAAAGTAATATTATATTCTTCTTGCAATGTTCCTTTTTAGATGACAAAGGAACTCCAAATAATAGATTATACTCACGCTTTTAAATAAGTTCCTTTCAGAAGGAAACAAGTTTCTTTCATTAAGGGTTAAGTTCCCCCAGTTTTTTAACACTGTTTTTTAATTCATTTTTCTTTATTGCTGCCTCTTTACTCTAATTTTCGCCTCTTCCTCTATTTTATTTGATGACTTGACTAATTTTGCCACAAATTGACTACGAGTAGGCCACTACACTCTTAAGCACCGCTACGGGGCGCTCTGTGCGAGCTGTTGCACCCGGTCCCGGAAGAAGTGGCACAACCCTCACTGCCCCAGTCCGCCTGGTGGGCTCGGACTAGATTGAGACTACTTAAGCTATATTCCTTCTAGACCTGTCCATTTTACCCTTTCTCCTTCATTTTCATTGCACCCCTTTTCTCGCCTATATTTTTTGACCGACGGCTAAGTTCTTAGGCTAGTCGTCAACCCACTTTCGTCCATTCATCCCTGGTGGGAGCCCAGAGGGGTGGGTAGACCGGAACAACCCTCCGTTTAAGTTAGCTGGTTTTAACATGTCGACACACACCCCATCTTCTTCTAATCCGCCTCCGCCCCCCACATTATTTTCTTCATAAATAATCATTTTGCTCAGATGAATATCAGTTTACATCTGAAAGATTGTGTTCCCTTCATGCCCCAACACTTGCATTTCGGACTCCCAGCATAAATGTTTGTTGGAAAATCGGCGGATATAAATCTTTTACAAATTTTCAATTCAGCCATCTTCATCATCTTTTTTTCTTTCCGGATCACTCGTTACTCACTTTTGGCCTCGTTGCTATTGCGCTTTAGATTCGCGAATAATTCTTTCTTCGAATTGGAAATTGTTAAGATGTTTCGTTGACATCACACTGGCGGAGACACGCACACTCCTCAGTCTGGCAAAGAAAACAAAAACAAATTTGGCCACACTTGTCACCATCGTGTAGTTATCAGCATCCCTAACTTCGGACACTAATGACGTCAGAGAAGGCATTGAGTGAGATGCGTCATTCTAGTTAAATCCTGACAGCTTTAGATATCTCAGAACCACTACAACCACACAAACGGTTGTATACGAGCATTTTCCTTGGAGCAAATAAACAAAAGAAACGCATTTGAGTATCAATGGCATTTTCTATTTAATTTGTTCTTGTTTTTATGAACATTTATAAAAGTTTTTCCAATGGATCCCAAATGAGGTCAGTACGGTTTTGAGTTCTATAGTATTTATGTATTAACTAAATTCTTTCAATTAGGACAATTAGTCGTCGCCATTCGTAAAAAAATAGCTTCCGAATCCTGAAAACCAGCCAGGATTTTAGTCGAATTGAGTCCAAAAATTATTCTTTGCAAAACCAGGAAATGGTTTTCGCTACTAAGATTAAAATTTCAAATAAAAAAAAGCCAATTATAATAATTCTAAAAAGGAACTCTAAACTAAATTTCCCCCCTTTAAAAATAAAATATAGTTATAGAAGAATTTGTAGTTCTTTGGGTTTTAAAAAATTCACAAAATTTGATACTTGTATTTATTTTTGAACTCTACCATTTTGTTTTTTGATATTATGAAAGAATTATTATGAGTAACTTTTCTAAAAAACGTGTCATAACCAAAATAAGATGAAATTTTTATTCAAATACTTGAAAAAATCCCCTTCCTAAATTATAGAGTTAGTAATGATGATGATGAGGAAGATGATGACGGTGACTCTGGTAAGACAAATTACTGACTCAGAAAGAAATGAGTGAAAATGAAGTGCCCTATTTTTACTATGGGCATAAAATATATAAATAATAACTCCCCAAAACAATTATCTCCCCGTCTCCATTAGATTTAATTTTAAATAGGAGTAAAACTACACTCTTCCCTTCTTGGATAAACCCTCATCCCTCCAGGATAGATATTCTAACTTCCATCAATTTAATTTTTATCGTAAATCTCCTCATTAAAATGCTTATATGGGCATTTACTCTTATTATAGTCATAAAATAAAAATAATCAGTTCTATCAACCATTTTATTCCGTGTGTATAGAATATTTACTACTAAGTTTATCGATAATTAAATTCATAATATTCAAAATATTTTTACTTCCTTTGATATCCTCCATTGGTGTTAATGAAGCGCACTTGCAAGAAAACCATCTGATCGTAAATTAAAAAGTAGAAATTTTAAAATCAATTCCTCAGCCATGGTAGCGATGACTATTAACCTAAGTGCATTGTTCTTGCTTATAATCCCTCCCTTAATCATATTAATAATAATTTAAAATATTCTAATTTTAAATGTCTTTAGCTTATAAATAATCTAAAAGAATAATTAATAGTGAATAAGAGCCCGCCAATCCTACAATAATACAGTAGGTGTGTATAATTTTCCATGTAAAAATGTACACAATACACTCTGGATGTAGCCTTTCTAATATTGTTTAAGAACATATATATTCTCTTTTTAGAAAATAAGAGTCTAATGCTTTATTTAAACATGAGTTCTACTCAACAATCTTGTGTAGGCTGTTGGTGATTTTGTTATTTTTTCCTCATTTTATATATACAAAATATCACTGTACATTTTGTCAGTCGTTGTACAGAAGGAGGATTGAGCTTGATGTTCCGAAGAGAATCCTGTTCTCTTAAGATATACCTTTCACAGAGAATCAAATAACCTAATGCCATTAGATATGAACAAAAGAAGAGAAGATAAAAAATGAGAAAACTATTCGTGTAATTGAGAAATCTAATTTCTGAATGTGAATCTACTTCTAACCAATGTCTATGTTAACACATGAAAGCCATGAAATATATTTTGTAATTCAATCTTATAACAACTACTCTTCACGGTGCAATACATGGCAAGATGGAAATATCCTTCAATACCTGCTAAAATAACTTCACAAAAGGACTACATAGTTTGGATTTGCGAGGAAAAATTAAAGAAAGTTATACTTTTTGGAATAAATATAGGATAGAGAATTCCATATCATATTAAGCCCTCACTTTATTTGTTCTTTTAAATATTTTAAAGTTGCTTTTTTGCAGCATCGATTGTAGCGTTTGTCCCATGCATGTCCGCGCAGTTAACCATTCTAAAATTACTATAAGTGATAATAACGCTTTATCAGTGAAAACAACCTATTTTTTCCCGTTCCTTCAAGACTCATCTTCTTGTTGATATATATTTTTGGCAAATACTGCGTCTTCATTAGCTTTGCTTATGACTATTCAGTTTTTAAAATGTCTGCGTCACTCTATCCAGCTCTGAATCGATTATTTGGTAGATATGCAACGATTGGTGTTGGTTTTAGAAGTCAAGAAGGAAACAATCCTTTCATAGTCGTGACCACCTTAGTGTTTTATATCCTTCTTTTCCACACTTATTTGGCTTCTAATAGCCTCAAAGATTATAGAGAGATATTTTAGATTGGTTATTCACATAAAAGATTTGGGGGTAAGAGAGCCTTTATTACCTATGCAACACCCATTGAGATAAGTAATGAGTCCTCTAATTGTCAAAAGAAAGAGTTTGAAATTAAATGAAAATAAAAGGATGAAGTTTAATAAATTTCAGGTTCGAATAGACAAATAATGTCTATAATAGTGCATTTATTTATTTGTGGTCATTAGTTATGTATAAAGAAAATAAAAATTCAAATTTTAGTGACAATAGAATTTAAATTGGGTCCAAAATTTAATATATGAAAATCCAAAAGTTTCATGTTAACTTCTGTGTCATAAACTATAAATAAGCTGAGAAATAGGCACATAAGCCAAATTGTTTTTATAGAAATTTACATAAAGCGTGCCAGCATCATCTGTTCTCTAAATTATGAATGAGTTCAGGCGTTTCGCGTTTAGGTTTAACAAATTTAGCAGTAAAGATCCAGGAATTCTACTTTGAGGAAGTGAAGCCAAACAAAGCCGACGTCCAGAAATCATCAGCCTCGATGAGTGGAATGGCTGATTGGGGTAAGACCGATTGTTCATTTCTGGAAGCAAACTTTGACAACTGCTTGTGTTAAATTTTAGTAGCAGGAAAAGAAAAAAAGATATACATAATGACGTATTGTCGGAGTATAGTGTCGTAAACTAATGAGATACTGGCGATTCAATGGCAGAGATATGAGATCAGCCTTCGTATTGTGGTATCATGAGACCAAACATGAAAATGCCCAGTTAGAGGTAATTATATTAATTTGTGCACACGCATGAATATGGATGAAAGCTCAGAACTATCCAGAAACCTAGAAATACATTGTTAAAACGAAGGGAGAAAAGTAATAAGCAAGGAAGGATTTCAAAATATAAATTTTTAAATAGGATTTGCTAAATATAAAATGCACAGTGACATTATCAATTGACATCGCATCTTATATATTTATTATATATCATTTTAGGACTAAAATATGGCTATATATGGAATATGCAGACACCCATTTCAAGGAAATTCAATGTCTCCATTACTAACTCCTCCCTGAAGAGGCGGAGCACTGCACAAAAACAATTAACATTATAGAACTAAACAACGTTTGGAAAACGCAATTGAATTCGAACCCTAAGGTAATTATTTTGAAATGAGGGATTCGCCCCCATACAAGCCCTTAATAGTGGTAGGTTTCTCTCTCCTCTTGGTAAGAGACAAGAATTAAGTTGAGAGACGATTGCCAGACGTCGTTAAGCGCTCTATTGTGCATTGTTGTTATGCCGTCGTTCTAGACTTCAGACATATAAGCCCCGCTCCAGAATTCTAATTTAATCAATCCTATTTTCTAATATTGAATGATAAAAAGGTCCATATCATATTTTAATTCAGAAAAAAACTTCAAAATCATATATAGATCAATATGATGTGATTCCAATTGACACTGTGACTGTGCATTCCATATTTAGGAGAATATAATACGAAAATTATATATTAATCAATATTTAATAAAATAGATTTATTTAGCATTTGAGAGCAGGGCTTATAGGTTTGAAGTTAATAAGCACGGAAGAAAAACAGTAAATATTGGAGCGCTAACAACATCTGACTTTCGCCTTTGAATTCGAACCTTATGATTGGCATTCAAATTGAGAGCTCCACTATTAAAGAGCGCCATATGGGCGAAACCCTCGTTTTGATATAATCCCCTTAGGGTTCGAATTCCAATTCGGTGGCCAAAATTTGTTGGTCGCTCCAATGTTAATTGTGTTTATGCAGTGCTCCTTCTCTTCGGGTAGCAGCCAGAAAGAGATTTATTAAATTTCCATGAAGTCGGTGACTCTCAATTTCAAATTTGTTTTAAAATTAGTTGAAGATTTCGTTTGAATTACCTAGGTAATTAAATATAGTTTAGATGCTATCAAACCGACATACAACTAATACAATAATATTTTTCTTAAGCTCACTTTCTTTTGCATACCTTTATATAGAGGACAACTGTACAGGTAAATTATAATTGTATAATACTGAATGCATACTTTAACGTAATCTGGTTAAATATAACAGAAAACGCTCCTAAGTATATGAATTAATCATTGCCTACTTTTATAAAATTTCTTCTAGAAAGCAAGTTTTTTAAGAATTTTCATACCACAGCAAGCCAAACTTCACACTTGATTTTCAGAACATACTAATGCGTCGCTACCATTGTGTTCTCTAGGTTCACTGCTTTTTGCAGCGTAGGCATCTAGTGAATAAGGTAAATTTGTACTGTCAATTCCGCTGTTCATTAGGAAAGATTTCTTAGTCGGCTTTCCAATGCATCCATCTACTCCTGTATAGAGTACAAAAAAAATATTCTGGAGGTATCGTTTAATTTTTTATCTCTCTCGTTGCTCTTTTCTTTAGCGCTTATGTAATTTCATTCTTCTCTTGCCAGATTTCCCTCTTATTTTGATAATCGTGAGATACACTAATATAAATATGGTAAACAAAATTAGGTAATTAATAACTCTTTTGCCCTCAGCGGCTACCAAAAGTCTTAGAAGCTTAGATTATCATTTTATACAGAGCGGAGGCGTTCGTTATTTACAACTCATGAGATTGAATTTTTACGGATAGGAATTAAATCCACCTTCTTATTAATCATATGATTAGTTCCATTCTCAATCTAGGTTAGGAAGAGAGAGACAAAGAAAAACATTAAAGCGACGTAAAAGTAACAAAAGATAGCCGGGTAACAAGTGAAATTTTGACGTCGGTGTAGGTTCTAAACTGAGCGTAGATATAGACAAAAAAAAATTCCTTCTTTCGTATCTTAAATTTGTATGCTGGCTACTCTATCCAACTAAAAGGTGATCCTATCTTTGTGTGGATGATCATGTGGCGCTTTATTCCTCATTGAAACGTAGAAAGTATTATTTACATTCAATTGGATCTCAAAAAGGTTGATCCTTTTACTCGTTTGAAAGTTTGCGAAATGATGTAATTGAGCCTCTATGCATTTCAAAGACATAAATCTCATTATATACACGCATTTTTGAAGCTAAAGTATATACGCACTATATCCGTCAAAAAAGCGATTGAAGTTTCAAATGTGTACAGTATTTTGATCAGTTGAATGCTGCCATGACATGCGTTCCTCTCTCGCACCCATATGTATTAATGAGAATGTGAAAGAAAGGCAGTAAACTAAAAAAACTCTAACACCAATAAAAGTAAGCACAATATCGTCGATTTAAAAAAAGAAAATTTCAGTTTGTCACTTGTAGATACTCTACATACTACTTTTATTTGTACTTCTGAGTGTTGTACTCTTTCCAAGAGGAGACAATACTCAGCGATGGATTTGACCTCGTGTCTCCTTTGTAAGAGATATTGTTACTACTTAGTGTTGATTTAAAGGCCCCCGTAGTTCCAAAGAATACAAGAGAGTTGTCATTTAGGACTTATCATCAGAAGTTTGAGAGATGCAACTTTCAGCCTCAGTGCGGACTGGTTTCACTTGTCTTAAAACATAATTGCGTCGGTTTCTATGTACACAGGTAGATGTGAAGATGCTTTAGTTATAAAATAAGAGTGTATATTTTTATTGCCCTCGATGGTGTCTAGCATTACTCTTTCTGCTCAAATTTGCATTCTAACACAAAAATGTATTTATAATTACCCAATGATCTCACATCTTATTAGAGAGTTGCTCACACTTTCTCTTTCAGCCTTTATTAGTTCAGGTTAAGAAATTAAAAGAAGAAGTCAGAGAACCATCAAAATACACCAAAATTATGTGAGGCATCACATAATAAGGAAAGTTTCAAAGGCCCATAAAAGTCAATTAGTACGATTAATAAAATAATTTTGGGGTGTGGACCAAAACAAATTTCTCACACCTATTATGATTTGAGGATAGCAGCTCCAAATACTGGTTGACAAATAACATCCAGGCTGCCTATTATGTACATACTTATGTAAATTGCTCCGGTTTAAATAAACTTTACTCCAATTTTACTCCACAAATACCACTTAATAAACTTTGTTCAGTGGCGAGGGTGTTATTGTGAAAACAGAGAATCCGCTCTATATTAGGATGACTAGACCAGAATTCCTCGTTCTTTTCCTTACTCACCAATGCCTACTGCTATTTATCACTTTTGAACTCTATAGTCCTACACTTAACATAAGTATGTACATGGCGTAAACTCTTTTACTCCTTCCACTACTTGCAACCATGTAACGTAAGTTGTCGCCCATTTTTTTGGATGATTCAACATTTCATCTGTTGCATTCAACAAGTTTTTAAAAATTTAGTAATGCTACGTTTCAAATGTTGTCGAGAAATAAACGATGGATGAAAAAACAAAGCAGATGTTTCTGAATTTAAACTAGAAACATTTAATAACTTTTGTGTTTTTGGCGAGTAACAAAAGTAATTTCCATTTAAATTACTTTCTCAATATAAATGAAAAACCATAAATAGAGGATGTTTTAAAAAAAATATCCATTAAAAACCTCTTTTGTTGCCGATAAATAATACATAATTAATAACTAGTGGGCAAAATGGGTGGTTCAAATGATGTCCTTTGAGAAAATTAAACTAAGAAAGGAAAGAATAAATGACATTTCTTGTGACGACTTTTTATTGTAGAAAACTAATAATTGCACGTCATATAAATATGTAGCCAGCTTTTAATTCTATTTTTTTAATTTTATTAGTAATAGTTAGAGGAATATTGTGATTTATAATGGCTATAACTAAAAAGCAAATCCCCAAAATATGAGAAGTCGTTTTATAAATTGGAAATTTGGGGGAAGGAAAAAAAGCATCTGCTTTCTATTGAGTTCAGGCTTTTCATTCGAGAAATATCTGGCATCAAAACAGAAAGAAAGAGAACAATATAAGTATAAAAACATGGAAGCAATTAATTATCAGAACTGAAGAAACTGCAACTATAACCGAAAAAGGGGTATAAGGGAATAGATCGTATAACTTTAATCCTCTTTGCTAAATTTCCTCACACCGTGAATTAAATGATTTCTGACCTTTTGCCTTTTGAAAATATTATTTAATTGATAGGAATATGAGATGGAGGAGAGCCTAATTTTTTGTCCAATTAATAAACGGCAAAAGAGGAGAAATGCTAATTATCATTGTCATGGTATACCTGGTGGAACGTGAAGTACTTCTTTGATGAAGTAGGCTTTGATGTAAGAGTGCTAATTTTGTTGTTTTTAATGAAGAGCCGCTTCAACACGTAAGGATAAAAAAGAAACACACAGTAATTCCCTAAAATAAATATTTTAAATTTAAAAATTTACTTTACCGAAACTAAACATGAACCACAGAAATACTCCCAATATTAAAATACACAATAATTACTTCAATTAATTTGACCCTCTAAAAATTTCTAAATTCGATACGCACTTCAATAAACAAGAATTAGGTTAATTGTCTATACTGGAGTTTAAATACATGGCGTAAACTCTTTTACTCCTTCCACTACTTGCAACCATGTAACGTAAGTTGTCGCCCATTTTTTTGGATGATTCAACATTTCATCTGTTGCATTCAACAAGTTTATAAAAATTTAGTAATGCTACGTTTCAAATGTTGTCGAGAAATAAACGATGGATGAAAAAACAAAGCAGATGTTTCTGAATTTAAACTAGAAACATTTAATAACTTTTGTGTTTTTGGCGAGTAACAAAAGTAATTTCCATTTAAATTACTTTCTCAATATAAATGAAAAACCATAAATAGAGGATGTTTTAAAAAAAATATCCATTAAAAACCTCTTTTGTTGCCGATAAATAATACATAATTAATAACTAGTGGGCAAAATGGGTGGTTCAAATGATGTCCTTTGAGAAAATTAAACTAAGAAAGGAAAGAATAAATGACATTTCTTGTGACGACTTTTTATTGTAGAAAACTAATAATTGCACGTCATATAAATATGTAGCCAGCTTTTAATTCTATTTTTTTAATTTTATTAGGAATAGTTAGAGGAATATTGTGATTTATAATGGCTATAACTAAAAAGCAAATCCCCAAAATATGAGAAGTCGTTTTATAAATTGGAAATTTGGGGGAAGGAAAAAAAGCATCTGCTTTCTATTGAGTTCAGGCTTTTCATTCGAGAAATATCTGGCATCAAAACAGAAAGAAAGAGAACAATATAAGTATAAAAACATGGAAGCAATTAATTATCAGAACTGAAGAAACTGCAACTATAACCGAAAAAGGGGTATAAGGGAATAGATCGTATAACTTTAATCCTCTTTGCTAAATTTCCTCACACCGTGAATTAAATGATTTCTGACCTTTTGCCTTTTGAAAATATTATTTAATTGATAGGAATATGAGATGGAGGAGAGCCTAATTTTTTGTCCAATTAATAAACGGCAAAAGAGGAGAAATGCTAATTATCATTGTCATGGTATACCTGGTGGAACGTGAAGTACTTCTTTGATGAAGTAGGCTTTGATGTAAGAGTGCTAATTTTGTTGTTTTTAATGAAGAGCCGCTTCAACACGTAAGGATAAGAAAGAAACACACAGTAATTCCCTAAAATAAATATTTTAAATTTAAAAATTTACTTTACCGAAACTAAACATGAACCACAGAAATACTCCCAATATTAAAATACACAATAATTACTTCAATTAATTTGACCCTCTAAAAATTTCTAAATTCGATACGCACTTCAATAAACAAGAATTAGGTTAATTGTCTATACTGGAGTTTAAATACATGGCGTAAACTCTTTTACTCCTTCCACTACTTGCAACCATGTAACGTAAGTTGTCGCCCATTTTTTTGGATGATTCAACATTTCATCTGTTGCATTCAACAAGTTTTTAAAAATTTAGTAATGCTACGTTTCAAATGTTGTCGAGAAATAAACGATGGATGAAAAAACAAAGCAGATGTTTCTGAATTTAAACTAGAAACATTTAATAACTTTTGTGTTTTTGGCGAGTAACAAAAGTAATTTCCATTTAAATTACTTTCTCAATATAAATGAAAAACCATAAATAGAGGATGTTTTAAAAAAAATATCCATTAAAAACCTCTTTTGTTGCCGATAAATAATACATAATTAATAACTAGTGGGCAAAATGGGTGGTTCAAATGATGTCCTTTGAGAAAATTAAACTAAGAAAGGAAAGAATAAATGACATTTCTTGTGACGACTTTTTATTGTAGAAAACTAATAATTGCACGTCATATAAATATGTAGCCAGCTTTTAATTCTATTTTTTTAATTTTATTAGTAATAGTTAGAGGAATATTGTGATTTATAATGGCTATAACTAAAAAGCAAATCCCCAAAATATGAGAAGTCGTTTTATAAATTGGAAATTTGGGGGAAGGAAAAAAAGCATCTGCTTTCTATTGAGTTCAGGCTTTTCATTCAAGAAATATCTGGCATCAAAACAGAAAGAAAGAGAACAATATAAGTATAAAAACATGGAAGCAATTAATTATCAGAACTGAAGAAACTGCAACTATAACCGAAAAAGGGGTATAAGGGAATAGATCGTATAACTTTAATCCTCTTTGCTAAATTTCCTCACACCGTGAATTAAATGATTTCTGACCTTTTGCCTTTTGAAAATATTATTTAATTGATAGGAATATGAGATGGAGGAGAGCCTAATTTTTTGTCCAATTAATAAACGGCAAAAGAGGAGAAATGCTAATTATCATTGTCATGGTATACCTGGTGGAACGTGAAGTACTTCTTTGATGAAGTAGGCTTTGATGTAAGAGTGCTAATTTTGTTGTTTTTAATGAAGAGCCGCTTCAACACGTAAGGATAAGAAAGAAACACACAGTAATTCCCTAAAATAAATATTTTAAATTTAAAAGTTTACTTTACCGAAACTAAACATGAACCACAGAAATACTCCCAATATTAAAATACACAATAATTACTTTAATTAATTTGACCCTCTAAAAATTTCTAAATTCGATACGCACTTCAATAAACAAGAATTAGGTTAATTGTCTATACTGGAGTTTAAATACATGGCGTAAACTCTTTTACTCCTTCCACTACTTGCAACCATGTAACGTAAGTTGTCGCCCATTTTTTTGGATGATTCAACATTTCATCTGTTGCATTCAACAAGTTTTTAAAAATTTAGTAATGCTACGTTTCAAATGTTGTCGAGAAATAAACGATGGATGAAAAAACAAAGCAGATGTTTCTGAATTTAAACTAGAAACATTTAATAACTTTTGTGTTTTTGGCGAGTAACAAAAGTAATTTCCATTTAAATTACTTTCTCAATATAAATGAAAAACCATAAATAGAGGATGTTTTAAAAAAAATATCCATTAAAAACCTCTTTTGTTGCCGATAAATAATACATAATTAATAACTAGTGGGCAAAATGGGTGGTTCAAATGATGTCCTTTGAGAAAATTAAACTAAGAAAGGAAAGAATAAATGACATTTCTTGTGACGACTTTTTATTGTAGAAAACTAATAATTGCACGTCATATAAATATGTAGCCAGCTTTTAATTCTATTTTTTTAATTTTATTAGTAATAGTTAGAGGAATATTGTGATTTATAATGGCTATAACTAAAAAGCAAATCCCCAAAATATGAGAAGTCGTTTTATAAATTGGAAATTTGGGGGAAGGAAAAAAAGCATCTGCTTTCTATTGAGTTCAGGCTTTTCATTCGAGAAATATCTGGCATCAAAACAGAAAGAAAGAGAACAATATAAGTATAAAAACATGGAAGCAATTAATTATCAGAACTGAAGAAACTGCAACTATAACCGAAAAAGGGGTATAAGGGAATAGATCGTATAACTTTAATCCTCTTTGCTAAATTTCCTCACACCGTGAATTAAATGATTTCTGACCTTTTGCCTTTTGAAAATATTATTTAATTGATAGGAATATGAGATGGAGGAGAGCCTAATTTTTTGTCCAATTAATAAACGGCAAAAGAGGAGAAATGCTAATTATCATTGTCATGGTATACCTGGTGGAACGTGAAGTACTTCTTTGATGAAGTAGGCTTTGATGTAAGAGTGCTAATTTTGTTGTTTTTAATGAAGAGCCGCTTCAACACGTAAGGATAAGAAAGAAACACACAGTAATTCCCTAAAATAAATATTTTAAATTTAAAAATTTACTTTACCGAAACTAAACATGAACCACAGAAATACTCCCAATATTAAAATACACAATAATTACTTCAATTAATTTGACCCTCTAAAAATTTCTAAATTCGATACGCACTTCAATAAACAAGAATTAGGTTAATTGTCTATACTGGAGTTTAAATACATGGCGTAAACTCTTTTACTCCTTCCACTACTTGCAACCATGTAACGTAAGTTGTCGCCCATTTTTTTGGATGATTCAACATTTCATCTGTTGCATTCAACAAGTTTTTAAAAATTTAGTAATGCTACGTTTCAAATGTTGTCGAGAAATAAACGATGGATGAAAAAACAAAGCAGATGTTTCTGAATTTAAACTAGAAACATTTAATAACTTTTGTGTTTTTGGCGAGTAACAAAAGTAATTTCCATTTAAATTACTTTCTCAATATAAATGAAAAACCATAAATAGAGGATGTTTTAAAAAAAATATCCATTAAAAACCTCTTTTGTTGCCGATAAATAATACATAATTAATAACTAGTGGGCAAAATGGGTGGTTCAAATGATGTCCTTTGAGAAAATTAAACTAAGAAAGGAAAGAATAAATGACATTTCTTGTGACGACTTTTTATTGTAGAAAACTAATAATTGCACGTCATATAAATATGTAGCCAGCTTTTAATTCTATTTTTTTAATTTTATTAGTAATAGTTAGAGGAATATTGTGATTTATAATGGCTATAACTAAAAAGCAAATCCCCAAAATATGAGAAGTCGTTTTATAAATTGGAAATTTGGGGGAAGGAAAAAAAGCATCTGCTTTCTATTGAGTTCAGGCTTTTCATTCAAGAAATATCTGGCATCAAAACAGAAAGAAAGAGAACAATATAAGTATAAAAACATGGAAGCAATTAATTATCAGAACTGAAGAAACTGCAACTATAACCGAAAAAGGGGTATAAGGGAATAGATCGTATAACTTTAATCCTCTTTGCTAAATTTCCTCACACCGTGAATTAAATGATTTCTGACCTTTTGCCTTTTGAAAATATTATTTAATTGATAGGAATATGAGATGGAGGAGAGCCTAATTTTTTGTCCAATTAATAAACGGCAAAAGAGGAGAAATGCTAATTATCATTGTCATGGTATACCTGGTGGAACGTGAAGTACTTCTTTGATGAAGTAGGCTTTGATGTAAGAGTGCTAATTTTGTTGTTTTTAATGAAGAGCCGCTTCAACACGTAAGGATAAGAAAGAAACACACAGTAATTCCCTAAAATAAATATTTTAAATTTAAAAATTTACTTTACCGAAACTAAACATGAACCACAGAAATACTCCCAATATTAAAATACACAATAATTACTTTAATTAATTTGACCCTCTAAAAATTTCTAAATTCGATACGCACTTCAATAAACAAGAATTAGGTTAATTGTCTATACTGGAGTTTAAATACATGGCGTAAACTCTTTTACTCCTTCCACTACTTGCAACCATGTAACGTAAGTTGTCGCCCATTTTTTTGGATGATTCAACATTTCATCTGTTGCATTCAACAAGTTTTTAAAAATTTAGTAATGCTACGTTTCAAATGTTGTCGAGAAATAAACGATGGATGAAAAAACAAAGCAGATGTTTCTGAATTTAAACTAGAAACATTTAATAACTTTTGTGTTTTTGGCGAGTAACAAAAGTAATTTCCATTTAAATTACTTTCTCAATATAAATGAAAAACCATAAATAGAGGATGTTTTAAAAAAAATATCCATTAAAAACCTCTTTTGTTGCCGATAAATAATACATAATTAATAACTAGTGGGCAAAATGGGTGGTTCAAATGATGTCCTTTGAGAAAATTAAACTAAGAAAGGAAAGAATAAATGACATTTCTTGTGACGACTTTTTATTGTAGAAAACTAATAATTGCACGTCATATAAATATGTAGCCAGCTTTTAATTCTATTTTTTTAATTTTATTAGTAATAGTTAGAGGAATATTGTGATTTATAATGGCTATAACTAAAAAGCAAATCCCCAAAATATGAGAAGTCGTTTTATAAATTGGAAATTTGGGGGAAGGAAAAAAAGCATCTGCTTTCTATTGAGTTCAGGCTTTTCATTCGAGAAATATCTGGCATCAAAACAGAAAGAAAGAGAACAATATAAGTATAAAAACATGGAAGCAATTAATTATCAGAACTGAAGAAACTGCAACTATAACCGAAAAAGGGGTATAAGGGAATAGATCGTATAACTTTAATCCTCTTTGCTAAATTTCCTCACACCGTGAATTAAATGATTTCTGACCTTTTGCCTTTTGAAAATATTATTTAATTGATAGGAATATGAGATGGAGGAGAGCCTAATTTTTTGTCCAATTAATAAACGGCAAAAGAGGAGAAATGCTAATTATCATTGTCATGGTATACCTGGTGGAACGTGAAGTACTTCTTTGATGAAGTAGGCTTTGATGTAAGAGTGCTAATTTTGTTGTTTTTAATGAAGAGCCGCTTCAACACGTAAGGATAAGAAAGAAACACACAATAATTCCCTAAAATAAATATTTTAAATTTAAAAATTTACTTTACCGAAACTAAACATGAACCACAGAAATACTCCCAATATTAAAATACACAATAATTACTTCAATTAATTTGACCCTCTAAAAATTTCTAAATTCGATACGCACTTCAATAAACAAGAATTAGGTTAATTGTCTATACTGGAGTTTAAATACATGGCGTAAACTCTTTTACTCCTTCCACTACTTGCAACCATGTAACGTAAGTTGTCGCCCATTTTTTTGGATGATTCAACATTTCATCTGTTGCATTCAACAAGTTTTTAAAAATTTAGTAATGCTACGTTTCAAATGTTGTCGAGAAATAAACGATGGATGAAAAAACAAAGCAGATGTTTCTGAATTTAAACTAGAAACATTTAATAACTTTTGTGTTTTTGGCGAGTAACAAAAGTAATTTCCATTTAAATTACTTTCTCAATATAAATGAAAAACCATAAATAGAGGATGTTTTAAAAAAAATATCCATTAAAAACCTCTTTTGTTGCCGATAAATAATACATAATTAATAACTAGTGGGCAAAATGGGTGGTTCAAATGATGTCCTTTGAGAAAATTAAACTAAGAAAGGAAAGAATAAATGACATTTCTTGTGACGACTTTTTATTGTAGAAAACTAATAATTGCACGTCATATAAATATGTAGCCAGCTTTTAATTCTATTTTTTTAATTTTATTAGTAATAGTTAGAGGAATATTGTGATTTATAATGGCTATAACTAAAAAGCAAATCCCCAAAATATGAGAAGTCGTTTTATAAATTGGAAATTTGGGGGAAGGAAAAAAAGCATCTGCTTTCTATTGAGTTCAGGCTTTTCATTCAAGAAATATCTGGCATCAAAACAGAAAGAAAGAGAACAATATAAGTATAAAAACATGGAAGCAATTAATTATCAGAACTGAAGAAACTGCAACTATAACCGAAAAAGGGGTATAAGGGAATAGATCGTATAACTTTAATCCTCTTTGCTAAATTTCCTCACACCGTGAATTAAATGATTTCTGACCTTTTGCCTTTTGAAAATATTATTTAATTGATAGGAATATGAGATGGAGGAGAGCCTAATTTTTTGTCCAATTAATAAACGGCAAAAGAGGAGAAATGCTAATTATCATTGTCATGGTATACCTGGTGGAACGTGAAGTACTTCTTTGATGAAGTAGGCTTTGATGTAAGAGTGCTAATTTTGTTGTTTTTAATGAAGAGCCGCTTCAACACGTAAGGATAAGAAAGAAACACACAGTAATTCCCTAAAATAAATATTTTAAATTTAAAAATTTACTTTACCGAAACTAAACATGAACCACAGAAATACTCCCAATATTAAAATACACAATAATTACTTTAATTAATTTGACCCTCTAAAAATTTCTAAATTCGATACGCACTTCAATAAACAAGAATTAGGTTAATTGTCTATACTGGAGTTTAAATACATGGCGTAAACTCTTTTACTCCTTCCACTACTTGCAACCATGTAACGTAAGTTGTCGCCCATTTTTTTGGATGATTCAACATTTCATCTGTTGCATTCAACAAGTTTTTAAAAATTTAGTAATGCTACGTTTCAAATGTTGTCGAGAAATAAACGATGGATGAAAAAACAAAGCAGATGTTTCTGAATTTAAACTAGAAACATTTAATAACTTTTGTGTTTTTGGCGAGTAACAAAAGTAATTTCCATTTAAATTACTTTCTCAATATAAATGAAAAACCATAAATAGAGGATGTTTTAAAAAAAATATCCATTAAAAACCTCTTTTGTTGCCGATAAATAATACATAATTAATAACTAGTGGGCAAAATGGGTGGTTCAAATGATGTCCTTTGAGAAAATTAAACTAAGAAAGGAAAGAATAAATGACATTTCTTGTGACGACTTTTTATTGTAGAAAACTAATAATTGCACGTCATATAAATATGTAGCCAGCTTTTAATTCTATTTTTTTAATTTTATTAGTAATAGTTAGAGGAATATTGTGATTTATAATGGCTATAACTAAAAAGCAAATCCCCAAAATATGAGAAGTCGTTTTATAAATTGGAAATTTGGGGGAAGGAAAAAAAGCATCTGCTTTCTATTGAGTTCAGGCTTTTCATTCAAGAAATATCTGGCATCAAAACAGAAAGAAAGAGAACAATATAAGTATAAAAACATGGAAGCAATTAATTATCAGAACTGAAGAAACTGCAACTATAACCGAAAAAGGGGTATAAGGGAATAGATCGTATAACTTTAATCCTCTTTGCTAAATTTCCTCACACCGTGAATTAAATGATTTCTGACCTTTTGCCTTTTGAAAATATTATTTAATTGATAGGAATATGAGATGGAGGAGAGCCTAATTTTTTGTCCAATTAATAAACGGCAAAAGAGGAGAAATGCTAATTATCATTGTCATGGTATACCTGGTGGAACGTGAAGTACTTCTTTGATGAAGTAGGCTTTGATGTAAGAGTGCTAATTTTGTTGTTTTTAATGAAGAGCCGCTTCAACACGTAAGGATAAGAAAGAAACACACAGTAATTCCCTAAAATAAATATTTTAAATTTAAAAATTTACTTTACCGAAACTAAACATGAACCACAGAAATACTCCCAATATTAAAATACACAATAATTACTTCAATTAATTTGACCCTCTAAAAATTTCTAAATTCGATACGCACTTCAATAAACAAGAATTAGGTTAATTGTCTATACTGGAGTTTAAATACATTGGTTGCTCTGGTGGCTAGTTTGAGTTTGACCTTGAACTCAAAGAGCCCCAGACACCACAGGAATCTGGTAGGTACTTTGACGCGTGCTTCAACCAGATTGTTGGAGGTGGTCGAGATCACGAGATACTTTGGCGAGTGTAGCAGGTGGAGGTCCAGATGGTATTCAAGGACGAGACAATCACGGTGCTTTAGGCGGAACCTCTCTGGCGAGAGTAAATTGATTTGGTTCTTAAACCAAGTTAACTTAGAGTTTGGTGTGACCACCGGGTAACGGGCTAGAGGAGGAGCTTTTTTTTCCTACGTTACGTAATTCCTCATGGACGAGGTCTGTACTCGGGGGGTCATTTTTATTCAAGGGCGAGGATAGAGTAGGGGGGTTTCTCTGACAAGAATAAGTTGAACTTGAACAAGTTAACTTAAAGGTCGGTTTGGTAACCAGGAACTAGCTTGAGGATGAGCTTCTTCTTAGTTCCAGTCTTCCTCAAGGGTGAGGCCTATCTCGGTGTTTTGAGATACACCAGGATAGAATGGGGTGGTTCTTCGACGAGAATAAGTTGAACTTGGTTCCTCAACCAAGTTAACTCAAGAGTTTAGTGTGGCCACCGGGTAACGGGCTCGAGGGGGAGCCTTTTTCCTCTTCTTTTCGTAATTTCTCAAGTGCGAGGAATATCCCTGGGACTTAGGATGCACCAGGATATGAGGAGTCTCTCTGATGAGAGTAAGTTGAAATTGAACAAGTTAACTTAACGTTCGGTTTGATAACCAGGGACTAGCTCGAGGATGAGCTGCTTCTTAGTCCCCTGGGTAGCCCTGCCTCTCTTGCAGGGGACATCGTGGTCTGGCGACTTACGTATTCTACCTGTCCAGTCTCGGTAGCCCAGCCTCAAACCGTGGACTCCGTAGCCTGGAGACTGACGTATTCTACTACAATCATCTAATCTCTTTTACACTAAATTTTCCAAAGATATTATAGAGGCTGATGTCTGAATGGGTTAGTAAACTTTTGTGAGTAACGAGGTGTTTCTTTACTTAAAATTTCGGTTGTGCAAGTGTCGTGGCACTTTTGGTCATATCAAAAATCTAGTGGCAATCGTTGATAATTATAAGTAAAATTTATTAAGCTAAACAATTAAGCTCACCTATATAAGTTAAAGCCACTTACTTAATATTTTATTAGACTATATAACTTTAGAACTCAGGGGGTGGGGGTTAATAGTCAGCTTAATAATCGTAGAAATATTATTTCTGGTGGCCCTCCAAGTATGTTTCAAGTATCTTTTTCATAAGCAATCTCTGGTGGATAGTCGTGTTACACTGAGCTCTGTTAAATACGATTAGATTTCATATAATTATTTCCTTTAATACTTAATTTGTTTAAAATTATTAAGTTGGGTTTCCGAGGTGGAATTCTGTTTAATTTACGATTATATTTTATATAACTATTTCCTTTAATACTTAATTTATTCAAAATCATTAAGTGAGGTTTGCGAGGTGGAATTAAGTTGAATTTACCATTATTATATGTTTTTTCAAAGTTCTTTTCTTCATTTAATTCGAAGTAAGCTCTTTCGAAATCATACTTGTTAGTTACTTACTTGATATTGACTTTAGATGGAACTATGACGTCTGATGACTTTGTTGATACTAGAAATGTAACACGGTGTAGCAAATGTAATCTATATCTTAGGAAGGATATGAAATGAATTGGATGTAGTACCTGTGATAGGTGGTATCACAGGAAATGTGTATATCTGGATGGATTGAGGAAAGATAATATAAAAAAATTATTTTGGTGTTGCAAAATATCTTATGATGAGCTTTACCAAGTAGTGCAGCAGCTGAAGCTGGTAAAAGAAGAAAATTTGTGTATTGCTAGTGAGCTGATACTACGTGATGAGAATATTGTTAAATTGGAAGATATTAGACATGAATCAGCTGGAGTTGATCCAAGGGTTGAGACTAAGCTAAATGATCTTTCAAGAAAAGTGGATGTCTTACATGATAACATCAAGAATATAACTCGACTTGACCAAGAAAGTATAGTTAAGCTTAGGTCAGTTGGTACTGGTAACACTTACGCTGAGAAAGTGAAGGAAAAGAATTTGCTTGTTATTAAACCTGGTGATGATAAGGATAAAATAATAAATACGAAGGAGGAGGTGGCAAAAGCACTAGGAGATATTCCAATTGTCAATACAAGAATCTCAGCTAATGACAATGTTGTGGTTAATTTGGAGACTGAGGATATCAGGAATAATGCTGTTAAGCGTGTCCAAGAGTCATTTAAAGGTGCTTTTATTAGGATAGTGGGTAAATTTCAACCTAAATTTATGATATGCAATGTGCATAGTGATGAGAATAATGTAGCTGATGCCTTATTAGAGAAAAACATATGGTTAAAATCTATTGTTGATGTATGCAGGCGACTGGTGGTACTGTGCATGATATATTTAAGTGTACTCCTGAAGTACCTAAAGCTATTTATAATAAGGGGGACAAGGTATCATTGCAATGGGGGATATGCAGTGTGAAGAATAGGCATCATGTGCTGACTTATTTCTTCTGTCAAAGGTATGGTCATTCTGAGAAGGATTGTAAATTTAAGGATCAGCCCAGCATCTGTGGTAACTGTTCTGAGAATCATGAAATTAAAGATAATATATTAACTATTTCAAAATGTATTAACTGTGTTAAGCAGAAAAGACCTGATACTGATCACAAAGTAAACGCTAAGTGCTGTAGAGCTTTAGACACAGAGATTTTCAGAATTGCTTCAAACACTGAGGCTGAATTTTTGAAGTGTGTTCTTGTAAATATCCAATCTGTTGGCAATAAGACTTTATATATAAGAGATCTATTGAATGAGAGTTCATTTGATATATTGGCTATAACGGAAAGTTGGTCAACTAAAATAGATAGGGCAAAGATAAATAAAATGACCCTTCCTTTACATACTTTTCTCCATGCTCCTAGGGTGGATGGAGTTTGGGGAGCAGTGGAAGTTTTTTTATTTGATGAAAGGAGTTAATGTGAGTAGTTTTGAGTTAATGATGGTGAATTTTAAAAGGAAAATTAAATAAAAGGCCATAGTTGTAGTTTATAGACCACCTTTTTCTAGTATTATCAAATTTTTGAGGAATTTTCGATATTGCTTGATATGATTCTTATGTTATCTTTAAAGGTTTTTATTGTTGGTGATTTTAATATATGGATGGATGATGTTAATAATTGGGTTAGGATCAGATTTTCTAAATTATTGGAGTCATATAAGTTAATAAATAATGTAAATACTTCTACGTCATCAACTGATCATGCTCTGGAACTTGTAATTGGGGATGTTACTGTATATTTAATAAGTGACCTAAGCGTTGAGTTTGAATGTACTATCTCTCCTGCTAATAAAATTGTATCTTTTAAGATTTTGTTATCAAAATCTAGGTTTACTAAAAAGATTTACTTTAGAATGAAATCAGATTTTTATCAAGAAATATTCATTGTTGAGGTTGTTCAGAAAATTAGGGAAGGACTTTCTCATCCATGTACTCATAATGAATAATTATTAAAGTCTGATTGTGCCGACTGTCTAGTACGTAGTTATATTCAAGTAATCAAAGATTAATATGATGCAAGTTGTCCCTTTCAAGAAAAAATATATCAATCAAAGATGGGAAGATACTATATAAGAAGCGTGAAAGGAGACGCAAGGAGAGTTAATGGTTTAGGTTAGGTACTGAGAATGCTGAAATTAAAATTAAAACTGCAAAAAATCAATATAATTATATAATAAGAAGAAAGAAAAGTTTGTATTATGAGAAAAAATTCAAGAGGCAGGATCGAATATGGTAAAGCTTTACAGGATATTAAACAATTTAAGTGGGAATACCAAAAAGAAGGTACTCCAGATGGTTATAGTGCTAATGATTTAGCAACTGCATTTCTTGATTTTTTTAAGAACAAAATTGTTACCATAATTAATAGCTTTGTTGATAGGCCTCTTGTAGTAGTTGCTCAACCAAGTACTGTACATTATCTGAATGTTTTTTGTACTATTGGAAACGATCGTCTTATTCAGGTAATTGTGAGGGCAAAAACAGACATATTGTGGCTTGGATTCACTGCCAATATCTGATATGTTTGATGCAAATAATTTCTCAAATATGTCAGATATTATTCTCATTATGTGAACACTAGTGTATTAACATGTAAGTTTCCAGTGTCAGAGAAAAATGCCAATGTAAAGGCAGTGTTATAGGGTACGCTTGATCAACAGATGTTAAGCTCATACTGGCCAGTTTCAAATTTAACTTTTTTGTCCAAAATATTAGAGTACGTAATTTTAGATCAATTAAAATATTATTTACAAGTATTTAAAGCTTTACTGCATACCCAGTCAGACTATAGAGATAATTAAGCTACTGGAATAGCAATTTCTCAATGGTCAGTAACCTATTAGGAATAATTGATGATGAGAAATGTGCCATTTTAGTCCTATTCGATCTGAGTGATGCTTTTGACACTGTGCTGCATGATTTACATTTTGATGACTTGAGGTCTGTGGGAGTTATTACTGAGGATCAGGGATTATATAAACGATTAATTAACTGACAGGAAATATTATGTACAAATTGCTGATTTATTTTCCTCATATGAAAGAGTTGATAAAGGTGTCCCACAGGGTAGTGTTTTGGGCCCTGTTATTTTCTGTATATATACAAAAGGTTTATCAGGGGGTTCTCGAGGCATAGGGTCTTCCTGTAGAGTTTTTTGCTGATGATACTCAGTTTTATTCAGCTATTGAAAATATTGATGATTCTATAGCAACAATATATGGTATTCTTTTAAGTGTACAAGAGTGGATGGACTACAAACAATTACAATGAAACCAGAATAAATGATTAGGGTAGTAAGAAGAAAATTAAGAATTTAGGTAATATCAATTTTATTGTAAATGAGGCCTCAGTCCATATTTCTTAAAAAGATCTCTCCTTGAAAGGGGCGACCGCGCGCGGCTTTTCTCGCTCTCTCTCTCTCTCTCTCTCTCTCTCTCTCTCTCTCTCTCTCTCTCTTTCTCTCTCTCTCTCTTTCTCTCTCTTTCTCACTCTGAGAATGATAATGCGTGCAAGAGGAGCTCAACCTATTTTTTATCGTAAGGAATAAATTGATGTTAAAGTTAAGGAATAATTGTTACAGGAATTTAAGCGTAATAGCTATATGTAATATATCATCTAAAAGTAGAGAACTAATTTTTTACTTATTTAGTTTTATTAAAATCCATTAAATTTTCATATTGAAAATTCCAGTTTTACCCACAAAACTTACATTTCATTTCACAATATTAAAAAAAAAATTATTAACATTCAAAAATCACTATAATAGCATGAAATTAATACATTTTTATAAGTTAAATACTCACCAATCAAGGGAAGAGATTGAATTTGCATAACTTGAACGGAGGGGCTTAGTTGTAGTCGAGGCAGTCAGTCATCAGTGGAATTTTCCTCCTCCCCCTCCTGTCCCGCCCCCTCACTCTCCTTTCCTTCCGTGACCTCGAAGAGGTTATTGTAGAAGTTCTTATACTCTCCAGGAATAAATTAAGCAGGTCCTTCTGGTGCAAAATCTTGCCTCTGTTAAGGTAAAAAACATGGGGGTACTTGAGGGGTAGGTGGGCCTTACTGAGATTGAACTTCTTCGGGTTGTATGAACCTTCAGAGGGAGCTGTCGCCGCTTGTGGGAATTCAGGGGAAGTGAGCTTGTTCTTTTTGCTCAGAAGCGATGGAGTCGTAGTCAGATGATAAATCCATGTTGAAAGAGGTAAAAAACACAGCACTCGCGAACCTGTTAACACTTCGTGAACGAGGTGAAGGAGCGTAACTGGGCGAGAAAGAATGATTCGGCGCGCGTGATTGGCTGAGAGGCGGCTAGAGCGCATAAAAGCGGCTCGCTGATTGGGTGAAGGTGGAAGAGATGTGAGCCTTTATGCACTATAGCGGCAAAGCTATCTTCAATAAAATGAGGCGTTACATCTGATGCTATGCCTTATGTAGCAAGGTTCTAAGGTTCAATATTGCCTGTCCTTTGAAAACACGAAACAAAGGAAGCAGGCAGCCGACGTTTTTCGCGGAAAACTGTAAATGGGGAGATTGTGGGTTGATTTTCTCTTGCACGCAGTTCCTAAAATACTTACCTATCTTCAATCATATTATTTTCAATCATATTATAACCATACTCTCATACACTGACATTGATACTAACCTATCGCATTTATTAATGCTCTGATCCTCTCAAATAGTTCCTATCATCTATAAACACGATATCGCGATCTGCCCCACCCATACACCTATCACTCAAGATAACACATGATAATTAAAACATCACACATTTTTAAGGAATACAAAACGGGTTATAATATCACACCACACCTAATCATCTGTTCAACACTACTACAGCCTTAGACTTTCCAACTTTTACTTTTATCCTCCCTCTATCACCTATCATGTTAAACAAATAAATACACATTTTAGATTCACTATCGTTCTCAACAATTAACACCAGGTCATTTACATTTATATAGAAATTCCACAGCTATATCATCATTCCTTCTCATACTTCTTTTAGCACTTTTCCCCTTCAATATCTTCAACATTGATGAGATCTCAACCCTTGTTCCATTCCTCGATTATAACAAACCTCCCCATCTGGCAATTTTTCCACAAGACGGATGATTTAATCATTAATAAAAGATTTCCACACAAAAAATATTTACCTTTTAATCAATAAATCCGATTAACAGGCAAAATAACTTATCTAAAGATACTATTATAAGTTGATCCTCCTCTATGATCCACCATACACCTAATATCACAAATACCTCTATTTGTCAGCCAGATTTCCATGACCAACTATTTAACACTATCACCTTTCTCGCTCTGAATTAACCTTGATTCTCTGTTATATATCCTTCCATTATTATTCCAAGAGAATCAATCTTAATTTTCCATCCCTATTGAGTACATCCCTAATTAAACTACCCTCTCTGGCTTGTGTGCTTTGAACTTTGTCTAATTTGACTCAATGTAACAGTATTATAACAGCAATGTTTTATTTTGGGGGGCATAGTTCAATTTTCTAAGTCCTTGGTAAATCAACCATTAGACACATCCCAGAAAACCATCGCCACTCTTTCTTACAATCTCAGACAATACCTACGAGTATATCATCTGATCCAACTGTCTCTTGTATTTTATACCACTCATAATACTTACAAAGTCATGCATAATTATCGTTTATACATACTGATAATTAAATCAGTAAGGTTTTAACTTGTGGATTTCTTATCAGCTTCTCTTCGCCTTTTTAGCATGTATGAGTTACAAAAGAACTGGAAAATTGCGTAATTGTGGAGAAGAAAAGTCAAAATTTCTGCTAAAGTGTAGTGAAATTTCGTATTTGAATTGAAATTGAGTTTATAAAATAATTCTAATAATAATAAATAAATAGCAATCAGAGAGGATATATCTTTACCAATGTCAAGAAATTTTCTAGCTCGCATTTTTAAAGGGAGAGAATCTGGGTTTCATAATCCGCATCCGATGTGGAACCAAACTCAAATGGAATCTTTTTTCTGCTCTAAGATACATCTCTACATATATTTTTTTCAAATTCCTTTAATATCTTTTTGAAATATCTTATACGCCAGGAACAGATATACAAACGAACAAAGACGCGAAATCATACGTCTGCCTCTCTTTGGGGGGTAATAATAATAATAATAAAAATGAAGTAATTGATGAATAATATCGTAAATTTGAAGGAGGAAGAGAATTCGATTAAATAATATTACCAATTAACCAAAGTGGTCCCATCGCTACCAATTTCTAGTCACAATTTCAATTTCCTATTTTTTTTATCTTAATATTAGGTGTTTGTTCTCCTCATTGTTTCCTTTGATATTTTTTTTTGCCCATTGCATCAAAGAAAGGGGACAATCTTAAAGACAAATATCAAAGTTTGAGTTTAATATTTACAAACTCTGAAGTGAAACTAAACAACCATATTACGACTGTTTGACCTGCCTAATCTCCTTAAAAGATATTTCCTCTGGTGAGATCAAATCTCTTTAAATGAGAAAAAATCTCCATGAATGAGAAACCTTCTGGTGAGATCAAATCTCTTTAAATGAGAAAAAATCTCCATAAATGAGAAACCTTCTGGTGAGATCAAATCTCTTTAAATGAGAAAAAATCTCCATGAATGAGAAACCTTCTGGTGAGATCAAATCTCTTTAAATGAGAAAAAATCTCCATGAATGAGAAACCTTCTGGTGAGATCAAATCTCTTTAAATGAGAAAAAATCTCCATGAATGAGAAACCTTCTGGTGAGATCAAATCTCTTTAAATGAGAAAAAATCTCCATGAATGAGAAACCTTCTGGTGAGATCAAATCTCTTTAAATGAGAAAAAATCTCCATGAATGAGAAACCTTCTGGTGAGATCAAATCTCTTTAAATGAGAAAAAATCTCCATGAATGAGAAACCTTCTGGTGAGATCAAATCTCTTTAAATGAGAAAAAAATCTCCATGAATGAGAAACCTTCTGGTGAGATCAAATCTCTTTAAATGAGAAAAAATCTCCATGAATGAGAAACCTTCTGGCGAGACCAAACCGCCATGTTTGGAAATACTTTTGGCGAGATCAAATCTCCATGACTCTTTTCCTCTTCAAATTTTCGCCAAATTGGTGGCGAAACTCGAAAGAATTAGCGGTGCATCAACGCGAATATTTTGGTGAAAATTATGAGATTGAGAGAAAATGAGCTCATTCGCAGTTCGTGCTGTTTTATTTAACGAGATATAGGCACGAATATGCTAATAGGCACCTTATATAATATTTCTAGTAATATATATGTTAAAACAGGCTGCTCATGGTGAGACGTAATTCAAGGCACCATAGATTCATTTATGAGATGCGTAGAGAGGAGATTTTCAGTAGTTTTTCCTTTGCTTTTATATTGTGTTTGCAATTATTTACGCTCATAATCATTCTCTTCAATTCCTCCTATTTATTACTGTTAAATGTATAAACATTAATTACAATGTCACATTAGAAATCAATATCTCCCCCCACCCCACACACACACACCTTTGCTGGACATCTAAATTATAATTATTATATTGGAAGATAAACTCTCATCTTTGGTTTACGAAAACCGACTATCTCTGACGAAAGAATTAATGTCTAGTTGAAGGACAAAAGTTTAAAAATAAAGACCATTAAAACTATGGAATTTATTTCACTAATATTTCATATCCTTCACATCTTGACGAATCTACCTTAATAAATCTTGTTAACAATCGTTTCTTAAAGCATTTTCCTGTTTTTCAGCCCGTAGTTTCTCTTTAATCTTCTCCTATTTTATTTCGAAGTAAAAACTCTTCAGCTCCAATTTGAGTACTGCGTTCACTAATATAATCTTCCTTAAATGTCGCCTGCGTCCTCGACATAAATATGATGAAAAAAAATCTCTCCAAGAAAAAAATCTCTCTTTTTTTGCAAAAGATCAAAAATGGCCTTGCTCCGAACATGTTAGATACATATTTCATCAAAACCAGGAAAAGAATCAAATTCAATAGAAAATGGTGAGATAAGTATATGGAAAAACTTAAGTCATATAATAAGATTAAAAAAATATATAGGAAAAATGAGAAAAAAGCAATGCGTGTGCAGATTTGAAGAGGAGCCTGTTTTGTTATGGGTAATTTTTTTTTCTATTTTTATTTTTTATTGAGTTATTGTTTGAGTTACGATGAGTTTTTGTATCTCTATATTTGTTCTCGTTCGTTTTGCATTTTTCTTTTGCTTCACCAAGAAAAGAAGGCGTTTGTATAATTCATTAAATAAATATGAAATTCTGTCGAAACTTTGTTCATGATTGACAGAAGAGAAATGTGTTTCAGCCTCTTCAGGATAACGATGGTTGAAGGGTCGTATTTAGTAGGGTGGATCTTTGTTGCTAAGGAGCTAAAATGAGGGAAGGATTCAAAACTCTGAATTTTCACTCTAAGCACGAATCCGATTCAGATCCTGCAATCGCAATTTGTATCGATGAAAGAGAAAATCCTTCTAATTGTTGATGCGCTGAGAAGTAAAACGTGAATGGAGATTTATATAGAAGGGAAGTGTAGCCGTGTTTGCATAATGTGATGGAGTATTGGTAAGGGGTAGATGACTGAAAATATCTCGGTTTAAATGAAGTTTAAATAGCTGTGTAAGCCCTTTTCTCTTATTACCTGATCGGTATCAACTCACCTTCGGATCTCTTTCACCTCTTTCAAAGTTTAACTTTCACTTCATAGTCTCCATTAATCTTACCTAGGGGACGCTGGATCACATTTTGAACTCGCGCCTTCATCCAATGAAGTAAGATAATAATACATTCCGTCCATCATTTTATCCTAAGAGCAGGTAGCAAGAAAGGTCCTGTTTTGTATCTGCAGACGCCTCATGTAGCGGTTCAATTATATTTGATCAATGTATCTTAGAGGTCTCTATTACGAGAGATATACCTGTCCACTGCAGCCCAAAACAAGCTGAAACTTACAAGTGGGTCAAAGTAGTACCAATAACGCAAAGAAATTGCCGCATAGTAGGAATCTTAGCTTAGGAAACAAACAAGGTTGAAGGATACATAAAATGAATAATTATTTTGAAAGGGATATAGATGGAGGCGAAATATTTTCTCTACCTGGAACGAAATTGGAATAAAAAAAATAATCTTAGGACTACAGACAGAGTAGTAGTTGAGAGGAAGTAGGAAGAGAAAACGAATGCCTCATTTTTAGTAATGGCATTAAAAAGGTTTGCTAGGCACACGTAGTAAATATCTTTGGGAAGGGATGGAAAGTTCACTTTAGGGTGGTAAACTTGCCTACTGTTTGAAAAGATAATCGCTAAATACTTTTTCAGATATAAGTTTTCTCATATAAATTTTAAAATAATTTTTATAATTAAATTTCGATTAGGGTAATATTTTAAATGGAAGGACAAAATCCCTCCCGAGGCGAAGTGCTGAATAATTTATGAATTTAATTACCACGTATGTAATCTTAGGAAGTCGAAATGACAGTACCCTGCACTAACTTCTGGCTAGATTATATGCCCACATCGGAATTAGCCATAGGAGACGGATGATTATTGCCAAAAAAGAATTTTCTCCTATTCGGCTTCACTCCAGAATTTTCAAAGTCGAAGCCTCCATAGACAATTTTAAAAACAATCTTTGATCCGGTCTCATTAAGATTATATGAATCCATGTATATTAAATTAATTTACCCTTCTCTTAATTCAGCTCTATCCTATCCCTTATTTTAGTTTTAAAATTTCAACCAACCACCCAATTTTTCATTCCAAACACTTCCTTTCACGCCTTCCTTTCAGTCCTCCTTTTAAAAGTATCGATAATTTTAGTGTCAGCTCAAGGTTTTTCGAGTCCTAACCTTGTGTTACCTTTTTTCTAAATTAAAATTATTTAATTTCCAAGTGAGAAAATCTTCGGTGACTATAGTTTAGCCACTCTGAAATTAGTTTTACAATCTCATTCCGCCTCCCACCTCTTTTATTCACAATTTTATATTATTCATTAGTTCCTTCTTTACTTAAAACTTTAAAGCTTCTTAGCTTATCCTTTAATATTTTGTACATTCCATTACCAGAAGATGGGTAAAATGAAAAAGCCGAAACGCCTATCATAATGGGGTGATAATGAAATAGTTTAGATAAATTTAACTCTCTCTCTCTCTTTATTAATTTTATAGATAGATAGATAAATAAATATATTAAGTTAAGAGATCATGGCATGGAGAATTTTGTTCGTTCACTTTTTAATTTTTTCATCATTTTCTTTCTTGCTTTTTTTTGTTAAAAGATTCCACTCCTGCGAGCTTAATACTAAGTTTTCAAAGTTAGATTTATATTGGGGCCGAGGGGGATTTTGAGGTGAAATATTCCAATTTACACATATATGGGATTTGAAAACCTCATTTATACATACATAATATGCATAGAAATTATACATACCTAAAATAAAAGAAAAAATTTTTTTTTAATCACTAAATCATCCTTGTCAAACGTTATCACTCTCACCCCTCACAAAGGCTGAAAGAAGATTCTTCATTTATAATCTACATAAATATTACAAAACTTTGAATATTTTTAGCATTTGAATGCATCCGTTTTGTGTTAGGTTCCTCTGTTAATATATTAGATACATCTTAACCTGTGCTAAGGGATTTCATTCATTAAAATTTCAATTTCTTACAAGCAAAATATACCAGGTAGAGCTTCCATTTCCAACATTTGTTTTCGGCGAAATCTATTTTTCATAATCACTTATTTTTCGTACATATTTTCATTTTCTTAATAATGTAAAATTCCGTTGCTCTATATCTAAAATCCGTTGCATAGATCTTTTTCAAAAAATAGATGTTTATCTCTGCCCTTTGAATGGAATTCATTTGGCTTTGAAGCAAAAAAATTGCCGTTCTCTCTTACAGTCGAGCTTCTTTAAAGAATCTTTCATTGTGAATCTTATTTTTGTGAAAATGAGGGTAATCTGAAGCAGAAATCTTAGATTAGCATAGCGAATAATGTTCATGTTTAATTAATCTAATGAATATTTTTATTAAAGTATTTCAAGCAGCGAGGAGCACAAATGAATGGATATAGTTTACCTAGAATTTAAAATTCCTTTTCAGTAGCAGA
The DNA here is from genome assembly GCA_963969495.1 of Ceratothoa steindachneri. NCBI lineage: Eukaryota > Metazoa > Arthropoda > Malacostraca > Isopoda > Cymothoidae > Ceratothoa > Ceratothoa steindachneri. Next base: position 177,525,063 of record OZ018318.1, read on the forward strand.
GTACTACAGGCGACTATAGTTAGCCGTCCGTTGCTTATTGTATACTTGAATGACGCTGATATCAAATTAATTAGTTAATATATTTACATTTTCGCAGATGACACTAAACTAAGAAACAAATTCGATTTTAGAAGCGGCACTAGAGCGAAAGGTGGATAAAAAATTAGTTGGTAGATAAATGGCTGGTGAATTTTAATATATGTAAATTCAAAGTCATGGAATCAGAATATGTAAATTTAAAAGGTTGCTAAATGAAATGGCCAAGTTCTCACTACTTTTCTTAGTTAGCTTGGTCTTTTAATTTCGGAAGAACTCAAAGGATTAACCAAATGCGAGGGTGTGCAAGAAAGCAAATAATTTGATGAAATACCTTACCCAATACTTCTTGTTTAAGTCAAAATACAACATTTTTTTCATCTATATCAATCACTTATCAGTCCCATATTAAATACCTAAAACAATTTTGGTTCCTATTTTGAAATAAAATTTACAGAGAAAACATCAACTCTTTAGACACTTTATCATTTGCATGTATGCGATTATGCGGGCAATGGTTGGAATGGTTTAAATGCTTAAAGGGTTCTTCAATATTAATAGTTGGCTAAAATTCGACATGTATCATAGAGCAAACCCTCATCAATATAGATTAAATTATGAAAACAAGGCCATCAACATCGGCCTTTGCTCTAGATCACTTTAGTTAAAAAATAATACTAATGTAGAATATTCTACCTGAACAAGGGATTGAAAACACGTCAGTTAATATGTTTAGGTTCAAATAGACATATGTATCTAGTAGCAAGCATAGCGAAATGAAAGAGTCAGAATTAACTCGCGTCGATGCTCATCGACTTCGTAATTTCCGAAACTATTTTAACTTGACCATGATGATTACCATAAATCTTTGCTCTCCAACTAATCCTTGAATTAATTATGATTATTTTAGAGTAATTATTGAAAGTAACCGATAAATTAGAGGTTTTCGAGCCACATCTAAACGAGTCAGGGGGAAGAGTAGTTAGTGTAATGTCTGTTAGTGTATTTGTAGAGGTGTTGTTTTAATCCAAGAAATGCAAGTAAATATCACTTTTTATTTTGCTGATGGAGAAATGGAAGCCAAAATAATCTCAAGATTAGCGACAGAGGCGGAGCAGCGAAGGGATGTCGACTCATTTAATTAATATATCTCTCACCGCATATATATAACGCGCTTACATCATGTCGTACAAACTGCCCTTACTATATAGAAATATACAAATTAAAATACCATATAAGGAAAATTGGATGAAGTTTCGACCTATATGCAAATGAAATAGAGTACTAAGAGATAAATGAATAACTGAAACGCGTGATAGGAATAGTTTAACTTACTTTAGTGATTTTCAGGCGATAAAACTCGAAGAGCAACGAGTAAGAGTTAAATAGCACCAACCTCACAAACCTGGAATGCAAATTAAATTATAAATCTTGACACTTTAAAAGTTTAAAAGAGTTGAAATTATAGTTATAAATATGGTTAAATGAATTATAGAATCAGGAAATCAGTACAAAAAACAAGTATCTAAACCTTTCAGATTAGAATTTTAACGCAATCCTTTCTTTTTACCTACCGTCGGTAATTTTTTAAAACTAAAACACTAAAATCCGTAGTGGCAAAACAGCAAGGTGCCAGTTGGGTTTCCGAATCTAAACAAAGCCTACTGAGGTTGGAATAACAATTTTATGCGAGGAGAAGGGAAATTGACGATGAATCGATATTTAAAGTGGGGGAGTAATGTTTGATATATAGAAATTCTAGTATTTGAAGCCTGGTAAGGCAGTAGGGGCATTTAAAATCATGAAGTTATCCAATGAGATAGATGTCTGTCTTGCATTTTATGACGTGCTCACTTATTGCACTTTTCATTGGTTGTATTGTCTTTGAGTTCGATTCCTAATGCCTCTATGAGAGCAGAATCTTACCTCTATTGTCCTAATAGGGCTTCCAATAAGAACATAAGAAAAGAAGGAGACTGCAAAAGACCATTCATGGCCTACACTTGGCAGCTCCTGTTCCAGTCAAGAGTTGATTGAGTCAACCTTAGTGGCTAGTTTGGTAACAGTTTTGGCCAATCGCCAATCTTAGTACAAAAAATATTTTCTAACTTCCAACCCCTAGCCCTATGACTACCTTCCAACTCAAATAATTTGCCAAAATCTAACTTATCCATCCCAGAACGGGTTTAGGCGTGAGTGGGACACGGGGAAAATAGGTACGGAAGACGATAACTCCTATCGAAGGTAACCAGCGGTAGAATTTTATCACAAGATTTGAGGATAGTTGCAATGATTCTTTTTCTAAATACCCTTTAACTCCACTGGTATCAGAGTAAATCTCGTGTAAACAACCAAGATGACTTATGTCTTTTTAATTAGAGTTCCAATCGACATCGTTTCAGGATTCAAACTGAGCGATATGATGAGCCGTGGGAAAACGCAGGACATTTATATAAATAAATTATGAAACTCTTAAGAATTTTGAGGAATGGATCCTCTAAGTAGAAGAATGACTTAAATTTAAATTTGTTTACAAAAGCTATTTCATATTTAATTTGCTAAAAATATTTTCTTACTATTAACTCTAGTTTATGGTTTAAAGCTTTATTATATATTATGCCCAGCTCTGGCATTACTAAATAATGTTTGGATTCTGTAACTTATGTTACGCGTAGGTTAGGCTGATAAACACCATTCAAAAATGAATCTATTCACTTATTTACGGTAAGCTTTAGAAAAACGTTGTTAAAAAATAAGACTGAAGAAACTCAATTTCTTGGTCCATAGACTTATATGATGAACACAAATAATACTCATGGTGAATAAGAGTTTTAATTAGAGCAATATAATTTTTAAACTCTTTGCTACTAAAGAAATTTATTACCAACCCAATAGAAGTTTGTCTCCTAAATATCGAGGTTTCTAACTGTTTTCAATTTTTCGATTTAATTCTAGTTACTGAAAACAAAAATATAAATTTATACAGAGGTTTTAGAGTTTCTACTCTTTTTCATAGGCTTATTAGAATTTAATTTAACTACCTACTTGACCTAGTTTACAATGGGTTGATATTTGCTTTTGATCGTCAAGTAGATCAACAAATCGCTGATTCTTGTTGCTATTTTCTGTTTACTAATCTGAAAGAAAATCTTTTTCTTAAGTTTCATATTCTTGTAGGTCAATCTTCTATAGGCATTTTGTTGACGATTTTATGCCACTTTCCATCATATTAATCAAGCTAAACAATTCTTTAACGTATTAAACAATATTCAACCAAGCATACTATATACAATTGAAACCTCAAAAAAGTGCCATCCATTTTTGTAGACATTTTAATTCGATATGTTTCGTTAGAACTTATTTTATTCACTAATGGATTAAAAAATGCAGCTTATACTATTCAGAATTAATGACCTTTTTAATTTAAGTAAATCTTATTAAAAAATTATACATCGCTAAGTAGCGTTTGCTTCAGTGTTGACAATTAAGAATATTGTTTCACACATCCTCCAGAATATGAGGAATAACGGCCATGGAGCCATTATTTTGCCTTTATAAATGGCTTTCCGGTCCCATCGATTCACTATTTCTTAACCCTAGGATATTAGTTCGGTTTCAAACTTACTTATCGTATTTAAATGGGACGGAATTTAGGTTCCACAACGTAATCAGTCAAGAGATAGACGCAAATTTTTAAGTACTGGAGATTGTCCTTCTTTTAAGGAGGCGACCAAACGCCCCTTGTTTAAATTTTATATTTTCATTGAAAGAGGAGTAAAATATGGCATTTATACCATTAGGATTCTTTTTTATTTCATCAGAAGTAATTTGAGGCTCCGTTTACACTTGGAGGCCAAACGCTAATTTAGGAGATTAGTAAGTCGACCGAATTAAAGTCTGTTTTACCAGCAAAATGACTCAAGAATTCCCTTACCGTTTATTGAGACGTAACAATAATAATAACCTTATCACATTAGACTAAATTAAAAATTTTAAAAACCTTGTTCGCTTCCAATCGCCCATTTCATTATTCCCGAATAACTAGACAAGAAAAAAAAAAGTCCGATACGAATTCGGAAAACCAATCAGTAAAATAAGTCGTCATGATTGTTCTATCTGAATTAGGTTATTTAGTTTCTACAATGTATTCATCAGAGTCTTTAACATAATCCAGAATTTACAACAAAGATTTTTAAAATATTTAACCATAAACGAATATCCAAATATTTTTAGATTCCCAGGCATAAATTCTTTTTTTTAAATATATGACACGTCATCACTTATTAATTCCAAAGAGATATGAAGAGGAATCGACCAGAAAATGCATAATTTACCAGCTTGAATTTGAAGGGGAAAATTATAAACCAAATAAAAGAAAGAAAGGGAATGGCGATTTTCAACATACGTTGATCTGGAAGAGGTGTGGTCATAATGTCGCTAAAGTACTTTGTAATCACTAGTTATGTTTAACCAAATACATTTTAGCGTAATGAATGGTTTTTAAATAGTCAAAATCTTGTCATTCACCCAAAGATCTTAGAGAACCAGTCCTTCTCTTTTAGATTTCGTGATGGTCATTGTAATTTCATCTCTAACTTTATTTGCTTTAAGCTGATTTTTTCACCGCTTATGATAATACCTGGTATGTTTTGGAATAAACAAAGAAATTGCCAAGATATTTGTTGCACAATATTGATAAATAAACAATACCGTTTTTGTCAATGTGGCTAGTTAAGGGTAATAGTAAGAATTTATTAATTTGATGGAAAATTCTCTTAGAAATACTAAACTCTCTTCAAGAATGCAACCCATATGACTAGGCAACCATCCGCATTTAAACAGACGTTATTGTCAATATATAAAAGAATTAGATGAGTGAAAAACGGCAAGAGTAATCGCATTCTTAGTTTTTGGTAAAGTAAATGCAAACTCTTACAAAAAGTTTCTTGAAGTTTCTTTTAATATATAAACGGATGGTTTCCCAGTCCTATTTGTTTCGCTCCTGACGAGGGTAGAGGAACTCCACGAGATTTTCCATATATACATATATATAAGAATATATATATTATATGGAAACATGAAATTACTTTTCTATATTTATATGCTACCTGTATAATAGATAAGCAGGAAATGTTTTAAAGCACTCGCATTTAAAATTATTCTCTTCATATCTATTTTGAATATATTCAAAATACATACATTAAGTATATATATTTTTATTTAAGAGATGGAATGCTGAAATTTAATTAAGCATAAGAAGGATTTATCTTTGTTGAAGACAAATGGCTAATATTTTAATTATCGGCTCCTTGAATTATTACCACTAACTGCTTAATTAACTAATAAGTTCTGATTAAAAAAAGACTTTTTTGAGATGTTTTATATATTCATGTCTATAAATATTATTTAATAATTAATCCATGAATTTTTATGAATAAATAAAATTTATTTTAATATTGTACGTTAATTCAGAGCGCACAAGCTGGACTAGAACAAACATATGTATCATCACCTCAACTCAAAGATCTACATCGCGCTCTTTCGCGTTGGATTCAGGACTAACTTTCAGAGCCAGACAAAAACACGAGAAACACAAACACACAAAGTTAAAATACAGGAAATAAAGGAATTAAAACAAGAAACAAAACACAAACAAACACAAGAAACAATGAGAGAAGAAACGAATTGCACGAAACAAAACAAAAAAATAAAACACAAGAAACAAAAACATACAAACAAAAACAGATTTGAAACCAATATTTATTGCATCTGAGCCTCCAGTGGAACCATTTTCAGGCAAACAAAAAATTCCATCGTCCATAAATAGAGACAGCAAACTCGCCTCGGCCTCTACATTCTAGGGCACTATTATTCATTCGCTCTCCTCACCCTTACAAAACAAAGCAACTCTCTTCATCATCACGGTATTCACTTACCCCCTACCCCCTTAAGCAAAACATCTATACTATAAAGTAAAAGCCGGGCCCATCAAACACCATCTTTGTCTTCCTGCCACGCAATTTCTCCAAATATTCTATATATGGCATCTATCCATGTCACATACGGGTTGCAGTGGCAAAGCTTAGCTGCACTCACCACCCAAAATTTAACAGATTGTTTCAAACAACAGCTCTCCTTATAACCAGTAGTCAGTCACAGTTCAAGAAATTTTCACATCATCGCAGACACAGTGACATCCAACACAACCTTACAAATTCAATGAGCTCTGGGTCTCTGAGTAAATTTCGTCTAGTCGGCAGAGTTCGTTGATAAGGCTGGGCTAAAAAAATGGAATTTACCTTTTGCCAACATCAGTAACGTTAATGGAAGAAGAAGAAACACTAACAAAAATTCAAATAATTAAGAAACAAAATCAATAAATAACTGCTTTTGATACAATTCTGTGCAAAATCCAGGTCCGAAGAAATTAATTTCCCAAGCTCCACGAACAAAATGCTACCAAACTAATACTCTTATAGCCTCACTTTAATTCATCCTAAATTAACGACAGGAGTAGAATTAACTAAGGAACAAAGAGGTAAATTAGGAAGTGGCAAAAATTCAAAGTTTATCTAATGTCTGCTCAAAGTGGTCTAGACCAAACTCGTCCTCTCTCTTCATGTCCAATACTACATTCTTTCTTTTTCTCCCTCTTCTTCTGTCGATCTCTCGCACTAACTTGCAATAGCTAGACGTTTTGACAAACACAAGTATTTTCTATTTTGGTGGAGTTATCATTGTCCTTGCGCAACAACACAACTGTAACTAAAGAACAAGAAGCTTATTCCTTTTTATGTATTCAAACAATAAACTAAACATAAAGTTTTTCATTCTATTTGACGACATACATCTTATAATGGAGTATGAAATTAAAGTTGCCTATTTTTATGGCATCTGACATCCAATAAGATGAATCGCAATTACAAGACAATTAACTTGTCGAAATGACTTAATGGTAATCTAATGACTTAACCCCGCACAAGCAATTCCTTGTCCCACTTGCGGTAGGATTTGTGCCTCCCAATTTAGCCTGAGAAGTCACCAAAAAAGTCACCCTCAAAGAAACTAGACCCTAAAAGTGATGCCAAAATATTATACCAAAGATAATAAGCGTTGAAACATAATTATTTCTTATTTTGTTGTCACTATTGCCATTTTTGTTATTTTTGCGATAATTCTAATCTAATTAAATTATTAGAGGATAAGTACGTCATCTTTGCTACCGAAGGACTACCATAAGCAAGTAAGCATTACAGGTTCTAGACAATATATTAGTCCTGGTGGAAAAACAATCCCCTGCCAAAACTGGAGCTTCCTTTACGTAATATTTTTTAGTGAAAGAGTGTGTTTTCTATGGGAAGTCAGGTTGATCTTAAATGAATGGTATAATCCATTTTGAACCCATTAACGCAAATCAGACTATGACTAAAAAGGTTTTCTATGCTCAGCATTAATCAATAGAAAATTGCTCTTTCATCGATACATCGAGCGTCCTCATATCGCAAGAGACACCATTCTTAACTCTTAACAATTTCAACTTACCACCAATTATTCAGGCTATTAACTGACCCGACTAGCTCCCATAGGATCATTATCTGATTAGGCGTTTAGAGAAACAACGCTATAGAACTTTTCCAATCAAAGTCAACAACTTAAATAAATATGTTATTAAAACTTCAGTAGAAAGAAGAAGATTAGTATTATAAAATGGTAGAATATATATTAATTTTTCAATTACCAAGTAAATATTATTTTATATATAAATAATCTAAAAGTGTTCTTGGAATTCTATCCATAAGATACCAATAAAAATCTAAAAAATGCAGCATAACTTATGATGTGAAATATTAAACCTTAGACACCTAAATCCACAGGAATAGAAGAAATGACCACCATTGTAAACTACAGATAATCGCAAAAGGCAAAACCTAACCTCTGTAAGCATGGTACAATGATTACATTCCCTAAACCTAACAAAATCCCAACTCTATGTTGCTCACACATCCCAAATTATAGAGTACCTCATCCTAAACCATTTCCTTCTACCATTCACACAGAACATATGTATATACAAGTACCAAATAAAACACATAGCAACACTTCTCATCCCACCCTATCTTAACACACTGCCAACCCGATTCACCCAAAACATTCTCAAATCACCCTTAGACCCAGCCACAGCTACCCTCCCCAGCAGTGATATTTTGGATCACTGATACAAGCATCACTTAGGCACAACCCTAAACCTGATGAAAAATATTAGTTAAATGAATGATAATGGGTAATTATAATTTCTTTTGTAATAACTTTTGACAAATAAATATTTGAATCTTTTTCATTTCTAGAAATTGTTCGTTCCAAAGAAAGGTGAGCAAACGTTATTGCTCTGCAGCAAAGTGATCTGAAATACAAGCATAAAGTGGTAAAGCTATTGGATCAAGGAGCACCATTTTGAGGAGAATTAAAGACTTTAAAAGAATGGCTACAGTCCTGCGAATAAGTCTTTTGTTCACTCTAGATCCACAGATGAACGCCAAGATCGCCTCCTAGTAAGGTCACAATTCAAGAATTGGGTTATATTCAATGAAAAACATGCTCCTAATCGAGAAATAGGTGTGAACGTTTTCGTGCTCATAGTGAGCGAAAACTTTTCGATAAGGGTCTAAAGTTGAGGTATAGGAAGATAAGTCATCTCACCGATAAGAACTTCACGGATAGGCCCTACATTTGTGTGAAATATAATGAAAGAACTGATGAAGACTAAGCTAAATTGAGATTCCATAAGAATCTCCCTTCCACCTGTTTGGAGTTTATAGATGATCTTGCGTCAGGAAGAAAAAGATGAAGCGTTTCACGAGTCCTGTATCGTGAAGTATAAGAACACTCTCCATGTATTTATTGGGTTGTTGCTCTTCTAAGAAAGCTGAAGCAATAAAAGTTTCCCTCAAAAACATTGCCATGAACTTAAAATAGTAATTAATAAACGTGCTACATGAACAAATTTTCACAACACTTCAAGACCAATTTTAGAATGACAGCTATTTTTCAGCATGATGAGGTACCTTGTCACAAAGCAAAAGTAATAAAAAAGATCTTAGCAGAAAATAAAATCGAAAATCTGTGACTTTGGCTCGTGAATTCGCCTGATTTAAACTAAATAATGTTAATCATATTCAACAGATGCACCTCATTTACGGCCGAAATCTGCTTGCAAACGGCCCTAATTACGCACCTGCACCCTTTAACGGGGACGTCATTAAACTTTGCAATATTCTTTCATTACCTGCGAATTGACGGGTTGCTTCTGCAATATGTGTTAAAGTAGGACATTGTTGACCTTGTTGACAGGGGGCAAGTGGTAAGGAAAGTAAGGAAGGGGGTACGAGGCCCACTGGGCTCTCGTAGTAGGTTAAGATTCCACCCTTCTCCTGTAAGTGCGAAATAAGCCTATACAAGGTGACCTCCCACCCTCGTTTCGAAGAAAATAGTGGTAGCAGCCCTTTCAAGTGGCAGATGATTCCCCTGCTAGCACGCAGGGCGTTTGATTACAGGTTCTCGTCACATCCATGTCGACGGAGGACATTTGGTCTACTCAATCAAAGACTTCCTCATGGTTCAACAATTACAGAGACAAACGTAAAAACACTTACTTGTAAATCATTGCACATCTATCTTTAACGAGTCATCCTATTAACCATACCATTTGTGACAATTAAACAGTTTCTAATTAGAGGTCTTGTTTCCTTTGAATTTTTTACAGGGATTTGGTCTCGCGGAACCACCAAATACCCATATTTGAAGAAAAACTACCTAATTAAGGTTGCAAATAATACGAAGGAAATTCCAATCTATTGGCGCTATCACAGTTATGATCCTATATAATTAGTTTGAGAAATTCTTCCTTAACTACCTGTTTTGTTTTTACTTACTTAATACTAAAGAAAATTTAACAGAATGGGACATTGCCCAATTGAGGCCCCTCTGTGTCTGAACGGGATCACAGGTCGCGCGAGATTGGCTCTGAGTATCAGTGGAAGGGTCGCTGGCACAGCTCTCGAAATTAATCTGCTATGTTACACTTATTATCTCGCCCTCAAAGCTTTTTATTAAGTAATACTGAACCATCTTTTGAAGTTTAACTCAGATCTTTGTAAACGAGGTAAGTATTTCTGAGTGCATATTTTGCCAACCATCGTAACATTTTAGTATTTTATTTAGAGAGATGTTTAATTTTATAAATAATAAATACTGCAACCAAGAAAGGAAGAGTAAATAAGTAAAAAATAAAGAAAAAGTTGGATTAATAACCCTGGAATAGGAAAAGTTGAACATCCCCAGATGAATGATAACTCAGCTAAGTTCAACTGACTCAGGGCGCCAAATAGGCCTCAAAAACGCCGTATCAGTCACTAATAAACTACACTCTGCAATCAGTTTTTTGTCTGCAAGAAAGAGGGCCGGCTAGAGTATTTTCTGATCCATCTGTGAACATAACATTGCTAGAGTCAGTTTAATGAATGTCTAAGCAAACAACGAACGTTTTATCTGTTATTAAGAAGGACCTTTTCTCTTTTTCACAAAAGTATATAAAAGGCTAAAAGAATTACACCTAAATATTTTTAGGTACCTGGGTACTTATTATCATTAAAAATGGCTTTGCTACTTGCAGAGGTGTTTAACTTTTTTTTCATTTGAGAAAGATCTCTCGGTATAAGAACTAATATGATGGCTTAATCCTTTTCTTTCCTTGTTGAATGCCATTCCTTACAAATTTCTTTAAATTGCGATGATCACTCTTCAATATTTTATAAATTTAAAGAGAAGAATTACCTCTACTTATCAATCTCACGAGTTAATTCATTTATTTTGGAGAAATTCCCATCCCTTGGCTAGTTTATCATAATATGCTCTACTAGCAAAAGTTGTCTGGATGGTCGTTTGTATGTATAAAATCTCTAGACACACTTTTCATTATATTTCTATCTTAAATAAATAATTCTTTACACATTTTCTAAACCTATTCTACACAATAATGATAGCTTATTGAATCTGAAATGCCTATGTATCTTGTAGATATTCGGAAACTATATAGTCTACGTAAGGAATTAATGTCCATAAATACTGAGTAGGCACTGGAACTTTAATCACTGATCATTTCATTTGTGTTGGTCAAACCGCAAAATAAAATGAGACGAATATGATTTTGCACACGGCTCTAATGATCGGATAAAAGGTAAGACTCGAATTTTTCACGATTAATTCTATTAAGAGCTTCAACCTATCTCCTAAGATTAAAAATTTAGTACAAAACTTTGTTTTTTGCAGAGTGACGTCAACTTGCAGCTACATATATTCTCATTTAATCTGAATCAATTTGTGTCAATTATATCGCCAACATACGTTCATGTCAATATATAAATGTTGGGTTCATTTAAGTAGATTTTGGTTTGCCTTCTTGAATTCGAACTAAATACATATTTATTCACTGGTTGCTTTGAAATTTAATCAAATTATTTAGTATTTATCGATTATATAATGAATTAACTAAAGATTTTACTGAAAAAAACAAAGCGTAATACATAAATATATAAAGTAGGTAAAAATTTAAATATCATGACAAAAAGTAAAGTGCTCAATTCGGTATGATTCCCAAATTAGGCCAAAAAAGATCAATGAAGACATTTATAAATATCAAAGAAGTTATAGTTGTTATGGAAGATCGCTTACAATCAAAGCCAGTGAAAATAAGTCTATGAAGAGGTTCGAGTCATTGAGTGCACTTGATTAGCAAGGGTTGATATATGATGGGAGGGATTATTAATAATTAGGAAAGAGTACGGATTTTTTCAGAAATCTCCACAAAATAGGAGATAAGCAGGAGAAATGGTTTGATAAATCTAATCCTAATTTTGGCATATTCTATTTATTGTATATTATAAGCAATATTAATATAAAAAATGATTAAAAGCGGTGAATCAGAATCAAACATATTAAAAAAAATCGCCAAACTTCAACTAATTAGAATAAGATGGAAATTTATTTAAGTGTACAAACTTTTACTGATAAAAATCATTAAAGCTTTTTATTATAAAGATGAGCTCTAAGAAAAACTAGTTTGAGCTGCGCAATATTTTTTACCTTAATCAGAATTAAGAAAGCAAAGAATTATTTTGTCGCACCCTAGAAAAAATCGCCCATTTGGAGGGTGGTGTTTATGAATGAATGCAGAATGGCAGCCAAATACTTGTTACTATGATAAATGTTCTTGAAATGCAAATTAAGAATTATAATTCTTCCTTCAAGATTTTAATATAAAATTCAGGCTGCATTTTTAGTGTAATATTCCAGGGGACTTAAAGGTTTACCTAGAAATAATAAATCTGGGTTTTCCTTTAGAGAAAGAATAGACAAGCACTAATCTTACCAAACATATAAGAACTAATCTTGCCAAATATATAGTAAAGTGATTCAATTTAACCTAACTAACCTTGTACAACTTAGCATCTGCTAAATTCATTATATCCAAACTTAACCTAAACTCTTGGAAACCAAATTCACTAAATTCTTGCTCAACCCAATCTAGTCAGAAGACCTTAACTAGCCTAACTCAAATTTAGTCAAAAAATAAATTTGCTAATCACTATCTATCTAACATAATCTTAGTTAACCCAGCGTAACCTAACGAAATTTAACTTAAACTTTACTGAAGAAATATCATTAAATAGTAGCATCATTAAAAATGCTTCATTAATTGAATACCATAGATTAAAATAATTATCAGTTGGCCACAATGTTGCCAGCTAGACTTGAGTTCAATTAGCGCTGCACGTAATTCATTAGTCAAGGAATTCGGTGGCCTCAAATTAATTGCACATTTCTTCTTTTCCATCTTAGATTTTAATCTCGATTTCAGTGCTCAAATTTGGAGTCAGTTCAAATATCTTTGGTTGTCACTAATCAGAAAAAAAGGATTTATTTTTTACGTAAGGCGACCCTGAATAGAAAATTGATTTCGATGAGTTACACGGCTACACAATATAAAGTTAAGCCCTCTCGCGCTTTATCATACTTCAATTAGATAGACAAATTTTCACTTATACTTTATCCATTTATACTATTTTCCACTTATTTGGCGAAGATACTATCGTTTTTTTTTTAAATATCTCATAGGAGACATGAAATAAAAAACACCCTCAAACAGTCATAGAATTCATGTTGCTCATTAAATCTTTCACTCCTTTCTATCTCTCTTTTTACCAGTTCCTCCAAAAAGCCTAAAAATACTCCAAGAAGGAAGAGAAGTAAAATCAGTAATTGCACCTTTCCAGAAAGGAGAATCCACAACGCCTCAATTCTGAGATAAAATCAAGAGGTTTAAACGTGACAAAATCTCCGAATATAGGACCAAGAAAGACAGAATATTACGCCAGAAGGACACTTTAAGAAAGAAGACAGGAAGGAGAGAAGCATAAATGAGAAGAAAGGGCAAAAGGAAAATAGGATGTAATTTGATTGGGTTGTTTTACTTTAATTGAGAATCTGATAGTCTCTAGAACTAAAAATGGTAATCAGAAGGGAATAGGTAGATAGTATTGCGGATAAGGGAGTAGTTACAAGCCTAGAATAATCTGTGTAACTCTTACTAGGCACGTGATATCTGATCGTGCATTGCCTTCCATAATCACTACTATTTTGACGCTAACTGCACTGTATGCTCTAAAAAAGGTTTAATGTATACTTCAGCTTTTTTGTTATCCTCTTAGATTCACAATTGAAGATCAATTGATAAAGACGCAGTCGAAGAGATATTTCAACAGTAATTTGTTTACAGGGATAAAGAGTTTTACTCAGGAGGCATAACACTTTCACTTTGTTAGGAAATTACATGCCAAACCGATCCTTCTTTTTTGTAAAATAAATTCTCTTGTTTGAGCTATGTTTTGTTATACAGGGTCACCCCCCCCCCCAAAAAAAAAGGCCTGCACACACTTTTTTGTGATATATCCTTCATTCTTTCACTAATCATCCGTACTTTTCAGGAAATTACAGAAACAATGCCTCTGAACACAACTAGATCTCAATTGGAGCTCCAGCAAAGAAAAAACTGTGTCAAACATTACTACAAGAAAGGCTCGTTTAAAAAAGTACAGGACAATTTCCTGCGTCAGTTTGAATGTAAAAAATGCCCACTCCAAGAGCGAAATTCAGGAGTGGGTGGACCACTTCAAGAACTATGGGACAGTAGAAAAACTCATTGCAGCCAGTGATAACAATCCAAGCCATTCAGGACGCCCAAGGAAGCCTATAGCTGATCTGTTCGAAAGCACGAGAGAGTCAGTTCAGTAGAGTCAAAACGCTCTTTGCGCAATCGAAGTTAGTCCCTTGGTATATCTCGTGAGACATGTAGAAGAGTGCTAGTAATGAATATAAAGGCCTATCCATACAGAATACAGACGAAACAGCTCCTTACACCCTCAGACAAGGAGAAGAAAGAAAGGCTATTTAGATAAAGATCCTGGAAAAGATTCAAGAGACCCCAACTTTCCTTAACCTCCTTTGGCCCTCAGATCAAGCTCACCTCCATCATAAAGGAAAAGTAAACTCGAATAAAAATGTTTTCTGGGAGACCTCCAGACCAAAAGAGGTAGCCAGCAAGCACCTATACTTCTTTAAATAGCGAGAGGTATCATCGGACCATTCTTCTTCGAGGAATCTGGCGCGACAGTGATAGTCACCAAGGGGCGGTATATTGAGGTCCTCAAAACCTTCAGAGAGAGAGGTAGTCACTCTTCCCTTCACTTATAAGGAAGTTCTGGTTCCAGCAAGATGGAGCAAGCTCTCACACATCAAACCTTTACCGAGATTGACTGAAAGAGACCTGTGGTGGACGTGTTATAAGTCTCAAGACTGATTGTGAGTGAGCACCTCACAACCCAGACCTTAGCCAACAAGATTTCTTTCTCTGGGGCTCTCTTAAAGATAGAGTGTACGCAGGGAGACCCAGAACAATCACGGAACTCAAGGGAGCCATCAGGGAGAAGATCAAAGCCATTAGCTGGTTAGTTTGTAAGGACGTTATGGACAACTTTGTGCTGCGCCTCATGAAATGCACAGAGCTAAATGGAGCTCATCTTGAACACGTGCTCTAGAATAAATAAGAAAAGTCCAAAGACTCTCATGTTTTGATATGATGTTTTTAAACATAATAAACTAGTTATCACCAAAGTTTCATTTATTCCTTGTAGAAATTAAGAAATGAGGCCTATCGAAATTTGGAGGCCATGTTGCGGGGGTGATCCTGCATTTACTTAGGTTAAAATGACTAAAAATCTTTCTTTATTACCTGACACATCACATATTTTTCGGAGGATGTAATCCATCTTACTTCTCTGCTTTTCTCCCTACTAAATCTCGAGCTTTTGATATTTTTCCTTTATGCTCTTCAATTGTTAACTAAAAAATTCATTACTTTAAATATATTTAAATTTTCACAAATTAAACCGGTGCTTGTAAAGGCAGTGAGAGCGAGCTCCTTAATATCTTAACAATTTTTTCAGAAGCTAAAACTAGTTTCATTCATGTTTTTCTGTTTGCCCTCTTTATTCCGTTTATATGATCACACACCTCTAGTTCAGTCACGACAGCGTCGATGATATTTGATTTTATCCACAATCAACTCCTTTCTATAATCTATTTAATTAACTTTAAATGCAACTGATTAAAGTAATCGAGTGTCTGTCGTTAACCTGCCATCGCTCTATGGAGATATCTACTCAACACGTGTTTATAAATGTATGTTTGAAAGGATCATTTTCTCCAAGCCTAAATTTTAAAATGGTCAAGTTTTAGTAGAAAATTTCATCTTTTGATTAAACATTTCTTTCATCTTAAAAACGCTAATGATTTTGTCTATTTTTACATCCTGTTCACTTTTCAAAGGCCTGACTCAAAAGGACAAATACATTAATTACACCACTGCCTTTGTAAATTCAATCTAATTCGAGAAAAGTCAAAAAGCAATAACAAAAATTGGCTCTCTGATTTTTTGACAGCAGGGAAGGGATAGGAGAAGATTAATTTAATAATCAGATAATCTAAGTTTGAATGATTTTTAACATTATTCAACTCTAATCATCCTTATATGCACCAATTCTCTATAGATAATTGGGGTTAAAATTTATTACATTTTTTATCTTATTCTATATAATGTCGCCTTGATGAGATTTTAAGTTTGCTCTTTAATTATACCTAAATCCTACATTCAAATTCATGGATGTACTTAATAAATTACTCACAGTACAGTGGTAACTGCAATGTGTTTATCAAGAAGAAACCAGAGCTCCACTTTACTAAGTAACGAGTTGATTAATTCTGTCTTGCTAAATACCTAACAAATGGCCTGAAAATTGCTCGTTCATTATTTTCTATATATAAAGTATTGAAGCTGAATCAATATGCAAAATTTGGCTCAGAACCATTCATTGACAGCGTTTGATCTTAGACACATCAAAGCAGGGCTTATTCAGGTAAACCAATCCTCTACGCAAGTCTTCTCTCAATTTAATTCAATTCTAACTGCACACGCAGCTTATCGATGGCTATGGAACTTTAGTGGTGGTGTGCGACACAAAGTTGTCTGTTTGTAATTTCGTATGTCATCGCTAGGCTAACTAAATGAGAGATTGTCCTCATTGTCTTAAGTATTCCTAAATAAAAAAATCAAATCGGCTTTGTCGCGCGCTTTATTAACAGAAATCTTTTGAAAAGTTTATAACATAAATTATAAGAATAACTATCCTTCACTTATTTATTTAAGTCATATATACATGGTACCCAATTTGTTGTGAGCTGTTAAATGATGGATAGTAAAAGAAAGAAAGATGTATTTTAACAAAAAAACGAAATTAAGATTGTAAAAGAATGGAAATACGTAACAGGCTTAGGACAAAAAATGGCACTCTTATTAAAATTCAAAAGAATATTCTAAAAATGGCCAAGCTTTATAGGTATCAAGGTGTTATATAGTATTATTGTAGGTAGGGAATCGTTCATTGCGTAGTGCCTGGGGAAAATGTAAGATTTTATCACATTGACTTCTAGACCGATATCATGAATATTTTAGCTCAAGTCAATAATAATTTTTTTGCTTATTTGTTTTCATTTTAGTCCAAAAATATGTCAGGAAACAAAATTTAGGCTCTGATCATAATAGTTAGTGGAAGATTTTAGATTATTTTTCTTAATTTTTTAGTATATACTCTAGCAGGACATGTCACTCAGTTTCTGGTGACGCATATAAATTTCAAATTAATAAAACTGTAGAGGTATAATAAGAGTTTAGTATATATATATATATATATATATATATATATATATATATATATATATATATGTATCGAGGCCAAGGAAATAATAACAAAAGACATCTGAGTTTAGCATTGCCCCTCCGATGTCCTCCGGTAACATAGGAGAACGGGCAAAAGGGTACATGTTACGAGACAGATTCCTGCCCTTAGCTCAAAAGGCAGGCACTTCGACGGTGTACTTATAAACAATCAATTTAAAAGTGCAGACTGCCGATGTTGTATTACCCTCTCTCAGATCTACAAGACGCCAAGCGCTGGAGACCAACCCGAGGACTTGCCTTGTGAGTCACCTCTTCACCTCCCCATTATCCCGCGGGAGTAATTTGTGTATATAACAGGTTGACCCGAGGAAACGAGGCTTTTTGTTCGTTCTAACGGAAGAGACAAGAAAGTCACCGGTTGAGAGATTTTTCGAGTTCGAGAAGAAAACAGAAAAATCACCGGTAGAAAGTTATTGGCAAGTTAAGGAGAACTTGCAGTCCTTGTACAAAACCAAGATTATTGAGTATTAATCTACCCAGTTTGAGAACTCCAAATCTCCCTCTATCTGAGTTGGACAAACTCCAACAAGATAGAAAAAAGGAAGACACAGATTTCATCTCGTCAGGATGAAAATGAGGTCGAGATCGCACCAACTGGCTATAAGTAGAAGGACTAACTTTTCGCCTGAGAATCAACCAAAACCAGATCTCTCGTGACGTCACCCATCAAATCGACAGGCAGGTCGACGAATGCCATCTATTGAGCAAACAACCAACTACTCGAGTTACGCCTCTCCGGAACAAAATCTCCGAAGATAGTCTAACGCGTCTCGGGTATTTAATCTCCATTACCCTATGTGAGTAAAGAATAATCCTGTTTTTATGTCCCCGCGCATAATAATTAGTTTATTGGATGTCTGGCTAAGGAAAAAGATATTAACTTAAAATTGTTTCCCCCCGTAAAATTTTATCTCGAATCAAGCTTGGAGAGCTCGCCCAGCAATCCCATTTTCTCTTTTTTAAGTGTATTAGATCTGTATTTTTTATAGAATTTAGTAAGAGGGTTTATGTTCATTAAAGTCTATTTTTTAAGTAAAAGCACTGGTTTAATTATCCTCGAACGAGTTAAAGTGGTAATAATTGATAAAATCAAGAAAGAAACGCCTTTTATTCATTCACTAGAATAAAAATAAGGTTCAGGACTCTTAGAGAATGATCGCCAAGCGATCACCGAGGCACTAACCTACGCCTCAAGTCAAAGTTTATTTGTTTCATTAAAAATTAAAAAAACAAATATATATATATATATATATATATATATATATATATAATCTCGGCTAACCTACGACAAAAACTATTCGTAATAATTACTTTAGCAGGACATCTTATACATCATGTGTGAGTAGATCTAAATGCTAAGTTCAATCAAAATGTTAATAACCACTTTAAAAAACCAACAAATTATTATATTTGTGAGCTAGGTCATCAAAATATAAGTCAAAACTGACACACATTTAAGAAAAGTACTGTAAAATGTGGTTGTTGTTTTTGTTTTTGTCCTCTATACAATTCTAATTTTTTCTTTTCTTTCCAGCATTTATAATAATATAATATTAATATAAAATATAAATACTATAATATTTTTTACACTATATGTTATAAATAATGGCTCAGAAAAAAATGAAACTCAGTGAAACAATAGAGGACCTACACCAAGGTTCTCAGGATGACAGTTCAGATTTCACTGATGTTAGTGATTATTGAGTCTATAGACGAGTAATTTCATGGATTGAGCGATTATCAAATTGATTCTAGGCTGCAAGAACTCTTGCAGAGAGATAGGCACAGAGAGATAGGGTATATACAACACTGATGTAAGAGGGGAAGATATTGATAGAGCCGATGTCATTCTAATGTGGACTGAGTATGCTAACAGAGAAAAAGTATTTGCTTTTATAGGTAAAGGTGGTTTAAAAATTTATATACAACAAACAATTACACCCATATTCTTGAATGAATTCATCATAGACATGGAATTGACTAAAATTTATGGATGGGATTGAATCCAAAGGATAGCATTAAAGAAAATTGGAGCAAATCTCAGTTGTTTGAAACTCCGCTCACAGAAAAAATAATGTCAAGAAACCAATTTCAACTTCTACTAAATTTATTACTTTTGCTGAAACAATGAATTTTAGAGAGAAGCTAGAATAGGTAAAATTAGCCCACTTATTCAAATGCTTATAAATATTATCAATGCGTTCTGTCCTCCAAATAAGGCGGCAATAGATAAAACACTAGTGCCATGGAGAGGAAGTCTAATCTTTTGACAGAGGCTTAGAAGGATTATTTCACGCAATGCCGGATATATTGGCCATATCACCAATATTTTGGTTAAGTGGCCTATTTGAAAATTCTATGTCACCTATAAATCGGTGAAATGGTAGTAAATGTGTTAATACCTATGGGGTATTATGTAACAGATGCAAACGTGTAGTAGTAAATTCATTTTAATATCATATTTTCTTCAAATTTTAGTTATTTTTTAAGTGCGATTAAAACCATTTTGGATTTGCTCATTTCCCCTCTATACAACACTTAACAGCCTTAGTCACTTGTAATTTTACCATTAACCTTTCTTTCCTTTTGCACCCGTAGTAAATTAGTGCTTAGTGTACAGGAATAGCAGCACGACTCTCCATGCCAGATCACCCCTGCAGTACCACACTAGATTGATGCTATCTACGTTTTATTCGTTTTAGAAATTTAATATTACCTCCTTTACGCCTATTTTTGAAACCACTATTCACCTTTCTTCTTGACTAGCGGCTAATTTTGAACAGCTTTTGTCTATTCTTTTCTAATCGGGGGCAGGAGATGGCATATGGCTCACTCCTTCCTTCTGGTTCCGTTAGGGTGGAGGATTATAATATCCTTACATCCTCCCTGCCATATATTCTCCCTCTACAAGTGTCCATTAAACACCCCTTCACGTACTCGCTAAAGGATGTAACGTTGAAGTTGAGTCGCTAACATCTGGAGAATTTTGTGCTCCACAGGATCTTACCCCTAAAATTTGTCTTTACACCGCTAATGTCTGCAGAAGGATTTGTAGTCTCGTGTCTTCCAGAAAAAGTTAGTTACAGAGACTGCACCACTTTCACATACAAACTTGGAGTCCCTCGACGAGATACGCCCTCGGTGGTATTTCATTTTGAATTCGAGAAATATATTAATTTTAACTCTCACAACCATTCATTTACAGATTTATTCCGTATCTGTTTCACTTTCAAATATGTAGATAACAGCCTAACCACCATAACCATTCTTTTAAAATACCACCTTCAGGTTTCGTCATATCAGTCAATTCTATGTTCAGCGGACTTCATATTTTTCATACTGGCCACAGCCCTAACAATCTCTTACATTCCAGTCGCTTTTATACATTTTGATAATACCTGGTTTCCACCATCGTTCCAATCATATTCCCCTCAGCTTGATCTTGCATATACATCTTATACAACTCGCCAGCTTCTTTTCACATCCATATTACTGACAGTTACACTGCTCTTATTACATTAGTTTTCACACAATTAATCTTCACTTTGTTTCTAACCTTCCAAACATTCTAAAAGAAGCGCTTTAATTTTATATTTTAGCACCTTCATTAATGTTCCGCTCAAAATGATCAATGTGTTCCTTTATTTTAAATCTATGTATTGATTCATCTTTCGGGATGGTTATCTACATTATTTAGGGCATTGATATTAACCCTACATACAGCCATTACATTATTATTTATAGCTTACTTAAATTCTTTTTTGTTTGCTTTAATCCTTCGTTTGTAATTACTTCTTCTATCCCTAGTCTCGGAATTCTCGAGTATTCTTCCTTCTCTCTACGAAGCAACAGCCTTTCAATTTTTATTTTCTTTTCCCATTCACTTTGATTACTCCAACTCATCCAAGCACATTCCACGTTCACCTTAGATAACTATCAGGTAGTACGATATTCCATTACTTCTATTATTTTAGGTAATATAAGAATATTTTTTAAACGTTAATAAAACATATAATTAAACACGACAAAGAAAATTAATAACACTCTGACTTAGTGTATTCGGGGAATTATTTGAAATAAAAATTAGGTTTGAATTTCACAATCCTCAGGGCTATTTGAATATTGTCGAAAGTAAAAAAAACAGGGATAAATTGACCAACGCTTGTAATAAATTCGCCTTGTGTAGTAAGTATGTTTATCCTCAACGGAATAGCCGAAATTTGGTGTAAAGTGTTATGTACTATAAACAGAGATGATAACAGCAATTTCATCCATTAGAAAAGAAATAAAACGATAGAAAAAGTTGGGCATAAATGGGTATTTATGTTTTACTAATTCTTTATTTTCCCATTTCTTTTAAACAATATGTACCTTCCAATTGTTGCAAAAAGCTAATAAAATATTTAACTTTCTCATATTAAGCAGAAATAATCAAGAGTAAATATAAATATATATCTATAGAACAATAGAAAATAAATAAGAAAAGAATAGGAAAAAAACCTCCTTATTTTCATTTAATGGCCTCACGTTAATTGCGTAGTGCAGATCTTCAAATATGATAATGACTCCTAAAAGACTATTCTTAATTACGCAAATATAAAATAAATGCATACAGCTAAATATTAATCAGGTTACCCGAAACTCTGATATATTTATTACTTTGTATATGTTTACAAATAGGGTAACCGTCGTTACACCTATTTAATTTAGTAAAATTCGAAAGGGTTGAGACAAGTGGTTAGTATAAAACAAAAATTGACAACCGATACTGTATCAGTTCCTGGGGGCAGGAATCATGCCACGTCAGTAAGTAATTTAAAAAGAATCATTCTAACACTCACTAAAGTACGAGTGTATCATTCGATTCTTTTATATTGATCCTCAATTACCGTCGCAGAAAATAGGTCTCTTCAAACTATGACATATAAACATCCAAGGACTACATCCGCTTTTTTGTGGCATGGAACATTTTATCCCAAGACTTCAGATTCACGGACTTGCAATACTCGGAGCGAGGGTATTACATTTCCCTGAAGCAGATTCGTGTATCATGGAACGTTTAGTTTATTTCATTACCAGACGAGCGGAAAGACCCTAGCGCTTGTAAAGATGACCTGTTCAACATCGCTGCAACCTCCATATTTGAACCGTCGTCTTTGTGCACCTGAGATTATATCTTTCACCTGTACAACCCATTACATGTTGCTTCCCATCCGAACCGAACAAATTTTTTTTTTCACCACAAAACACTTTTTTCCTTTTACAACTCAACAGGACCTAGTCAAGAGCGAAGTGTAAATTAGCTGATTTATTATATTTACTTATTATTTGTTTCTTACCAATGAGTTTGGTATTACTTTCACCTTACTCTAGGGACGCGAAACAGTCTGGCGACACACATACAAGTTAAATCCCGGCAGATCTGAAGAATAGTCTTTCATTAACGACCATTGCATATGCAATTTTCCATGGGACTTTTTTCAATGGTGATCCATTTTTCTCATAGAGTCGCATGACTCAATATACTTATGGAACTTAATTAAGCGTAAAATCACACATTTGACTGAATCTCGACCTTAAATCGTCTCGTAATCGAGAAAATTTAAAATTGTCTTCTTAAAGGTATTAAAAATATTTATTAGTAAAAAATATATAACCTTCATATTACATACAGGTTTTTTAACATATATTATATTATAAACACTTGACTTATAAAACATTTTTGATGTTATCATTAAAGTTTTAAATAATTATTTACTGAGACATACTTATCTTCACTTCCCCTGAATTCCCATAATGGTAAAACCAATAAACGTTGCAAAAAACAAACAAAATTAGGCAGAAACCGATGACTTATGGAAAAAGTACTTAAAGAATGTTTAAGCTTATTTTTGTATAATGTAATTAAAGAAAAAACATTCCGCTAAATATATTCGAAAGTAAACATTACAATTAATCTTCAAGGACCATTTAGCCTTCGATTCGGGGATTGTTAACTGAAAGACTTAGGAATCCTTTCGTTCTAAATATTTTATTTGAGTATGGTTACTAGAATAGAAACAAAATCCATTGACTAGTTTAGCAAACAAACCGCTTATGATGGTAAAAAAATCCTTTTCACTAATCTGTTGTTATACAAGTAGAAAACAAAAATAAGTTGCTTACCTCGGCAAAAAATATTACTTTAATTCATAATACTTGGATGTCTGCTGTAAAAATATTTCATCCTATAAAATAGAAACTGTAGGACTTTGGTCAAAATTTGCGGAATTTTGATCCTCTCTGGATAATTTAAAAAATATATTGAAATTACTTTGGTTGATTACGGATTTATTTCATTAAATTAAAAAAATTAAAATAATTAATTATACTTTTTATTAGATTAGTTTTGCTTTTCTTGGGAAAGGGCTTTCATCGACCCATGCAGCATTTATGTGGTCGATGTCGAATTGCTACTCAAGGGAAAAATTCGTGACACATTGACCTCATCTTACTATCCCACAGTATACAGGTCATCAAATTATTCTCTCTAGCTTGCTCAATGAGCAGAAGAAACCTCATATTCTTATCTTTGGTGTTGATATAGCTATTGCTCTTAAAGTTTCACACTTTTTCAGTTATAAAAACCTATCTCACTTTCAGAATCGGATTCTTTGTCATGTCTTTCTTAACACTTCACTTACTACTCTTTTAAAAGAATTGCCCACTAGCCGCATGGTTCTGCCTGCCTCATTTACTTCTTTGCCCTTTATTTCTTTTGCTTGCTATAAGGTATTCCTTTCACTTCATTATTGAGGGCACACTCACCTACATCTTGGGCACAATCCATCTTATTTCACATAAACTTCTTCTACGTTTTCAATATATTTATGTTCAAGCCTATTTTCCATCTCTTGCGGAGCTATCGCTAGAAGGAATTAGATTTATATGGTCAAGGCTGGACATAAGTGCCAGCAATCAGGGGAACGGAACTTTCAGCCTCATAATGAACTTGTCGCCAAATGTGACTCACTGTGATGACTAAAGTTACCTGATGTGGCTTAACTTCGCTACTCTCTAAAGAAGATTGTGACTCGGCTGACCCGTATCTCATAGATTAAGTCATTAGTAACGTTCGTACCACTGTAGAAATATGTAAAAGTTATTAATTGCTGTAGAGGATGGTGCCAAATGTAATTTCAAGCTTGTCAGGAAGATACAAGTACAAACATATTTTTTTGCACAAATTAAAGATCACTAATAATATTTACATTTTAAATATATAGATAACCAACAAACTGTCATTTTATTTTAAATTTAGAAAGCTAAACGCATAGAAAAGACAAAAATTCACTACAGCACCTCTCTATGCTGACGTTTTTTTCGATGTAAACGTCGCTACGGATCTAGATTACCTTGGGACTTCTACCCATGAAAATCAAAGGTTTAAATTATTAAATGGTCGTTTTTATTTAATGCGATAATAAAAGATGATTTTACTGATGTTATTCCTACATTTTAATGCAAGTTAATTCATAGCATCTTTTCTTTCACTTGTGTTTTTAATCTTCTCCACATTGTGACAGCAATCAGCATCACCATAATATGCCTTATTATCTGTGTATAGGCAGAAAATAATGCAAAAGAGCACAGACTATACATATTACGTAGAACAAAGCATAAGGCGATCCTTACTCTTTTTATACACGCACTACACACCTTTGATTTGTCCAATTTCTCTTTTAGGTCAGCCGCTTACTAGCATTTACTCGTCCTATGGAAACTAAATTATTGACGACGAGATAGATGTTCCGTAGAAAAATGGCATTTCACAGGAAGCGGGATACAAGATTCATAACTCTTCGGCATGGCAAAGAAGAAAAAGAAAAGTAGTTTTCAACACAGTAAACACCAAGAACTGAACCTCGCCCTTAGCCCAGAGGAGAGAGTAAAGGTCGATATAATTGTGGATTTTTAAAAATAAACTTATATTTAAACATTGATAGTTTTCGTACAACTCTAGTTAACTCCAGTAATTAATCCTAGAATAGGCTAAACTAGAATATATGTGTGTAGAGCAAATTTGGTAACGCTAGCAATTTGGAGAAAAAGATACAAATTGAAGGATAGTTTGGAAAATCTGGAAGTAAAAGGCCTCTGTATATGCAAGTAACTTTTATTAACACCCTCACAAATGAGTTAATATTAGTCAAAGTTTTTGAGAGTTTTATAAATCTTTCAAATAGGGATTAATTTGGCCTGGCCTATCTAATCAACGTATTTCTTGAAAAATCCAATATTTTTTCATGAATTTGTGATATTTTTTAAATTTTAATTTTCAATTTCACTTTTTTTTTCGTTTTTAATAAGTCACTCATTAGTCGAAGACCCTTTTTCTCAGGCGAAGCTGAATTTTACCTTGATGAAGTATAGCAAAATTAAATCTTATTCCATCTAAATCTGGTTTCAGTTCCTACACTGTTGGTCTATGTCGTTGGTCCTATAGACCCGCTGTCTGCTGGTAGAAATGACATTTTTATTTGTGAGGTAGTGGGGTCTCGGCCTATGCCTTCTATAACCTGGCTCAAGGGTATGATGATAAAACATGGAACGACCGAAGAGGTGAGTAGGGAGTTCTTTTGATACAGTTTTCAATTTAAAGGCATTAAAGCAAGAAAGATCCCATATCTTTATGTCTATGTGCTGTGAATTTATAAACATTGTTTTAACGCATAACTCAATACGCAAAATTTAAGTGTATCAAATTATTTGGAATCTTGTTCCTTTTTTATGGCTATAGTTTCCATCTTTAATAGTTTTTTTAGCCCAAGAATAATATTCTAGCTGAAACCAAAAAGATTAATCTATCCCTCCTTGACATTTATCTTTTTTGGTTACCTTAAAAAGCGTATGAATGATACAATACCTATGGTTTTTCGATGAATTGTCAGAACCAGATGGGAAAAAAGTAATTAAAGGAAAAACGGGCAGGAAATTTCTTACTTTGTTTGTTATTTACCAATATTTGATGCTCATAATTATTCCCATCTATCTTCTTAAAACCACTTTCTTCTTATTATCGGATAGTTGTTGTCGTAGGTTAGCCAAGCTCATATATATATATATATTCATTTGTTTATTAATTTTTAATAAATCAAATAAACTTTGACATGAGGCGTAAGGTCGTGCCTCGGTGATCGCTTGAGGATCGGGCTCTAAGAGTATAATCCTTATCTTTATTCTAGTGAATGCATAAACGGGGTTTCTTTCTTGACTTTATCAAATATTGCCACTTCAACTCGTTCGGGGTTAATTAAAACAATGCATTTACTAAAGAGAAATAAATTTTAATGACATAAACCATCACTAAATAACATAAAACAAATACCCATCTAATACACTTAAACAAAGAGAAAATGGGATTACTGGGTGAGCTCTCGTAGCTCGCTCGAGATAAAATTTTCGGGGTGAACAATTTTTAAGTTAAGGTTGTTGTCCTAGGCCAGACATCTATTAAACTGATTATTATGCACGGGGACATAAACAACAAGATTATTGTTTACTCACATAATGTAATGGAGATTAAATACTCGCAACCAGTTAGACTATCTCCGGAGATTTTTGATCGGAGTTAGTTGTTTGCTCCCTAGATGGCGTTTTTCGACCGGCCTGACGAGTTGACGGGTGACGACACGAGGGATCTCGAGGTGGAGGTGACTTCAAGCTAAAACTTAGCCCTTCTACTTTGCTTCCGGACGAGATAAAATCGTTGTATTCTTTTTATTTGTTTCTATCTAGTTGGGGTTTGTCCAACTCAGAAGAGTAGGATTTAGAGTCTTCAAACTTGGTAGCCTGAACCTCTATAATCTTAGGGCTCGAAGGGCACCGAACTTTTTTGGTACACTCTGGTTTTGTACAAGGACTGCAAGTTCTCCTTAACGTGCAGAAAACTTTTTACCGGTGATTTTTCTGTTTCCTGCTCAAACTCGAAAAATCTCTCGAACTGGTGACTTACTTGTCTCTTCCGTTAGATCGAACAAAAAGCATGGTTTACTCGAGTCAACCTGTTATATACACAAATTACTTCTGGGGGGGGGGAGGTGGATGAGGGGACTCGCAAGGTGAGACCTCAGGTTGGTCTCCCACGCTTTGCGTCTTGTAACTCGGAGAGAGGGTAATACGAGATCAGCAGTTTGCACTTTTGAATGGGTTGTTTATAAGTGCACCCTCAAAGGGCTTGCCTTTTGAGCTGAGGTTAGGAATCTGTCTCGTATCATTTACCCTTTTTCCCGTTCTCCTATGTTACTGAAGAACATTGGAGGGGCAAAGCTAAACCCAGATGTCTTTTGTTATTATTTCCTTGGTTTCGATACATATATATATATATATATATATATATATATATATATATATATATATATATATATATATATATATATATATATATATATACTAAACTCTTATATTCCTCTACAGTTGTTTTGGAATAATTAAAATATATAATGTTCCATTTCTGGATTTTTTGATTTGCGACCATATTAGCTTTAACTGCCTGATGACATAAAAGTGGAGGTCATACAAGCTAATGTTGGAATGGAAAGCCAACGAGTATCCCGGAGCCAAGGATGAAGCTTATTCCTGGGAAAAAGAAAAACTACGATTCCAAGGGCTTAGGATTTTTTAAGATAAAGTTGAAGGGGATTATGATAATATGTTTTAAATTTTCCTTCCGGTCATACATAAATGGACTGATATCCTTATGGGTGGTAGACCACGGCCAGTGGCAACTTGACGAAGAGCAGCCTGACGCTTATCCTAACCCTGCCAGACAATGGCACCATGATTTAGTGCAGTGGCTAAAATTCAAAGACGGATAGGTCTATTCAGCGATCACTCTAATCAGGGTTCACTTTATACAAGTATGATTTATGGTCTTGTTCTAAACACTTTCTCTACAATTTTGCACAATTGAAAATAAGAATACTCTTCGTGTGCCAAATATTGATGTGCCTCCATAATATTTTAACTCCTTTGCCCTTTAAGTATTTGGCGAGTGAGAGATCTTCAGTAGGCATCATACTAAGAACATAAATTCCCTGTATAAACTGTTGCCAGCGATCGTTTATAATTTAGATGAGACATTTCGCTACGCAGCAGAAGCAAAGTTTTTAAAACTCTAAGTGAACCATCAAGCAATGCAAAGGGAAGAAATTAATTGAAATATGGCTGTACCATATGAGACCCAATTTGTAGTGTTTGGTTTAATGCTGCTTTTTTCCGTCATTTTTTAAATTTCCAGTCGGTTGACAAAAAAGTGTACGCACCTTTAACAACCTTGTTTCTCTTATGATTTGAAGAGATGCAAATTCAAGTCTATCATTTGAAAATATAGATATACAGTGAGTGAGACCAATAATGAAAGAGAAATGTTGAATGCAAGTTTTATTATTTAATATATATATGGATTTAGTCCAACTTTGGCAGCAATAGTTGTTTAATATTTTAAGAAATTGACTCTGTTAGTTTACACCATTTATTGGAATTTACATATTAAACAATTCTAGCGGTGTGGCTCAACGCATTCTCATTTTAGAAGCCCGGAAATTATTGTTAACAATGAATCTATTGTAGAATATAACCGGTTTCTTAAAAGTGACAATTCCTTTCACAATTACCTCTCCTATATCCCTCTACAGCATGACAAATATAATTGCGTACATGATATCCATTTCAAATCATCTGAGGGTAACTCAGAATTTTAGGGTGAGACAAAGGCTGTAATAATTAAATAAGTCAACATGTCTTGAGGATTGAAAATGAGTAGAATGCGATTCGCTAAACTAAATTACATTCTCTTATTTTTCCAATGACAAGTTTGGATTATTCATGAGTACAACTTTATTCCCTTTTTAATATTGATGTTAGAAAGGATTGTCCTGAATAAATAAAGCTCTTGAATGAATATTTATAAGAATGAACCAGCGAGAAATTGGTTTGGTTCCGAAGTTACCTTTGCATGCGTGATTTATCGCTTAATCTAAACACTACGTTTTAATACTTGGTGATCTTTTATCACTGAATTTTTTCTTTGCCCTTAGATACGCTTAACAAAGTTATATTTTATATATATCATCATTACTTCAGTAACATTTGCTTTCAAATTATAGCAATTCATTTTCCGACTATTTGCTATCTTTGAAAAAATTAAAAGTTTCTCATTTTGCCTTATATTAATGAAGTCAACCTTTGTACACAATTATGTATTCACTTGACCGATGCACTATACTTACTCAGCAAAAAAATAGTGGACCACCAATTGCCTTCAATACATTGCAATCCTTCGTCCAAAAGAATCACACAATTCCTGTATCATTTACAGCGGAATGTTGCGTCTTTCTTCGGTGAAAATGCCAACCAATATCTTCAATAACGACAAAGGGAGAAATCTGCTTTGCACTTCCTCCTCTAAAAAATGCTTTGAAGAATAGTAGATGGATCAACTGATAGTGATTGTTGGAGTTTTCCTATTTTTTAAGGATAGGACTTTTAGATACAATTCATCTGCTGTAGATATTTTTTGCAGACATGCGATTTCTTTCTTTCTCCTCCATTTGTCTAATATTCTGATATTTCCTTAGTACATACTACACAGACTGCAAAATTATGCCAAGTTTTCGCCTAATAGCTCTTCGCATTTTACCTTGCTGGTGGATAAATACTATTTTATGTAAGCCAAAATGCGTTATCTTTGACAATGTTTTTAGATTCAACACTTGTAAATAAATGATAACAAATTACCATGTTTTCTCGCGATATGTTGCTGGTAACAATATGTCAATATACACAATATTTATTTGTTCTTCTCATGTTATGTTTAATGTGTAGACCAAAATGTTGCTGTTCTCTCGGGTTAAGTGTCTTTTGGTGTTTGAATGATCCATAAAGGACTTAACAAACAAAAATAATACATTCCTCTGAAATTCTTATGTACAAGGGATGGATTAAAAATGAATAAAAAAGGGAGGCAATATGCATAGAAATCTTTAAAAAAAACTTCAGAAATCCCGGAATACTATTGCAGAAGACCACCTTAAAAAAATGCAAATATAAAAAATTATTTTATTTTAGAAGCAACTTTCTGAGATCAAATAGAATATTTTAACTAGCGATTCGCAGGCAGACCTTTGGCCTATCCGGCTCTGGCATCGGATTTGATCTACACCTTTTTAAAAGGTTTCCATTAAATATCTCTTAAAAAAATACTCTTCGTCTACTTTTTCAAAGAGATGCTAATATTACTTATACCTAAAGGTAGAAAAAAAATTAATAGGATTTGGGGGGAAAAAAGGAAAAAAAAAACCACGCAAGGCTGTATTTTTCAAACTTAAATTTCGTCTTATGATTATCTTTGTAGTTACTAGATTTTAGGGGCCAGTAGTTATTTATTCGGGCTGAAAATAAAAATACAAAAATTGTTTTTGAAAGAATTTCGATAAAACCTTCGAATATAGGAAAAAAAACCCAAACAATCGTGGTTTAATTTTAATGAATTTTTTTGTTTTTTCCTAAACTTTAACATTTGTAATTCTATTTTTTTTAAATCAAAAGCATTTAATAATTATATTTATTTTCAAAAAATCAATTTGCTTTAAAAATAAAAAAAAATTAAATTAAAAAACAAGAAAATTGCAAACTATTCACAAATATTTTTCTTTTCAAAATATCGGGCAATGGATAAATTATAATTTATTACTTTATTGTCATTGTTTAATTATTTTTATTTCATATTGAAAAATCCGACATATTAAAGAGCAGCCATATGCAATCGTGTCTCATAATTTCTAGAGTAGGAATGAGAGAAGGATTCTCCTGAAACTAGTCTCGATTATTTAATAAATCCTACCCTAAAAAGAGTTTCCTATCGTCATTGCACTATTTTTTTAAGAGAGATACTCGTAATATCGTCGAGCCTGTAGAGGTAAATAAATTAATAAAAGATACAGAGCTCGATTTTCTACGTAGATGATCTTTATTAACGAGTGTACTCTATTTTTTCACGAAATTATTACAAAGTTTGACGAAGAAAAAAGCTGTACATAAATTTAATTTCCCTTGATTTTAGAATAAATTTTGACACCGCTTAAAAAAATGACTTAATAAAGGTAAAAGCGACAAAAGAATCATTTAATTTTGAATGATGTAAATAACTCTAAAGAATGCACTGTAGCGTCACAAAATGTGAATATTAAATCCCTTGTAACATTAGATTTACTGATTAATAATTTTGATCATACCTATCAAACTTATTTTCACTACTTATTTAGAAACAGAAGTTTATTAGAGAGGTAAACACATTCATTCATCGTCTTTTATTTGATATTCAAATACAAGAGTTAATCTCACTAAAAATGTTCACATACAAATTGATTCGACTCAGAGTAAAGGAAAATTGGGGTAAGAAACATAATGCGCATCCAGAGCCAATACTGTTGCTCTCAGCCAATTTGTTTGGAAATACGCTAATTTTTTCCATTACTGTCTGCATAATCTTTGCCATAAAATGCCATTAAGAGTAGCAACAAAAACCCTTATTCTTATCGCCTCTTTTCAGTTCAGATATTTTTCTTAAATATTTCACCTTTACGTAAATAATATGGTGGCCTTTTCTCGATTGTAAGCTCATTAATAATAGTTTAAATTATATATTTTTACTTCTTTCTATTCAATAATTGCTCAAAACTTTACTTTCAAATCGAAAGATATAATCCTGCCACTATACAAAGCATTCTTCCGTCCACACCTCGAATATCCGGTTCGATTTTGCTCTCCCTACCTAACGTAGGGGTACCAAACTATTTCCTGGAATCCGAAACACATCGTACAAAGATAGACTCCACTCATTTAACATAATATCCCGTGAAAGTAAAGGATTAAGTGGACAGTTGATCAAGTTATTCAAAATCTCAAAAGAATTTGCTGATATTAATTGTTGAATTTTTTTCGAGATGGACAAAATGGTCAACACACGCCAAAACGGTTTCAAATTAATAAAAAAGCGCTTTAACTCTTCTATAGCTCAAAATTACTTCACGTTTAAGATTACAAATCGATTAATAGACTGCCCCACCGGGTATCAAAGAGCACGTCAGTTAATATGTTCAAAAAACGCCTTGATAAGGACTTAAATAGTGTAAATATAACGTATTAGGAGCATATAAAAAAACGTCTTACATAATAATGAGTTAGAGAATAAAATAGATGAGCATTAAAAATATGCCATTGAGGCATGGAGTGAATGTGAATTCCCTTTTTCTTTCTCTGTCTGTACTATACGCATATTATTATACATCAATAGTAGGCAAAGCCGGCGGAAGAAGAGAATACTGTCCTATCACCCCTCCCCCGAGGTTCAGAGAAGCATTTAAGGGATAACTAAACCTACACATCAAAGGGTATACATGTACATAAATGTGCACCATAGAATTGAAATAATAAAATAACAGTATGTTAAAAAAGGCCAAATCGTACATATATAGATAAATGTGTACGGTAGAATTTAAAGAGTTAAAAGACAGCATGTAAAATAGGCGAAATCTTACGCATGTAGATAAGTGTGTACCTTAGAATTGAAAGTTTAAAAAAACAGCATGCTAAAAAAGCATGGTACACTAACGTTAGAAAGTGGTATTATAACACTATCTGTTATCGAACTGGCCTTGAGTGAACCTTAGGGTGTATGCTGGTCCATGTTTTCGTAATTCTGTACAATTTTATAAAATACAACAATTGTTTTCCATTCAATATATTATTTACTCTAATGCATGAATACGTTTAATGAGCTAAGGCAAGCGATTCCCGTGTCTATGTCTCTCTATAGAGAGCCACTTATTCCTTTTATAACTCTTCAACTTTCTCTTTGATTTAAAATTAACTTTATGCAAAAATAGCAAATTTTTTAGATTGAAATAGATATATTGAAGTAAACAAACAAATTTCTTTTGTTTCGGTTCAATTCTAACTAATATAATAATAAATCAAATACGTTGCCAGCTTTTGCACTAAGCGTGTTAATTAGTTAATGAATTTGACAGTATATACAGGACAATAAATCTCCTACACTAATCTTTTATTTAATATCATATGCTGTTTTTTCACCGAAAAAACTTTGTTTTTCATTCTGTATTCTATGTATATTTAAAAATACAATTTTAGATAGCGGATTTTATATTGATAAGTGTAACTACATTTTACACGCCTCTTTTCTATTTGGTGATCTATTATTCTGGAAATAATATGATATCTAACTATCTATCAATCCATCTATCAATCGAAGAGAGAAATCAGAGCGGGCCGATATTATAAAAAAATAGATGAGGTTTGTGAGTACGGTGACATATATGAAGTTTGTATATTCATGATCATTCATTTGCCAATGCCTGGCTAACATTATATCCAAATCTAACATCAACAAATGAAAAACTCTCTGGACAACGTTTTTGAATATTGTTCTAAAATGTGAAGGTTAAGTACAGCAGCCTTTAGATGATGTATTTATTATTAGCCAGGTAATAAAAAAAGAGAATGAAGATTGAAAATCACGAACCATCTAGGTGAGATTTAAAGGTTAATTCTGTTTTTGATCCATTTATTAACCTTATATTTACTCATGAGCTAATAATCCTTCACTTTTAAAATTTACATATCTAGAGTGTGTTTTGCATCTTTTTTTAATGTAAAATCCTACTCAATTCTGCTTGGCGCAGAAAAATGGAAAATTTTCCCCTCAAAGTAATTCTTGAAACTGAATTATATATATGAAAGGTGTACCTGAAGCTATAATGCATCATTAGATGCATTTATTAAAAATTGTATAGATCTATAAATTATAAAAGACAGCTACCAAATTAATAAGTTTTTTAGATGAAAAGTTGTAGGGAAGGGTTAGACACTAGTCGGAAATTAGGCACTCAATCATTATCCGCCGAGGATTTCGAGGATGGTTACTTTCTTCACACTTCTTCAGCCCAATTTTTTATTATGGAAAAACATTAAATATTATTTTAGTTATGCCTTTTAAATGTTTTATCGTTTCTCTTTATTTTTTCTATATATTTTTTTAATTATCATTAGATGTGCTGGGTCGTATTTTCCTAAAAAAGGTTATTCGTGTCTATTTTTTTACATTTTAACATCTCTCAGTTTGTGTATCATTAGACAAGATTATAAATAAAGTTTGTTTAATTCTTTCCACATTTTTAAGCTTAATAATAAACTCGTTATAGTTACACTACCAATTATATTAAGGTCGCTGTTTACCTTTAGTGTATTTTGAGTTTCACGCAATTTATTTTCCTTTTTCCTATTTTAAATATAGTTTTATACTTTGTCATATATTCATTTTGCTTTTATGCCAACGATACCAAGATGAGGCTTATATCTTAGTACAGAGGTAGCTTGAAAGAAATGAATAGAGAATGCATATAAATCTAAATATCCTTCATCAGAACAATGAAATAAAGTGGAAATAATTTAATTAATATGGGTTTACCACCAGTTTATCTTTTGTTAGAGGGATTTTATTATTCATTGGGTACCTTCATTTTCCGTTGACTCGGGAAACAACAAAAGAAAAGAGAAAATTTAAGAAAAATGCACGTGGGAAATATTCAATATAACTAAGAGAAAACATCCTCAGTGACTGGCAGGAAGTTGTAAGCACAGTATGAGGTTCATTCAATATTATAAAATTCACATACTTTTAATTGCTCCTTTTGTATTCGTTCATCAATCCTGCCAGATTAATTAGCCACTACGTATATATTTATTTTGTTATAGGAATATATAAAAAAGGAAATTTGAAGTTCTTTCCCTTTTTTTAGTGTCTTAGATTATAAACAGCATGAGTGTACTAAAGATTAAAATCAAAAGTCAAAGAAAGATCAAACATAGTATTATAAAAGAAGATTCTAAATTTAGATGAGCCGTGAAGCTTGTATGTATATTACCCTAATGCAATTGAAAGGTGAATTAATAGAACGTCTTTTTATTACCACAAGTACAAAACTAAGTTTGGAACATCACGTTCCTTACTACGGCTGAATTAAAACCAAAAATCTTGGAACTAACACATATTTCTTATATATAAAATGATTAAGAAACAAAAGCAAAAACAAGAAAAAATACTAATAATATCAACTTTTATGATAAAGCATGAAATACAAATCATCTTTACACAAAAAGGCTGGTTCCTCTTAATGGTGAGCTGATTCTTATCTGGGAGATAAGAATCGATCTTATAACCTCATGACACGGGAAGTACTATTTCGAGAAAATAAAATTTTGGAGAAAATCTATCAAAGACGCTGAACTACCTCTCACTTGAGCTGTCATTAAATGGATAAATTAATCCTGTTTTTTTACAAATGACATCAGATTAGTGGAAATTTGTTTTGAAATAAAGCATTAGAATTGCTGCCTGTGGGTACAAAATAACTGTTTGTAAAGTCTGGGATCAGGCACTTTCAGATCACAATTTTAACGTGCAATTTTATTCAACCCCTAATTTATTATGAGAGCGGATTAGTAAGGATTATTTTGTTTTCAACACAATTTTGGAACCTAAAGTATACTTTAAGATTATAATTTAAAATTACTCATATTACATTTAAGGGAGCGGTTTTATGAATAAAATGCACTTAGTTTGATTGTCATTTAAAATATGTGAAGAGGGATAAATTTTATTAGTCCTAGTTTTTAAGTTACGATAAAATCTTTTTGTGTCTTGCATTGGCGCTTCATTAATAAAAAAATGCAGAAAAAGATGTTTTGAATATTATGAATTTGACTACCGATGAATTTAAGATCCTATCCTTTGTATGAACGAAGGAACTTGGTTAAGACAATTGATTTTGTTAATTGTATCACTATATTTACGATAAACAGTCAATTTAAAATTGATTAAGGGGGATCATGTGCTCATCCACCTTAAAATAGATCCTAACCTTTTGTTGGTTTCTACTTTTGTGGAGTGGTTCACTACAATAAATTTCAAGATATGTAAGAACAAATACATAAGTATGCTAGTTGATTCTTACATTTTGTCTTATTCCTATGTATGCCTATTTCCCACTGATATTCTTAATGTCTTTGATTTAAGAGCTCCATTATGATGATCATTGGTGGTG
Organism: Ceratothoa steindachneri; assembly: GCA_963969495.1. NCBI lineage: Eukaryota > Metazoa > Arthropoda > Malacostraca > Isopoda > Cymothoidae > Ceratothoa > Ceratothoa steindachneri. Next base: position 177,561,669 of record OZ018318.1, read on the forward strand.
ATTTCTCAGCAAAAGATTTCCATATTCACAATCACGATTGGCTCTTTGCGATCCAAGGCAAAATAAATTTAACAAAGCACGGAGATCCTGTCTCATTTTGTGCCTACCGAACAATATTTCGTTTTTCTCATTTCAGATATTCCTGAAGCTTTCTTCAACCTTGCTTCTTTCCTAAACCACAAAAACCTCAATGAGGGCCATGATGTATAATTTGAGTGCAGCATCATAGCTAATCCAAAGGTCTATAAGATTTCATGGCATCATAATATAAGTATTCATTTTTTGTTTCGAATTAAGTAAGATGCTACATGTCTCACGCACAGCGCCATTTAGGGAACGTTTAAAATATTTTAAACTACAAAGGACTGTAATTAGCATTGAAAAGGAGAATCGAGAGGTTAGTACATGCGGAGTTTGTGACAGGATTCATAGATTTTGCAAAAGTGGTCGGGACAGTAACTCTATCATACACTGTGTGTAAAATGGAAGGCAAAGCAAATGATAGTGAGTGGCAAACGAAATGATTGCATGCAGGCGCGCGAGAGTTCATAATTTCAAAGGGTTTAGCAGAATTTACATGTATACCTACACATACATATATATTTTATATTGCGTAAATATATCTTAATTGAGATTGGTGCACTTGAGACGAGGTTCACCAATTTTGGTCACAAAAAAACTCGGATCAGATTCTTTGAGAAGACCTAAAACGCCAAAGGTATTCGAATAAATAGATGCAAGAACGGCTGATTATTATTTAAATACAGTATGACCCCCGGAAATGGGAAATGAATAGTCAAGCTAGATATTGGATCAGACAAGATTATCTTTCAAAAGGTGGCTGGTAAATAAACTGAAGCATTCTGGACCTTCCAGCTATGCATCCCATAAATTATTAAATAGGATGTGTGAGCTCACCTTTACTCATTGGTATCTCCCTTCAAGGCATTATTTTGACTTTATTTTAATAAATACTCCAAAAGATAACTAAACATCAATAAACAAGACGGAGGAATTTAGTAAACATAGCTTAATTAGGTTTTAATTAAACTTCATGTACACCAGCCAATCATTGAACTGATTTGGCGTTAGTTTCATCAAGCTATACTCAATTCTTCATTCAAACACAAAACCAATATTTTTATTAAACATTCAGAAAACTGAAGTTGAAATTAAGTGGACAATTTATGATGCCAAGAAAATAAATAATATGTAAATTTAGCCAAAGGAGTTTCAAAAACAAACAAAATTTCAATTTTTCTTTTTCTACTTCGGCGTCATTCTTCGGGTTTTACTTCCTTTCAAACCTTGCCGAAAATCTCGTAAGAAAACCAACCTCTATTATTGAAGTAGTACTGGTTAGGAACTCAAGAAATCTCATCTTTAAGCTACTCATGCCCTATCACCTATCATTCATTTTAAATTCAGAATGTACTGCTCTCCTTACTATAATTTTTTTTTGTCATTCGTAATCTTTGTATTAATAAAATGACAAAACATCATTTTATTACACCTAAATATCTTCCCCAGAATCAATAATAATATCAATTGTTTAAACCAAAGTTGATTCGACACCCATAACGCTAATAAAATTCCCTTCCCAATCAATCCTTTCATCTTGACACTTCCTTCGCTCTTCCTTAAAACCAACTTTCGTGAAACAATGAGAGATAATGCAACCTTCATAGACAACACTTGCAGGAAACCAATGGTTGCTGGTGTTTGGTCATTAACTTAACAATTCATATTGAGCTTTCACATCTGCTCCATGATTTATTTACTGATGAAAACTTTCAGTGGCAATTCCATCAATGGTAGCAATTTCTCAGGGCAACAAAAGAATAATAATGAAACAAGTTTTAAGGTGGAAAAATTCAAAATGTTCGAAAACAATATGATGGCATCCTAATTATTTGTTCAATGCAATGAGTCATCGTATCACAAGAGATCTAAACTTTGATACTGAGGTCATAGAATTTGACACTTTGAGAGGACGAAGAGATGCAAGAATGATCGATACTAAGAAGAACGAATAAGGAAGAAGAATTTTAGGCCGTCTATCGTCGTGCAATTTATAGCTGACAGATGATCTTAAACCAAAAGAAATAAATACCATCTTCAGACGTTGGACCAATCATATTTTAAGGATGTATATCAATAAAAACATGTAAAAAACTAATCATTAATTTTAGATAATTCACAAAAGTTGTTATAACCACTAACAAGGTAAATATTTTAGGTATATTATTCAGTTTGAAGACGGTATTTATTTCTTTTGGTTCAACATCATCTGTCAGCTATGAATTGGATGTTTGATGATGATGAAACTTATGAACTCCAACAACATAATGTTTCTCTCCAAAGAATAAGTTTATAGTATAATAGTTTTTCTAATGACTAAAAATCGTAACAGACAAGACAGTAACTAAGGAGATAATTTGTCATATTTAAGGCAAACAAACTCTTACTCAAGTTGTCCTAAGATCGAATGGACCTCCAGACTGAAGAATATATCTATTTTTAATTTTTAGCCGCGTATGACTATACCTCTCTAGGTCGATCGGTCGCTCGGTCCCCGATTTTCTTTTTTATTTTCGGTAATAATATTGTAAGTATTCGACTGATTATAACCAAATTTTTTAAAGTCTCATGTTGTTGTACATTTTCTTTCGAATGAAATAATTGACAAAGTCCTCCCAAGGTTAGCCGGTGAATTATTTGGCAATAACTTCATAACTATTCGTCCGCTTCTAACAAAATTTGAAACTCTTATGTTGTTTTACATTTTCCTCCGAATAATATAATTTTCCATGTCCTCACATTGTTAGTCCGGGAATTATTGAAAGTTTTGAATGTCGTAAGGTCATGAATCAGAATAAGTGAGAGCACGCGACTTTTTAGTCAGCAGAACCATTGAAAAGAAATTCTGAGCAGCGTGTAGGAGAGTGGCTTCCTCTTCCTATTTAATTTAGTTACGAGTGAAATATTGTTCCTCTTTCCTGCTGGTTATTGAGCCAAAATATGTGACGAATAACGGGTTTCCTTTTAATAAAATTTTAAAACATTATCTCACATCTAAAGCTTCAAACCACGTTCATTTATTTTAATAAAATGAGGTAATGTTTCTGATGGAATTGAGGCACTTATTTAACGGGATTATTTAGTTAACTCGAACTGATGGTCTGTTTTGCAATCTACCTAGGTTTTACGTTTAATACTTAATTGGAAACTCTGTAAAATGAAATGACATTTAGCCCTGGCAAGCAGCTTACCCCCAACCCCCCCCTCTTCGGCCAGCCACTTCCACTTCCTCGACTAGTCCCTCCCTGCACCTCCTGGCCTGTCTGTTCGCCTACATTTGTCTACATTCCGTCAGTTAGTTTGTTGAGACATTTTATATACTATATAAACTGGAATACATGTATTAATTAACCATTCTAACTCTGAAGATGATACTTGCCATATAGAAACGCGTCAGTCTATAGGTGCATTAATTTACTTCGAGCTTTTTAAAATTAATAAATCTTATTCTCTAATGAACTTCATTAGGCTTATTCACGTGTTAAACAATAAAGAAAAGGTAAACATAAGACAAATTGAGGAGATTGAAAAGAAAATTATTAACACAAGACTAGCGGTCGCTTACAATAAAATCTCCCATAATGATTATATATATATATATATATATATATATATTGGTTTTTAAAAAATAATATGATAAGAGGGATGAAAATTTGACTTGAATGTTATACAGTTATTATAGCAACTAGTTTCCACCTTCACACTGCATCAGGCATTCCTTGAGAGCGCTTCTCATCCGTCTACCATCAGTGGAAATATTGCAGTTTAATTTACTATGTAGGGAAATCGATATCCCAGCCTCAAAAATGAGGCCCTGTTCGGTTACCGCAACGGCCTGGCATTTGTAGGAGTAACCCGATTACTTAATTCCTTCCCCTCTATCTCACTTCGCCTCGAGTACCACCCGAAAGGCCTTCACACAACCACGACATGCACTAATCATCACATTTCGAGTCCAGTGAGACTAACATTGGTTAAACCGACAATATTTTCCCTGAGTTAGTATTTAATTTCACTTCCTAAATGAAATTAGAGGAACGTCGACCAAATGCTAGAATGTGCCTTTAGAGCTAAGTGAAAGACGCTCGGAGAAGCACCTTGAGAGGTGGTTGCTTAATTGCTAATACATCACTCCCCCTCCTTCCCCTACCCCCAGTGGAGTGGTGAAGTATATATGCCGATAACTTTAAAATAACGAGAAGATCGAGTTAGTCATGGAGACAACGAAGTCCGGCTAGAGGTCCGGCAACCAACGAAATGAACACGGAAGAAGCTCATGCTGAGCCTGTTCCTGGTGGTCACACCGAAGTTTAAGTTAGTTTGTATTGAGAAACAAGCTCAACTATCTCTCGTCAGAGAAACTCCCTATCCTGGTTTACAACAAAACTCAGGGATAGTCCTCGCCATTGAAGAATACCGCAAAGTGAACTTCCTCAAACACTCCCCATTCGTCAAAGGATTCACTCGTTTGCTTATTGCTCATCAGTGCAAATTATTCGAAAGTTAACCAGAACATTGAAAGAAGCATACTTTTCCTGTCTCGTTGGTGAAATCATCTTCCCAAGACAAGGTAGTTAACGCCATCCCTCGCGCGTTCCGAATTCACTTGTGGTCCTTTAATCCTATTTTAGCATCTTGCTGCAAACAACATTCTTGCGTCTACCTAAAAATTGTATTTGTTTTAAAAGGTAAATAAATTCCATTATCTTTTTTTGAAGGTCAATTAGCGTTCAATATTAAAGTGAGAGTTTAGTCAACCATTACTATATATTAATTTATGTAATTTAGTAAGTCTCACTTAAACTTGTTTAATTGATAACTGTGTAGTTAGTTTTGTTAGATTTCAAATTTTGTTCATGTTGTAATTAAAGGTCTATTTCTTAGAAGTATTTAAATTAATCCTCGAAATGCTGAGCATGGTCCTAGAAACCCTCAAAGATTAAAATAACGTAATAATAATATAATATAGCACTCTTAGAAAAACGTAATAAAGGAGTTTTTTTAGGACGTAACAAACCTATACGTTCGTACACCACCAATCGGTCTTTGCAATACCACAACATACTATTAAGATATAGAGTTCCCCCACGAGTGGGTGAAAGAGATCCTATGTACTGCGACGGCAAATGTCAAGGTTTAAATTTACAATTGATATATTAAGTTGAGGAATAGGTTCTTGCGGTTTTATCAAATTTATTCATTACCATAAACAATTTTAGAAAAATTTAATTTTTAATTGATAACAATATGCAATTTAATCAATAATGTATTCTCTGTTGTTATTTACGAGTTCTTCCCGACGTTCAACTAGTTTTTCTTTGCCGTTGCAATAAAAATCTTTGGATTGTGACTCGAAGAATTCGTCTAACCAGGTTCTTAATTATCCATCAGTATTGAACAAAACGCTGCGCAAATTGTTGGAGAGCGATCGGAACAGATGGAAATCCGATGGAGCCAGCCAAGTCTTGCGAATATGTAGAAGGCGGCAGGATTTCCTATTAAGCGTTTGGATGTCGTCTTTTGTCATATTAGCAATGTGATGAGGAGCATTGTCGTGTTGCAGTAGGACTCCATAACGTCGATGGGGTCGCTTTTCACGAATAGCTTCGGCAAGTCGATAAATTTGTTGAACGTAGAGCTCTACATTCACAATCTCGTTGTTCGCAAGGAGTTCATAAAGAATGATGCTGTCACAATTCATCTACACTCACAGCATCGTCTTTCGTGGATGAAGTCCTTGCTTTAATGGCGAGAGTAGTTTTTTATTGGGGATAAGCCATTGTTTTCGATGGTTAATGTTGACATAAACACACAACTTTTCGTCGTCATTGATGATGCGGTGAAGAAATCTGTCCTTATATCCACGAGTAGCCTTGTGACGATCAAGCAAACCTGCGGCAATCGTGGAGCGTTGAAGTTTGTTGCTTCTGCTTAAAACGTGTGGAACTCATGCACCGAGTTTTTTAACTTTCCCCATCGAATAAAGGTGATTTACTACAGTTTTCTGATCGCATGTCAATTGTACAGCCAATTCTCTAGTCGATTGACGAGGATTTTCATGAAGAAGGTCGTTCAATCGATCTTCATGCAACTTAATGTGGTGACCAGAACGTTCTTCGTCATTGAGATTGAAATGACCGTTTTTAAAACGTGAAAACCACCATTGAGCTGTGATTTCTGATAAAGCATTTTCTCCGTACACAGCGCAAATATCGCGACGAGCTTTGACTGCGTTTGCATTGTTCCCGTCTCGCTTGAAAATGAATAACAACAAGTGTCGAAAATTTACCTTTCTTTCAACTTGAGGGTACCGAACAAAACTTAAATTATTACAACTTTTAAATAGACCGCAATAACTTATTACTCAACTTCAAGACGTAGCCTAAGCAAAAGCCTAATAGTCTACGCTGTTAAGAGACGTAGCCTAACCTTTGCAAATTTGGTTCTCATTATTTATTATTTTTTCTTAATATGTGCACAAATCACGTTAACAAAACTTAAATCAACACAACATTCAAAAAAACGCAATAACTTATTCCTCAACCTAATAGTTTATTATAGGACAGTTTAGATTCGTCAATTGCAGAGAGTGATTTTCTTGGCGTGGATGAAAAAGTTCCGCAGGCGTGCCTGGTGCAGTAAGAAAGTGGCAATTCATTCCTATAATAGCTGATTCTAATGTTCAGCTTATTATTTATCTTTGTATCTTATATTCTCCCATTTTGATGTACATTTATCTTTATGTTTCATTGCTAAAAATAATGAAATTTACTGAATTAATTAAGCTACAATGAAAGCCGCTTTGCTTCCATTTCACCTTGAGAAAATAATCCCAAATTGAATTCCGAAGGCAAAGACGATTTTTGCGGCTTCCTTTACATATTATTCTATAGGAGAGGAAATTACATGTTTCTGGATATTGAGAATAAATATACATATATGAACCAAAGTAGGAGAGAAGGAAAGGTAGAAGTGATAGAAATAAATTAGGAGCGAAGAAGTTTTTTGTACAAATATTGGCAGTTTATTTGTTATTTGTTATAATATTTGTTTTTATTATTTAAGTGAGAAGAGTTGATTGTAGTATGACATGACGAATGATGATGGTGACGCACTTGTTTTGCTTCCCTGAAAGCTGTAGCGTGATCTCCAAAGACGAAATTACCAGTACTAATGATAAATAAGTTCTTATTTCTGTCCTTGATGAGGCTGAGTTCAATCTTTAGGTTGTTGGGAAGTCGATCTTAGGGATCAGTTGACAAAAGACTTTGGAAGCAAACCAATTTTAAAGAAGGAGTTACTGCTATCCATCCAAGAGGCAGAGTTTAGGATCTAGTCAATTGAATGGAGGATTCTACGAACGGATTTACAGTAGGCAGTGTATATATTACTCATATTGGACGAAATAAGTGGTTTAAAAGGTCCAAAGGGCTCCTGGAACAGTAACGTCAATCTCTGATAGAGATGAAGTAGAACATCATGAAATTAACGTTCGTAATTATTTTTCTAAGATTAGGGACGGCCGATTTTATCTATGGAAGAGCTTTATATATTAGAAAATTTTCAGGGTATTCTACCTGGAAGAAAACGTGCGCTTCATCAATTTATGGATCAAGTATTACGACCATAGAATCCTTATGGGCGAGACGAGCAGTTCCTGAATGGAGTAGGTGTAGCAAGACTAGAAAGATTTTTAAATTATCCTTTGATTTTCAATAATTAGTCTTTCAAATATTCTAGAGCAAATAAGAAAAAGCTCTTCGTAAAAATGTAATAATTATGCACACAATCCAATTTTGGGTGACATATCAGGAATTAATCTTTTAATATAGCAGAAAACGCACGGAATTTGAAGAAAATTTTATCAAGGAGTTTATATAAGAAAAATACTTAAGTCCCTATGAAAATTTTAATAGGGATAGGAGGTTTCGAGGAAAATTTGGAGACATTTTTATTTTTCAAGTAACAAACTAGTCGTCATAATGAAATACGAGTACTAACATAAATATTACGTGTGAGGTTATATGTTTCGAGTTTGTTATAAATGGTAATATGATAAACATTCAATGGTCTATTGGTCAATAAAAGTAAGAAAAGAGTACGATATTATTCTTTTATTAAACGCCCTTGACCATAATTCAACAATTAAATACTGATTTAAAAATAATAGCAAAGCGATAGTACGCTATTTCGTTTCTTATAAACTGACACAGAATTGTAATGGCTGACTAGGATTTTTTTAATGATTACATTAAACATTGTCGAACCATTAATTTGTTATCTTTATACAAAAACACATTTTAATATCATAAAATGATGACATATGGTTAGTTTCTCATAATTCTTCCCTTTTATTATGCAACGTTTGGTCAGCTTTTCTCCATCCTTATTGGCTACCCACCCTAAGAGATAGGAATTAATAAGTTGAGTTTTAGATAGTGTCGATAAAATCGGAGGCAAATAGATTTTTCCACAACATTTTTTTCTTAGTGTTTATTCTGTTTCAGGCCATTATTTTTTCCTTGTCTCTAGTTTTCAGGAGAAAAATAAGATGATTTAAACCCTTAATTATTCTAATTTCCTATCTAATGAACGATAATGCACCATAGATAAATAAAGTGGTGTTTGTAGGGGGAGGACATTTTCCCAATATCGTAAAGGGCAGGTCATTTTTCAGTAAAATTCTCTTAAAATTCCCTTCATTTTTTTTAAAATTAGTCCTTGAAAAGAAGATGATATCTTCATTGACCTCAACCCAAAAACTACATGACAAGATTATTGTAAGCGTTTATTTATTTAGTCTAGGTTAACAGATTAAGATTAAAAATATAAACTAAACACCAGAAAATCAATCAAAGAAACAACAACGCAAAACAAACAAAGAATAAGCTCTCAAAAGAAATGATGAGGTGTAGAAGAGAGGGTAGCCTTGCATAAGTGTTTTAACCTGCACCTAACTTCATATGGTTATATGATAAGGGGAGGGAGCTGATCCAGCCATAAACGGAGCAAATTTTACGAAGGGAAGAAAGAGATTATTTATTTTCTCATTATTGAATCTTAAACTAATTTGAGCGGCATAATTAAAATTTATATGACGTTTCAACTATTTTAGTACGGTAGCGACCTGAGTAATAAATTTCAACTGCTTATTGGTCAAAGAAGGATGTCTCTAGGTAGGCAAGCGAAATGCCATCTCTAATGCGCTGTTGTCAGTTTCCAGGTTAACGTCAGCTTCCTGAATTCGGCGATGTATGTAATTGTCTGGCAGTTTACAATGGTGCGCAAAACGCTCTTCATTTGTTTTATGTTTTCATGTTCATCAGTGAACTGCTTGAAGAAAAAATATAGCTATTCAAATGCATTTATCATGCAACCGGCTTATTTATTCATAAGAATGCTAAGAGTTGCGTAATATATGCCTTGTTATCATTGTTAGACCAATTTATTGGAGATTTTATACTTCTAAGTGCTACCTTGGGCAGTTCGTTAATGATCCCTATGCTAATTCAGCTTCTCTGCATATTTACAGTAAAAATAAGAAGCCCAAAAATATTATACGGAATTTATAGCTGCTTGTAGTGTGGAATTCTTTTAATACATTTATCTTCTAAGAAAGCTTTGAGCATTCCGCGTCGAGTAGAAAATGCATGCAGAATTCGAAATTATCAACACATTCACCAATCGACATTTATAATGCTTTAAATTTAAAGCAAGCAGTGCAAGTGCTGAAAAAAATATTCTAGTTGTGAAATATGTGGTTCTTGGTCATATGATTAAAACAAAATGTCATATATGAAAAGGAAAGAAAAGGGACTGTCAAATATATCATCGTTTAAAGAACTCATTGTAGTGTGGAATGATGATTTCAGACATAGTTTCATCAAAGAAATTCGTATGAAACAAAGAGTAATTTGAACTTTTCCACACGCTTCTTTTTATCCAAAGCAGGTAATTTTCCAGAAATTATTTTAAGAGGGAATAATGGGTTTCTCAAATTCTTTATATGAAATATTGTTTAGCGACCTAAAACAACAGTTGTACCCAACCTGATCTATATCTCATTAAACGGCTGGAAAGGGCTTAAAATGATATTATAAAGGCAGAAATGCCTGAAATAATTAGTAAACGTCCTATTTCATTTGCTCTCCTATGTAATATAATGCCTGAGAAGAAGTTTCAACAAAAAGATAATAAAAAGTATACTATATGTATGTGTTTATCTTGTGTTATTTATATTAAAGTACCGTTTTTAAACGTTTTGTAATTTCATTGTAAATATATTTTAAACACAATAAAATACTTCCTGAATGGTTATTATTTATGAAAAATCTGGGGCTTCTGTGAAACATCTTAAAATCTAAAGCTGGGAAATTGTAGGTTGAATATAAATTTCTTTATAAGCTTGATCTTTCTTAAAATTTTAACACCCATTTTAAATTTATACAATGTTTCTGGATAGAGATACAATCATAACAGAACTAGACTTTCTCTTAGTATGTGAAAACTACAAAAGTTTAAAAAGTATCCTTGCATAAGCATCATTCAGCAAGAAATTCTACACAGATCTTATTTAGGTAAATCGGTGCCTTTGCAATGATTGGTAGTGATAATATAACTTTTGCTTAATCTGATAAACTTCTGTCACGAATTATTTAAAAAACCTTTTCTAATAAATTTTTCACTTTCTCAAATCCAGTGGATGATGTAGAGACTGGATGGAGACTGATAGACAAAATGTACTCAATTGTTTTTCGGAGAGGACAGCGAGCTCTTTGATGGTCTGGATTCAAGTGCTAACTCTACATCATATTCTCTCTCTATATATATTAATTTACATATTAATATATATATATATATATATATATATATATATATATATATATATATATATATATAAAGCAAAGAACACACAAACAACCTTGAAAATAAACATGAAAAGGATTAGCCTGATCCATAGAAACTTTGCAAATCATGCAGCTTTAATACTTCCTTCTCGTTGCACTACTGCCTCCCTCCCCCCAACCTTGTATTATACCACCTCACTCTCACACAATTCAACTTCACCTATTCGCAAGGAAGAAGAAGAAGAGAGGAAGACTTGATTAAAAAAGGGTCAAATTGATTGTTTGGTGGGATATTAAGGGACAGGTCGATTACGAACTGTTAGACAACAATAGAACAATTAATCCTTATCCCTACTGCAATCAATTTGGTCTTGAGAAAGTAATCGTCAAAAGAGGGAGATTAAACTCTTGAAGACGATCACTTTGGGAAATATTGCTTAATCTTCCATATTCTCCTGACTTTGCTCCTTCTGATTCTGACTTGTTTAAGGGATTACAGAACCATTTGGGTGGTCTTAGGTTGACGTCAAGAGAAGAGATTGAAAGCATTTGGGATTTTTATTTGGCACCAAAACCTAAAGAATTTTAAAAGTAAAGCATTTTTAAGCTAATTGATGGAGTGAGGTTCTGGAAAGTAATGGAGGTTATGTTGACGATTAAAACTTTCCATAATCAAAATCTTTTTCCTATATATATATACCTTAAAATCGGTCTTTACTTTCGTTCCAACATAATATTTTGCTAAATCTTCTGATGTGTCGACTTAAAGATATCAAGCCTGTGAGAGCGCCAAAGCTTCTTCCGTTAAATTTAAACTTTTAATTTGTAATTAAATTTATAGCACAAGTTACTCCTCTAATTTTTCTTTGCCTTAATTATCCAATAAAGATGATAAAAAAGATTTTGAAAATGAGTAAAGCGATTAATTTCCCATAATAGTAGTTTCTCTATAAATGTCTCTATTTCCTGTAATATCTGTATTTTATTTATGAAGCGAAAGACACTCTAATTTATAAGCTTGTTAATAAACATCCTAAAAAATATATCATCTCAAAGAATCTTCATTTCAATTTTATAAAACGAATCAAAATAAAACCATCGCTAAATCTTTGCAATTTTGGTCTGCAATTTCTTCTCCTTTGCATGATTAATTCTATGCCCAATAAGAGAATATTTTAGGGCTTCTTAATTCTTTTTAACATTTCGCCACGCGTTGAGGTTTTATTTAATGATTTTGATTAAATGTCAGTTTTTAAACAAAAATAATTAAATTGACAAATCGGGTACCCATAACAATGAGTATTATAATATTCATTTTTATGTGTATCCGATTTGTCAATTTAATTATTTGATTGGTTTTGTACTAACATTATTTTATTTATCTCCATCTCTCCTTGCTCCCCTTTCCTAACGTAACTGCTTTATTCTCATCCCTGCCAATCTTCCTCTTTAGACTAAATCCTTTTCCGTTAATCGTTTTAACCCCTTTGGCTCTGTTCTTGACCCTTTTTGCCTCTTGGTTTAACCTCGCTACCTGCTAGAGTTAAATCTTAATGTGAATTTTCCCATGCCTCTGCTATTTCATCATTTTTCATTTCTTGTCTTAGAGGCCATCCTTTTTTTTACTTATATACCTATACCCTTATTATATTATTTTCACTTATAGTTTTCATTGAGAATGAACTGAATATAAAGTTCGAAAGTACTCGGAAGCACCTTTTCATTTGCTTGAGGGACATTGCATTTATTGCGAACCTCACGTCATACTTTGTGAGTTACTCATTTCATATATATATATATATATATATATATATATATATATATATATATATATATATATTGCGCTGAGTTAAATCGATAAAAGTTGAAAGTCTGCCTAAGGGGTAATGACCGTGCCAATATAAACTCTATTATCGTTAAAAATAGTGATAAATAAGTTAAGTTCGAACTCTTGAAATTGGCATGCATAAGGTGAATGGTCCCTATTTTATATGGAATGCGTGTGAAAGGCTGTTCCTCAAAAAGCATGTGATGGAATCCATATTAGCTACAGAGAAATTAAGCTTACAGTGACCTTACTTATTTAGTGCAATATAAAATGTGAGTAAATAACGAGCAAATTGATTGAGATCATTATTATAAGATTGTTCTATTGTGATGCTTGATCGAAGGATTTGCAAACACAACAACTCTAATGAAGTCTCCATTTATTGAATGGGCAAAAGAATAGATATATAATAAAGGACTTATTGGAATTATTCTGAGTAATGGAAAATAAAAGGAAATAAAGAACATAGTTGCTGGGGAGAGTTTATGAGTCCTAGAATTTCTGCTGTTGCAGATAGGACGCTTTTGAAGTTCATGAGGTTTCTTTGCAGCATTCTGAAGGCGGCCGTTGAATAATTGCATACACTCGTTAGTACTAATTCAGTGAAGGCTAAGGAAGTAAACCTAACGCAAGCACTAAAATGAAGGGGAGCTTGTCTGATTTGCGAGCGTACTTGATCAGCGACTGTTTGATCATACGGTTGTATTTGCCCGTTTAGAATACAGAAAACAATATAGTTGTTTGGAGCTTTTGTAAGAGTAACAATTGCGAACAAAGATAAAATCCTATCTTAATTTCTTATAAATATTCCAAGAGACTTTTCTAACATATCTTTTCATAAAAGTAAGATGAATTCAACACTGTTATTTTACTGAACTTTATGTTATTAGAGGCGGTACCTTAGCTGCTCGTAAATGAAAATAATCTCCCAAATTGTCCAGAATTGAAATTCGTCTAGAAATTTAATTTTTAACTAGAGGAAGGCATTTCTCACCCCTTGACCTGGGTTTACATAGAACACGCATGATAAAGGGAAGAGCTTTACATGAATAGTGAAAATAGCGATCGATGCGATCAATGTAGTTGATTTTTTCCGATAAACCTGATCAGATACAATGGTAGTTACTATTGTAGACATTATTTATTTATGCCTACATCTTTTCAAGCAGCTGTAACGATGATTAAGATTCATTTGTAGCAGATATATATTTTTAGCACCTTTAACTAAGGCTAAATACAAGTTGGCTACAATAACAAATTATTCGCCACCTAAAATGTTCTTAATATTGGAAAAAATAGGAAATAATAATATTTGCTCTAATATCTGTGATTTATTTCTGTTAATTAGGTCACATTTGGCTATTTTAAATCGATACATTTCTCTTTATAGCCACCACGTAATTTATATTCTTATATTACACCCAAACTTCGAAATATATAACGCTTAGAACACTTATTTTTCCCATAATTATATAGATGTCATCTAAAATGAGAGAGGGTGACGTAAAGCGAATTAATTGACAGATGGGAAAATTCCCCGATGGCTGCTGGGCACCGCCATGAGGGGTTACTAAGAGACATTACCCATGAAGATTACCTTATGTCTCTTTTTAATTTTAAAAATGAAGCTGCGATTCTTACCACAGGCAGCTGAGGAGGGTTTGGTTTTCAACTGCAGTAAGAATAACAACTGTATATGAAGGAAAGAGGTGGTCTAAGGTGCAAAAATCAGAGATTTTGTCCATATTCTGCAATATTTAACTAATGCAAGGAGATGAGAAAGGCAACAAATGTATACCAATCTTTGTCATATTCTCTCCATCTCACAGGCAAATGCTTTCATTCCGTTTTCATCATCATCCCGTTTCGCCCCTTGGTTGATATTATTTTATTGTGACTATGTCCTAAACTCAAGTTCTTCTCCCAGCACAATTGAGTCAGTCGTTCGATACAAGCTTCTCTCCACTTAGCAGGTTTACAAAGAATACGCGCAAACATATCAAGTTGAACGAAAGTACAGTCTAATTTTCTAGGAATAAAGCTTTAGATAGTATCTATTAAAGTATTCGCTCTTCTTATCGTTTAGAAATGCTACTTTTTTCTTTCAGAATATAAAACTATCGTTCCTAATCTTTTTAAGTATTTACCCATATGTTCGTCCAAAATATAATCATATGAAACATTAAGGTTCATAGATGTTTCAATGAAAGTACAGCAAAAAATCTATTCTGATTTCTGAACACATAATAGGATACTATAGTGAACCAGGCAACGGTTTCACTACTAAGATTATAATTTAAAATTTAAAAAATCGCAGCCATGGTTAAATTTTTATAAATTTTCTGAACTTCGCCAATTATAATATTTAAAAGGAACTCTTAAACTAAATTTTACCCTTTCAAAATATCACGTTGCTAAAATATAAAGTTATAGAAGATATATAAAAATAAATTTTCTGAACTTCACCATTTGTAATTCTTTGGGTTTTAAAAAAATTCACAAAATTTGGATTCTAATATTTATTTCTGAACTCCACCATTTTTCTATATATTATAAAAGAATTATTAGAAATAACTTTGATAAACAAAACAAAAGTCATAACCAAACTAAGATGATATTATTATTCAAATACTGAAAAAAACCCTTTCTTAAATTATAGAATTAGTGATGATGATGATGAAAAAAGTTGGGGGAGATGGTTTTACTGTTTCCGAAGTAAGTATTTCAGTCTCAAAGACGACCAAAAGAAGGTTTTCCGAAAAACCTAGTTTCGAAACGTTGCAAACTGTTTTCACAACAAATCCTGATAGAGCTTGCATAGAACTTGCAGAGCAATTTAATGTGAGCCATATGAAAAGTATTTGAAAGGGGAAAGTCGAAAGAACAAGGGAAAGTTTAGAGCTGAGAAAAGTGAATTAAAGAACAGATAACGCTTAAGGGACAGATAGATAAGCAATGCTGGCCTGCTAGAGTACATATATGTACAACTATATGTTTCTATCCATCCTTATATATCTAAATTTAATTATCGCAAATAACACTGTACAACAATGAATAAACAACGGAAGTGAGAATAACCTTTTCTAGGGGTATTTTCTGCGTAAACCACAAATATAACATCAGTCTCTTTCTGCTACCATTTAGTTTCTCTTAAAATACTATCTTACTAAAGTTAAATACACTGATGGCTCCGTAGTGTTTCTAAAGTATTTGTCAACCTAACCAAAGAAATTTATGAAAGTATACTCAATATATTTTAGTTAAATGGGTCCCAATGCGTGCTAACTCTTACGTAACGCTTTATAATTTTGTAACCTACTATAAATGCTTCCGAATTTTATTTATATGTATGTTTATAACTTGTTGTTGTTAATATTCATATTATTTTTCACATACTACAGTGTTTTTATCTTCGGGGAAACGCCAGGTCTAGGCGTCGCTTTTTGAACAGGAGTATAGTTCAATTTTCAAAAGGAGTAAAGTACAATTGTACTCATTTAGAGTAAAGAAATGATCCATAAGACTATGGAACATAAGAAAATACACCCTGAATATTTTAAACCTGCCATCGGATTTGGCGCTGGGTGGCTTTATCTATTGGCACAAGCCTCATTTAGCCATTTAGCCAATTTAGCCAGTTAAGGCCACTTGCAATGATTTGAACCATGGGAAACTATCAATGGAATAAACAGTTATCCTCTTATCACAAAATGCCACAGGTGATTGGAGGGACTTTCGCTCTTCTTCTTTAAAGGAGACAGAGCTAAAAGGCGTAGATAATGTAAAAATTCCCCAGACAGTTTCTGTTATACTAGTATATGTAAAACAGTTGCATTAAGACAATACAAGATATAGTTGACTAAACATGTGAAGAAACTTTATGAGCTGTACTTTGGATGTAAAGTGGGTGGCCATGATAAACGCTAGACACCTCAAATATGTTGTGTCAGATAGACAATTTCCTATTCTACCTGAGTACAAGGCAAAGGGCATGGCCTCATGTTTGGTGTACCAATGGTCTGGATGGAGCCAAAGGACCATTCAACGGATTGCTACTTCTGCTTAACAGATATTAAAGGTGGGTCTTTAATATATTTTCGATGATGTATCAATTAAAAAGATTAAAATACAAACTATGTTGTACTTCCACTATTTCAGCAAGTGATCACAACAAGTAATATCGATATTTAGACTCATTTGATTTTATTTCACTGCAGGTCGCCACAGAATAGAAAAGAAATCTATCATCTATCCAGTCTACTATTCGATTAGTTTAATGAACATGCTCGAATTACAGTATGTCGTAGAATGGACTCTCGACGATATACCATATATGACTATTCGTTGAGGGAACTTATTCAATTATATTTAAAGTGCGTGGTGTCTGGTCGACCAAAGTTATTTAACTTCAATATGCTTAAGAAGTGGAGCTGAGCTCAAGGATAATAATATGGCTATCTTTAATAAAATAGAGGTTTATTAATAAACACTATCAACAACACACAAAACGGAAAATATTGACATAAACAGAGAATGGACAGGGGCGTGAGGAATCTAGCTAATCCGAGAATTAAGATTTGGAAGAGATTTAAAAAAGTAAAACAAATAAAAATTAAAGGGATGGGATGTTTCGCTAAACCATTCAAAGCACAGGATAGGGTTGATAAAAGGTTTAAATGCTCAAATGTAACGTTCAGCTTACGTAATTACACTTGTTGTGCAGAGGAAGGCAACGTGAAGGAATCTTCGGTCCGCTGGCGAGTTTCAACCGAAGAGGGGGAGGAATTAAATGATCCTGACGTGGCGCCTTGGGAATGAGAACCGATTCTTGGCAAACAAGCTTAAAGAACAATGGCTGTTCTACGTTGTTCTCTTCTGAACAACAGGGTGGGGGGGGCGAGAACCGTCTCTTGGCTACGAGCTCAAAGAACAATGGCTGTTCTAATGTTATTCTCTTTCTGAACAACAGGGGGGAAGGGTGAGAACCGTTTCTTGTCAACGGGCTCAAAGAACAATGGCTGTTCTAACGTTGTTCTCTTTCTGAACAACAGGGGAAGCCTTGTGTTCTTGGCGTCATGAAGGCTCGAACCTTGGCACTCGAGGGATATTGTCCTCTTCTGGACAAATGATGGTGGATCTCGACGTAGAGGGCCCTTTGGTGCACAAGGTGAGACTTCGACCGTAGAGATGTCTCGCGAAAAAAATCTGGATCTCAAATCTGCTCTTAGTGGTAAAGTTTTCATATAAATAGTCGAGACATCCCGTTGACGTAGGGAACAATGGAGTAGGGGCTTTGAGGGAATGCACAGCTGCGCCTGAGAACAATACCTTATCTGCCCATAAGCCTTACTCAATCTGGTAAGGTCGGCCTATAAGGGGCAAAATGTGGAAAGATAAACCTCCTTGGTTAAACATTGACTCAGGTGGCGGCTATACTGCGCCCGACTTAAAGGCGAAGATACACATGGGTAGCATCGTGTTTCTAAAAACATGTGATAACGGTTGAAATTAAGCGGCCTAAACCGTTTTATCACACCCCTCCATTCCGGGGGAAGTTGTTACTTCGAAAAAAAAGAGGGAAGGGAAAACGATAGAGCTCCGTTGTGGGGAACCCGTTTTCTTGTACCAACCGTACCTTCATGCACCTAACTACTATTACCTCAATACATATGATTATTTTGATCTTTTGATTATAGGGGAAACTAACCTTTGATACAAACTTAATCAATAAAAGGGGCATGGAGCAATGAAATGATATAAAATTAGTAGATATGGGACAAAATAATTTATACGTAATTTAATGGGTACAAATATATATACATACAAAAAAATGGACATTACGCGTTACAAAATTCAGACATATACATTTACTAATTATATTACAAGAGAATCTAATTTAAGTCGTACAAGACAGTATATACATACATGGAGATCCTAATCCTACGAATACAATTAATCTACGCTATTTGGTAACGCATTCCTACTGAGTGCGTCAGCGATCAAGTTATTGGAACCTTCTATATAATTTATTTTAAATTGACACTCTTGCAAGAGTAAACTCCAGCGCATAATTCGGCCGTTGGAGTGTTGTACATTCCGAATATAGACTAACGGGCGGTGGTCAGTTCCTATCTAAAATTCTTTTCCTATCAAGTACATTTTGAATTTGTCTATAACCCAGATAATTGATAAAGCTTCCTTCTCTATAGTGGCATATTTCTTTTCGCGTGGTAATAATTAGCGACTAGCATATGCAACTGGATGACTCGTTCCGTCATTCTCGTATTGAAGGAGTACACCTCAGATGCCCTCGTTGCTCGCGTCGGTCTTAATCCCAAAGGATTTTTCCGGGTTGGGCAACTTTAAAATGGGGGCAGAAATGAGCTTACTCTTGAGCTGATTAAAATGGGAAAAAGCGACATCATTCCAACGTAGACGATCGGGGGAATTCTTTTTTAAAGGGTGCTGAGGGGCGCCGAAATTGCAGCGAAATTCTGAACAAATCGCCAATAGTAGGAAGCTGATCCTAGGAACGATCTTAATTGCTTCTTTGTAATCGGGAGGGGCATTTCGGCGATTGCCTTAATCTTTTCCTCTTGGGGACCTAACTGGCTTTGTCCTATTTTGAAACCCAATTATTTTATAGTTTCGTGGGCAAATTGGCATTTGCTGGGGCCAATGGTGAGGCTTTTTCGCGCAGTCGCTCTAAGAGAGCTAATAGGGTAGTTAAATGGTGACTCCATTCGCGAGTAGCAACATAGACATTATCGAAGTAAAAGGATACATTCGGAAGTCCATCTAACAACCTTCTCATGAGACGGTTATAGTTGCTACAAGCAGTGACGAGGCCAAAAGGAAGATGCTTGAATTGCATAAGGCCTTTTTCCGTTGCAAATGCGGTATAAGCTTTCACCTCGAGGCCGGAGAGGGATTTGATAATACGCTTTGCACAAATGGAGCTCTGAGAGGAACCTGGCGTTTTCAAAAAGGTGGAGGTTTTGGTTTACCAACGGGATGGGCTCGGCGTTGAACACAGTTACCAAATTTGACTTCCGGAAGTCGATTTACATCCGATAAGAGCCATCAAGCTTCTTAACCATGACGATTGGGGAACAATAACTAGAGTTGGAAGGTTCTATTATGTCTAAACTAATTAAATTATCAACTTCGGCTTTAAAGGCTTGGCGTAAATGAATCGGCATGGGAATAGGGTTTTGAACAAACGGGTTCTAAGGTTGTTAATTTGATATCATGCTCGAAACTAGTAGCGCATCTAGGCTTCTCTGAAATAACGTCGTCGAACTGACATAATAGTTATTGTAGCTGACTCTTTTGATGTGGTGTCAGCTGGGCGTCAATATCCAGGTCAGAGGGTTCAAAAGACTCGCCTGGTAGGGAAGGAAGAGGGTAATCGGCATCAGGTTGGATGCACACTGTCTGTATTACATTAAGGGACTCCGCGGGGTAATCTTCTTCAAGCGCTGATGTTTCGTCCAGTGCTACGAACGTATCTCCATGGGCGAGTTGGGGGTAGTTTTTTCTTGGGGTCCACGGACAGTCTCCGTCTCCTTGTCTTGGGCCTTATCGCCTAAGGGTGTTAGTAATTCACACTCCTTTTGTGCCGTCCTAAAGTCCTGGTTAAGGGTCTCCGAAAAATCGGACGGTATCGGGGTTCTGATGGGGACGGGCTCCTGGGCTTCTTTCTTATCTCGGCCTCGAGTAAGGGCGGCCTGAGTCACAGCGTCGAAACTTACTTGGGGGCTCTGTCCTATAAGTACGGAACAGAACTGTATGGGTGCGGAAATTACTTCAGCCAGGCCATTATAATATTAAAACTGCAAGTAACATCTAACGACGGGGAATTGGTTCGCCCGCCCAAGGTAGTCATGTACCACCGCAAATTTTTCGTGGTTAGGGTCCACTGAGAGGGCAGGAGCTCGTCGAACACGATGAAACACGTACACCCTGTGTCCCTGACGAGAGTCGATACTCGGCAGCCGTTCACGCTGCCCTCTTCAAATTTAAAAGTTTCCGGTGAACTTTTATCAAAAATAAAATTTACCTGGTGGCCTGACGGAGGGGGAGAAGTTGCTGCTTGGGTCTGAACCACCAGGGAGGCCGGGGTGGCATTAATCTGGTGAACTTGGTGGGCTGGTCCGCTTTTAAGCCAAGAATTTTGGGGGCAATTCCAGCTCATTTGGTTTTCTACACCACAGGTGAAGCATATGATTGGTCGCTTCGGGAAGAGAGATGGAAGAGAAATCTTAACGGGAGGTTTGGTGTCCCGTTGTTGGTGCGGGGAAAAAAGTTTTGGGGTTTTACGGGGCTGGGAAACTTCGTCGGCTTTCCTGGAAAGGGGCGCGAATCCTTACTTCTTTCCTTGTAGGGGGATTGGTGAGAAGTTCGATTCTCCTTTGGGTATAAATTATGGCTTGCGGCATAGACATCCGCTTCTTCGGTACATTCTTTAAAGGTCTGGCACTGACGATCCTTGACGAACGCGCGGATCTCCGTCGGGAGAGACGACAAAAATTGATCCCGCAACACGAAGTCTGTTAAGGACTCGTAGTTAGGATCCACCTTCGAGGATTCTGACCAAAATTTTAAATTCCTCTGAAGAATGTATCCGAATTGACGGAACGTCTGTCCGGGTTTAATACGACCTCCTCAAAATTCTTGGCGGTAGAAATCGGGAGTCATATTATGAGCGGCCAATAACTCAGCTTTTAAGGTGCTGTATTTAATTATACATTCAGATGGTAAAAATTTCTCTCAATTTACAATTTAACAAGGTAAGTAATCTAACCCACACCTTCAGCTTCCAGATCCATGTTATTGATTTCGAGGATCTTTTCGAAGTGGGCTAAAAATGCTCCGAAATCCTCTCCATCCCTGAAATTGGGGAGTTTAAGTGGGAGATTGAAGGTTCTTCTAAACGTAAAATGGCTTACTGTATTTCTGCTTTAACACGAGCTATTACAATCTGATGGTGAAGCTCAGCTTGTCTTTTCCGTTCCTCTTTTCCTTTTTCTTTTTCTTCTCGTTAGATTTCTCTTTCTTCTCGTTGGATTTCTCTTTCTCGTTCCTCTCGTTGGATTTCTCTTTCTTCTCGTTGGATTTCTCTTTCTCGTTCCTCTCGTTGGATTTCTCTTTCTCGTTCTTCTCGTTGGATTTCTCTTTCTCTTTCTTCTCGTTGGATTTCTCTTTCTCTTTCTTTTTCTTTTTCTTTCCGCTCTTTTCTTTGCTCCTCTTGAACGTACTCAATCAGTTCTTTTCCGGAAAGTCACAGGGATTCTCCTTGCGCTTTAAATATTTCAAACTGAGTCATCTTTGCACTTGGCGGCGCAATAGTCAACCAACTAAAATTCCTTCAAATAAGAATTATGCCATCTAGAGAGTTAGCCTACCTAAATATGGTCACTGACCTATTCGTACTTGGTTTCTTGATCTAAATAACCACTGACTTAAATTACACACAAAAAAAACACAAACAAATTATTATATCAGTTCCTTGAGCTACTCCAGCTTCTTAGGTTTCAAAAAAGGGAAGAGCAATCGTGAAAACAGAAGGGAACTACTATACTCTATTATTATAACGAATAACACTATGCTCTACTTGACTGAGACCAGTGTTTGCAAAGATATAGCGTTAAACTTGATACCAAATTTAAATAGTATATATATATATATATATATATATATATATATATATATATATATATATATATGTCGTAGAATGGACTCTCGACGATATATGGTCATATTCGTTGAGGAAACTTATTCAGTTCTATTTAGAGTGCGTGGTGTCTGGTCGACCGAGTATATTTATCTTCAATATGCTTAAGAATTGGAACTGAGCTCAAGGATAATAATAGGGCTATCATTAATGAAATAGAGTTTTATTAATAGAAACTATCAACAACACACAAAACAGAAAATATTGACATAAACAGAGAATGGAAAGGGGCGTGGGGAATCTAGCTAATTCGAGGATTAAGATTTGGAAAAGATTTAAAAAGGTAAAACAACAAAAAATTAAAGGGATGGGATGGTTCGCTAAACCATTTAAAGCACAGGATAGGGTTGACAAAAGGGTTAAATACTCAAAGGCAACGTTCAGCTTACGTAATTACACTTGTTGTGCAGAGGAAGGCGTGGGCAAGGAATCTTAGATCCGCTGGTGAGTTCCAGCCGCCGGGGGGGGGGGGATTAAATGATCCTGACGTGGCGTTTTGGCAATGAGAACCGATTCTGGAAGAACAAGCTTAAAAAACAATAGCTGTTCTACGTTGTTCTCTTCTGAACAACAGGGGGGGGGTAAGAACCATCTCTTGTCTACGGGCTCGAAGAACAATGGCTGTTCTAATGTTGTTCTCTTTTTGAACAACAGTGGGGAAGGGTGAGAACCGTTTCTTATCTACGGGCTCAAAGAACAATGGCTGTTCTAATGTTGTTCTCTTTCTGAACAAAAGGGGGGAAGGGTGTGAACCATTTCTAGTCAACGGGCTCAAAGAACAATGGCTGTTCTAACGTTATTCTCTTTCTGAACAACAGACGAAGCCTTGTGGACTTGGCTTCATGAAGGCTCGAACCTTGGCACTCAAAAGATATTGTCCTTTTCTGGACAAATGATGGTGGATCTTGAGGTAGAGGGCCCTTTGGTGCACAAGGTGAGACTGGACCGTAGAGATGTCTCGCGAAGAAAATCTGGATCTCGAATCTGCTCTTAGTGGTAAAGTTTTCATATAAATAGTCGAGACATCTCTTGTGCGTAGGAAACAATGGAGTGGGGCCTTCCAGGGAATGCAGAGCCGCGCCTGAGAACAATACTTTATCTGCCCATAAGCCTAACTCAATCTGGCGAGGCCGAGGTATGGGGCGGCACGGGGGAAGATAAACCTCTTTGGTTAAATATTGACTCAGGTGGCGGCTATACTGCACTCGGCTTCAAGGCGAAGATGAACGTGGGTAGCATCGTTTTCTAAAAACATGTGATAACGGTTGAAATTGAGCGGCCTCAAACCGTTTTATCACACAGTATTTAGGAAGCGTTCTACAGATCTACAGCAATTTTTCACTTTCGAAAATAACTTGCCTTATTGTAATGGTATCTTTAGCCTATTTAATGCACTTGAGCTGACTTATGAACCAAATAAGTTAAATTTATTCATAGATGCATCTCTTTATTCCATAAAACTGTTATGTTGCCCATTGGGAAAACACTATGCCTTCATTTCCACTTGCTCACTCAGTCAATTTAAGAAAAACATATGAGAACCTTACTTTTATTTCAAGTAGCATGAGTGCCTTGTTTGTGTAGACTTGAAAAGCATTAGCCTTACTTAATGGTCAGTAAACTAGATACACCAGGTTTTTGTGCTACCTTTGGATGTGGGACATTAGGGACAGATCAGAACATTGCGTACTGTCAGAATGGTCACCTCAGGGAAAACTATGACGCCTGGATGCCATAATGCAATTCATGAGCCACTAGTTAAGAAGGAGAAAATTATTTGCCACCACTGCATATAAAACTAGGCTTAATGAAGCAATTTAACAATGTACCTTTACATAACAAGTCATGTTTCCATTACCTTAAAGCGATCTTCCCTAATATAAGTGATGACAAGATTAAAGAAGGCATATTCGTAGGTCCTCAGATTTGTTAAATAATATCTGATGAGGATTTCGAGGCGACAATGGATAAGACTGAGCTAGCAGACTGGCATGCATTCAAAGATATATGTAAACGACTTCTGGGAAGGCACCAAGGGGCCCGGTGAGGGTGCAGAGTAGATAGCCTAATCAAGTGCTACCAAGATCTCGGTTGCATTGTCACTGAAGTTACACTTTCTTCATCATCATCTGTTCTTCTTTCCAGAGAATGCAGAAGATATTAGTGATGAACATGGGAGAGATTCCATAAAAATATAGCGTCAATGGAAAACAGGGATAAGGGAAAATGGAGTCCTGCTGATTCATTATATATTCATGAATTAAATAATATGGACATAATTAATCTCACTTTGGGAACGAAATACATTTATAGGAACGTGTAAATCTGTATCAATTAGATAATTAATAAATCGGCAAATACGTGACAGGAAATTTTTGTTATCAAATACGAATTCAGCACATCCAAATTCATAATAAAATTCATGTGATATCTGTTTTGTTTTTTTTGAGACTGAAATTTGTTGTGCAGTTTAATTATTGGCGTTAAAGAGAAAAAGTCTATAATAACCAAACCTTTAAGTTTTCATTTTTAACTCTATTCCCCTTTTCTACATCTCAACTCTGCACCCTCTAAATCCTTTAAATCTTCTAAATCTTTATAGCTTTCCTCTCTAAACGGTTGAAGCCTGATCCCTTCGTTCGTTTCCAAATGAACTTGTTTTTCACTTTCACTCTTATCCTATTTCACTTCCAACTTCACATTTTACCTCTATTTCCCTATTTTTCTTTTAATTCTATTCTTTCTTATTTCCAACATTTTCTTCTTACCTAACTTTGATGCTCTTCCTCTTTTCCATAGTAGCAATGTTCAGGGGCTCCATATTTATACTTCGTAGAAATTCAGTGTCCATAAAAGTCGACTTGGACCGTTAAGAGAGATCGCCTTATTTATTCAAGATCTGAATAGTTTTTATGCATTTGAAATGGAGTCTTGAATGAATGACCCCCCCCTCCCCCAAAAAAAAAAAATGAATTCAGAATGAAGAAAAGTGGTAAAGGTTCAAATATTTACTTAGGAAATTTGAAAAGATACCTAAATAGAAAAAGGAAATTTGTGTAAAAAATTCACTTAAGATATGATAAGACCAGAGAAGTGAGGTAATAAACTTTAAGATATTTCTTCTTTTTTGTTGATTCTAGTGTGAAAATTAATGGTGAAATATGGCTTTGTTTGGAAGTGATGGAGAAGGGAAGCTGAATTATTGACAATGGATGAGGGGAAATGGAAATGCGTGTCACATAATTATTTTTTTACAAAACAGTAGACAGGTGGGATAGTTCTATCAGAGTAAGGAAATGAGAGTTCTCTACCTCCCATAGATCATTCTTTTTTTCTTTTACTAATATTACTTCTTTCCATCTGAGAAAATGGATTACAGGTTTTCATTGCCCAGGCTGCGTGTCCAGTCATTCACAGTATTTCCTTTCTCTTTCAGTTGAGAGCAATCTTAGTCTTTCTTTAATTGCTACCATGTGTCTCCAGTGCTATGACACTTTATTAGGAGAGCAGTAATATGAATAGTTGTTATGAAATATTGGCCCTCAATCTCCAGCAAAACTTGAATGTTCGGAGGTGTTAAGAATCTCTAGATTAATTTTATGGTTCTTTAGGTATAAGTTATTGTTATTTAGTGTTTGCCTGTTGCTTGTATGTAGCGATGATGAGTTGAATCCAGGTCCTTTTAACTCCTATGAAAATTTTCGAATTCTTTATAGTAACATTATTGGGCTATACTCTAATCTTGATGGATTGCAAATTGCCTCTAGGGATTTTTATATTGTTCTGTGTTCTGAGAATTTGATGTCTGATTTTAATAAACCTAATCTGCTCTCTAGAATGAGAGTTCGTGGTTTAGCTACTTATATCCGGTCTGTATTTCCAGCGAGCGTCTGTCAGATCTGATTTTAAATGTACGAGTATTTATCATGAAGTTCAATTTGTTAAGGTTATCAGTAGGATTAATAAGTTTGATATATTTAGTCTATAACATAAACTAAATTTAGATAGCAGGATATTTGATTGTCTCCTTGTTTCTATGAATATAATTCAGGAGTCTACCTGTAAGTCAGCTTTAATTTTGTCGGTGACCTAATGTTAATCATAAAGAATCGCTCAATTCAGTCAGTGACACTGATCGGTCTTGGCAGCTGCACTTATTGATTTTGCTTAGTTGTCATGATGTGCACAACTTATTACTGAATCGACTCACCACAAAGAGAATTGTCTGGCGTTACTTGTGACAGATGTACCGGTTGTAGTTGAATTAACTATTAAACATCCTTTTGGTAGGTCTGACTATTATATTATTTCTTTTAAATTGAAAATTAATTTTTAGGTTCCTAATATAAGTATATCTCGTAAAGTCTATGCTAATTCTCGATCAGATTGGCCTAGGGGAATCCATGACTTTGATAATATAAAATGGAGTAATCGTATTGGTGATTTAAATGCTCTTCTTGTTAATATAATAAAGTGTCGAATTACTACTAAGATCATAAGATATAGGCTAAAAGACAAGGTGCAGCTCACTCATGATTGTAGAGTGGCATACTAAGAGAAGCAATCTGCTTATCGCCTCTGGTCTTCATATAAATCTAGCTTGTTATGGGATAATTATATGAGACATATATCACAAGCTCAATCTGTTTATGTTGAGGCACAAGCAGCTGATAATAATCTTATACGTGAAATTCTGACCA
Source organism: Ceratothoa steindachneri (assembly GCA_963969495.1). Lineage (NCBI taxonomy): Eukaryota > Metazoa > Arthropoda > Malacostraca > Isopoda > Cymothoidae > Ceratothoa > Ceratothoa steindachneri. Next base: position 177,588,861 of record OZ018318.1, read on the forward strand.
ATGCATCTGAATCACACAAATGGTGATCCACTTTAAAGAATTTTGTTTTTATAATTGATTCTGCATTACCTCCCATTCGAATAGACAATTGAACAGTGACCTTTGACCCATCTGATAAGGCTGAAGTTTTTTCATCTGGGTTTCAGATAAAGCAAAGTGATTAAGAACTGGATCTTCTTCCGACTTGTTATCATAATAGCGAACCTCCCTATTTTGTCTTGAATTCCACAGAATTAAAATATTATTTAGATGATTTGGATTCATTCGGTGGTACTGATAGAATTGAAATATTTCCACTGTTTCTCCACTTCCTAAGTTAACCTTTCCTACCAAATCTCCATTAGATTATAGAGCAATTTATATTACTCTAATTCTTTTAAAAGTTTTAGAAAACTTATTAGCAAGAGGATTATACAAGTTTGTAATTTCAAAAGTTTTTTGCCTGCAATGCAATTTGATTTCAGAAAAGGTCTTAGTACTGCAACCATCTTTAGATGTTTGCTCTGAGGAAATGGTTATTTTCATCGATTTTAGCTTGGCTTTTAATTTAGCGAATCATAAGGATTTAGTGTATAAGTTGCAATTGATGGTTATTGGTGGTCTAATTATCAATGAATTCAGAGAAATTTTGTCTGGTAGTCAGGAGCGTGCTCTAGTTGATACAAGTTCTAACTCTTTTAAACCAGTTTTATATGGCTTTCTACAACTGCCATCTAAAATTAATATACCGAGCTTTAAATTGTATTCGTTTCATTCTACCAGATTTCACAATCGATTTGGTGGAACGTAGAAAAATTAGTGGTTTGTCTCTCATGTACAAGATATTCCATAATTTTAAACATCCTTTGTACTTGAAACTCCCTACCTCTTTTATCCACAATAGACCTAGTAGACGTACCTCTCTGAATGATTATGCATTTTCCAGTATTAACTTCAGAAATTATCAGTTTTCCAAATTTTTTTCCATATTATGGAGCGATCTTCCAAATGAAACTGTTCAATATGATGAGCTAAATTGTTTTAACTCCGCCGTTAATGATTTTTTACATAATTTATATTCTTGTATAAAAAATTATCTTGGACAGGAAGACACATTTAATCTGACTCTGGAAGCAAAATACATTTATGGTATCGTGGAAATGGGTATCCATTGCATAATTATTAAATCGGAAATTTACAAGAAAATATTAAGTGACGGGAATTCTTTTTGAGCAAATTTGAATTCAACACAATTAACTTCATAATACAATGCATATGAGATCTATATTTTTTTTTTTTACAGTGAAATTTGTCGTACAGGGTAATTATAAAGATTTCTTTATATAGAATTAGGAAACAAAATCTCAATATAATGATAAGTTAAATGGGATTTTCTAAGTTAGACCGAAAGAAAAGGTCAATATAGATTTGACAGCACTATATCTATGCATTATTTCTCTCGTTACGGAATATGAAGTCTAACATTTCACTTTTGGCTGAATTCGACGACCGTGCCAATGCCTTTATTATTTTATTAGGAACAATCGATTTTTCATGACTTTTTTTCCCATTTGTGAACATTCAGACATCTTTTATGTCTAAGCTTCATTCCCCCTCCCCCCATCTACTGCCAGGTTTATTAATAATGAAGTTTGAATTCTATTTTTATTCTATACTTTGGAGGAAATTCCTTTTTCAAAGATGAATGAAGTTTTGCATAAGGAAATTTATTTCCATTTTAAATGAAAATATTTTGCCTTTCTTCCGTTAAACTTATAACAGACTATTTGGTTTGTGTCTTTATATTAGGGTTGGTTTAAAAGAAATTTGCCCTAAAGAAAAATAGTTTTATAGATGTGTTTATTAAATGGTTATCATGCACATTGTCACTAACATCTCAAGTATTGTCATTAGCATCATTATTAGCCGTCAACATTATTAGCTAGCAGAACATCAACATAATGAGCAGCATAATGTAACTCATTAATAATACTATTATCATAATCATTAATATCATTATCAACATCTTTAATATCATAATTTACCACATCATCAACACAATCTGAGACATCTTAAACATCACCACCAACATCAAAGCCGGAGTCCAATGCCATTCGCAGCGTGCCACAGAATGCATGAGTGCCAAAGGGGATTGAGGGAGACAGCCCATCTAACTCTCCCCTCTTTTTTTCTCTCTCTCTTTCTCTCTCTCTCTTTCTCTCTCTCTCTCTCTCTCTCTCTCTCTCTCTCTCTCTATATATATATATATATATATATATATATATATATATATATATATATATATATATATATATATATATACCCTCCTCTTTCTTCCATAGACCCAAAAGACCAACAGATCGTCCAAGATAGTCCAAAGGGGTAGTGCCACGCAAAAGGGTTCAGCCCGGGAAGTATAACACACTAGTCAAACCTGTCATACATAATTTATTCCAGTCGGTTGTGTGACGTGAATTTTCTGGCTAATACTCTCGCACAGTCTTAATGAACCTTTTTCACCCACACGCTTTATTTCACTTCTTTTATTAACCTGGTTTAACCCACCTGTCTTCCTGGCTTTTTTTAACCCACTCAACTTGAGCTTCCCTTCCCCCCCAGAAAAAATCTTGGTCATTAGAGGTAGATATTCGTTATACTTCCCGGGCTAAACCCTTTTGAGTTGCACCACCCATATGGAGTATCATGGACGATCCGTTGATGTTTTTAGGCTAGGGAAGAAAGAGGAGGATATATATATATATATATATATATATATATATATATATATATATATATATATATATAGGGAGAGAGAGAGAGAGTGAGATGGGCTGTCTCCTTCAATCCCCTTTGGCACTCATGTATTCTGTGGCACGCTTCGAATGGCAGTGGACTCCGGCTTTGATGTGGGGGAGGATGTTTAAGATGTCTCAGATTGTGTTGATGATGTGGTAAATTATGATATTAAAGATGTTGATAATGATATTAATGATTATGATAATAGTATTATTAATGAGTTACATTATGCTGCTCATTATGTTGATGTTCTTCTGGTTAATAATGTTGATGGCTAATAATGATGTTAATGATGATACTAAAATAACCAAGGCAAAGTTTTCTCGGTCGCACTCTCTACCTCTCTTACGCGGTGACAAATATTTACCTACACACACTTTCAACTCCACCATCTTCACCACTTTCTTCACGAGCTACTCATCGCTGGTTTTGACTTCTTAGTTAAAATAATAATAATAATAATAATAATAAGATAAAGTTTAATACTAATAATAATAATAACAATCCGTAAATTAGTCTCACTTCTTTCATTACTATGTACATTCATCGAGGAAGTGAAATGCTCTCACAGAGATTACTTTCCTACTTTCCGTCCTTATCATTCACAACTCTCTATTCATCCTCTCCATGATATTTTTTCACGTTCAGCCTAAACATTACCCCGAAATACATCAATCACAGTTACCCGGTTTACTATATACACATAAAGTGTAGCGGTATGTAATTTGTAGCCTTGGTTGACTGTCAATCAAGGAAAATCGTTCTGGGTTTTGCTTCGGTAGTACACATTAGAAGTTCATTACTACCTTGTGTTTTAGACTGTGAGGAAGGGCCAGAAATTAGATGGTGTCATTTCCTTCTCTGACAACTTTTTTCTTTCACTCTTCCACTTGGGTTATTTTTTGACTGTTAGAACTTCGATTATTTTATATATTTTGCTCTTTAAGTAGATGAATATCTGCTTGAGAGTTTATACCCCAGTCTTTTAGTAGATAAATAAAAGGAAGAGAACTTGGCTAATAATCGATAAACATTATGTCTATAGTATCAAGGATCCATGGATATAATTATCTAGGGGTCCTGAAACTATATCTTTGATATTTCATATTTATATAATATTTAGAATATAAAACTAAGTTGTAGAGCTTGAGAATCTCATGCCTCCATTTCTTTTCCATCTACAAACTCCAAATTTGGCACCTGGAAATCAATCTCAAATTATTATAATAAATTAGTATATTTTCAGTTTTTTAATATAAATCGTGTAGGTTTTATTAAAGTTGGCTCCAAGCATAAATATTTTAGGAGATTATATGAGCAAAAAAGAATATTAGCCAGAAGCAGCAGATTTTATTGACGGGAACCTTTTCTGATTATCACGATTTTTGGATGCGCGAAAGACGTGCCTTTGGTCAATGTAATAAACGGTAGATACAAATAATGAGTAAAAATCACGAGATGTACCACGTGATTAAGTATAAATATTTGGTTATGCCACGTAGGGAAAAAGAAAGATTGATTGGAGCTAGCCAAATGGTGTATGAATTAGAGAGACATTGTATTATACAACACAATGTTTTCCCTATAAGGTCAGATATTTTAGGTCCTCTGATAAGATAGATTTGAGGAAGAAAGATAGGACTGGTTCTAAAGAAAACCAATCGGGGCCTATATTATCATTTCTCTCCCTGTACTGGAGATTAGGAACGATTCAGAGATATTTCTACAACAAACTCAGAAGGAATCTATATAATCTAAATATCCACCTAGGGAAAAAAATAAACCACCTTATAAGTGATAGTAATTGGAACCAAAAAAATCAAGAAAACTGCTTTGTGAATTTATCGGATAGGCCAATATTGACCGATGTGAAACGTACCTTAGGATCTGGAATCTCGTTCTCAATAAACAAAGAACCTCAAAGTGTGTACATTGCCACTGCCTTTGTTAGATTAGAAAGGAATAAGAACATATCACAAAACCATATAGACATATTTTAAGGAATTTTTTATTCGGTAGTGAATAATATGAATGAGAGTTTACATAATTTTACAAAACGATTTAAAACATCCATTAAATCATTAAAAATGGATGAATATTTGCATATTACAAAATCTGATGAACCCAACATGTGTGTAATAACAAATAAAACATCGTATTAAAAAAAATGGCCACTTCGTTTTCTGACACTACTACATACGTGTACCGTTAAGAAGCGATCCCTTAGATGATGCAATTAAGAATTTTTATAGACATAAAAATATTTTTATAAACCCCAAATCAATTATTGACTCACTCTTCTAGTAGATAATCATTACTACATTTGTTTGACTAAATTAACATAACATAAGCCAGGCAATACAATAACATCAATCATCAGTGCAACTGGGTCAATCCAATATAAACTCTCAAAATATTTAGTAAATTTATTTTCTCTGATCTTAGGATCCATATCACCCTCACATCTAAAATATTTAGTTAATCTTTGCCATAAGTTAGACAATATAAATTTAACATCAGACCTGAGATTAGTCAGTTTTGATGTTACCTCTTCATTTACTAAAGTGCCTGTTGATGCCTTATTGTAGTTCCTAGCTGATATTCTAGACTCTTATGATTTGCCTTTACCGTCCAACTTGATTATTCAACTCATTTAGTTTTAATTCCAAGTTTTACGAACAAGTGTTTAAATGGCTATGGGTAATCCATTATCTCCCTTATTGTTCAATATATATATGGAATATTTTGAAAAGAGGCTGATTCCACCGGGTGGTACTCTCAAATTGTTTGGTACCACTATGTAGACGATGTCCTGGGATTTCTAAAGAAAGATTTTGACCTTAATGGTTTTCTTTTATTTATTAATTCATTAGTTCTGTCAATTAAATTTACTTTAGAAAAAAAAGAAAATAATAGCCTTCCTTTCCTAGATGTTCTAATAATTAGACAAGAAACCGACAAATAATTGATCCTATATGCATTTTTATTCAGGGCATTCTAAAAGTCAGTAGTTTCTTCCATGTATCTTATGGCACTCAGAATATGTACTTCTGATTGTATAGACCAAGAATTTACAAAATTTAAAGAGATTACTTTCAATCTGTGTTAGCCGAAATATTTGGGGGAAAACTTCATGTATAAAGGGAAAAAAAAATTCTATAACCGCAAGTTAGGGAAAACAGAACATTTGCAAAACATATTACTTTTACCTTATCATAATAATTTCTTGTATATAGTACCAATTTTAAAATAACTTAAAAGAAATGTAACTTTAAATACAATTTCACTTTAAAATTATGTCAATAAAACACAGCCCAAGGAACGATAATAATGTGATATAGAGTACACCTTGTTTGGATTGTAATTTATTCTATGTAGCTCAAACTTCTAAACATATCTCTAGAAGAATTAATCAACATAAAAATGCAGTATCGAAGAGATATAGAAATAATGCTTTGGCCGTCCATAAGCTTAAGATGGGTCACCAAATTAACTGGTCAAAAGCAGATACCATAATGCATGTAAATTATTTTATTAGCAGAAACATCTTTGAATCGTTCCTAATCTCCAGTACAAAGGCGATAAATGTAAATAGTAGCTCCAGTTTGTTTCCTTTAGACCCAGTCCTATCTTTCTTCGTCAAATCTAACTTATCAGAGGTCCTAAACAAAAATATGACCTTATAACGAAAACATTGTTTTGTTTAAAGACAGTGTCTCTCTTTTTCATAAGCCATTAAAAGTTTGAAAATGTTATTAAGAAGACGAAAGTACTAGCTCCAATCAATCTTTCTCTTTCCCTACGTGGTACAACCAAATATACAAATAATGTCTATAAACTTTTAAATATCTCTAATTAAAAAATATGCAAAGAAAAAAATAATAATTCTATGGATAGCTAAATATATTCAGAAACCTGAAGCACTTTTGAGTCAAAATATGTTGAAACATTTTAAACTGTTTCCTATTTAAGTATTGCAAGAGAGATTAATTTTGATCTCTAGTTGGATAAATGTAAAAAAAGAGTATCAGAATCCTTAGACTTTTCATCAGGTAAATAGGTCTACATGTGCCTAGCCAATATAATCTATGAAAATAACTCGGCTTTATATATTTCGCAAAAGGTGACTACGCATTTTACAAGCTTTGTGGCTATTTACAAGAGCCGATATATTCTAAATATACTACCATGCAATGGATTTAGTTCTCATGGATTTATTAACGTATATCTCCTGGTTGTAGACTACTAACTCTCGCCATCCCCTCTTTATTTCAGCCCTTGTAAATTATTGAGCAGAAAATGTAAGGAATCTTGTTTTTGCAACCTCTAGATCTACATGGATCGTTTGAGTAACTAAGTTGCTGAAGCAACAGACCTCGAATTAAAAGGTCTTGGTTTAATCCTCAAGCAAGACAGTAATTGAGTAACACCGCATTTCACATGGTAGGTTAAGGTTTACAGAACACATTTATTTGAATATTCTACCGAACCATAGATTTAGTCCTTCTCTGGGATCTTCTATATAAAGGTCCAAACGTCGTATTACGATAGGTTCATCATTTCACTGAGTAAAGCGAACAAGAGGAAAGTTCTGAAAGTCTACAACATTCTGTCAATATAATGGCATAAGTGTGTAAACATAATTAAATAAAGGTCTGCTTACCAAAAGTCGCGTGTCCTCACTTATTCTAATTTATGACCTTACGAACTTCATAAATTTAAATAATTCCCGGATTAGCCTTAGTAGGACCTTAACACGTATATCATTCCTAATATAATGTAAAAAAACATAAGGGATTCAAATTTCATTTGAATCGGCCAAATAGTTATCAAGTTATTACCAAATAAATCATCGGATAAACTTGGGAGGACTTTGGTAATTATATCATTCGAAAGAGAATGTAAAACAACAAAAGTGTTTCAAGTCTCTGTAAAATTGGCCAAATAGTTATGATGTTATTGCTAAAACAATATAATTCCCATGCTAAACTTGGTAGGACCTTGTAATTATATCATTTGAAGGATAATTTAAAACACCAAAGGGTTTCAAATTTCGTTAGAATCGACTAAATAGTTACAACATTATTACAAAAAATCAAAACGGGTACCAACCGAAGTGGAAGTTACTTTGGAGGGGAAAGATAAAGACCCCCTTGTTACCTTTCGGCGCCTATCGCCCAAATTTCGAAGGCTTGGATGACGCTTGTTTACTCACAACGCTGCAATTCAAGGATTCATTTGTGCAAACCGCTCAACTGGAAATGATTTCAGAAAAAACCAACGACATCGAGGCCCCGTTCCAGTTGATCAGTCAATCCTCAGCAGAGTGAAAAATAAGTTAGGATAAAAAATAGGAATGGTATATTATGTAAATTTTTTGAAGAGCACTTCTGGCGACTGCCTAATTGGGAATTAGTCGCCGTATTCAAAACTGCCTAATACTTGGCATCTTTAAAATAATATGCGAAAAGAACCACCAGGAATCAAGCTCCGGGGCTTCGGGGAAGGTCCACCTCCCCGCGTCGCAAAGACGTGTGACATATTAAATAACAAAAGACAACCAAATAAACTCAACTAATTAATTAAAGCAAAGGAGGCCAGCCTCCTTCAAAAGTCTATAATTTCACCAGTCAATGTCCACGAACTAGTCCCGGGTACAAGGGACCGGCGGTAGTGTTTCCGCCCATCTCACTACCGGGACAGGTAACGTGCACGGAGTTTGCTCAGACTGGGACATTCAACAAAAATGTACCTGACAGCCTGGGGGACAACGCAGTATTCACAGTAGGGTGCTGCCAAGCGCTCTATCAAATCGCGGTATTCCCCACCAGTGTGTCCAATTCGCAGACGATAGAAAGTAACCTAAAGCCCTCGCGGCATTGGGAGACAGGTCCATGGCAACAGTCAAGGTACAGTGGAACGCAACGTTAAGTTCCCTTCGACCGTCTCTAATCTTCTTTGTTGAGCAGGCGGGAGAGCTGGCCTTATAACTGCAATGTAGTCGGTGTGAGGAAGACCGAAACACTGGTCCGGTCGCCAAATCCTCGCGGACGCTTTGGCGCCCTCATCAGTGCGCTCTTGCCCTGCAATTCTTACATGTCCAGTCAGCCAGCAGAAGATAATTTCGACATCTGCCCGGCTTGCCAAAACCGTGGCCTCACGGATATCAGGAACTTTCTGATGCGGAAATTCCAATAGCACGAAAGCACTCAGGGCGCTTTGTAAGTCCAAATCAGGCACGTCGCGTAATCTTCCGAACCGAGTGGTAAATTGCCACCAGTTCGGCCGTAAAGACACACGCAGTGCCTCGCAGAGCCCCCCTGGCTTCAAACAAAGAGGATACGGCGTGGAAACCGCCCCTCTATTGAAACTTGGAGCCTTCCGTATACACTGGCACGGCTTCAGCGTGACACGAGGTATGCTCCAATAAATGTCGAACGCAATACTCTCGGTGCTGTACAAGCTTTGGGAGCAGAGGCGTGGCCACAAATAGCCAAATGTGGTACCCTCCAGTGTGGCATCCTGGGCAGAACCAGGGGCGCCACCGGCACAAGAGCTTATCTAGCTTTCGAATGAGTTTTCTAGCCTTAAACCCAAAGAGCTTAGGGTATGACGGGCATCTCTCGGCGGCATAGGTACCGTCCAAATCAGCTCCGGATGTAGTAAGAGCTGTTGGCAACTGAGGGAGGCGCTAGGCTCGCAAATACGGGCGAAAAATGTACTTTACATGGCGTAAGGCGAGTGGCATATCCTCAGCATCGGCGAGTAGGCTCTCAAGTCGGGAAAGTTACAGTAGCAAGGCACCGGTTGCCCGGCAAAGGTCGGTTTGGTGGATCAAGGCCACATTCTGAAATACACGCTCAGCTCCGGGTGCATAAAACTTGCATCCGTAGTCGAGCTTCGAACGAATGAAGGATCGATAAAAAAGAAGGGCAGTAGCCCGATCAGCGCCCCAAGCTCTTAACGTCACAGAACGGTGAATATCCATGGCGAGGGTACAAGAGACCATAATGCTGCGATTATCAGCCTCCCTGGTGAGGCGTCGGTCAAATACGAAACCAAGGAATGTGTGCGATCCAACCACTTCCTAGCTTACCCTATTAAAGAAACAAGTCTAAGTCAGGGTGGAGCCGTGGATGGCGGCAGAAGTGCACCACCTTAGTCTTGGTTAAGGAAAGTCTAAACCCGTGCATTTCGGCATAGCGAGAGACGCGGTTTAAAGCCTGATGGAGTCGACGCTCCAGAGTTGGCATCGGGCCGCGCCAAAAGAGATCGGAAGGTCATCCAAGGAGAGCGTAGCGAAAACACCTTCTGGCGACACTAAGGAGAAGCCATTGATGCACAGGGCAAAGAGTGTGACAATAAGGACACTTGCCTGCGGAACACCCTCTTGCTGCTGCATTAGGCCAGATAGGCCTCCACCCCACCCGTAGGCGGTATCGACGATCTCGCAGAACTCCATATATGTATAAAGAATGAGAGGCGTTCCCTCGCCCCCATCTTGTGGAGAATCCCCATGATACCGTATCAAAATGCGGTATCATATGCTTTCTCCAGATCTTAAAATCCCGTGGCGTATTGCTGTCTACGAAGCAACGCGTCGCAGACGGAATTTTCCAGTCGGAGCGGAGCATCCGACGTGGAGTGGAACTTACAGAAGCCGCACTGTGCAGAAGACAGATGGCCTCAGCTGATAATAAAAAAAGGCTGATCTAACATTTATTAATTTCTCCATTAACTTGCACACACAAGAAGTAAAAGAGATTGAGCGGAAACCGACAAGAGTAGAGTGATCTCTTAGGTTTACAAAAGGCGAGCACAGGAGCGATTCGCCAGGAATTCGGGTAGAAACCGTCCACCCAGATCCTATTGAACAAATCTAACAGAAAGGCCATGCCTCTCTTACTGAGGTGTCGAAGAATAGCATACGGGATATTTTCTGGACCCTGGAGGGTGTCCGCGCACAAAGCAAGAGCGGGGCGCAACTTACTTACAGTAAACCTTTCGTTGAAGGGTTCTCCGCCTCTGTAGGTAAAGTCCAGCCGGAGGCCTTCCGCGACATCACGACGTGCATTGAAAGCTGGCGAAGCAGACTTTCAGGTAGAGAATGCGGAGAAAGCGGTCGCGAAGGATTCCGCCACGAAGGCGTGGTCCGAGATTGCAGTCTGATTCTCCTGAAGAACGGAAGGGTTGTCCTGCTTCAAAATATCGCGAAACCTAACCCTAGACCGACGAAATTCACCCACAATGAAATCTTTCGGGCGGCGCTAATAGTGCATGTAGGCATAGCGCTTCTGATTGAGGGCCGTCTCACACTTAACTGACCACCACGGGAGTGTTCAGCATGCAAAACGGCCAGACCTTTAAAGGAATAGTAGCCAGGCTCGCAAGGATGAGGTTGCTGGAGAATAACTCAACGGCCTCCTCTACAGACCTAAACTCCACGACTGAGATAGAAAATTTAGTCATTTCCTGAAATGCAGAGCCCCGTGGGCTCTCGGGCGAAAGCGGCCCAGAAAATGATATCTGAATTGGAAAGTGATCACTACCATGGAGGTCATCGACAATTCCCCAACCAAAATCACGCTGTGTATCAGGAGAGCACAAAGAAAGATCAAAGCAGGAAAATGAAGAGGTTCTCAGTCAATAATTCGTAAGCTCATCCACATTTAGGACACCCATCTCATGCTCGTCGATCAGGTCAGCAAGGACTTGACCATGGGGATTGATTACGTCGTCCCCCATAGTAGGTGTTTACTGTTTAGATCTTCGAGCAAGAGAAAGGGCCTCAGCAACCGTGCCACGAGGCGGCGGAAGTACCCCGCGTCTAGGTCGGCTGAGGTAGAATGTACGCTGAAATAACAGTATACCTCCTATCAAGGCGCAGCTGCACAACTACTGCCTGAAAAGAGGTATCTAAAGCGAAAATAAGAAAGGAGACATCGTCCTGGATGTAAATTGCACATCCTCCTGCCCGGCTCTCATCCCGTGGTAGTGGGGTTAAAAAACCCTTATACCCTGGGAGGGTGCACAAGGCGCATGCGGCCAGTACGGCTTACTGCAAAAAGATAGCTAACGGGGAACGGAAGGAGACGAGTGTCCGCAGCTCCTCTCAGTTGGCCGGAATGCGCAGAAATTCCATTGAAAGAATATGCCCTTCAAGCCTAGCTCGGAGGAGAAGACGAGGGGGCCCTCTTTGATGAAAATACCCTCAGGGGAATGGCGTTGCTGGCCGGAGAATGAACTGAAGGCACTGTCTACTTCGTGGATTATTTTGGAAGGTTGGGCTCGCCATGCGATTCTTTTTCTCCCTTCGCCTCGAAACCTTAGGCAGGGGAGGGAGCTTCAAAGGCAGGGGGCCATCTTTTCGAGGATCCACCGTCTTCAATCCACCAAGCCAACCACTAGGTGCTGGCAAAAGAGCCGAAGCTCCTTTTTTGCTGTGGTCCATTCGGAGGGCCGCTATAGGAACCCCGGACGATGGCCTAGCGACCAACCTCTGGGAAGTTGCCTCCGGTAAGCCTAATGAATCAGTGGAGGCACGTGCCCGTTTTGCCTTACGGGAAAGGGTCACGCTGTGGGTAAGGGGGAGCCTTGGTTTTAGCCTTGGCTGTGTGTGGACCCTTTGTGCCACCCACTTTACCAGAGGAGCGCCTGGGATGGATAGAACCCGCAAAAGGGTTCCCAATGGGCGCAGAAACGACCGTACTCGTAGTGCTGGAGGATGACAGGAGAAGAGGGTGTCTTTTTCAACATTGAAGAATAGGACGTCTAGGGTAGCGCCGGGCGCGCCAGGACCAAGTCCTTAGCCTCGCAAAATGAGATATGATCGTGAGCCTGAACGACCAGGATTTCCTTCTCAAGGAGAAACGCACCACATTGCTTCCAGGAAGTCGGGTGAGGCTCTCCAGTATTGACACACTTGGTCACACATGATTTGGGCTTATCGTGTGTGGCCTGGGAGCAATTTATACAGGTTTCGGGTAGCCCGACTTTGCCCGTCGACAGGAGCAATTAGTATGGCTTAAACGGTGGCAGTAATAGCACCTCCGCGTCAGTGGCACGAATACCTTCACGCAGTAGCGATACTACAAGGTACGCACTGACTCAGGGAGCTTGTAATATTCGAACGTGATGAAGAGTTAAACGGTAGGTCTTGAGGTCCCTCCCTGTTGTCTCATTACACGTTCAACTTTGACTGCCCCATGGTCGGCCAGCTATAAGGTAATGTCCTCTATGGAGTAGTCCACGAGTTCCCTCGCATAAACTACTCCTTTCACAAAGTTCATGGTAGAATGCAGCGTCACACGCACAGGCGTGTCATCAAGTGTCTCAAGGGCACTAATCATAGCCACCTCGGAGGGATTCGACCCATTCGCCAAAAGGCTCCTCTCTACCAATCACACAAGCTAAAGCTCCGCAATGATAAATCATAGTCTCCTTAGCTAACATGGTGCCATCAGTGAAGCGAATAACAAGGAAGCGTTTGAAGCCAGCGGACTCGAAAACGCCGGTTAGTCTCTGAATTAAGGGCCCCGATGTAATCAAGGATCCGCTCCGCTCACTAGCACTTTTGGCCTTAATCTGGGGTTCTGCACCCAGGGGAACAGAGGAGCCTTCATTTTACTGCCTTGGAAACCCGAGCAGTTTGAGGAGGACCTTGCATAGGGGTGGAATCGAGTTCGATGCTTGGCGCCAAGCCCGGATTCATCCCCAGGGAAGGCTTTACCGTCTGATGCTGGGTTGCTTCAAGGACCATGTCTATCTCGGGGGTGGCTCTATTTGGCGCTTCCCACCCCCTTAACAACATAGGTCTCATTGGCAGCGGTGTCACGAGTCGAGTATAGGAAGTAACAAGCCTTAACCCCCGCTAAAGTCAGTATAAGAGCCAGCAGGTCTCTGGAAGGAAGCAGCCGATGGGTCCTCTCTTCTCTCTCCCCCCTTAGGGAGTTGGCCTACCGAGCCGCTTCAATGGGGAGCGGTCGGCTATGGGCTGCCTGTTGGCTTTCTTGGCAGTCCCCTTGGAAAGTAAAGGGGTGACTGCCGCTGGAAAGAGGGAGGCTTCCGAAGGGACCTCTAGACAAGGGGGATTAGGGGAGTCCCCTTAACTCGTAGGCAAAGTATAGGAGTAAGCCTCCCCTCCGGTTAAAGAGATTTGGAGGGTCCCCTGTGAGAGCACAGGTGGGGGGACCTCCATTTTTTGTGGAGCTGCCCAAGGGTGGCTTCGAAGGGTTACCAGGGGAAATTGAATGGAGATTTTTATTTTATCATCATTAGACCTGGTAACCCTAATATTTTTACAAGATGGAGACACTCACAAACCTTCGCAGTAGCTCGCTCAGCAAAAGGTGCGTATGGAGCTGGCAGTCACCTTCTACATGGCGGCTACACCTTAGGCACGGCGGAAAAATTATAGAGGCTGAAGTGAGAAGAAAAGGGGATTTGACGAAGGTATGGGTGGAGATGAAGCAGGTTGTGAAAAACCCACCATCCCAAATCGGAGCTCAGGGGTTAAGGAACATTGTTGCTTCCTCCTACAGCTCCGATTCGGGATAGTTGGCTGAGAAGAAGTTCAGCATCTACCCTATGAAAATAGACGATGACCTTAGAAAGTTGTGGGAGAAGTTGTAGGGGAAGTGAGGAAGTAGGGGAGAAACACAGACTGTTTGGAGGAAGGTAAAGAAGCTAAGCTGGGGCCGACTGGGGGGTATATTATGTAATGAAGGAAAAAGGTGATATGAATCACGAAAGATACTGCAAGTTTTGCGTTATGTGTGTGAGCTTCAAATTGAAGTGATTGCCAAGTTAATAAGAATATAATAATTAAAAATAATAAGAAAATATTACAGTCGTTTTACTTGAATATCTTAGTACGATATGAAAAATGCGATAAAAAATAGATTACTTTGAATTTCATGAATGCATAATAGTGTAGAAAGAGTTAATTAACCTTGCTGTGTTGCTTGTCGATTAAACAGAATTTAGATAACTAAATTGTGTAGACTGATTGAACTTCTTTTAAGTTTTACTTGATCTAAGGTAATTTTTACTTCCGAAAAATCTGGGCATTTGTAACATATATGTTACGGTATACACGTAATGTTAAGTGACATTGAAGTCTTCTCGGCTAAAGTTTTGCAATTTAATTCATCAACGAAAGCTTTATTTCCTTCAGAGTTTCATACAAATGTACAAATAAAACAGATATTGGAATATGTGTCCTCTTCTAAACGGAAACATAAGTTTAAAAGTCAAGCATAGTAACTTGATAGACATAGTAAGAGGGAAGAAGTAAGAAGTGAGAAAAGGAAATTCATTTTCATTTTTTCACCAATCAAGATGATTTCTCTCCTTCATAGAATCAGGATTTAATTATCTTATCATTACATAATTATATGTTAAAAAACGAGGAACCATATTTCTTTGCCTATTATACATTTTATGTTCTCCACCTAAAATATTGGTTTCATATTATCTCTTCCCTACTTTGCTTTCATAGAATTTGTTTTTCCCCTCCTGGCAAGGATAAAAGCATGAACCATGAAATCCATTTTTCTTTCTTGCTTCATCAGTGACTTAAATATTTAAGTTCCGAGTAGAATTTTAACCTGCTACTACATTTTTCCATTAATATTGATGATTGCTGGTTTCGTTTGGGCGATTTTTTTTTTCTGTCCAATCACTCAATTGTAGCAAATGACACGAGTCGAGAGGATTTCGTGTCCATTCACTGATCCATTCTCACAGGCCTTCCTAAAGCATTTATTCTGTTCAACGGTTACCAACTTGTTACCAACAGTTACCAACACGTTACTAATAGTTAACAACAAGTTAAACAGTTACCAACACGTTCAACTGTGACAAGCTCCCTGAGTCGGTGCGTGCCGGTTGGTATCGCTACCGCATGAAGACATTAGTGCCACTACAGCGGAGGTGCTACATTTTCATGAATGAGAGTAAAATAAAACGCTAATAATTTCTTTGTCTTACGCAAAACGGTGATAGAATATATAAAAAAATAAGTATTATGTATATCAAGTTTCTGAGAACATATGAAATAAATAAATATTTCACAGTGAATAAATCCCCAAGAGGTTTATAGCTTGATCAGTGCAAGATTCTTCGAGACACCTTTTACCACCGTTGGGAAGACACGTGTTAATAAGGATAATTATATAAAAGATTTGAAATATATTTATTTGTTATAATTAATTAATAAAAATTCTGAGATATATAGTTGTATAACTGTACCAATTATTATTAGATAAGTGACATCTTTTATGAGATATTTTTGGGGGCACTGCTAATTTTACTAGGATAAGGAAGATTTTGAATCATGAGCATTTCAATCATGGGTATAAATTTTACATCAAATATTCCTTGGTGTGAGTGAAAGCAATGCAAGTATTTATTAGGGTATTTTACACTATTAAATTATATATTAGTTTTATACAAAGATTTCCCAGCTTTTCAATCCCTTTTTATAAAAAGCTGATACATGTAATTTTGCCCAATCCAATTTTTCTCCTTCATGTGGTTTGCATTACTGAGTTAAACAGAATCTCTTACATTGTTTGTTTCAATCAGGAAAAAAATGTAAGGTTGATTACACCGAATCGTTTTCCCAGGGTAAATCATCCAGGATGAAAATCCAATAAAACATCCACTGCTTCTCCTGAAGAATAAGAAGCTACACTATTATAATGAAAGCTGATATGATGATGCAGTTTTCCAAGTCTATTTCATCGTTGTCTCTCTTCATTTAACTTATGTTGCATGAGGTGATACAAATTTTATTTCCCAACTGCACTGGTAAATATCACTGGTGGACCAACTACTGCAACAAATAGGGCATCATTTGCCCAAGAATGAATTATGACCCAAAAAGTTGTAAGGGCTCACGAGGCTCAACTCTCCCTGGTTAAAAACTAAAGAATAAAAGGATGCAGCAAATAGCGCCCCATCTGCTCATCGATGAACAATGGTTGAACAAGATCCTGCAGAACATGGATACCCATAGGTATAAAGGGCGACTGGAGGAAGTAAAGATAGGGTTTACAGGTTGATAACGAGAGGCCATATTTCAGTCACGTTGAAACTAGTGACGTTAATCTTGGGGAAAATGGTTTACGTTGAGATGAAGTCGAATATTGAATAGTAAATATATAAGCGACAATAACCCGGATTTTATTTATGATTCCTTAAATAATCAATACACATTTTAAAGAATACATATTTAAAGCTAAATAAATTTTGAGTCAAGAATCATGTCCACAAAACAAAAAAAAACATAAATATAATGTAAGTATTTGTAGCCACAATTGTAATAGCAAGGACTTGTCGACGAAATACTAGTTAATGACTTCGTTTCTAAGAATTATATTCACAAACACCTAACACTCTACGAAGTCATTTTTAGCTGCGGGTGACTCTACATCTCACTATGCTGGTGGGTCGGTGGATCCCCGTTCTACTTTTATTTTTGGGGGGTAATAACATTGTAACTATTCGGCCGATTCTAAGGAAATCTGAAGCCCTCATCTTGTTTTACATTCCCTTTCGAATGATAGAATTGCCAAGGTCCTCTGATGGTTAGTCCGGAAGTTATTGAAAGTTTGGAAGTTCTCAAGGTCATAAATCAGAATAAATGACAACATGCAACATTGAGCTCAGCCACCTTGTTAGGGTTGGCCGCCTCATACTCTATTTTCCCAACTTTTTAGTCCTTCTAATTAAGTTGTTTAACGTCTGCAATTTTCCGGGTAAATTTATATGACATCTATCATATTGCGTCATTTGCTCATTTTGCATTAATTATTCTTTCTTTACTTGCAATTTTTGTGCTTTTTTCTATTCATTGTAAAGATTTTATTGATCCTAAGCATTTTTCTATACCTTTTTGCCTTAAACTTAATCTCCTTTTCTACTTGGAAATCCTATGTAAAAGTTGCCTTCAAATGTTTTTGGCCGTAACGTCGCCATCCCGAATATGCTTCAAAAATGTAACTGAATAATTAAACCAGACGGAAAACACGACAGTTACGAGTTCCTTCAATTCCAATCAATCCTTTTATTTCTAAGAATAAGTTTTCCTGACATTCCAACTCGAGAAAAAAATTCAATTTTCCAAAATAAATTCTGTCAATTACTATACTCCCCAAACTAGTTTCTCATGTAATTCTAAAATAATATGTTGAAAAAACCGAAAACAATTTTAATTCTTAAAAGGTTTGTACAATTAAGGCTAAAATTTTATCAATAACATTCATAAATAAAAGAATATAAAAGGAATATTCTCAAAATTACTAACTATGAATATTTCCAAATGAGAATCATGAAATCTTATCTGAGCATTTTCATACCAATATAGTTTACTATTTAGTAAATTGATTGTGAAATCAGGCCCTACAAGTTATAAACTTCTTGACTCTGATGTTTGTTAGCAATTATAGTCTAAACGGAGAATGATTTTCAAGAAGGAAGTAAATAATTTCACACATCTAATCGATTATTCAACCGTTGACTGCGAGGGTTGACTAAAACTCGAATTAAAATAGTAGAATATCAGCCTGAGCATGTTATTGTGCAAAAGATAAGTATATGTAAAAAATTAATTTCTTGTTCACCGCGTCTATCAAGGAAGATAAAATTTTATCTCCTCAGCTAGGCGACACACTTTATTGGAGGATAAAAAGAAAATTTTAAGCCAAATTGCTTCAAGCGTGACAATTTAAGGCTCTTCGCATCCTGATAATAAAATTTGTATATATCTTTGCCCTTCCGCAAAGATCAGTAATCATCACTTTTCAGCACTTTCATTAGGCATCGTGAGATACTCAACTGTATGTATTTATATATTTATCATATTATTGGGTGTAGAAAATATAGATATAGTAAATGTAACATATTCTTTATTTTTCATTGTTATATTACCTAACTTTTATAGTAAGGTAGGAATAGATTTTAAATTCAGTACGATATTATATATACAGTTAAATTGGACCTTTCTAAATCATACTCAACAAAATACGAAGTCTTAATAAAGAAAAATATGGTTGTATGGTTAGTGTATTATCCAATGAACGTTAATTTTAGAGGTTTACATATGTTCCGCGACTAATTTGCATACCACCAATATTTGACCCTACAGCTCCAATTATTTTTTGCTATGAAGAAAATTCCAAATTATGCCAAATCATTAAATAATATCACCCACAATTAAAATGGTAAATAAAATGGGGCTTACAGAATTACGAGGGGGTACAAAGAGACAGTATTTTTGGTAAAGATAGTTATAAATATCCTTAATTAACTTCATTAATCAGACAGGATATTATAATTAATTATAAAAATATAATGCGAAAAAGTAGTCCATAATTCTTGTGTTAATATTTAGGGCACCGGAATTCTTAATATGGATGTCTGTTAACCTCCATATGGCAACAAATACAAGAGTTTTATCTATTAATTATTAAAGACAAATCTTCTAAACTGGTTGGAAATGAATAGGGTAATACATGAGTTGTAAACTCTCGGCCACACTTTTATTGTAATTGCATTGTGAGAGAGAATTTCAAGAAGCTCTCGAAGGATGTAATTGATTAAGCAATGTTTTGCAGGAAAGTCTTAATTCTCGTCTGCGTATCTTACACTTTTCCTCAAGAATGAACTAAGAAAAGAATAAAAGTAATTAGATTTCCTAAATACACTTTGTGTGCAACATCCTTGTATTTCAGCACAGACAACACACGCATATATATATATATATATATATATATATATATATATAAAGAGAGAGAGAAAGAGAAACTATTTTTAAGATAAGATACCTTAAAATCATTACATATTGCGGCCTAATTAAAGTGAAATAGAAAAATTATTAGCAATAATGCGTGCTATAAGTTGATATTGTTGAAATGTGAAACCATAACTAATGTGTGCAGTCTCAAAATGGCTGGAAATATAGGGAAGAAATTAAAAAACTTCAATCCAATGTAAATAAATTCATTCGGACAAATGGTAATGGAGGTGAATGAAGACAAACTAAATAAACTACCAAAGAATCAAACGAAATCACATAATGCAGGTCTATAAACTTCAAAATAAAATTAAGCTTGGGGATTTGAAATTTTAAGTTTTGCCTATTATTTCGTTTCTCTATTATTAGTCGACATCCCTCAATATATATAAGTTGTAGGGATAAGAAGCCAATGAAACTAAATATTTACTTTTAGTGTATATTCTTCACTGGGGCATTTGAAGCTATCAATTGCGATGGTAATTTTAATACAAAAATCATTATATTAACAATTTGAGAGAAATTCTAACGGCCTGTATTATATTATGAAAGATAGATAAGTCTTAGACTAAAGAATTAATGTCTCCAAAATCTGGATTGAATTCATAGTCTATCACAAAGTTTGTAGATACACTTAAAAGGTCAAGGCCAACACACCAAGGATGCAACTAATGTGCTACTACCGTACGTAAATAGACCGAAAATCTGAAGACTATCTAAGTAGGAATGAGACACACAACGCAATACAACGACCCCAAATACACCAGTAGATTAATAGTATCAAAAACGAGATTAGACTCAAAGGCTACATCAAAGTTAATTAATAATTATATTTATCAAATATAACCCAAGCAAGGAACGGACTCTTTTTACTAAATTGTACCCATTAACCGACGTAAAAATGGCTGACAACCAAAGCCAGGATTGAACTCATATGGCACCTATAATAATAATAATAATTATAAATTTCTCATAATGCGCATTTTCTTTTTACTGCTAAAGATATCGAACAATTTGTGAATATATGTCTTTCTCCCTTAATATAAGCATTCATGACAAGCGGTTTGGGCAAAGTTGAGCTTTGTCCTTCCTATGACGTTTTATATGACATTATTTAACTAAACCTTTCACCTTTTTCTCAAAATAATTAAATTATATAAAAAAGCTAAATGAACGACTTCTACGATTCTTTTTGGCTGGATATCAACTTCAGTAGTAAAAAAGGAAAAAGAATTAATAATATTTGGAGCCTAAATATAGATATGGATAATTTATTTACTTCAACCCTTCTTCCATAATTCTGACAAGGTAGTCATGTACCACCGCAAATTTTTCGGAGTTAGGGTCCACTTGGGGGAGGACCTCGTCGGACACGATGAAACACGTACACCCTGTGTCCCTGACGAAAGTCGTTACTCGGCAGCAGTTCACGCTGCCCTCCTCAAATTTCAAAGTTCCCTGTGAACTTTTACCAAAAATAAAATTTACCTGGTGACCTGACGGAGGGGGAGAAGTTGCTGCTTGGGTCTGCATCACTGGGGAGGCCGGGGTGGCATTAATCTGGTGAACTTGGTGGGCTGGTCCACTTTTGAGCCTAGAATTTTTCGGGCAATTCCAGCTCATGTGGTTTTCTACACCACAGGTGAAGCATATGATTGGTCGCTTTGGGAAGGGAAATGGAGGAGAAATCTTAACGGGAGGTTTGGTGTCCCGTTGTTGGTTTGGGGGAAAGAAGTTTTGGGATTTTACGGGGCTCGGAAACTTCGTCGGATTTCCTGGGAAGGGGCGCGAATCCTTCCTTTTTTCCTTGTAGGGGAATTGGTGAGAAGTTCGATTCTCCTTGGGGGATAAATTATGGCTTGCGGCATAGACATCCGCTTCTTCGCTACATTCTTTAAATGTCTGGCACCGACGATCCTTGACGAACGCGCGGATCTCCGTCGAGGGAGACGCCAAAAATTGATCCCGCAACACGAAGTCTATTAAGGACTCGTAGTTAGGATCAACCTTTGAGGATTCGAACCAAAATTTAAAATTCCTCTGAAGAATGTATCCGAATTGACGGAACGTCTGTTCAGGTTTTATACGACCTCCTTAAAATTCTTGCTGGTAGAAATCGGAAGTCATATTATGAGGGGCCAATAACTCAGCTTTCACGGTGCTGTAGTTTATTGTACATTCAGATGGTAAACATATAAAAATTTTGTGCAATTGACAATTTAACAAGGGAAGTAATCTAACTACACCTTCAGCATCCAGATCCATATAATTGAATTCGAGGATCTTTTCGAAGTGGGCTAAAAATGCTCCGAAATCCTCTCCGTCCATGAAATTAAGGAGTTTAAGTAGAAGATTGGGGAGGGGGCTTCTGAACGTGAACTGGCTGACTGTATTTCTGCTTCAACACGGGCTATTTTAATCTGATGGTGAAGCTCAGCTTGTCTTTTCCGTTCCTCTCTTTCTTTTTCTTTTTCTTCTCGTTGGATTTCTCTTTCTTCTCGTTGGATTTCTCTTTCTTCTCGTTGGATTTCTCTTTCTCTTTCTTATTATTTTTCTTCTCGCTCTTTTTTTTGCTCCTCTTGAACGTACTCAATTAGTTCTTTTCCGGGAAGTCCCAAGGATTCTCCTTGCGCTTTAAAGATTTCGAACTGAGTCATCTTTGCCATTGAGGGCGCAATAGTCAACCAACTAAAATTCCTTGCAATAAGAATTATGCCTTCTAGAGAGTTGGCCTACCAAAATATTGGCACTGACCTATTCGTACTTGGTTTCTTGATCAAAATAACCACTGACTAATATCACACAAAGAAATTATTATAACAGTTCCTTGAGCTACTCCAGCTTCTTAAGTTTCGAAAAAGGGGATAGCAATCGTTAAAACAAAAGGGAAGTACTATATACTCTATTATTATAACGAATAACACTATGCTTTACTGGACTGAGACCAGTGTTTGCAAAGATATAGCGTTAAACCTTACACACTTGATACCAATTTAGATAGTATATATATTTATATATATATATATATATATATATATATATATATATATATATATATATATATATATATATGTCGTAAAATGGACTCTCGACGATATACTATATATGACTATTCGTTGAGGGAGCTTATTCAATTATATTTAGAGTGCGTGGTGTCTGGTCGACCGAGGTTATTTATCTTCAATATGCCTAAGAAGTGGAACTGAGCTCAAGGATAATAATATGGCTATCATTAATAAAATAGAGTTTTATTAATAGAAACTATCAACAACACACAAAACGGAAAATATTGACATAAACAGAGAATGTAAAGGGTCGTGGGAATCTAGCTAATCCGAGGATTAAGATTTGGAAGAGATTTAAAAACGTAAAACAAATAAAAATTTAACGGATGGGATGGTTTGCTAAACCATTTAAAGCACAGGACAGGGTTGACAAAAGGGTTAAATACTCAAAGGTAACGTTCAGCTTACGTAATTACACTTGTTGTGCAGAGGAAGGCGACGTGAAGGAATCTTCGGCCCGCTGGCGAGTTCCAGCCGAAGGGGGGGGGGAGAATTAAATGATCTTGACGTGGCGTCTTGGGAATGAGAACCGATTCTTCGGGAACGGGTTTAAAGAACAGTGGCTGTTCTACGTTGTTCTCTTCTAAACAACAGGGGGGGGGGGGTAGAACCGTCTCTTGTCTAAGGGGCTCAAAAAACAATGGCTGTTCTAATGTTGTTCTCTTTCTGAACAACAGGAGGGAAGAATGAGAACCGTTTCTTGTCTACGGGCTTAAAGAACAATAGCTGTTCTAATGTTGTTCTCTTTCTGAACAACAGGAGTGAAGGGTGAGAACCGTTTCTTGTCAACGGGCTCAAAGAACAATGGCTGTTCTAACGTTGTTCTCTTTCTGAACAACAGGGAAAGCCGTGTGGACTTGGTGTCATGAAGGCTTAAACCCTGGCCCTGAAGAGATATTGTCCTCTTCTGGACAAATGATGGTGGATATCAAGGTAGAGGGTCCTTTGGTGCACAAGGTGAGACTGGACCGTAGAGATGTCTCGCGAAGAAAATCTAGATCACGTATCTGCTCTTAGTGGTAAATTTTTCATATAAATAGTCGAGACATCCCCTTAGCGTAGGGGACAATGGAGTGGGGGCTTCGAGGGAATGCACAGCCGCGCCTGAGAACAATACCTTATCTGCCCATAAGCCTAACTCAATCTGGCTAGGTCGGTGCAAGGGGCGAAACGGGGGAGGATAAACATCCTTGGTTAAACATTGACTCAGGTGGCGGCTATACTGCGCCCGACTTCAAGGCGAAGATGCACGTGGGTAGTATCGTGTTTCTAAAAACATGTGATAACGGTTGAAATTAAGCAGCCCTTAAACCGTTCTATCACACAGTATTTAGGAAGCGTTCTGCAGATCTACAGCAATTTTTCGCTTTCGAAAATAACTTGCCTTATTTTACTGGTATCATAAGCCTATTCAATGCAGTTGAGCTGACCTATGTACCAAATGAGTGAA
This sequence comes from Ceratothoa steindachneri, assembly GCA_963969495.1. Lineage (NCBI taxonomy): Eukaryota > Metazoa > Arthropoda > Malacostraca > Isopoda > Cymothoidae > Ceratothoa > Ceratothoa steindachneri. The sequence goes on from OZ018318.1 coordinate 177,612,949, forward strand.
AGTTATTCATAGATGCATCTCTTTATTGCATAAAACTGTTATGTTGCCCATTGGAAAAACTATGCCTTCATTTCCACTTGCTCACTCAGTCAATTTAAGAAAAACATATGAGAACCTTACTTTTATTTCAATCAGCATGAGTGGCTTATTTGTGTGGACTTGAAAGCATTAGCCTTACTTAATGGCAGTAAACTAGATACACCAGGTTTTGGTGCTTCCTTTGCGAGTGGAACATTAGGGCCAGATCAGAACATTGCGTACTGTCAGAATGGTCACCTGAGGGAAACTAGGACGCCTGGATGCCATAATGCAATTCATGAGCCAGTAGTTAAGAAGGAGAAATTATTTGCCACCACTGCATATAAAACTAGGCTTAATGCAGCAATTTACCAATGTATTTTTACATAACAAGTCATGTTTCCATTACCTCAAAGCGATCTTCCCTAATATAAGTGATGACAAGATTAAAGAAGGCATATTCGTAGGTCCTCAGATTTGTTAAATAATATCCGATAAAGATTTCGAGGCAACAATGGTTGAAACTGAGCTAGCGGCCTGGCATGCATTCAAAGATATATGTAAACGACTTCTGGGAAGGCACCAAGGGGCCCGGTGAGAGTGCAGAGTAGATAGCCTAATTAAGTGCTACCAAGATTTCGGTTGCATTGTCACTGAAGTTACACTTTCTTCATCATCATCTGTTCTTCTTGCCAGAGAATGCGGGAGATATTAGTGATGAACATGGAGAGAGATTCCATAAAAATATAGCGTCAATGTAAAACAGGGATAAGGGAAAATGGAGTCCTGCTGATTCATTATATATTCATAAATTAAATACAATGTACAGAATTAATCTCACTTTGGGAGCGAAATACATTTATGGTATCGTGTAAATCTGTATCAATTAGATAATTAATAAATCGGCAAATACGTGACAGGAAATTTTTGTTATCAAATACGAATTCAGCACATCCAAATTCATAATAAAATTCATGTGATATCTGTTTTTTTTTTTTTTTGAGACTGAAATTTGTTGTGCAGTTTAATTATTGGGGTTAAAGAGAAAAAGTCTATAATAACCAAACCTTTAAGTTTTCATTTTTAACTCTATTCCCCTTTTCTACATCTCAACTCTCCACCCTCTAAAGCCTTTAAATCTTCTAAATCTTTATAGCTTTCCTCTCTAAACGGTTGAAGCCTGATCCCTTCGTTTGTTTCCAAATGAACTTGTTTTTCACTTTCACTCTTATCCTATTTCACTTCCAACTCCACATTTTACCTCTATTTCCCTATTTTTCTTTTAATTCTATTCTTTCTTATTTCCAACATTTTCCTATTACCTAACTTTGATGCTCTTCCTCTTTTCCATAGTAGCAATGTTTAGGGGCTCCTTATTTATACTTCGTAGAAATTCAGTGTCCATAAAAGTCGACTTGGACCTTAAAGAGAGATCGCCTTATTTATTCAAGATCTGAATAAATTTATGCATTTGAAATGGAGTCTTGAATGAATGAACCCCCCCCCCCCAAAATGAATTTAAAATGAAGAAGAGTGGTAAAAGTTCAAATATTTACTTAGGAAGTTTGAAAAGATACCTAAATAGAAAAAGGAAATTTGTGTAAAAAATCACTTAAGATATGATAAGACCAGAGAAGTGAGGTAATAAACTTTAAGATATTTCTTCTTTTTTGTTAATTCTAGTGTGAAAATTAATGGTGAAATATGGCTTTGTTTTGGAGTGATGGAGAAGGGAAGCTGAATTATTGACAATGGATGAGGGGAAATGGAAATGGGTGTCACATAATTATTTTTTTACAAAACAGTAGACAGGTTGGATAGTTCTATCAGAGTGAGGAAATGAGAGTTCTTTACCTCCCATAGATCATTCTTTTTTTCTTTTACTTATATAACTTTTTTCTATCTGAGAGAATGGATTACAGGTTTTCATTGCCTAGGCTGCGTGTCCAGTCAATCACAGTATTTCCTTTCTCTTTCACTTGAGAGCAATCTCAGTCTTTCTTTAATTGCTAGCACGTGTCTCCAGTGCTATGACACTTTATTAGGAGAGCAGTAATATGAATAGTTGCTATAAAATATTGGCCCTCAATCTCCAGCAGATCTTAAATGTTCGGAAGTGTTAAGAACTCTAGATTAATTTTATGGTTCTTTAGGTATAAGTTTTTTTTATTTAGTGTTTGCCTGTTGCTTTTATGTAGCGATGTTAAGTTGAATCCAGGTCCTTTTAACTCTAATGAAAATTTTCGAATTCTTTATAGTAACATTATTGGGCTATACTCTAATCTTGATGGATTGCAAATTGCCTCTAGGGATTTTTATATTGTTCTTTGTTCTGAGAATTTGATGTCTGATTTTAATAAACCTACTCTGCTCTCTTGAACGAGAGTTTGTGGTTTAGCTACTTATATCCGGTCTGTATTTCCAGCGAGCGTCTGTGAGATCTGATTTTAAATGTACGAGTATTTATCATGAAGTTCAATTTGTTAAGGTTATCAGTAGGATTAATTAGTTTTATATATTTAGTCTATACCATAAACTAAATTTAGATAGTAGGATATTTGATTGTCTCCTTGTTTCTATGAATATAATTCAGGAGTCTACCTGTAAGTCAGATTTAATTTTGTCGGTGACCTAATGTTAATCATAAAGAATCGCTCGATTCAGTCAGTGACACTGATCGGTCTTGGGCAGCTGCACTTATTGATTTTGCTAAGTTGTCTGGATGTGCACAACTTATTACTGAATCAACTCACCACAAAGAGAATTGTCTGGCTTTACTTTTGAAAGATGTACCGATGTAGTTAAATTAGCTATTAAACATCTTCTTGGTAGGTCTGACCATTATATTATTTCTTTTAAATTGAAAATTAATTTTCACGTTCCTAATTTAAGTATATCTCGTAAAGTCTATGATAATTCTAGATCAGATTCGCCTGATGTATTCCATGACTTTGATAATATACAATGGATTAATTGTATTGGTGATTTAAATGCTCTTCTTGTTAATATAATAAAGTGTCGAATTACTACTAAGATCATAAGATATAGGCTAAAAGACAAGGTGCGGCTCACTCATGATTGTAGAGTGGCATACTAAGAGAAGCAATCTGCTTATCGCCTCTGGTCTTCATATAAATCTAGCTTGTTATGGGATAATTATATGAGACATATATCACAAGCTCAATCTGTTTATGTTGAGGCACAAGCAGCTGATAATAATCTTATACGTGAAATTCTGACCAATGCATCTGAATCACACAAATGGTGATCCACTTTTAAGAATTTTGTTTTTATAATTGATTCTGCATTACCTCCCATTCGAATAGACAATTGAACAGTGACCTTTGACCCATTTGATAAGGCTGAAGTTTTTTCATCTGGGTTTCAGATAAAGCAAAGTGATTAAGAACTGGATCTTCTTCCGACTTGTTATCATAATAGCGAACCTCCCTATTTTGTCTTGAATTCCACAGAATTAAAATATTATTTAGATGATTTGGATTCATTCGGTGGTACTGATAGAATTGAGATATTTCCACTGTTTCTCCACTTCCTAAGTTAACCTTTCCTACCAAATCTCCATTAGATTATAGAGCAATTTATATTACTCTAATTCTTTTAAAAGTTTATGAAAACTTATTAGCAAGAAGATTATGCAAGTTTGTGAATTTCCAAAGTTTTTTGCCTGCTATGCAATTTAGGTTTCAGAAAAGGTCTTAGTATTGCAACCATCTTTAAATGTTCGCTCTGAGGAAATGTTTTTTTTTTATTTTAAACTCTGCTTTCGATTTAGCGAATCATAAGGATTTAGTGTATAAGTTGCAATTGATGGATATTGGTAGTCCAATTATCAATGAATTCAGAGAACTTTTGTCTGGCAGTCAGGAGCGTGCTCTAGTTGATACAAGTTCTAACTCTTTTAAACCAGTTTTATATGGCTTTCTACAACTGTCATCTAAAATTAATATACCGAGCTTTAAATTGTATTCGTTTCATTCTACCAGATTTAACAATCGATTTGGTGAAACGTAGAAAAATTAGTGGTTTGTCTCTCATGTACAAGATATTCCATAATGTTAAACATCCTTTGTACTTGAAACTCTCTACCTCTTTTATCCACAATAGACCTACCTAGTAGACGTACCTCTTTGTATATTTATGCATTTTCCAGTATTAACTTTAGAAATTATCAGTTTTCCAAATTTCTTTCCATATTATTGAGCGATCTTCCGAATGAAACTGTTCATTATGATGAGCTAAATTGTTTTAAATCTGCCGTTAATGGACTTTACATAATTTATATGCTTGTCTGAGGGATTATCTCGGACAGGAAGACACATTTAATCTGACTCTGGAAGAAAATACATTTATGGTTTCGTGGAAATGGGTATCCATTGCATAATTATTAAATCGGAAATTTATAAGAAAATATTACAGGACGGGAATTCTTTTTTAGCAAATTCGAATTCAACACAATTAACTTCATAATACAATGCATATGAGATCTATATTTTTTTTCTTGACAGTGAAATTTGTCGTACAGGGTAATTATAAAGATTTCTTTATATAGAATTAGGAAATAAAATTCTCAATATAATGATAAATTAAATGGGAATTTCTAAGTTAGACCGAAAGAAAAGGTCAATATAGATTTGACAGCACTATATCTATGCATTATATTTCTTGTTACGGAATATGAAGTCTAACATTTCACATTTGGCTGAATTCGACGACCGTGCCAATACCTTTATCATTTTATTAGGAAGAATCTATTTTTCATGGAATTTTTTCCCCATTTGTGAACATTCAGACATCTTTTATGTCTAAGCTTCATTCCCCCTCCCCCCATCTACTTCCAGGTTTATTAATAATGAAGTTTGAATTCTATTTTTATTCTATACTTTGGAGGAAATTCTTTTTTCAAAGATTAATGAAGTTTTGCATAAGGAAATTTATTTCCATTTTAAATGAAAATATTTTGCCTTTCTTTCGTTAAACTTATAAAAGACTATTTGGTTTGTGTCTTTATATTAGGTTGGTTTAATAGAAATTTGCCCTAAAGGAAAATAGTTTTATAGATGTGTTTATTAAATGGTTATCATGCACATTGTCACTAACATCTCTAGTATCGTCATTAGCATCATTATTAGCCGTCAACATTATTAGCTAGCAGAACATCAACATAATGAGTAGCATAATGTAACTCATTAATAATACTATTATCATAATCATTAATATGATTATCAACATCTTTAATATCATAATTTACCACATCATCAACACAATCTGAGACATCTTAACATCCTCACCAACATCAAAGCCGGAGTCCAATGCCATTCGGAGCGTGCCACAGAATGCATTAGTGCCAAAGGGGATTGAGGGAGACAGCCCATCACACTCTCTCTCTTTCTTTATCTCTCTCTCTCTCTCTCTCATTCTCTCTCTCTCTCTCTCTCTCTCTCTCTCTCTCTCTCTCTCTCTCTCTCTCTATATATATATATATATATATATATATATATCTTCCTCTTTCTTTTATAGAGCCAAAACACCAACAGATCGTCCAAGATAGACCGAAGGGGTAGTGCCACACAAAAGGGTTCAGCCCAGGAAGTATAACACACTAGTCAAACCTGTCATACATAATATATTCCAGTCGGTTGTGTGACGTGACTTTTTCTGGCTAAAACTTTCGCACAGTGTCAATGAACCTTTTTCACCCACACCCTTTATTTCACTTCTTTGATTAACCTGGTTTAACCCACCTGTCTTCCTGGCTTTTTTTTAACCCACTCAACTTGAACTTTCCCCCCCCCCCCAGATAAAATATTGGTGATTAGAGGTGGATATTCGTTATACTTCCCGGGCTGAACCCTTTTGCGTTGCACCACCCATTTGGAGTATCATGGACGATCCGTTAAGGTTTTTGGTCTAAGGAAGAAAGAAGAGCATATATATATATATATATATATATATATATATATATATATATATATATATATATATATATATATAGGGAGAGAGAGAGAGAGAGAGTGAGATGGGCTGTCTCCTTCAATCCCCTTTGGCACTCATGTATTCTATGGCACGCTTCGAATGGCAGTGGACTTCAGCTTTGATGTGGGTGAGGATGTTTAAGATGTCTCAGATTGTGTTGATGATGTGGTAAATTATGATATTAAAGATATTGATAATGATATTAATGATTATGATCATAGTATTATTAATGAGTTACATTATGCTGCTCATTATGTTGATGTTCTTCTGGTTAATAATGTTGATGGCTAATAATGATGTTAATGATGATACTAGAATAACCAAGGCTAAGTTTTCTTGGTCGTACTCTCTATCTCTCTTACGCGGTGACAAATATTTACCTACACACACTTTCAACTCCACCATCTTCACCACTTTCTTTACGAGCTACTCATCGCTGGTTTTCACTTCTTAGTTAAAAAAATAATAATAATAAGATAAAGTTTAATACTAATAATAATAATAACAATCCCCAAATTAGTCTCACTTCTTTCTTTACTATGTACATTCATGGAGGAAGTGAAATGCTCTCACAGAGATTACTTTCCTACTTTCCGTCCTTATCATTCACAACTCTCTATTCATCCTCTCCATGATATTTTTTCACATTCAGCCTAAACATTACCCCGAAATACATCAATCACAGTTACCCGGTTGACTATATATGTACACATAAAGTGTAGCGGTATGTAATTTGTAGCCTTGGTTGACTGTCAATCAAGGAAAATCGTTCTGGGTTTTGCTTCGGTAGTGCACATTAGAAATTCATTACTACCTTGTGTTTTAGACTTTGAGGAAGGGCCAGAAATTAGATGGTGTCATTTCCTTCTCTGACAACTTTTTTCTTTCACTCTTCCACTTGGGTTATTATTTGACTGTTAGAACTTCGATTATTTTATATATTTTGCTCTTTAAGTAGATGAATATCTGCTTGAGAGTTTATACCCCAGTCTTTTAGTAGATAAATAAAAGGAAGAGAACTTGGCTAATAATCGATAAACATTATGTCTATAGTATCAAGGATCCATGGATATAATTATCTAGGGGTCCTGAAACTATATCTTTGATATTTCATATTTATATAATATTTAGAATATAAAACTAAGTTGTATAGCTTGAGAATCTCATGCCTCAATTTCTTTTCCATCTACAAACTCTAAATTTGGCACCTGGAAATCAATCTCAAATTATTATAATAAATTAGTATATTTTCACTTTTTCAATATAAATCGTGTATGTTTTATTAAAATTGGCCTCAAGCATAAATATTTTTAAGAGATTATATGAGCAAAAAAGAATATTAGCTAGAAGCAACAGGTTTTATTGACGGAAACCTTTTCTGATTATCACGATTTGTGAATGCGCGAAAGATGTGCCTTTGTTCAATGTAATAAACGGTAGATACAAATAATGAGTAAAAATCACGAGATGTACCACGTGATTAAGTATAAATATTTAGTTATGCCTTGTAGAGAAAAAGAAAGATTGATTTGAGCTAGCCAAATGGTGTATGAATTAGAGAGACATTGTATTATACAACACAATGTTTTCCCTATAAGGTCAGATATTTTAGGACCTCTGATAAGATAGATTTGAGGAAGAAAGATAGGACTGGATCTAAAGAAAACCAATCGGGGCCTATATTATCATTTCTCTCCCTTTACTGGAGATTAGAAACGATTCAGAGATATTTCTACAACAAACTCAGAAGGAATCTATATAATCTAAATATCCACCTAGGGAAAAAAATAAACCACCTTATAAGTGATAGTAATTGAAACCAAAAAAATCAAGAAAACTGCTCTGTGAATTTATCGGATAAGCCGAAATCGACCGATGTGAAACGTGCCTTAGGATCTGGACTCTCGTTTTCAATAAACAAAAAACCTCAAAGTGTGGACATTGCCGCTGCCTTTGTTAGATTAGGAAGGAATAAGAACATATCACAAACCATATAGACATATTAAAAGGAATTTTTTATTCGGTAGTGAATAATATGAATGAGAGTTTACATAATTTTACAAAACGATTTAAAACATTCCTTAAATCATTAAAAATGGACAGATATTTGCATATTACAAAATCTGATGAACCCAACATGTGTGTAATAACAAATAAAACATCGTATTTAGAAAAAATGGCCACTTGGTTTTCTGACACTACTACATACGTGTACCGTTAAGAAGCGATCCCTTAGATGATGCAATTAAGAATTTTAATAGACATACAAATATTTTTAAAAACCCCAAATCAATTATTGACTCACTCTTCTAGTAGATAATCATTACTACATTTGTTTGACTAAATTAACATAACATAAGCCAGGCAATACAATAAGATCAATCATCAGTGCAACTGGGTCAATCCAATATAAACTCTGAAAATATTTAGTAAATTTACTTTCTCTGATCTTAGGATCCATATCACCCTTACATATAAAATTTCGAGTTGATCTTTGCAATAAGTTAGACAATATGAATGTAACATCAGAACTGAGATTAGTCAGTTTTGATGTTACCTCTTTATTCACTAAAGTGCCCGTTGATGCTTAGTGTAGTTCCTAGCTGATATTCTAAACTCTTATGAATTGCCTTTACCGTCCAACTTGATTATTCAACTCATTTAGTTTTAATTCCAAGTTTTACGAACAAGTGTTTAAATGGCTATGGGTAATCCATTATCTCCCTTATTGTTCAATATATATATGGAATATTTTGAAAAGAGGCTGATTCCACCGGGTGGTACTCTCAAATTGTTTGGTACCACTATGTAGACGATGTCCTGGGATTTCTAAAGAAAGATTTTGACCTTAATGGTTTTCTTTTATTTATTAATTCATTAGTTCTGTCAATTAAATTTACTTTAGAAAAAAAGAAAATAATAGCCTTCCTTTCCTAGATGTTCTAATAATTAGACAAGAAACCGACAAATAATTGATCCTCTATCCATTTTTATTCAGGGCATTCTAAAAGTCAGTAGTTTCTTCCATGTATCTTATGGCACTCAGAATATGTACTTCTGATTATATAGGAAAAGAATTTACAAAAATGAATTAAATTGCTTAAAATCTGTGTAAGCTGAAATATTGGGGTGAAAACTTCATGTATAAAGGTAAAAAAAAATTCTATAACCGCAAGTTAGGGAAAACAGAACATTTGCCAAACATATTACTTTTACCTTACCATAATAATTTCTTGTATATAGTACCAATTTTAAAATAACTTAAAAGAAATGTAACTTTAAATACAATTTCACTTTAAAATTATGTCAATAAAACACAGCCCAAGGAACGATAATAATGTAATATAGAGTACACCTTGTTTGGATTGTTATTTATTTTATGTAGCTCAAACTTCTAAACATATCTCTAGAAGAATTAATCAACATAAAAATGCAGTATCGAAGAGATATAGAAATAATGCTTTGGCCGTCAATAAGCTTAAGATGGGTCCCTAGATTAACTGGTCAAAAGCAGATACCATAATGCCTGTAAATTATTTTATTAGCAGAAACATCTTTGAATCGTTCCTAATCTCCAGTACAAAGGCGATAAATGTAAATATTAGCCTTAGTATGTTGTCTTTAGACCCAGTCCTATCTTTCTTCCTCGAATCTAACTTATCAGAGGGCCTAAACAAAATATGACCTTATAGGGAAAACATTGTTTTGTTTAAAGACAATGTCTCTCTTTTTCATAAGCCATTGAGAGTTTGAAAATGTTTTTAAGAAGACGAAAGTACTAGCTCCAATCAAACCTTCTCTTTCCCTACGTGGTACAACCAAATATACAAATAATGTCTATAAACTTTTAAATATCCCTAATTAAAAAATATGCAAGGAAAAAAATAATAATTCTAGGGATAGCTAAATATATTTAGAAAACTAAAGCACTTTTAAGTCAAAATATGTTGAAACATTTTAAACTGTTTCCTATTTAAGTATTGCTAAGAGAGATTAATTTTGATCTCTAATTGGATAAATGTAAAAAAAGAGTATCAGAATCCTTAGACTTTTCATCAGGTAAATAGGTCTACATGTGCCTAGCCAATATAATCTATGAAAATAACTCGGCTTTATATATTTCGCAAAAGGTGACTACGCATTCCACAAGGTTTGTGGCTATTTACAAGACCTGATATATTATAAATATACTACCATCCAATGGATTTAGTTCTCATGGATTTATTAACGTATATCTCCTGGTTGTAGACTACTAACTCTCGCTATCCTCTCCTTATTTCAGCCCTTGTAAATTATTGAGCAGAAAATGTCAGGAATCTTGTTTTTGCAACCTCTAGATCTACATGGATCGTTTGAGTAACTAAGTTGCTGAAGCAACAGACCTCGAATTAAAAGGTCTTGGTTTAATCCTCAAGCAAGACAGTAATTGAGTAACGCCGCATTTCACCTGGTAGGTTAGGGTTTAAAGAACACGTTAATTTGAATATTCTACCAAACAATAGATTTAGTCCTTCTCTGGGATCTTGTATATAAAGATCCAAACGTCGTATTATGATAAGTTCATCATTTCACTGAGTAAAGCGAACAAGAGGAAAGTTCTGAAAGTCTACAACATTCTGTCAATATAATGGCATAAGTGTGTAAACATAATTAAATAAAGGTCTGCTGACCAAAAGTCGCGTGTCCTCACTTATTCTAATTTATGACCTTACGACCTTCATAAATTTAAATAATTTCCGGATTAACCTTAGAAGGACCTTGGCACGTATATCATTCCTAATATAATGTAAAACAACATAAAGGTTTCAAATTTCATTTGAATCGGCCAAATAGTTATGAAATTATTGCCAAATAAATCCCTGGTTAGACTTGAGAGGACTTTGGCGAGTATATCATTAGAAATAAAATGAAAAGCAACATAAGGCGTTTTAAATTTTGGTAGAATCAGCCGAAGAGTTATGATGTTATTGCCAATACAAAATAATTCCCATAGTAACTTTGGGAGGACCTTGGCAATTATATCATTCTAAAGAGAATGTAAAACAACTCAAGGATTTCAAATTTCATTAGAATGTGCCGTATAGGTATAATGATGCTATGACCAAATAAAACAACATAATGGTTTAGATTGCGATAGAATCGGCCAAATAGTTATGAATTATTACCAAATAAATCATCGGATAAACTTGGGAGGACTTTGGTAATTATATCATTCGAAAGAAAATGTAAAACAACAAAAGTGTATCAAGTCTCTGTAGAATTGGCAGAATAGTTATGATGTTATTGCAAAACAATATAATTGCCATGCTAAACTTGGTAGGACCTTGTAATTATATCATTTGAAGGATAATCATATCATTTGAAGGATAATTTAAAACAACAAAGGGTTTCAAATTTCGTTAGAATCGACTAAATAGTTACAACATTATTAGAAAAAAATCAGAACGGGTACCAACCGACAGAGTAAGATGTAGAGTCATCCTCGACTAAAAATGTGAAGTGGAAGTTACTTTGGAGGAGAAAGATAAAGACCCCCTTGTTGCCTTCCGGCGCCTATGGCCCAAATTCCGAAGGCTTGGATGACGCTTGTTTACTCACAACGCTGCAATTCAAGAATTCCTTTGTGCAAACCGCTCAACCGGCAATGATTTCAGAAAAAAAACGACGACATCGAGGCCCCGGTCCAGTTGATCAGTCAATTCTCAGCAGAGTGAGAAATGAGTAAGGATAAAAAATAGGAATGGTATATTATGTAATTTTTTTAAAGAGCACTTCTGGCGACTGTCTAATTGGGCATTAGTCGCCGTATTCAAAACTGCCTTATACTTCGCATCTTTAAAATAATATGCGAAAAGAACCACCAGGAATCAAGCTCCGGGGCTTCGGGAAAGGTCCACATCCCCGCGTCGCAGGAACGTGCGACATATTAAATAACAAAAGCCATTTAAAAAAAACTCAACTAATTAATTAAAGCAAAGGAGGCCAGCCTCCTTCAAAAGTCTATAATTTTACCAGTCAATGTCCACGAACTAGTCCCGGGTACAAGGGACCGGCGGTAGCGTTTCCGCCCATCTCACTGCCGGGACAGGTAACGTGCACGGAGTTTGCTCAGACTGGGACATTCAACAAAAATGTACCTGACAGCCTGGAAAACAACGCAGTATTCACAGTAGGGTGCTGCCAAGCGCTCTATCAAATGGCGGTACGCCCCACGAGTGTGTCCAGTTCGCAGACGACAGAAAGCAACCTAAAGCCTTCGCGGCATTGGGAGACAGGTCCATGGCAACAGTCGCGGTCCAGTGGAACGCAACTTTAAGTTCCCTTCGACCGTCTTTAGTCTTCTTTGTTAAGCAGGCCGGAGAGCTGCCCGTATACCTGTCATGTAGTCGGTGTGAGGAAGACCGAAACACTAGTCCAGTCGCCGAATTTTCGCGGTCGCTTTGGCCCCCTCATCAGCGCGCTCTTTCACTGAGATTCCTACATGTCCAGCCAGCCAGCAGAAGATAATCTTCACATCTGCCCGGCTTGCCGAAACCGTGGCCTCACGGATATCAGAAACTTTCTGATGCGGAAATTCCAATAGCACGAAAGCACTCAGGGCGCTTTGTGAGTCCAAATCAGGCACGTCGCGTAATCTTCCGAACCGAGTGGTAAATTGCCACCACTTCGGCCGTAAAGACACACGCAGCGCCTGGCAGAGCCCCCCTGGCTTCAAACAAAGAGGATACGGCGTGGAAACCGCCCCTCTATTGAAACTTGGAGCCTTCCGTATACACTGGCACGGCTTCAGCGTGACACGAGGTATGCTCCAATAAATGTCGAACGCAATACTCTCTGCGCTGTAGAAGCTTTGGGAGCAGAGGCGTGGCCACAAATAGCCAAATGTGGTACCCTCCAGTGTGGCATCCTGGGCAGAACCAGGGGCGCCACCGGCACAAGAGCTTATCTAGCTTTCGAATGAGTTTCCTAGCCTTAAACCCAAAGAGCTTAGGGTATGACGGGCATCTCTCGGCGGCATAGGCACCGTCGAAATCAGCTGCGGATGTAGTAAGAGCTGTTAGCAACTGAGGGAGGCGCCAGGCTCGCGAGTACGGGCGAATAATGTACTCTACACGGCGTAAGGCGAGTGGCATATCCCCAGCATCGGTGAGTAGGCTCTCAATCGGGAAAGTTACAGTAGGACGGCGACGGTCGCCCGGCAAAGGTCGGTTTGGTGGATCGAGGTCACATTCCGAAATACACGCTCAGCTCCGGATGCATAAAACTCGCATCCGTAGACGAGCTTCGAACGAATGAAGGATCGATAAAAAATAAGGGCAGTAGCTTTATCAGCGCCCCAAGCTCTGAACGTCACAGAACGGTGAATATATATGGCGAGGGTACAAGAGACCATAATGCTGCGATTATCAGCCTCCCTGGTGAGGCGTCGGTCAAATACGAAACCAAGGAATGTGTGCGACCCAACCCTTTCCAAGCTTACCCTATTAAAGAAACAAGTCTAAGTCAGGGTGGAGCGGTGGATGGCGGCAGAAGTGCACCACCTTAGTCTTGGTTGAGAAAAGTCGAAACCTGTGCAATTCGGCATAGCGAGAGACGCGGTTTAAAGCCTGATGGAGTCGACGCTCCAGAGTTGGCATCAGGCTGCGCCAAAAGAGGTCTGAAGGTCATCCAAGGAGAGCGTAGCGAAAACACCTTCTGGCGACACTAAGGAGAAGCCATTGATGCACAGGGCAAAAAGTGTGACAATGAGGACACTTACCTGCGGAACACCCTCTTGCTGCCGTATTAGGCCAGATAGGACCCCACCCCACCCGTAGGCGGTATCGACGATCTCGCAAAACTTCATATATAAAGAATGGGAGGCGTTCCCTTGCCCCCATCTTGTGAAGAGTCTACATGATACCGTATCACAATGCGGTATCATATGCTTTCTCCAGGTCTTAAAATACCGTAGCGTATTGCTGTCTACGAAGGAACGCGTCGCAGACGGAATTTTCCAGTCGGAGCGGAGCATCCGACGTGGAGTGGAACTTTCAGAAGCCGCACTGTGCAGAAGACAGATGGCCTCAGCTGATAAGAAAAAAAGGCTGATCTAACATTTATTAATTTCTCCATTAACTTGCACACACAAGAAGTTAAAGAGATTTGAGCGGAAACCGGCAAAAGTAGAGTGATCTCTTGGGTTTGCAAAAGGCGAGCACAGTAGCGATTCGCCAGGAATCCGGGTAGAAACCGTCCACCCAGATCCTATTGAACAAATCTAACACAAAGGCCATGCCTCTCTTACTGAGGTGTCGAAGCATGGCATACGGGATATTTTCTGGACCCTGGGGGGTGTCCGCGCACGAAGCAAGAGCGGAGCGCAACTCACTTACACTAAACCTTTCGTTGAAGGGTTCTCCACCTCTGTAGGTAAAGTCCAGCCGGCGGCCTTCCGCGACATCACGACGTGCATTGAAAGCTGGTGGAGCATACTTTCAGGTAGAAAATGCAAAGAAAGTGGTCGCGAAGAATTCCGCCACGGAAGCGTGGTCCGAGATTGCAGTCTGATTCTCCTGGAGAACGGAAGGGTTGTCCTGCTTCAAAAAAACACGGAACCTAACCCTAGCCCGACGAAATCTTTCGGGCGGCGCTAATCGGGCATGTAGGCCTCACTGACCACCACGGGAGTGGTCAGCATGCAAAACGGCCAGACCTTCTATAAATATTAGCCAGGCTCGCGGCGATGAGGTTGCCGGAAAATAACTCAACGGCCTCCTCTACAGACCTAAACTCCCCGACTGAGATAGAAAATTTAGTCATTTCCTAAAATGCAGAGCCCCGTGGGCCCTCGCGCGGAAGCGGCCCAGAAAATTATATCTGAATTGAAAGGTAATCACTACCATGGAGGTCATCGACAATCCCCCAACCAAAATTACGCTGTGCATCAGGAGAGCACAAAGATAGATCAAAGCCTGAAAATGGAGTGGTTTTCGGTCAATAATTTGTAAGCTCATCCACATTTAGGACACCCATCTCATGCTCGTCGATCAGTTCAGCAAGGACTTGACCATGGGGATTTATAGCGTCGTCCCCCATAGAAGGTGTCTACTGTTTAGATCTCCGAGCAAGAGAAAGGGCCTCGGCAACCGTGCCACGAGGCGGCGGGAGTACCCCGCGTCGAAGTCGGCTGAGGTAGAATGTACTTGGAAATAACAGTATACCTCCTATCAAGGCGCAGCTGCACAACTACTGCCTGAAAGAGGTATCTAAAGCGAAAATAAGAAAGGAGACATCGTACTGGATGAAAATTGCACATCCTCCTGCCCGGCCCTTATCACATGGTGTTGGGGTTGAAAAACCCTTATACCCTGCCAGCACGGCTTACTGCAAAAAGATAGCTAACGGGGAACGGGAGGAGACGAGTGTCCACAGCTCCTCTCAGTTAGCCGGAATGCGCGGAAATTCCATTGAAAGAATATGCCCTTCAAGCCTAGCTCGGAGGAGAAGACGAGGGGGCCCTCTTTGATGAAAATACCCTCACGGGAATGGCGCTGCTGGCCGGAGAATGAACTGAAGGCGCTGTCTACTTCGTGGATTATTTTGGAAGGTTGGGCTCGCAATGCGATTCTTTTTCTCCCTCCGCCTCGAAACCTTAGGCAGGAGAGGGAGCTTCGAAGACAGGGGGCCATCTTTTCGAGGATCAACCGTCTTTGAGCCACCAAGCCAACCACTAGGCGCTGGCGAAGGAGCCAAAGCTCCTTTTTTGCTGTGGTCCATTTGGAGGGCAGCTATAGGAACCCCGGACGATGGCCTGGCGACCAACCTCTGGGTTGTTGCCTCCTGTGAGTCTAATGAATCAGTGGAGGCACGTGCCCGTTTTGCCTTACGGGAAAGGGTCACGCTGTGGGTAGGGAGGAGCCTTGGTTTTAGCCTTGGCTGGGTGTGGACCCTTTGTGCCGCGCACTTTACCAGACGAGCGCCTGGGATGGATAGAACCCGCAAAAGGGTTCCCAATGGGCGCAGAAACGACCGTACTCGTAGTGCTGGAGGGGGACAGGAGAAGAGGGTGTCTTTTTCAACATTGAGGAATAGGACGTCTAGGGTAGCGTCGGGCGCGCCAGGACCAAGTCCTTAGCCTCGCAAAATGAGATATGATCGTGAGCCTGAACGACCAGGATTTCCCTCTCAAGGAGATACGCACCACATTGCTTCCAGGGAGTGGGGCGAGGCTCTCTAGTATTGACACACTTGGTCACACATGATTTGGGCTTATCGTGTGTGGCCTGGGAGCAATTTATACAGGTCTCGGGTAGCCCGACTTTGCCCGTCAACAGGAGCAATTAGTATGGCTTAAACGATAGCAGTGATAGCACCTCCACGTCAGTAGCACGAATGCCTCCACGCAGTAGCGATACTACAAGGCACGCACTGACTCAGGGAGCTTGTAATATTAGAACGTGATGAAAAGTTAAACGGTAGGTCTTGAGGTCCCTCCCTGTTGTCTCATAACACGTTCAACATTGACCGCCCCATGGTCGGCCAGCTATAAGGTAATTTCCTCTATGGAGTAGTCCACGAGTTCCCTCGCATAAACTACTCCTTTCACAAAGTTCATGGTAGAATGCAGCGTCACACGCACAGGCGTGTCATCAAGTGTCTGAAGGGCACTAATCATAGCCACCTCGGAGGGATTCGACCCATTCGCCAAAAGGCTCATCTCCACCAATCACACAAGCTGAAGCTCCGCAATGATAAATCATGGTGTCCTTAGCCAACATGGTGCCATCAGCGTAGCGAATAACAAGGAAGCGTTTGAAGCCAGCGGACTCGAAAACGCCGGTTAGTCTCTGAATTAAGGGCCCCGATGTAATCAAGGATCCGCTTCGCTCACTAGCACTTTTGGCCTTAATCTGGGGCTTTGCACCCAGGTGAACAGAGGAGCCCTCATTTTACTGCCTTGGAAGCCCGAGCAGTTTTAGGAGGACCTTGCATAGGGGCGGAATCGAGTTCGGTGCTTGGCGCCGAGCCCGGATTCATCCCCAAGGAAGGCTTTACCGTCTGAGGCTGGGTTGCTTCAAGGACCATGTTTATCTCGGGGGTGGCTCTATTTGGCGCTTCCCACCCCCTTAACAACATAGGTCTCATTGGCAGCGGTGTCACGAGTCGAGTATAGGGAGGAACAAGCCTTAACCCCCGCTAAAGTCAGTATAAGAGCCAGCAGGTCTCTGGAAGGAAGCAGCCGATGGGCCCTCTCTTCTCTCTCCCCTCTAAGGGAGTTTGCCTACCGAGCCGCTTCAATGGGGAGCAGTCGGCTATGGGCTGCCTGCTGGCTTTCTTGGCAGTCCCCTTGAAAAGTAAAGGGGTGACTGCCGCTGGAAAGAGGGAGGCTTCCGAAGGGCCCTTCAGACAAGGGGGATAAACGGAGTCCCCTTCACTCGTAGGCAAAGTAGAGGAGTAAGCCTCCTCTTCGGTTAAAGAGATTTGGAGGGTCCCATGTGAGAGCACAGGTGGGAAGACCTCCATTTTTATGTGGAGCTGCCCAAGGGCGGCTTTGACGGTGTACCAGGGGAAATTAAATGGAGATTTTTATTTTATAATCATTAGACCTGGTGACCCTAATATTTTTACAAGATGGAGACACTCACAAACCTTCGCAGTAGCCCTCAGCAAAAGGTGCGTACGGAGCTGGCAGAGACCTTCCACATGGCGGCTACACCTTAGGCACGGCGTAAAAATTACAGAGGCTGAAGTGAGAAGGAAAGGGGATTTGACGGAGGTATGGGTGGAGATGAAGCAGGTTGTTAAAAACCCACCATCCCAAACCGGAGCTCAGAGGTTAAGGAACATTGTTTCTTTCTCCGCCAGCTCCGATTCCGGATAGTTGGCTGAGAAGAAGTTCAGCATCTACCCTGTGAAAATAGACGATGACCTTCGAAAGCTGTGGGAGAAGTTGTAGGGGAAGTAAGAAAGTAGGGAAGAAACACAGGCTGTTTGGAGGAAGGTAAAGAGGCTAAGCTGGGGCCGACTGGGGGGTATATTATGTAATGAAGGAAAAAGGTGATATGAATCTCGAAAGATACTGCAAGTTCTGCGTTATGTGTATGAGCTTCAAATTGAAGTGATTGCAAAGATAATAAGAATATAATAATATGAAAATAATAAGAAAATATTACAGTCGTTTTACTTGAATATCTTAGTACGATATGAAAAAAGCGATAAAAAATAGATTACTTTGAATTTCATAAATGCATAATAGTGTAGGAAGAGTTAATTAACCTTGCTGTGTAGCTTGTCGATTAAACAGAATTTAGATAACTAAACACGAATGAACTGATTGAACTTCTTTTAGGTTCTACTGAATCTAAGGTAATTTTTACTTCCGAAAAATCTGGGCATTTGTAACATATATGTTACGGTATACACGTAATGTTGAAGTCTTCTGGGCTAAAGTTTGGCAATTTAATTCATCAACGAAAGCTTTATTCCCTTCAGAGATTCATACAAATGTACAAATAAAACAGATATTGGAATATGTGTCCTCTTCTAAACAGAAACATAAGTTTAAAAGTCAAGCATAGTAACTTGATAGACATAGTAAGAGGGAAGAAGTAAGGAGTGAGAAAAGGAAATTCATTTTCATTTTTTCACCAATCAAGATGATTTCTCTCCTTCATAGAATCAGGATTCAGTTACCTTATCATTACATAATCATATATTAAAAAAGGAGGAACCAGATTTCTTAGCCTTTTCTACATTTTATGCTTCTCTGCCTAAACTTTTGGTTTCCTATTATCTCTTCACTACTTTGCTTTCATATAATTTGTTTTTCCCCTCCTGGCAAGGATAAAAGCATGAACAAGGAAATCCATTTCTCTTTCATGCTTCATCAGTGACTTAAATATTTAAGTTCCGTGTAGAATTTTAACCTGCCACTACATTTTTTCATTAATATTGATGATTGCTGGTTTCGTTTGGGTGATTTTTTTTTTTCAGTCCAATCACTCCATTGTTGCAAATGACCCGAGTCGAGAGGATTTCGTGTCGATTCACTGATCCATGCTTACAAGCCTACCTAAAGCATTCGTTCTGTTCAACGGTTACCAACTTGTTACCAACAGTTACCAACACGTTACCTATAGTTGACAACACGTTAAACAGTAACCATAACGTTCAACTGTGACAAGCTCCATGCAGTCGGTGCGTGCCGGTTGGTATCGCTACCGCATGAAGACATTAGTGCCACTACAGCGGAGGTGCTACATTTTCATAAATGAGAGTAAAATAAAACGCTAATAATTTCTTTTTCTTACGCAAAACGGTGATAGAATATATAAAAAAATAATTTTATGTATATAAAGTTTCTGAGAAAATATGAAATAAATAAATATTTCACAGTGAATAAATCTACAAGAGGTTTATAGCTTGATCAGTGCAGGATTCTTCGAGGCACCTTTTACCACCGTTGGGAAGACACGTGTTAATAAGGATAATTATATAAAAGGTTTGAAATATATTCATTTGTCATAATTAATTAATAAAAATTCTGAGATATATAGTTGTATAACTGTGCAAATTATTATTAGATAAGTGACATCTTTTATGACACATTTATTTTGGCACTGCTAATTTTACTAGGATAAGGAAAATTTCGAATCATGAGCATTTCAATCATGGGTATAACTTTTACATCAAATATTCCTTGGTGTGAGTGAAAGCAAGGCAAGTATTTATTAGGGTATTTTACACTTTTAAATTATATCTTAGTTTTATACAAAGATTTTCCAGCTTTTCAATCCATTTTTATAAAAAGCTGATACATATAATTTTGCCCAATCCAATTTTTCTCTTTTATGTAGTTTGCATTACTGAGTTAAACAGAATCTCTTACATTGTTTCTTTCAATCAGGAAAGAAATGTAAGGTTGATTACACCGAATCGTTTTCCCAGGTTAAATCATCCAGGATGAAAAACCAATAAAACATCAACTGCTTCTCCTGAAGAATAAGAAGCTACACTATTATAATGAAAGCTGATATTGTTATGCAGTTTCCCAAGTCTATTTCATCGTTGTCTCTCTTCATTCACCTTATGTTGCATGAGGTCATACAAATTTTATTCCCCAACTGCACTGAAAATATCACTGGTGGACCAACTACTGCAACAAATATAGCCTTATTTGCCCAAGAACAAATTATGACCCAACAAGTTGTAAGGGCTCGCGACGCTCAACTCTCCCTGGTTGAAAACTAAAGAATAAAAGGATGCAGCAAATAGCGCCCCATCTGCTCATCGATGAGCAATGGTTGAACAAGATCCTGCAGGACATGGATGCCCTTCGGTATAAAGGGCGACTATAGGGAGTAAAGATAGGGTTTACGGGTTGGTAACGAGAGGCCATATTTCAGTGACGTTGAAACTAGCGACGTTAGTCTTGGGGAAAATGGTTTACGTTGAGATGAAGTCGAATATTGAATAGTAAATATATAAGGGACAATAACCTGGATTTTATTTATGATTCCTTTAATAATCAATACACATTTTGAAGAATACATATTTAAAACTAAATAAATTTTGAGTCAAGAATCATGTCCACAAAACAAAAAAAAACCATAAATATAATGTAAGTATTTGTAGCCACAAATGTAATAGCAAGGACTTGTCGACGAAATACTAGTTAATGACTTCGTTTCTAAGAAATATATTCAGAAACACCTACCTAACACTCTACGAAGTCATTTTTAGCTGCGAGTGACTCTACATCTCCCTATGCCGGTGGGTCGGTAGATCCCCGTTCTACTTTTATTTTGGGGGGGTAATAACATTGTAGCTATTCGGCCGATTCTAAGGAAATTCGAAGCCCTTATGTTGTTTTACATTTTCTTTTGAATGATAGAATTGCCAAGGTCCTCTCATGGTTAGTCCAGAAGTTATTAAAAGTTTGGAAGTTCTTAAGGTCATAAATCAGAATAAATGGCAACATGCAACATTGAGCTTACCAAATCTTGTTAGGGTTGGCCGCCTCATAGTCTATTTTTCCAACTTTTTAGTCCTTTCAATTAAGTTGTTTAACGTCTCTAATTTTTCGGGTAAATTTATATGACATCTAACATATTTCGTCCTTTGCTCATTTTGCATTAATTATTCTTTCTATAATTGCGATTTTTGTGCTTTATTTTATCCATTGTAAAGGTTTTATTGATCCTAAGCATTTTTTTATACCTTTTTGCCTTAAACTTAATCTCCTTTTCTACTTGGAAATCCTATGTAAAAGTTGCCTCCAAATGTTTTTTGCCGTAACGTCGCCATCCCGAATATGCTTCAAAAATGTAACTGAATAATTAAACCAGACGGAAAACACGACAGTTACGAGTTCCTCCAATTCAAATCAATCCTTTTATTTCTAAGAATAAGTTTTCCTGGCATTCCAGCTCGAGAAAAAAATTCAATTTTCCAAAATAAATTCTGTCAATTACTATACTCCCAAAACTAGTTTCTCATGCAATTCTATAATAATATGTTGAAAAAACCGAAAACAATTTTAATTCTTAAAAGGTTTGTACGATTAAGGCTAAAATTTTATTAATAACGCTCATAAATAAAAGAATATAAAAGGAATGTTCTAAAAATTATTAACTATTTTATATTTCCAAATGAGAATCATTAAATCTTATCTGAGCATTTTCATAACAATATAGTTTACTATTTAATAAATTGATTGTGAAATCAGGCAATACAAGTTATGAACTTCTTGAGTCGGATGTTTGTTAGCAATTATAGTCTAAATGGAGAATGATTTTCAAAAAGGAAGTAAATAATTTCACACATCTAATCGATTATTCAACCGTTGACTGCGAGGGTTGACTAAAACTCCAATTAAAATAGTAGAATATCAGCCTAAGCATGCTATTGTGCAAAAGATAAGTATATGTAAAAAATTAATTTCTCGTTCACCGCGTCTATCAAGGAAGATTAAACTCTATCTCCTCAGCTAGGCGACACACTTTATTGGAGGATAAAAAGAAAATTTTAAGCCAAATTGCTTTAAGCGTGACAATTTAAGGCTCTTCGCATCCTGATAATAAAATTTGTATATATCTTTGCCCTTCCGCAAAGATCAGTAATTATCACTTTTCAGCACTTTTATTAGGCATCGTGAGATACTTAACTGTATGTATTTATATATTTATCATATTATTGGGTGTAGAAAATATAGCTATAGTAAATGTAACATATTCTTTATTTTTCATTGTTATATTACCTAACTTTTATAGTAAGGCAGGAATAGACTTTAAATTCAGTACGATATTATATATACAGTTAAATTGGACCTTTCTAAATCATACTCAACAAAATACGAAGTCTTAATAAAGAAAAATATGGTTGTATGGTTAGTGTATTATCCAATGAACGTTAATTTTAGAGGTTTACATATGTTCCGCGACTAATTTGCATACAACCAATATTTGACCCTACAGCTCCAATTATTTTTTGCTATGAAGAAAATTCCAAATTATGCCAAATCATTAAAATAATATCACCCACAACTAAAATGGTAAATGAAATGGGGCTTACAGAATTACGAGGGGGTACAAAGAGACAGTATTTTATATTTTGGGGTAAAGATAGTTATGGATATCATTAATTAACTTCATTACTCAGACAGGATATTATTATATAATGTGAAAAAGTAGTCCATAATTCTTGTGTTTATATTTAGGGAGAAACTATTTTTAAGATAAGATACCTTAAAATCATTACATATTTTGGCCTAAATAAAGTGAAATAGAAAAATTATTAGCAATAATTCGTGCTATAAGTTGATATTGTTGATATGTGAAACCATAACTAATGTGTGCAGTCTCAAAATGGCTGGAAATATAGGGAAGAAATTAAAAACTTCAATCCAATGGAAATAAATTCATTCGGAAAAATGGTAATGGAGGTGAATGAAGACAAAATAAGGAAACTACCAAAGAATCAAACGAAATCACATAATGCAGGTCTATAAACTTCGAAATAAAATTTAGCTTTGTCGATTTGGAATTTTAAGTTTTTACCATCTCATATCAGACATACTAGTTATAGTGTAGCTCTAATTACACTAACTTATTCTCGCGTCCCTTTCTCTTTTCCTGTCCTTTTTTTGCCTATTATTTCGTTTCTCTATTATTAGTCGACATCCCTTAATATATATAAGTTGTAGGGATAAGAAGCCAATGAAACTAAATATTTACTTCTAGCGTATATTTTTCACTGGGGCATTTAAAGCTATCAATTGCGCTGGTAATGTTAATACGAAAATCATTATATTAACAATTTGGGAGGAATTCTAACGGCCTGTATTATATTATGAAAGATAGATAAATCTTAGAAATGGGTGTGCCACATGCTAACATATTGACCTGAACTTAGATGAGCTTGAAAACGTATAATTGTAATCATTTTTCATGTGAAAATCTCTAATTAGACTAAAGAATTAAGGTCTCCAAAATCGGGATTGAATTAATAGTCTATCAGAAAGTTTGTAGATACACTTAAAAGGTCAAGGCCAAGACACCAAGGGTGCAACTGATGTGCTACCACCGTACGTAAATAGACCGAAAATCTGAAGATCATCTAAATAGGAATGAGACACACAACGCAATACAACGACCCCAAATAGACCAGTAGATTAATAGTATCAAGAACAAGATTAGGCTCAAAGGCTACATGAAAGTCAATTAATAATTAAATTTATCAAATATAACCCAAGCAAGGAACGGACTCTTTTTACCAAATTGTAACCCATGAACCGACGTAAAAATGGCTGACAACCAAAGCCAGGATTGAGGTCATATGGCACCTATAATAATAATAATAATAAATTTCTTATAATGCGCATTTTCTTTTTACTGCCACAGATATCGAACAATTTGTGAATCTATGTCTTTCTACGTTAATATAAGCATTCATGACAAGCGGTTTGGGCAAAGGTGAGCTTTGTCCTTCCTATGACGTTTTGTATGACATTATTTAACTAAACTTTTCACCTTTTTCTCAAAATAATATAATTATATAAAAAAGCTTAATGAACGACTTCTTCGATTCTTTTTGGCTGGATATCAACTTTAGTAGTAAAAGAAGAAAGAGTTAATAATATTTGGAGCCCAAATCTAGATATGGATAATTTATTCACTTCAACCCTTCTTCCATATTTCTGACATTTGAGCTAGGAGTATATAGAACCTTTTTAAATGTTTGCTATTTATAAGAAGTACTACAGAACTATTTCCTTATAAGAGTGATTATCAGAATTTATTATTCAATATCGTTTTGCGTATTTTAATTGTCTGACTTATGAAAATTTGAGAATATACGTCATGTAAAAAACTAGTAAAATCTGTATTTTAGGAGTAAGCTAATAGGTATGTTTTCTTTAACATAATATCAAGATTTATATGCATTAGAATGATTCTAGGAATAAATGTTCGAGGAAAATATACTAATCAAAATTCATATCTTCAAAAACACCAAATTTATTGGAGGAAATATAAGATCTCTTTATTTACAAATATTGGTCAAATATTACTTAACAAATTTTTCCAATAATCTAAACAACAGCAGAGTTTTCTTGGGGTTATTATGTATTTAATTCTTAACAGGCCCAGTCTATGTACCTCTTGTACTAGTGTAGAGGAATTACAACATAAAGCCTCCCGGAGGGCCAAGCGGTCATATATGTTAAAGTCCACCCCTCCCCCCTGCGGAAAATGCAAGAGAATCGAGGCACCTGAAGAGAGTCGTGGGAACGTTAGCCGGTGGAATAACAGTCAAACGGCCTACCCTTTTTGATCTCCCCGCCACATAGGTATTCAGGAGCGAGCCGCTGTGCCAAAGTGACGACTAAAAGCCATTACGCTGCGCTCAAAGGATCCAATTACCTACGAGATCCGGAGGCCCGTGGTTAAATCGCCACCAAAAACGGTCCTAGTCAAAAAGAACACAAAGGATGGTGACGGTTGGCGGTGCCTCTAATTAAGAAGCCGACTTGGGCACCACGGTGCCGCCCTTCCCTCACCCCTCGCTCTCCTCTCTGCGGCCTCGCCCCTAACCCCTCAGATGAGGCAGTCGCCAGGCTATAAATAAGCCCCTTAAGGAAAGAAAAGAGATTATTATTCAGTAAGAGACGATAGCATACCAGTTTAAGAAAATCAGTCCTCCTCCCAGTTTTGAATTAACTTAGAAAAACGTCACGTTTTGTATCGGTGCCAGACCGAAGTATCCTGGACAGGCTTAGTTCGAAGCTTGGCTGGACTAACATTCCTAGTGCCAAACAGGAATTTCGCAGGTAAGATAAAAGAAGAACTATTCACCCTCGAGAGACTCTCACATTGCGATCTTAATACCGAAGAGAGAAGAAGAAACCATACCCGAGGAAATTTTCATTTTTCCAGAACATTCAAAATCTCCTCGTATACCCAAAAGTTCAGTGGGCAACCCTTCGAAGAAGTCTAAGATACAAAAAGGCTTTAATAGCACCCAGAAGAGCACTCTGTGAGCTAAAGAGTACAACACCTCCCTCTGCGTTTTTAGGTAGAACCGAAGAATTATACATCTAATCCTCTTCCCCACCTCCCATCTCGTGGAGAGTCTGCAATCGGCCGCTGCACCCAACAAATCGGGATAAAAGCCATCTAGTGACATCCGGCAATCCTTGATCCTTTCTTTTATGTAAGGCAGAATGACCATTTATATTTGTATTGCTTTAGTATTAGTTTATTACGGTACTCAAATTAACTGAAGTAGAGATAATTGCTAGTTGACCCCATTATACTTACAGTTAGAAGAGTGAAAATTAAATTGTAGTTTGATGCTAATCTAAAAGGGTCACTATTAACTAATCGGCATTTGGTTTGTTTACTTGGAGCTTATTTCGAGTTAGACATAAATAGCTTCTGAAATATGCTCGCTTTTAAGTATGGTTATCTCCGTCAAACTTATGAGGTGATTGTAAATGTTTTATTTTGTTGTAGTTAATTGTTAAATTACAAAAATATATATTTATTTTTGGATAATTCTGGTGTTTTAATGGATCCTTTACGTGTTTAATGGGCTCTCCTTAAAATGGATAAAACGCTGTGGCACTCTCTCAATAATAAGGTAATTAAAAATTCCCCTCAGCCAACATAGAAGTATTGCTGTCCTTAATAAATAATAGGATGAGACTGACGCTCTAAAGCAACAACAACAATACCACGACAACTAGTGTCAACTAAGTTGGTGACCTTCGCTATTTTACCTAGCAAACTGCTCATGAAACGGGCACTTGGGAACAATCCAGGTTAAATTAATTGCAACGAAGTTTCTTCTGCTCATTTTAGTAGCAATAAAACTCAACGACTTGTCATCAGATCTGGGATTTCGATGCTCTGTGGATTTACATCAATCTCTCTTTAAATTAATCCTTCATGGTAAGAATATCAAATATTATGGATGATATTTGTGCTAAAATACACGAAATTTTAAAGGAAGCATCATAGACTCAGATAGCTGATAAGGCAAACAGACTACGCTCAACCGTAAATAGGCTGCGAAGGAGGGTCGAGAAAAAGAGTGTTAAACGGAGGAAACCCAGTCGTCGAGAGATGTATACTACGGACGAGGTGCAGTAAATCCATAAAAAAGGTGAATGCTGGACTCATTTTAAAATAGAAGTACGCAATTCAGTCTTTTCATAAACTGAGCCTGTCCAACGAGGCCTACTGAGCATCACGATGTTCCTTCCACAAATCCTCCGGCGACTCATGCCTAAGTGGGCACTCGCCAGATAACCCCTAAAAAAAATTCCACAAATCCTTAATATTGGTAACTCCAATCTAAAAGGAAACAATAGTATTATGATCGGCGACTACTAAAATAAAACGAATGAATTTAAAGCAAGTAATCTGAGCGAACAGAGGTTTTTAAGCGTTATTAAGGATGAATCGACAATTGAACATGAGAAATCGGCAAATTGAAGATGCCTAGTGAGGATGGCGCAATCATTATACTCGTTGGTGGAAACTATATTCAGCGAGGCGTATCGGGGAGCAAGTCAGCTCTGCAAAACATAAAATGAATGAAATAGGGGTAATATGGAATATTCTCCGATTACATAAGTCTAGAAATGCAGTCAAAAGCAGGAAGTAACGGTATAGATTTCATTTTCTCGAATGATTTTCAAGTTTAAAAAATCTTCTTTAAAAAAGAAGACATTAAATTAAATCAGTTGGAGAAGGCCGTTCAGGCAGATTGGTGGATAAGACAATCGCGGCCTTTATTGTACCTAAAAAGTAGGCTCTTGGTGCTCAGTGGAACAAAAAACTGAAACACGTGTAATAATCCCACAGCCCAAGAAATACGAGATAACGAATCAATTTAAAGATTAATGTAATTCCCTAAACATAAATTATCCAAATTTAAAGCCTTAGTCTGATCATAAAATTGCAATATATTTTAATCCCTTAATTCTGGCTGGAGACCTCCCGAAATTATTATAGCTGTAGAAGTTATTATAAATGGCTTTAAACCATAAAATAGAAACAGGAAGCGAGCAAAAAGTTCTGGTCTTTTACTTCATGCGAATGGAGATATATGTTCAAGTATGGTGACATTAATAATGATATATGGAATCAGAGATTTCTAGTGGAAATTTAACCAACCAGCGCTAGGATTAAAATCGTAAACATTTACTGTCCATCAATCCTAATCGAAAGAGAGCATAAAATGTTGTTTATTTTCTCTCCTCTTCATTAGTAAGAAAACAACTATCATATTCGTGGATTTTTATTTTGCAAACATTGAGTTTATAACAAGCTCATCAGAGTGGGAAGGAGAAATACAAATGGAGTTTGTCCAGAATAACTTTCTTTTTCAAGTGTCTAGGAGCCAATGAAGAGTTAAACTAGGGTTGATTTAGTCCTAAAAATGCATATGCATTAATTAACAAAGCGATTCAAAAGTAGCTTAACACAAAATCTTTTTTAGCTATAAAATTACTCAAAGGTGGAACAGCTAACCCGACCGAGTAGTGAAAAGTACGTCGGTTTTATACATTTCAAAACAGAGGGATTAGGCTTATCCATCATAACATCATATTCTAAGAACCAGATTTTTTGAAGATTTGAATAAGATTTTTTATTTTAGTTTAGTTGTCACCTAAGTATACTTAAAACTAATATCAAAGTTATTTCTAATGATTCCTTTATAATTTAAAAAAAAAATGGTTAAGTTGAGAAATAAATATAAGTATCTAATTTTTGTGAATTTTTTTTAAACTAAAAGAATAACAAATGGTAAAGTTCATAAAATTTATTAAAGTTTTGGCATGGAAATTATTAGAGCAAATTTAGTTGAAAAAAAGAAACATGATTGCCGTAGGCCACAGACCGAAAGTCTGCCAGCGAAGCGCAAGTTCATTCTCTAAGGAGTGGTGAAGCTGCTCCTGTTGTTCGAGTAGAAATTTATTATAGTAGGACCACAGATAAAAATAATTTTTTTAGCTCTAGCACACATGACCTTGCGGGAGAGAAAGAGCTATTCCAGCACATTTATATGAATACCAGAATTACTATGATCATTAGATATTGTTTGATAATAGGTGATAAATTAGATATTAGTCATCCAAATTTAAAATTAACCCATAAATTAAGATCAATTCCTATTCATCATCATCATCACTACCTCTATAATTTAAGAAGGGGATTTTTTAAGTCTTTGAATAGTAATTTCTCATCTTAGTTTGGTAATGACTTATGTTTTTTATCAAAGTTCAGAAATAAATATAAGTATCGAAATTTTGTGAATTTTTTAAAATTTCAAAAATTACAAATAGTGAACTTCAGAAAATTTATTTTTATATATTTTCTATAACTACATTTTAGCAACGTGATATTTTGAAAGGGGTGTAAATTTAGTTTAGAGTTCCTTTTTAAAATTATTTATATTGGCGAAGTTCAGAAAATTTATAAAAATTTAGCCATGGCTGTTATTTTTAGATTTTAAATTGATTTTAATCTTAGTAGCAAG
This sequence comes from Ceratothoa steindachneri, assembly GCA_963969495.1. Classification (NCBI taxonomy): domain Eukaryota; kingdom Metazoa; phylum Arthropoda; class Malacostraca; order Isopoda; family Cymothoidae; genus Ceratothoa; species Ceratothoa steindachneri. The sequence continues at coordinate 177,641,989 of OZ018318.1, forward strand.
CTTCCCCACGTTGGAGGAAGTGGCGAAGCTATTGCCTGGTTACATTATATTTTAACTCCTGAATCTTTCTAGATTTTTTTCGTTTACAAAAAATGTTTGTATGTACAATTCGGGTAGGACCCAAATTTTGACTATAGATATAGTAATGGCCAATTGTTTGACTTTATTTTATCATGAGAATATATTTCAATCTTTGAATTATTATAAATGGTGAGGCTCAGAAAATTCGTCAAAATTTAATCATTACTATTGTTTTTCTTGTTGTTTTTTGTATTTTCGAAGGTATTATCTAAGTTATTTTTGAAATAGATTTTACATTTTAATTTTGGCAGGAGAAAATAGCTGCTGGACACCAAAATGAGTAAAGTAAAGTAAATTTTAGAACAAATTTAGATTGGGGAAAAAAGGAGTTTTTTTCAGTGGTTTATTTTTTTTGTATTTCAAATTTATTCCGACAAATTTTGGGACGGTAATTTAGCCTAAAAAATAAACATCGATATGATAAAAAGTCCAAGGGTAAATTATTATGAGATCTGAACTTCACCATTCGTAATTCTTTGGGTTTTAAAAAATTTCGATGCCTATATTTATTTCTGAATTTCACTACTTTGTTTTTTGATATTATAAAAGAATTATTAGAAATAACTTTGATAAAAAAATTAAGTCATAACCAAACTAAGATGAAATTATTATTTAAATACTCAAAAAATCCCCTTCTTAAATTATAAAGTTAGTGATGATGATGATGATGATATGTAGTTGAAACATTTTAAAAATGTTTACACGAAATACCGTTGCCAGAGATAGGATAGGCCGTAGGCCACATATCGAGAGTCTGCATGTGAAGCTCTAGCGCCTTCTTTACTGCAAAAATATAGGTATCCATTTTAGAAGAGATTTTGTAGGAGTCACATATAGAAGGATATCTCATTAACATATATAATATTACATATTCGATCATAGGTTAAAAGCTACTCTTACCAATGGTAGCGACAAATCCTATTTATGTATATTTTGTTAAAATGTCATGTAATATTTAATAGGGTATAGATTTACCATTAATATATCATTAAGCCCCGCCCCCCCTTGCCCCCCTGTATGGATAACTGATTTCGAAAGGTAGAAAACTCGGGTTTACGATGAGACATCTTGAAGCTGCTGCTTATATTTACACACATGTCCTCCTCAAGGGTGAATAAATGAAGAGACATGATCTTGGTCTTGAACTTTATTAGGGGGACCTGCAGAGGGCCGCTCACTGGCGGCATATTATGCGGGGATTGTGCGGGGGAGAGGATAAAGTATTAAGACTAGGGAGTAGGACGTGCGTCAGGAGTGATATTATAATGACTTGTGATTCTTTCCTTAAATGTGTCAAAAGTGGGGCTATTAGATATATAAGATAGGAGATGATTACATGCATGGATGCTGCGGGGAGGAATGACCACCTGAAAATGTCAGTAGTTGTTTGGTATGTGTGGTATTTTAGATTGTGGCTGCTTCTGGTGGTGAGTATATTGGTATGGTGTAAGTATGTGCCTTTGCCTATATAACTAAATTGTTTGTGATTTTGTATAACATCTGTTGCTATGTATTTGTCTTCTTGTTGCTAGTGGGTCCAGTTTAATGTCTTGTTTGAGCAAAGTGACTGAGGTAGTGTGTCTGAAATCACGTCTGATCAATCTTGAGGCTTTGTTTCGAAAGAAACTTTGGTGATAACTAGTTTATTGTATTTAAATCATCAAATCAAAACATGAAAGTCTTTAGGCTTTTCTTCTTTATTCTCGAGCACGTGTCCGAGATGATTTCCATTTAGCTTTGTGCATTTCTTGAGGCGCAATAATAACTTGTCCATGAAGTCCTTATAAGCCGACAGAATAATGGCTCTATACTCTTCCGTGAATGATTTTTTGCGTTTCATAATGGTCTTGGGTCTCCCTACGTACACACTGTCTTTAAGTTAGCCCCAGAGAAAGAAATCTGGGAAGGCTAAGTTTGGAGCTGTAAGGTGACTACTCAAAATCAGTCTTGAGACTGATCACACAGCAACCAAAGTTCTCTTTCAGCCAATCTCCGGACAGGTTGAGGTGGAACAGCTTTTTACATCTTGCTGGAACCAGAACTTCCCCATAAGCGACGGGAACAGGGTCTGCAGCTCCCTCTTGAAGGTTTTGAGGACGTCAACACGCCGATCCTTGGTGACTGTCACTGTCGCACCAGAGTTCTTGAAGAACAATGGTCCGATGATGCCTCTGGCTGAGATTACATTCCAGACCGTGCCCTTAGGAGAGTGCAGAGGCTTGGTGGCTACCTTATTTAGTCTGGAAGTAATCCAAAAGACATTTTTTTAGAGTTTACCTATCTTTCAAGATGGAATTGAGCTTCACCCAAAGTGTAAAGGAGGTTAAGGAAAGTTAGGTTCTCGTGAATCTTCTCCAGTATCTTAAATGCCATAGCCTTTCTTTATTCCTTATCTAAGGCTGTATTCTGTATGGATAGGCCTTTACATCCATTACTAACACTCTCCTGCAAGTCTCATGAGATATACTGAGGGAATGACTTCGCTTGAGCACAGAGCGTTTTGAACTCTGCTGAACTGACTCTCTTCTGCTCTCGACCAGCTCAGCTTTACGCTCCTTGCGGCGTCCCAAATAGCTTAGACGGTTGTCACTAGCTACATTGAGATGCGCCACTGTCCTATAGTTCTTGAAGTGGTCCACTCGGCCGTGAATTTTGATCTTGGAGGGGGTTTTTCTCCCTTTGAACTGATGCACGAAAGTGTCCTGCACTTTCTTGAATGAGCCTGTCTTGTAATGTTTGAAGCAGATATATTCTTTGCTGGATTTTCCATTGAGATTCAACTGTGTTTACAAGCGTTGTTTCTGTTATGTCCTGCAAAGTAATGGTGATTAGGGAATGAATGAATGATATATCACAAAAAGTGTGTGCAGGCCCTTTTTGGGGAAGTGAGCCTGTAATATAACAAAGGAATAGTATGTGCCCTAATACGGTTCCTTCAGGTACACCAAAAGTCACAAAAACAGAAGAGGATTGACTACCATCCAGCACAACACGTCGCTCTCTAGTAGTCAAAAACGTCTTAATCCTGTGAAAGATTGGAAATGTATGCCATAAAAATCGAATTTTCCTTATAAGCGTTGGTGTGGGACTTTGTCGAAGGCTTTGGCAAATTATAAAACTATTGCGTCCATTTGTCTAATTTTGGGGTCATTCAGGGATTGGAAAATGCCATGGGTCGTCTCTAGTACTTGAGTCTCGCAGGACCGTTTAGGCCTAAAGCCATGCTGAACGTTAGTCAGTATATTTAGCCATTTAAAGTGGTCCATCATATGACCGTAAATTATATGCTCAAGAATTTTGTAGGGGATTGAGGTAAGCGAAACAAGTCTATAATTTACGGGGAGGGTTCTGTCGCTAGATTTAAAAATAGGAGTCACGTTTGCCAAGACCCAGTCATGTGCAAGTTCTCCAGTTAGTAGTGTTTGTGAAAATATAACCTGCAGGGCAAGGAGCAGTACGCTAGCACCAGCGTTAGGTATCCTGCAAGGTATATTATCAGGTGCAGTCGCTTTTTTAATGTCTACTGCCCATAATATTTTCTCAATTCCTTGAGTGTGTATAGCAAGGGGAGGTATGGCTGCGCATGGTGATTGTGGCATGTCCGTTAAGGCTGCTTGTTCATTGGTAAATACGGTTTGGAATTTTGTGTTGAGTGAAGTAGCTTTTCTTGTAGCCATGTGACCAAGGAATTGTTATGTAGTAATGTTGTTATACCTGTAGAGTATTGTTTGTGTGCTTTGAAAAAGCAATAAATTTGGGGGGAGTTTGTTGTCTATGAGGAAGGAGGCTGTGTAGTTAGTTTCTGCTTGTTTTTTTCCTTTTTAGAAGGTTTTCTGTATGTTTATGTATTGTTCCCAGTGTTTGGATATCGGTAAACCGTTTTTCCCTCTTGTATGTTTTACCTTGTTTCTATGTAGTTTCTTTAAATTTCTATTGAACCAAGGTTGTCACCGGTTCCATGTGAGAGTTATCTTGAGTATGTGATGGCCATTGTGTCATGTAAGAAGTCTCGTAGTCTGGTCCAATTCGATTCTGCGGAATTGGCCATAGGGTTACTGTTGAGGGAAGTGTCTTTAGAGTCAGCTACGTCAAGGGTAATGGCTGTCATGTCAACACTGTTGTACAAATAGATGTTAATTGCTATTTGTTTCTGTCTCTGTGGCTTAATGTTCGCGTCAATGAGTACCAACTTATAGTCACTAAGACCAGGGAGTACTCATGTTCGTGTAATTAATGAAATGTTGTTTGTGAGGAACAGGTTTAGTATGTTGGGTGTGATGTTTGGGTTGTTTCTCCTAACAATACCTGTGTGCGTGTTGGTTCGAGTACTGGTTGAGTAAATGTTGATTATGTCAATAGAGTATTCATGTAAAGTTTTCCTATTGGAGTCTGGTCGTTTCATGTTGCTTTCATGAATGATATTTTCCAATTTAGCTTGCGCAGTCCAGTTTATGTCTGAGAGGTTGGAGTCCCCCCTCAGCCATATGTTTTTGAAGGGGTCAATTTTGGAAAGAGATTCGTCTAGGGTCTGCGGGTATTCTATATTCGAACTGGGGATACGATAAAATGCACCTACAAAAGGGGACTCACAGCCTTGTATCTGTATTTTTGTCAAAACTTATTCTCAATTTTCAAATTCGTTGGCTGGGGTCGTAACTAGTCCCGGCTTCGTTGCTATCACGACTCTGCAATGGTTATCTTTCTGTCGGTCTTTGTTGTATAATTTCATGTTGTACAGGCTCTCTGTTGTGAAGACTTCACAGTACTAAATGTTTGGTGTGAGCCAAGTCTCTGTTTCTATAACAATGCCCGGGTCATAGGTGTCAAATGTATAATAAAATGTGGCTCTTTTGTTAGTAATGCTACGAAAGTTGATGGCGGAGGTTTGTCGTATAATAGGCTCTCGACGATATACCATATAAAACTATTCGTTGAGGGAATTATTCTAATATTTCGAGTGCGTGGTAATCTGATTGACTGAGGTTAGTCCAAAAGATGGGGGGCCTGGAGAGGCTTATTTATCTTCAATATGCTTAAGAAGTGGAACGATGCACAAGGATAATTATTATGGCTACCATTAATAAAATAGAGTTTTATTAATTAAACTATCAACAACACACACAAAAAATGTTTACATAAACGCAGAATGAAAAGGGTCGTGGGAATATCTGACTAATCCCAGGATTAGGATTTGGAAAGATCTAAAAAGGTAAACAAATAGAAATTAAAGGGGGGAAATGGTTTGCTAAACCATTTAAGCACAGGGTTGCGTTGACAAAAGGTTAAATGATTAAAGGTAATGCTGAGCTTACGTAATTACAGAGTTGTTGTACAGAGGAAGACGATGCGAAGGAATCTTCGGTCCACTGGCGAATTCCAGCAGAAGGGTTCTTCGGGGGGTTGTCCTAAATGAAACGAAAGGACTGTCTTCGAAGAGTGAGAGCGAAGTGGGGCTGGGAAGTACGAGCGATCTTTGTGACAGCAAATCGGAGATGTTCTAGATGAACAATGGAGGTTATTGTTGAAACCAAGCGTTCTCTTGAAGAACGTTAAAAAAGGGGGGAATTAAATTATCCGGACGTGATGTCTTGGGAGCGAGAACTGTTTCTTGACGAACTGGCTTGAAGAACAATGGCTGTTCTAACGTTGTTTTCTTTCTAAACAACAGGGGGGGTGAGAACCGTCTCTTGTCAAATGGGCTAAAAGAACAATGGCTGTTTTAACGTTGTTCTCTTTCTGAGCAACAGGGGGGCCTTGTTGACTTGGTGTCTCGAAGGCACGAACCATGGCACTCCATGGGTATTGTCCTCTTCTGGACAATAAGGGGGTTCTCGAGGTAGAAAGTTCCTAGGTGCACAATGGAGACCGGATCAGCTTAATGCCTCGCGAAGATAATCTGGATTTGATCTGCTTCAATCGGGAAAAGCTATGATATAAATAGTCGAAGCCATCCCCTTGGCGTATGGGAAAATTGAGTGGGAGGCTTCGGGGGAATGTCCAGCCGTCGCCTGAGGAAATATCTTATCTATCCATAAGCCTAAGTCAATCTTGCAAGATCAACGTATGAAGGCGAAACGGGGAAGTAAACCTCCTTGATTAAACATTTGCTATTGGGGGCGATAACGCGCTCTGCTTCCTCTCGCAGATGCACGTGGGTAGCATGTGTTTCTAACATGTGATAGCGGCTGAATTTAAGCGGCCACAGACCGTTCTATCACACCTCTCCATTCCAGGTAAAGTTGTCACTTCGAAAAAAAGAGAGAAGGGACAACCATAGAGCTCCGTTTGGAAATCTCACTTTCTTGCATCGACCGTACCTTCATGCCCCTTGCTAGTATTACCTCAATACATATGATTATGTTGATCATTTGATTATAGGGGAAACTAACCTTTAATACAAACTTAACCATAAAATAGACATGGAACAATGAAATAATATAAACTTAGTACATATGGGACAAAAGAATTCATACGTAATTTAATGAGTACAAATATATACACATACAAGAAAAAAAAATAGACATTGAGCCACAAAATTCAGAAATATACATTAACTAATATATGGCAGGAGAATCTAATTTAAGTCGTACAAGACGGTATATACATACATGGAGATCCTAATCCTATGAACTACAAATAAATCTACACTATTTGGTAACGCATTCCTACTGAGTGCGTCAGCGACCTGATTATCGGAACTTTTAAAGTAATTTATCTTAAATTGGTACTCTTGCAAGAGTAGACCTTTAGCGCATAATTCGGCCATTCTAGTGTCGTACATTCCGAATATAGGCCAACGGGCGGTGGTCAGTTCCTATCTGAAATTCTTTTCCTATCAAATACATCTTAAACTTGTCAATAACCCAAATAATAGCTAGGGCTTCCTTCTCTATAGTGGCATATCTCTTTTTACGAGATAATAATTGGCGACTAGCATATGCAACTGTATGACTCGTTCCGTCATCCTCATATTAAAGAAGTACACATCCAATGCCCTCGTTGCTCGCGTAGGTCTTAATCCCAAAGGATTTTTCCGGGTTGGGCAACTTCAAAATGGGGGCAGAATTGAACTTACTCTTAAGCTGGCTAAAATGAGAAACAGCGACATCATTCCAACGTAGTCAATCGGGGGAATTCTTTTTAATAGGGTGCTGAGGGGCGCCGAAATCGCAGCGAAATTCGGGACAAATTGCCGATAGTAAGAAGCTGATCCTAGGAATGATCCTAATTGCTTCTTAGTATTCGGGAGGGGCATGTCAGCGATTGCCTTAATCTTGTCCTCCTGTAGACCTAACTGGCTTTGTCCTATTTTAAAACCCAAGTATTTTATGGTTTCGTAGGCAAAATGTCATTTGCTGGGGCCAATGGTGAGACCATTTTCGCGCAGTCGCTCGAAGAGAGCTAATAAGTTAGTTAAATGATGACTCCATTAACGAGTAGTGACGTAGACGTTATCGAAGTAAAAAGAGACATTCGGAAGTCCATCTAACAACCTTCTCATGAAACGGTTATAGTTAATACAAGCGGTCACGAGGCCAAAATGAAGGCACTTAAATTGCATAAAGCCTTTCTCAGTGGCAAAGGCGGTATATGCTTTCACTTAGGGCTGGAGGGGAATTTGGTAATACGCCTTGCACAAGTCAAAAAGGTCGAGGTTTTGTTCTACCAACGGGATCGGCTCGGCGCGTAACAGAGTTACCGAATTTAACTTCCGGAAGTCGATGCACATCCGATAAGAGCCATCAGGTTTCTTGACCATGACGATTGAGGAACAATAACTAGAGTTGGAAGGTTTTATTATATCTAAACTAATCAAATTATCAACTTCGGCATTAAAAGATTGGCGTAAATAAATTGCCATGGGATAGGGTTTTGAACGGACAGGTTCTAAGGTTGTTAATTTAATATCATGCTCGAAACTAGTAGCGCATCCAGGCTTCTCTGAAATAACGTCGTCGAACTGACATAATATTTCTTGTAGCTGACTCTTTTGATGCAGTGTCAGCTGAGCGTCGATATCCAGGTCAGAGGGTTCAAAAGACTCTCCTCGCATGGAAGGAAGAAGGTAATTGGCATCAGGTTTGATGCACATTGTCTGTATGACATTAAGGGACTTCGCGGGGTAATCCTCTTCAAGTGCCGATATCTATTACAGTGCTACGAACGTATCTTCATGGGAGCATCGGTGGTACTTTTTTAACAAGTTGACGTGGTAGAGCTTATCGCCTGCTGGGGTACCAATGAGGTAACCTACCGGTCCTCGTACCTCGCGGACCGAGTACGGACCTTTCCATTGGCTCAGTAATTTATTACTCGCTGTGGAAAGGAGCAGGAGTACTTCATCACCGGGTTTAAATTTCCGATCTTCGGACCTGACTTTAAAATAGGTTTTATATTTTTCCAAATTAACATCGGCATTTTCATAGGCGATGTTTGCGCATTTCTCGAGCCTCTGGCGTAGATCCAAGACATAGGCGTAGGATGACTGGAGTTCTTGATCCAGTTGAGGCTTGATTAGCAACTCCTTTAAAATGCTGAGTGGTCCGCGTACATTACGTCCATAAAGGAGCTCGAACGGGGCGAAGCCTAATGTACGGTGAGGAATTTCTCGATAGGTGAATAGGGCGACCGAGAGATATCGGTGCTATTTGCGGGGCTGCTTGGCACAAATCTTCTTAATAATGAATTTTAAATTTTCATTCATTTTTCGCACATCCCGTTTGTCTGTGGCCGGAAGGGGGTGGTAAAAAGGGGCTTTACCATGAGCAGCTTCCCTACGTACTCCATCAACTCGGAGGTGAATTGTCGTCCTCTGTCTGAGAGTATTTCCTTGGTGATGCGTACCCTTGAAAAGATGGAAATGAGGGCCTTGGCGCAAGAAATACTATCGATTCGGCGAAGGGGGACAGCCTCGGGAAAACGGGTAGCAAAGTCAACTAAGGTAAAAATATAGCTGTGCCCTTTGCTCGAAGAGGGGAGGATAGGGCCAACCAGGTCAATGGCCACTCTGGGGAAGGGTTAAGTTATTACTGGTCCCCTTTGTAAGGAAGAAAGTTTGACCCGCATTTAGCGGACGTCTTCTGACACACATCGCACGATCAACAATGCTTTAAGATGTCAGCTGCAGCACCTGGCAAATAAAAATATTTAAAAATACGCTGACCCGTTTTAGTATGACTAAAATGACCGAAAAAGATGCTGTCATAAGCAATTTTGAGCACTATAGGTACATGGGATCGCGGAAGGCATAAGACAGTTGTAACAGCGTTATTACTGTCCTCGGCGGATCGGTAAAGTATACCACTTTGCTCCAGGTACCTTATTACTTTGGGTCCACGGACAGTCTCCGTATCCTTGTTTTGGGCCTTATCCCATAAGGGTGTTAGTGCTTTACACTCCTTTTGTGAGGACCTAAATTCCTGGTTAAGGAGCTCCGAGAATTCGGATGGTATCGGGGTTCTGAGGGGGACGGACTCCTGAGCTTCCTTCTTAGCTCGGCCTTGAGTAAGGGCGGCCTGGGACACAGCGTCGGAGCTTACTTGAGGGCTCTGTCCTATAAGTACGAAACAAAATTTTATGGGTTCTGAAATGACTTCAGCCCAGCCATCATAATACTGACACAGCAGGTAACATCTAACGACGGGGAATCGGTTCGTCCGCCCAAGGTAGTCATGTACCACCGCAAATTTTTCGTGGTTAGGGTCCACTGGGGGGAGGAGCTCGTAGGAACGATGAAACACGTACACCCTGTGTCCCTGACGAGAGTAGATACATGGCAGCCATTCACGCTGCCCTCCTCAAATTTCAAAGTTCCCGGGGGAACTTTTATCAAAAATAAAATTTACCTAGTGGCCTGACGGAGGGGGAGAAGTTGATGCTTGTGTCTGCTTTACCGGAAAAACCACGGGTACCATTAATCTAGTGAACTTGGTGGGCTGGTCTGCTTTTTAGCCTAGAATTTTGGGGGCAATTCCAGCTCATGTGGTTTTCTACACCGCAGGTGAAGCATTTTATTAGGCGCTTCGGGAAGAGTGATGGTGGAGAAATCTTAACGGGAAGTTTTATGTTCCTTTGTTGGTTTGGGGGGAAGAAGTTTTGGGTTTTTCCGGGGCCCGGAAACTTCGTCGGCTTTCCTGGGAAGGCGCGCGAATCCTTCCTTCTTTCCTGGTAGGGGGATTAGTGAGGATTTCGATTCTCCTTGGGGTATAAATTATGGCTTGCGACATAGACATCCGCTTCTTCGGTACACTCTTTAAAGGCCTGGCACCGACGATCATTGACGAACGCGCGGATCTCCGTCGGGAGAGACGACAAAAATTGACCCCGCAACACGAAGTCAGTTAAGGACTCGTAGTGAAGCCTAACCTTTAAGGATTCTAACCAAAATTTAAAATTCCTCTGAAGAATGTATCCGAATTGACGGAACGTCTGTCAAGGTTTAATACGACCTACTTGAAATTCTTGTCGGTAGAAATCGGGAGTCATATTATGAACAGCCAATAACTGAGCTTTTAAGGTGCTGTAGTGAATTGTACGTTCAGATGGTAAAGATATGAAAATGTCGCGCAATTTACAATTTAAAAGGGAAAGTAATCTTACTACACCTTCAGCCTCCAAATCCAGGTTATTGATCTCGAAGATCTTTTCGAAGTGTGCTAAAAATGCTCCGAAATCCTGTGTGTCATTGAAATAAGGGAGCTTAAGTGGGAGATTGGGCGGGGCTTCTGAACGTGAACTTACTGATTGCATTTCAACCTGTACGCGAGCCATTTTAAGCTGATAGTGAAACTCATCTTGTCTTTTCCGTTCCTCTCTTTCTTCTCGTTGGATTTCTCTTTCTCTTTTTTCTCGTTGGATTTCTCCTTCTCTTTCTTCTCGATACATTTATCTTTGCCTTTCTTCTCTTAACTTTTCTCTGTCTGTTCGTTGCTCCTCTTGAACGTACTCAATCAATTCTCTTCCGGAAAGTCCCAAAGATTCTCCTTGCACTTTGAAGATTTCAAACGTAGTCATATTGAACTTGGGGGCGCAATAGTCAACCAACTAAATTTCTTGCGATAAGAATTATGCCTTGTAGAGAATTGGCCTAACTGAATATGGGCACCGACCTATTCATGATTGGTTTCTCGACCTAGATAACCAATGACTAAAATAATACTAAAAAAACACAAACAAATTATTATAACAGTTCCTTGAGCTACTCTAGCTTCTTAAGTTTAAAAAAAGGGATAGCAATTATGTTAAAACAAATGGGAACTACTATACTCTATTCTTATAACGAATAACACTATGCTTCACTCGACTGAGACCAGTGTTTGTAAAGATATATCGTTAAACCTTACACACTTGACACCAAATTTAAATAGAATATGTATATATATATATATATATATATATATATATATATATATATATATATATATATATATATATATATATATATATGTTGTAGAATAGGTTCTCGACGATATACCATATATAACTATTCGTTGAGGGAATTATTCTAATATTTTGAGTGCGTGGTAATCTGATTGACCGAGGTTAGTCCAAAGAGGGGGGGGCCGGGAGAGGCTTATTTATCTTCAATATGCTTAAGAAGTGGAACGATGCACAAGGATAAGTATTATGTCTACCATTAATAAAATAGAGTTTTAGTTAATTAAACTATCAACACCACACCAAAAATTTTTTTACATAAACGGAGAATGAAAATGGTCGTGGGAATATCTGACTAATCCGAGGATTAAGATTTGGAGAGATTTAAAAAGGTAAACGAATAAAAATTAAAGGGGGGGAATGGTTTGCTAAACCATTTAAGCACAGGGTTGCGTTGAAAAAAGGTTAAATGATTGAAGGTTATGCTCAGCTTATGTAATTACAAAGTTGTTGTGCAGAGGAAGATGAGGCTAAGGAATCTTCGGTCGACTGGCGATTTCCAGCAGAAGGGTTCTTCGGAGGGTTGGAGGGTTGTCCTTAACGAAGGGGAAGGACTGTCTTCGAAGAGTACAAGCGAAGTGGGGCTGGGAAGTACGAGCGATCTTTGTGACAGCAAATCGGAGATGTTATAGTTGAACAATGGAGGTTATTGTTGAAACCAATCGTTCTCTTGAAGAACGTTAACAAAATGAGGAATTAAATTATCCGGACGTGATGTTTTTGGAACGAGAACCGTTTCTTGACGAACGGGCTTGAAGAACAATGGCTGTTCTAACGTTGTTTTCTTTCTGAAAAACAGGAGGGGGGGCCGGAGAACCGTCTCTTGTCAAACGGGCTCAAAGAACAATGGCTGTTCTAACATTCTTCTTTTTCTGAGCAACAGGGGGGCCTTGTTGACTTGGCGTCTCGAAGGCACGATCCTTGGCACTCAAGGGATATTGTCTTCTTTTGGACAATAAGGGGGTTCTCGAGGTAGAGAGTTCCTAGGTGCACAAAGGAGACCGGATCAGCTTGATGCCTCGTGAAGATAATCTGGATCTGATCTGCTTCAATCGGGAAAAGCTATGATATAAATAGTCGAAGCCATCCCCTTGGCGTAGGGGACAATTGAGTGGGAGGCTTCGGGGAAATGGGCCGCTGGTGCCTGAGGAAATATCTTATTTGCCCATAAGCCTTACTCAATCTGGCAAGATCTACGTATGGAGGTGAAACGGGGGAGTGAACCTCCTTGATTAAACATTTGTTATGGTAGGCATTAACGCGCTCTGCTTCCTCTCGCAGATGCACATGGGTAGCATATGTTTCTAACATGTGATAGCAGCTGAATTTAAGCGGCCTCAGACCGTTCTATCACAAGGTTTGATGACTCTTTTATGGTATGGTAAGAGAGTGATTATGGGCGGTGTTGTGGTGGGTGGTAGTGAGGTATGAATTATTTTGTCAATGATGATATTGATAATCACTGTAATGTATTATTATAAGCATAGATGGGTGTGTGGAGGAACTGGGTGATGTCAAACGGTCAAACGCTGTCCTGTATCCTTGCCGGTTGAGGGTAGGGTAGAAATTGGCTAAAATATCTTGCCTAGCTATCCTTATATCTAATGATTGTTTGGTTTAATTGAGAAGTTTGGTGGTAGGGGGAGTAGTAGGTCAAGATCAATGGAACTGAATCTATTGTAATTATGAATGGGGAATGAAGAATGGAAGAGCTATAGTTAGGTGCTCCACAATCCAAGCAGATCCACGGGAGGCTTTGGTCAACTAATCCATCGTACGCCACTGTGAAGCCCCCAACCGGCCATCGTGTATGGAAGCCCCACAGCAGCGGCCGCTCTGGATGGCCCGCTGCCCTTGCCTGATCGCATGCTTGCAGAGCCGCACGGATACTTGGGAGACGCGGACCGGGGTAGACCAAAGCCCCTGTGTCACCATGTAGCATGAGGAGCAACATTAGGTATCTACAGCCTTCTGGCCTTTTGGACATGAAGCTACATTTAGGCCACTGCCTGTATATATACATGTCTGGTAGTAGGAAATGTGATATTTGTATGAATGTACATCCATGCTTTTACTTATGTTTGTGTTGTGGACTTGACTTAGGCATATAAAGTAAAAAGTAAAAAACAGTGTTTGAGTCATTGTGAATGTTTTTTTGTGATTAGTGTGTCTGTATGTATTTCTACACAAGGCCAACATGATCAGATATTTTACTCCCACACGTGTACAAAATGAGATTTTAACCTATTAGTCGAATAAGTAATTATAACTTAAGACTTATGCCTAGGATTGCAGGTGGCCCATGCTAATCGGTGGTTCTAGATTGAAAACAGTAATATTAAATCAAAGGATGATTATTTATTGGATATGAATGATTAAAAAGTGTTTTAGCTATTAAAAGTTAGAAACTATTAAAATTATTAATAAAAATAATTTATGAAAAAAGACGCCTACGAGGCTACCGTCAGCTGAGGAACTTAAACAAAGAACAAAGATGACGGACGGTCACCAACAACAGTCCAAGGTTTTATTCATTAAAAACAATAAAAAAACAAAAACAATCACTTCTATACTTAAGTTAAAGAACAGAATGCGATCACGATAATATGGGAAACAGCAGGAAGGGAAGGTCTTGCTGAAGACGGAAATAGGAGGAATGATGGAGCTCGGTAGGCCACAACCGTCTCCCATGGAAGCGTACAAGTCAATTCGAAACTAAAAATAAAGTATCTTCATTCGGTTGAGAAAGGAAATGGAAGTAAGTGAGAAAAACATAATAAGGAATCTCCTACTTCACGTGGCTATGATGCTGACACATCATGACTGGTGATAGGGAACTTAGTCTGCATAATCACTTTAAAAAAAATGACTACTAAGTCTTACCAATGCTACACCTTCAATTATTTTTCGCAGTAATAATAGTGTATCATTAAGAGATTAAGAACCTCAGTTTGTCTTTAATACTCGTCAAAAACTTTTAACCTAAGATACCCCCGCTCATTACACCCTATCTGTAAATTGGAGTAGTGAGTTTGTCGTTGATGAAGAGCAGAAGAAACACGGTGTCATCGGGAGTGTCGTAGATCAGGTAGGCTTCACTGACCTTCGCTTGGCCTCCCTAGACGCGGTGGAAATCTCTTTTAAGTACAACGGATATTCAAGTGCATTTTCCAATGTTCGTCAACTTAGAAAATAGATCAATGGCTCTTATGTGGCTCTTGGATTTAAACAAGAGAAACAAAATAATTTTTACTATTATACAAACAAATAACATAATTTAACAATCATTTATACACTATGGGAAAACTTATTGTTGAACGAAACAAAATTAATTTACAATGAATGCTTCGGCACAAGCTATGAGTAGCACAACATTTACCTGAAAGAAAACGGGAGTAGATGATGAGGTGAGGCTTCGTAGTCGGAAAGCATCACGCCTCTTGGAAAGTGATAGATAAAAATGTAATAGGCTTACAATTTTCCAAGAGGAAGGGGTGGCCTCGAGGAGTTGTTCAAGGGAGTATCTTTGCAGGGCACGGAGCAAACGGCATTATTCCAGAATGAGTCATTACGTTCTTGACTGCCGTAGATCTGAACAACTGTGCTTGGTCTGTGAGTCCTTAGGGTACCAGAGAGTCGCTTATGAAGTGGCGCGTTGTGTCCTTTGGCTGGTTCCAATCAATCCTCTTGATTACTGCTTGGATACTGCGAGAGCAGTGCCTGGCTCCTGGTTGAATACTAATTTGCTCGTTTCCGCGCTGTGAAATATATACGAGTGAGACTTCGTAGAAATTGGGTCCCATTCCGATTCAAGGCACGGCTAGCAAAGGGTTTGGCGCCCTCTCACTGGTTTGAATTCCGGGCACTAGTTTGACTCGTCTCGCTCCGTTATCGGCCCTGGAAGTTTACCGAAAAACGCCGGTTGAAGGTTCGTTCTTCCGTGAGATACCCGATAAGGCCTCTTTGTCCGCGTGAATCTCTCACTCTCTCTGACAGGAAGGATGTTTCACATCACACGCTAATTCAGCTCTCCCACTATCTACTGCCACCACTTCAGACACGGTTACTGCAAAGGAATGAGGCCACTTCAAGAAGAGACTTTGAGCGAATGTAGCGGTAGTAAGGAAAATTAGTCTTTTTCGGACTACACACAACACAAATTAATCATTTACAATAATAATTATAATCTGATTTTTAGAAGTATTAAGAATAGTAGTAGAGTGGGTTAAAATACCAATGAAAAGCGAGAATGAGCAAAAAGAGTGAAATGAATCTAATCTAATGAATGAACTCGTGTAAAAGACAAAGGGGTAAAACCAACAAAAAGGAAGAAAATCTAATTGAATAATAATGGGAAATTCGCTCACTTAAGTGACTTAATAACAACTGTTTCACATTGCAAACACGCATCTGAAAAATGTCAATGGAAATTTACCAATGCTGGAGAATACGGCGTTGGTTTAAAGCCACGCATTGGAGTAATATGTTGATGCGGGCGGCGCTAATTACCCCGCGAGGGTTATTAGCGCCACACGAATCATCCTGTATTTAGACAATCACAACACCACTATCAATTCTCTCCCCGCATTCACAGCAAAATATATCCAGTCTCTCCTCTATTCCAAAACCGTGACGATGGGTTACTAGTGATCTCCATATGGGTGGACGCATATCTACATGGCCGTAACGCGAGGTGGTGCCCCATCCCCAACGGAGTCATAGGGTACTCCACCATTACTGGTTGATGTTGTTTCACGTGAACAGACATTTATACCCAGAATTCCTTCCTACCTTCCAAAGAGGGAAGGCCTCTTAGCTTTGGGCTCAACACTGATTGACATTTTAATCATTATGTATTTTTCACGGTGGCAGAGAGGAAAGGCGCTAACTAACATCCCATTTACAATAAATCATTTATGAAAAAGAAAGAAGTGGATCTATCTTGATTAGAGGCAATTTTTAATGTCGCCATTTGTAAATTTTCATTTAAGTGAAATAAAATGAAGACTCATGAAATATATAAAAATGATGCCAAGATCGTTCCTCTTTCCTTTAATTTCTATTTCATATAAGCTCGGAAATGCAATCTATATATAAAAAGGTGAAGTTAATGGGAATATAACCTCTGACATGAGTCTGTCACAAAGTATCCCGTGAAGAACAAATGAAAGGATGGTATTAATCTCTTCGTTAGTTAGTCATGCAAAGTCAACATAGACGAAGGAGCGTCAGCCAATTATGTAGGAACTAGAGTTAATCATGAAGCATGCATGCCTAACGATGATTATTTACAGAGTCATCTTAAAATTCTTTGAATCGTTATTTATTTTTTTCGACTAACTGCGACAACGAGAGAAATCCTTTAGCAGGCAGCTAAAAATAAAATCCTAAATAAAAGAGATTTCATTAACTAATAAAGAGTTATAACTTCTTGTCTATTTTATTTTTTTAAAGGTAAACTTAAGATTGAAAGATGAGGAAATGAGAGAAACCACCTAGTTTGATAAAGTTTCTCCTTCTCACATCAGTCAGAAGTCAAACATTTTTTACCGAATTTTCCTAGCTACATATAGGAGGATCAATAATCTGATTGAGAATCCGCATCACTAACTCTATAATTTAAGAAGGGGATTATTAGGAGTAGTTAAATAATAATTCTTTCATAATATCAAAAAACAAAATGGTGAAGTTCAGAAATAAATAGGTATCGAAATTTTGTGAATTTTTTTAAACCCAAAGAATAGACAAATGGTGAAGTTCAGAAACTTTATTTTTATATATCTTCTATAAATATATTTTATCAATGTGATATTTTGAAAGGGGGAAAATTTAGTTTAGAGTTCCTTTTTATAATTATTTTAATTGGCGAAGTTGGGAAAATTTATAAAAATGTAACCATGGATGCTTTTTTTAGATTTTAAATTTTAATTTTAGTAGCGACGCGAAAGTTTTCCCGGTAGGGGGGAGTCGCGAAGCCATTGCCTGATCTATTGATAAATTCACTCGGCTTAGAAGCAAGGTTTGAAATGTGATAATAAAATTCAAGATTCTATTGGAATTATAATTTCTATCGGAACACATGGGAAAGCCAATATTTTCTAAAGAATTGGCCTCATACAACAGTAGATATAAAATAAACGTGGGTGAGAAAAGAGTAAACAAAGATAATTTTTGATGTGATAATGGCCAGGACAATTGGCCCGAAGAAACGACCGAATATGGACGAAAATTTCCTTAATAGAGCAAAAGAATGCATAGACGGACCTATGAGATGACCTTGCAGTAGGCAGTAGGATGAAGCTACCTAAAATGCGGAGGAGTTGGGTGAAGTCGAGCGTTTGACTGTGATCAGCGGAAGCGATAATCATGATAATATCTAAAAAAAGAGAAGAGAAGATAAACAGGAATACTTTTCTTTTATGTTAAAAAGGTAATGGAATTTGAGCAAGATGTTTAATGGAAGTGTGAAGAAAGAAGTTTAAGTATTTGTTTAAAATTGGTCAATAGAAGTTTGAAAGATTTTAATGGAACTATTAAGAAACACGTTAAATTGAAGAGTGAAAGAGAGAAATGCAATGAAATAAAGTTTTATTTGACGGAATACATTCCGGGATTTTCTGAAAGGGAGCCCCCGCCCCCGTTAATTGGCAAGCGGAAATAGGTAAGAGAATGTTACTAGCAGTGCCGGTGCTACGAATTTCGGGGCCCACTTAGAGAATTGATAGTGGAGCCCCTACTCTACAAAAGTCAAAATTGGTTTATGTTAAATTTAACCACCCTTTCCCCCCCAAAAAAAAATAAATGCGGGATATATTAAATATTCAAAGCCAACATGGAAGTTTCAATACAATATAAGGTATATACAAACATACTGTTTACACACAGGTCTTTTAGCCCATAGACTTATCTAGCTGTTTTATTTGCTAAGTCTTTCAAAATGATTTTAATTTTTTGGTTTTAGCAGTCATTTTCTATGAATAGCATCGCTAAATTCTTTAGTGTCTCTTGTGAAATTTTTTACCTTAAGTGTTTTAATCAGATTTAGTTTAGAAAATCTTTTTCTTCCAATGCAATTATTATTACAGGTAATGTAAATTAAATCCTCAAAGCAAAGAAAACATTATAAAATGCTGCAAATCGATTGTTTACTACCAGGTATTCAAACAAAGCTTGAGACATTGGAGGGAAGCAAAGTTTTCAGAGCTCCAAGTTCTGTTGCCAACAGATAGCCATTCACGGTTTAGTTGTGTTAGTAACTACCTCTCCATCAGTGCTCTGGTTAATGTGGTTTCAGTTAATCTGGTTCGGACTTCCCTTAAACCTCGTGGCCCTATTTGATCAAATCGGTAAAATAGGCTTAAAATTGTCCTTGGTTTCCGCTCACCCTATTACATAGTGTCTGTTTCAAGATGTCTTAGATACATTTTTACTTTTCTCAATGTGACATTTTTTTTTAGCTTCCCACTACCAACAACTATCTGCTAAGTTGCCTTCGTTGTTTTACCTTAATTATTTTTAAAATTATTAAATTGCTCGAAAGAAGAATATCCATATAAAAACCCTCAATACTCCAACTAAACACACACTTAATTCATCCCGTAATATGCCATTTGTTCTTATGGTTTAATATCGTAAATTTGGCATAAAAGTAACAACCAACAAGGTAAGTAATTTATTTGGGAAAATTTTAGACATATTTCTACATTTTTAATGTAATTTGTTAACGTGTATCACTTATCCTCCACTGGCATTATAATCATCCGCCGTCTTCTTCCTATCCTGCGTATCAAACCCTTCAATCTTCCTGAGCGCATCGAACATTCATTTTGTTGCTACGCTCCTAGGGATTCTCACAAAGAAAATTTCTTGATTGCTTTTGGATTTGAAATCCTCTTATTGCTTTTGTAATTAACTGTGAGGTTGAATCAACTCGGGGTTCTTTCATTGTTTTAAATGCGAAAAAAGAGTTAAGCTTCACTGTTTTAATCAGATTTGCCTGACGATTTTGTGAATGGGTGAGACAAATATGAGACGTGTTTCAGGGCAGAGGCACAATATTTTAGTCTCTTTAACAGAGATTGAAGCGGAGAGATTGTAATAAGTTACATTTAATTTTCATTTTTAATAATTTAAATTATCTAAGATTTTTGTATTTCATCATTGTCTTGACAGCTTGGGAGACAGTTTAGAACTAAAACTCAGTCGAATCCTGAAGACAAATACTCAGCATATGTACATTTATCTTCCTATAAGATGAATGTCGTGAAAGCATCAATGCTTGAGACGTCAATAATTTAAGATGGATCTTTGGTATATGCAACCGGCCAATATTACGATGCAACCTCATTCCATTGCGATTGATCATAGAAAGCCTTGTCTCCATTAAGGAAGGTAGTGTTCTAACGGTCCAATTGCTGACTGAGGTTAGATGCCCGCTGCAATCATTTCATTTACTAACAAGAATTCAAAGTGCATCACGCCAGTACAAGTTCATCAAATACAAAAAAATTGTTTCCATTTAAGGAACACTTTTTGCCTGCATTAATCAATTGTCTGCGTCCTTTTGGGTTAATATTAATATGTCGGGGTACACCACTCTATACCATAGACTACTCCTATATTATGAGGAGGGTGACTTAATCACCTACTGCAACCAATGAAGGACTGTTTGCAGGTTTCAACGGCCGACTAGGAGGTCAAACTTGAGACGTTGGGTTACAACTACTTAATAATCAGACATAGTGCATAATTGGTTCGCGAGATTTACTTAAATAGGCCGATAGTATCTCTCAAGGAAAGTTAAAGATGAAACAACAAAAATAGATTTTACTTACAAAGATCAAAATAAGAATAATAATAGACAAAAGGGAATTATTATAAATTGAGAGTCTCTTGGTAATCATTATGAGGAGGGACTCTCAAATAGAATTAATTAATTAATGTTACTAGACTCAGATCAAAAGGGTGAACTTGACAATACTAATAATGTAGGGAGGTTCACTCTTCCGGGACGATGACTTAAAGGGAGGTCCTTCTTGCGATGAGGCGAGTAGAGAATGATCCGAAGAGGTAAGTGAGGTACTGTCCGAATAGAGCAGGTGGGGCACGATTTGAACCAACCTTCGATGTAGCTAACCAATCTTCAAAGATGACTTTGGACGGGAAATTTGGGAATTCTCTTAATTCCACTGTAAGGGAAAACTTCCTTTCCTCAAGGATAATCGATGGAGATTTCTTTCGGTTCAAATAACCAAAGGGAGACTGTTGCGCAAATTGAAAGGCTTGACGATCTGAGAAACTAGCAATTGACTGGGGTAAATCACGGCGTAAAAAGTCTGGTACTGATGAATGCTCACGGGACGAGACGATAAGGACGGCCTTGACGTGCGTGCTGGACTCATCGAACTACAGTCAAACCCAAGTATTTGTAACCGCGAATCTCATGGGAAAGGAGAAGTTTGGAAAAAGAGGTTACAAGCTCAATACATCTTATTTTGGAGTTGATTCATCATTTAACAGCGGCTCTTCCTCGCCTCGTCACCTGGGTGAGGGAAAGCTTGAACGAGTTCGCAGGATTTGAGAATATTTCCCCAATGCGTTCACGAGTCTAAAATTCGCAAATAAACGAACAGGAAGTGATGTTGTCCATGGTGGGATACTATCGTATGTGGTCTCCAATAAATTAGGAAGGAAGGTCAGAGGTTGTTCTTTTACATATTACTCTCTGGATTACTTATGTTATGGCAAGATATACGCCGGTTCTCAGTGCAAGGGGCTTAACTTGTTCCCGGCATTGTACAACATGGCTACTTCACTTTCCTACAATTCAATATTTAAATGGCACTTTTTAGTCCTTTCTAATGACAAATAAGGTCATACTATTTAGATTTTACAAATAAAAGCCTAGGAAGATATATGTCAGTCTTTCAGTCCGTTTGGAAAACACTCTGGTTCCAAATTACGAATAACAACTGTTGTAATCTTGGCTACAAAGTCTGAAATAAGGTGGCAGCAAATTGAGCCACACACATAGCACCGAGTCTTAGCTTCTTCCCTATCGGAGAATGTTTTAAAACCAAGCGAAGAACGAGCTATTTTTATTTCTCTCTTTTCCCCATTTTTTTCACACATCAATTACACGATTGCAAACAACCTAGTAACCTTTTCTTAAAAATGAGAAGTAGGGGTCTTTTGAGCCATGCGGGTCCCCAGTGTCAAGCATTGCTACAGAACAACCAGTTAGGATTTGGCTATGTATAAGACCTATGTTGAATATGGCATCTATTATACATCACAAGCTTTCCAATCATTCCGAGCGTTCGAAAAATTTAGATTTCATTAAATTATATTAATAAAACATCGCTCAATCTGGTGAAAAACGGCGAAAAGTTATAATCCTAACTTAATAAAAGTTCCAAAATAAAATGCAATCCATCATTCAATGCTGACGAAAATATTCAAATATTTTTCTCCAAAAATGCATATTGACCTTTTTTAACTTTTAATAAATTGCTTAGAGTTTTATTGAATCTATAATCCATTCAAGTCAACTGATTTAATAAAGAAAAGTTTGCATATTATATTTAGTGTATTTTTCCTTCATATTAAGTCCAGGATCTCTTCTTCGTTTCATATTAAATCTATTAAATATCATGAGAGTTGTGTGACCTCCCTAATAGTATGTAGATTTTACACATTTACAAGTATTTTAACTTACTACTTTCTTTATGATTGTCTTTAGTTAGTTTCAATATATTACTCCATAAAAGAATTTTTACGAATGGCAAATAAAGGGTATAATAAATATTCAATGCATAATAAAAGAAAACGAATTAAGGAAGACCTGACTAGATCAAGATGAAAAATATTTAGATATGTAAATTTGAAAAATCAACATTTTCAATTATATAAATTAGAAGAAAAGTTATAAAGAGGAGGGTAAATAAAAACATTGATTTATCAATAAAGAGAAATGGATATAAAAAGTAAAGGTGTGCAGATTGTAGCAGAATCCTGCTCCGGAAAACTACACATGACGTCAAATAACTATCACAAATAAAAGATGTATTCTTTGATAGAATATCTGAAGTAGAAATCTAGTAAAGGATTAGAGGCTCATTTGAATCTTGACCAATGGCAAATAACGTCTATTGGAATGACCTCACTAAAGGCAATTTACAGAACAACTTCTTGTGAATCTCTTACCTTCATAATTTGGTTATCAATTACCCAGTGTACTCCTGAACGCTTTTCTAGTTGTGTACACGTTTTTTTAATTTGGTCTCACTCACAGTCTTTCTCTACTGATATCATTGCTATAATTTAGTATTCTGACAACAGAAAAATTAACTCCTACCAAGTCACCAGTGTATTTAATCCTCAATTGTATTGCGCTAAACCTACCATAAAACCCATTCGTGTGAAAGCAAGAGCGATCTAACAATTATATATGGAATCCGATGAGTTGCGCGGAGCAATTTTAATCTTGAAAGTTCAGGAATATAAAAGGAGAAAAGTATACGAGTAGATACAGGAACCAAAAGAGTGTCATTGGTGAAGTATAGGATTTCTATGGTACCATCCATGAGAACCTATCTAGAATCTTCAAGAACTATCTGTCACGAGTAGAATACCTACCAAATTATGTTCATTGTGCAGAGTGTATCATCACTAAAAGGCTTAATGATATCATTTGAAACAGAATAATAAAAGTTTATATAAGGAGTGTTTATGTTAGGGGGAAGAAGCTGGGTGAAAAGTGTGTGGCTCATATAAACAAGTTGTATTGCTAGAACGAAAAGTCTTCCAATCAGAGTAACTAGAATTCCCGTCAATAAAGGGAAATTCATATATAAGTAAAGTCCTAATCATAGTTTCAAAGCAACTTATAGTATTGCCAAATGTATTTTTATGGATTACTTATCAAAATATTACTAATGGTAGTGGGACAGTTGTGAAAATCAACGAAACAATAAAGAAACAAGGTCTGCTGACCAAATTCGTGTGCTCTCACTTATTTTTATTTATGACTTTACGAGCTTCCAAACTTCCAATAATTCGCGAACTAACCTTGGGAGGACCTCGGCAATTATAAAATTTGAAAGAGAATATAAAGCATCATGAGGGTTTCAAATTCCGTTAAAATTGGCCGAATAGTTATAAAGTTATTGCCAAATAATTCCCCGTTAACCTTTATAGGACTTTGGTAATTATATCATTTGAAAGAGTATGTAAAATAACATAAGAGTCTCAAACTTCGTTAGAATCGGCCGAATAATTATTATGTTATTGCCAAATCAAAATCATTTCTAGACTAACCTTGGGAGGACTTTGGAAACTATATCGTTGAAAAGAGAATTTAAAACAACATAAATGTTTCAAATTTTGTTAAATTGGGCCTAAAGTTAAAATTTTATTGCCAAATAATTTCCCGGCGAACCTTGCGAGGACTTTGGCAATGATATCATTGGAAAGAGAATGTAAAACAACATTTGTCCTAAGTTAAATTTTTTAATGTAGATGAAATTATTTTTTCGAGCTTCCAAATAATTTGCATTGATTTTTTATTAACCTTGGATTTAGGCTACAACATTTTCAAAATCACAGAACTTTTAAAATATCAAACAAGAAAAAAAATTTAAATGTTACTTCAAGAATTTTTATTTAAACCTGAGCTAAAGTAGCATATTTAAGTATATTAAAATTATGTATTCAAAATCTTTAGTGTATTTAATGGATAAAGACAAGAAAAGACCCTTAGATCGGTTCTAGGAAAAGTGAATGTCACGAAGAGAAGAAGTGTTTGTTCGAAATGTTTTTAACATAAATCTCAGTAGAACTGAGTATAGAGGATCACAAAATGATACAAAAGAGATGTATTGAAGTTTGACCGAAGCCAAGAGAAAAGAGAAAGCGGGGTGCAGAAAAATAGCCGATGATTCTTTGGTATAGTAGATCGAGGTATAGCCGATATATATCGATCTATGGCGGGGGATTAGATTAGCCGAGTGGTGAGGAATGCGGTAAGATAATTAGGGGGAATAAATGGAGGGAAACTGTTCCCTGAGTACGCAGGCAAATAACAAAAAGCGAGAGCAGATTGGCCGAAATTATAGCTATGTCTGAATGCTGTTCTGGATTATTTAAAAGAGAAGTAGAAAAATAATATTTAATAACACAACAAGAAATAAATTAATATTTACACAAATAAAATGAAATTAGATTATCCAGATCTTTGGGGCTCGTTAATCGGGCAAAAGGAACAAGCTAATGAGCTTAAGGCAAGTAAATGACCAAACCCGGATTGAGTCTTTAAATGCTGCGGTGAGCCAAAATACAAATAAATATTTAGAGGATGACCAGAAGAAAGGTATCCGCACGCGTTGACGTCTTGCACAAGTTAGTACTTGGACGACGAAGGGAAGGGGGGAAATTCGAGGAGGAGAATTGCAGAAGGATGAGATTCACCTCTGAATACCTTACGCGGAAGTACTTGCGTTGGTGAACGAGAACGGCCGTTACTGGTAAATTGCCAATTCACTGGGGCGAAATTCCGACGGGAGAGCTTCTTACTTTGGCGCTTGTGGAGACGAAAGTTGATCCTAATCTAGAAGAGATGTTTCTCGTGCTGGATTGTGAGCCTGTATTACTTTGTTCCTGACGAGCCTGACGTTCAATACCTCCTAACGCTGGGATAAAACAGCCTGCAGCCACGGAGGGAATTCTCCAAATGTAAACTGAATACCTTACGATTAGGATTAGGATGGGAAACCTCCATAAGTAAATACATCTGCGTTCCGAAGCCTCTTCTCATCGTTTTTAGGCCCCTTCCCTCGTCGATTGAACTCGTTTGTGATACTCACGTGGGTCTTTAGGGTCCACGTGAGGCTTCATTGGCTCCATTCTTTCACACATCTCCTCCCTTACGAAAGATGAGGCTTTTTAATTTTGAAGAAAAGGAGCCTAAAAAAATATTAGACTGGGAACGGTGCCTTCCAAATTTCCGGGCTCGATGGTACAATTAATGGGGAATCCTTGACCTGTGTCGATGCAGATTTAAATAGCTAAAGCGCATGAATAATCCGAGTATCAAAGAAATTTATTCTGAACCGCAACGAAAACCAATAAGGAAAATTTGACCTAGAACGTTAATCTTGAATGGAGGTTCACTCGCCTCGGTTCATTAGTCACTAAAATTATACATGAAAACAAACCCCCCAAAATGACATAAATACATGGTATAGAATAACATCATAGAAACATATAAGTAAGTAAATAGGATCTTACAAGTTTAAGGGGAGATATAAGTACAGAATTTTACTAGGTCAATAAAGGTATATGATACAACGACATAAAAAAGAGAAAAGTACAAGATGTCTTGTTCTTGCCGTCATACGATAAACATACATAAATATATATACAAGGAATAAATCCGGTCAAAATAGAGAAAAAATAATGTTTTCTCTTTTACAATCAACTCGGGTTAGGACCCAAGGGTTTTCAGCTGAGGCTGTCGGCTAGAGATATTAGGTAAATATTCCAGAGGTCGGTAAACCTTCTTGACCACGAACTCTTTTCCTACAAGGTATAATTTGAACATCTGCACAGCACCATACAATGGCAGGAGCTTCTCGTTTTATTACAGCATAGTTCTTTTCGCGTGAGAGGAGTGAGCGACTCACGTACGTTACTGGGTGGCTTTCAATATCGTCTTCATATTGCAATAGGACATAGCCAATGCCCTCGTTGCTCACATCAGTTCGAATTAGGTACCATAAGAATAGGAGCGGAGCCCAATTTACTTTTTAGTTGGTGGAAGTGGAGAGTGGTTTTTGGAGTCCAAATAATGCGATCGGGAGATTTCATTTGCAGGAGGTTGCCTAAGGTGGGAAAAGAGACGCAAAATTGGGAACAAACCACCGATAAAATGAAGCAGATCATAAGTAAAATCTTAACTGCTTCTTATTACAGGGTAGAGGCATGTCCACGATGGCTCGGACTTTGTCTTCTTGGGAGGTTATAGCGATGTCGGGATCAACCTGTGTGGCATATCCCGGGACTTCAGAAATTACATCCTCGAACTGCCTCGGCAGCTGCTGCAGCTGAGTCTTCTCATCTGGTGTCAGCCGTGCGTCAATATCTAGGGCAGAAGGTAGTATCTCAGCGGCATCGGGCAAGGTGGGTAGTGGATAATCTTTTACCTGCTCCACTCAAACGACTTGCACTACATTTAGTGGGTCTGCATGGTAGTTAGCTTTCATATCCGACACTTTGTCGATGGCCACGATGTTCTTAACACAGGCTTGACGATGGTACTACTTTAGCATATTAATGTGGAACAGTTTTTGTTCTGAGAGTATTTTGATCAAGTAATCAACTGGGTCACGGTTCTCAAGGACCGGAAAGGGCTGCTACCATTGACTGAGAAGTTTGTTATTCTTGGTTGGGAACAACAACAACACTTCGTCACCGGGCTTAAATCTCCGTTTCTTCGATTTGACATTGAAGTACGTCTTGTCATTCTCCAGATTTAGGTCAGCGTTTCGGTACGCTATCTCAGCGCACTCCTCTAATCTTCAGCGGAGATCCATTAGATACGAGTACGACGATTGTATCTCGTTGTCCAGGTTACGGTTGGAGAATAGTTCCTTTAAAATTCTGATTGGACCATGAACATTTTGCACATGCAACAACTCAGAAGGGAAAAATCGCAGAATATGGTTGGGGATTTCTCGGTAGGCAAATAATGCCACTGGCAAGTAACCATGCCACGCTTGCTCGACGTCGCTCCGCGAACAGCTTCTTTAAAATATACTTTAGAGTTCCATTCAATCTCTCACAGATCCCATTTGCTACAGGGTGGAACGGGGTAGTATAAAGAGGTTTTACCATCTGCAATTTGCCTACGTATTCCATAAGCTCGTAGGTAAACTAAAGGCCTCAGGCAGATAACACCTCCTTCAGTATTCCAACCCGAGAATAGATGGAAATGAGAGCTCCCGCATATGTGACGCTGTCTATCCTTTTTAATGGAACAGCTCCTGGAAAGCAAGCGTCAAAATCTACGAGAGTAATCAAGTAGCTATGCGCTTCGCTTGAGATAGGGTGAATGGGGCGAATGTGGTCGATGGCCACACGGGAGAAGGGCTCAGAAATGATGAGCCCCTTCTGAAGTGTAGCAGGTTTGATGCGTCCTTTTGCAGTGGCCTTATGGCAAATGTCGCACGATCTTCAATAATTTTAGATGTCCTCTGCAGCACCATGCAAAAAATAACTAATAATTCTCAGTGCTGTTTTGTTATGGCTAAAATGGCCAGAAAAAAACTGTCATTGGTAGTTTTTAGAACGAGTGGAATGTTGTAGCGGGGAACGCATATTGCGTGGGCGTCGCTGCTATCTCCTTCCAAGCAAGCGCTGTACAACAGGCCTTCCTTCTCGATGTAAGAAATGGTTTTGTTCCCGCAGACGGATTCTTACCCGTGGCTCTGGGCTTTTACCCAGAGTGGGAGGAGGGATTCACACTCCTTCTGTTTCTGTAGCAATTCTTCGATCATAATCCCGCACAATTCTAAGTCGCTGGTAGCTTCAAGGCGAGTGGGCGTCTCAGTTTTCTTTCTAGATTGGGATGGTGTGACGACGGGTTTAGCCACGGGGTTTGAAAAAACCTGGGGGTACTGTCCTACTAGCAGGGAGCAGAATTTTATAGGGGCTGACACCACTTCATCTCGGCCAGTGGAATATTGGGATTCCATATGAGAGACATTTACTGCTCCGGTCTCGAATTTCAGACTTCCAGGAGGCCGTTTATCGAAAAGGAAATGGCGTGATGTCCGGACAAATTTTGAGCACAGAGCAAACGAGGGACTAAGCTTGTGACGATGGTGGTACTGGGGCAGCACTCACTTTGTGTACCTGGTTGACAGAAGAACTACGAAGTTAGAAGTTATGGGGGCAATTACGACTTAAATGGCCTTCTACACCACAGGTCAAACATACAATGGGCTTCATGGGGAAAGATAACGAGGGGAATTCAAAGCAAATGGTTTAATATCCCAGGGTTCGGACGGGGAAAGATTTGTGGGTTTTGAGGGGCCAGTTGCCTTAACAAATTTACTGGGGTTGCGTGGAAGGAATCTTTAGTTGTTACTTATTGCCTTGAGAGATAATGGGGGAGTGTTCCTATTTTACTTCGGGAACAATTATTGCTTGCCGCGTAAACATTAGCCTCTTCGATGCATTCATTAAAGGTTAACCATCTACGATCCTTGACGCATGAACGAATTTCTAAATGAAGTGAAGTCAAGATCTGGTCCTTCAGGACAAAGTCATCTAGGGATTCATAGTCAGGGACTATTTAATATGAGACCAACCATAAATTAAAATGCCTTTGCAAGGTGTAGCCAAAGTGTCAGAAAGTTTGGTCGGGCTGGATTCGGGCGTGACAAAATTTGGATTGATAAAAGTCCAAGGTCATGTAATACACCGCCAAAAGCTCGGATTTCAAGCTGGAATAATCTATCGTAGCTGCAGAGGGAATAGAAATAAATATGGCTTGGAGTTGCGAACTAAGTACGGGGGGAGCTTGGCGACACCGTCTGTTTCGATGCCTCAATTATTCACTACAAAAATCTTTTCCACATGAGTTAAGTAGGATAAGAAATCCTCGCTCTCGTTAAAAACGGGGAGCCTTACCAATTGTAACTGGGGAGTTTCAGCGTGAGAATTGATAGAGAGGGTCTCGACCCTCGCTCGACTTAGTTTAAGCTCATGCTGGCCTATTTCTCATATTTCTGCTCTCTCTCGATCTTCTCGTTCCTTTGTTTTCTGCTCTCTCTTGTTTTTCTTGTTCTCTCGCTCTGTTTTCTGCCCTTTCTTTCTTTTTCTCTTCCTGAATATACACGATAGAAGATCCTTGTCTGTTAACAATGGGACTCGCCTTGGAGCTTAAAACCTTCAAAAGACGACATATTGCGTGTGATAGCGGAACTAACGCACCAAAAAAAATTAATTAACGGCAAGTAATGCAACTAGGATGACAACCTGCTCTAACGTGGTACTCGCGCGAAAAGAAAATGCCTTACAAAAGAAATAATTAATACGAAAGCCTTGCCTTGTCAATTAAAACATACACATAAAAAATGCACACAATCCTAAATGAGCCTTAACGATTCCGCTGAAAAATAAAATTGAGACGCACACCCTCACAAAAAAATGAACCGCGAAAATGTACGCGCTCAAAAATGAACACACACAAATAGAAATATATATGGAAGGATTATTTTACTGCACCATTAAACAACCAGAACGTTCAGCCTAAATAGAAAATACAAAAAAAATAACTTTTTAAACTTCTCTTAAAAGATGGTCCTTTAAAAACCATGCTAAAACTGATACCAGTTTTTATAATATATGTAAATAGATATATATTTACTATATGTGAGGTATAGCTGATATATATCTATCTATGAAGCGAAATTAGATTCGCCGAGTGGTAAGGAATAGAGTGAAAGGACGTCCAAGAGACTTGACCGTAGCTCCGTTACCATATGATGAGGTAAGAATTAGAGGTGAAATAAATGGAGTGAAACTGTTTCCCGAGTACGCAGGCAAATACCAAAAAGCGAGTGCAGATTGGCTGTTAATTACTAGCTATGGCTGAATGCTGTTCTAAGTTATTTAAAAGAGAAGTAGAAAAATAATTCATAATAACACATCAAGATATAAATAAATATTTACACATATAAAATGAAATTGGATTATCCTGGATTTTAGGGCTCGAGGGTCTAGCAAAATGGACAATCTAATGAGCTTAAGGTACGGAAATGACCAAACTTGGATTGAGTCTTCAAATGCTGCGCTGAGCTAAAATACATATGAATATTTAGGAGAATACCGGATTAAAGAGATCCACACGCGTCGACGTCTTGTAGAAGTTAATACTTGGAGAATTGCAGGTGGCTGAGATTTACATCGGAATACATTCACGAGGGTGTACTTGCAGCGGTGAACTAGAACGGCCGTTCCTGGAGAAATCGCAATTCACTGGGGCGGAATTCCGCCAGGAGAGATTCTTGCTTTTGCACTCGTGGAAACCAAAGTGGAGCTAAATTGATAAGAGATGTCTTCCGTGCTGGATTGCGAGCCTATATTACTTTGATCCGGACGAGCCTGACCTTAAATACTTGCTGACGCTGGGGCAAAATCGCTTCCGGCCACGGAGGGGATTCTCCTAAGGTAAACATAGGGCTGAAAGATGTACGTCTTCCAGCCAGGAATATTTAATAACGGATGTCTTACCTCTCTCTCGCATGCTTCAAAATGGTATGCAGGAGGCAAGATTGCCTCAATGATTGAGGGAAGGGAAAACCTCCATAAGTAAAAACATCAGCGTTCTGAAGCCTCTTCGCGTCGTTCTTAGGCCCGTTTTTTCGTCATTTGACCTCGCATGTGATAGCCACGTGGGTTTTTATGGTCCAAGTGAGGCTACCTTGACTCTATTCTTTCACATAGTAATATGCAAATTATTTGCAAATATATTAAAATGAGATCCCAGCCTCTTTAGGGTTTATTTAACTGTCCTCGAAATCTTATTCTTTCTTTTCTTGCAAATTATTAAAATTTTTCTTCCGACTATAATTTAGGTGTAGGATGAATTTCCCAAAGATTTGCATAGAAATATCAAATATTCACGGAAGGTAAACTTTTATCACGTTTTTGCAAGAATATTGCTTAATAATTCGCAAATCTTTTCTGTTTCACTAAAAAGTAAATTTTAAATGATATGTTCATATATATATTTTTCAGCATAACATCATAAAGGATAGATTTCGTTAATGTTTAAGTCCCGAAGAATAGAGATATGTTCATTCTCTGCCTTTATTTATACCTTGTCCAATGAAATCAACTATGGAAATACCTGGCTTATTTTCTACCCATCTGGGTGATTTTGAAACTTTTGGGATGAAAATCACTTTTAACACTTTCGGATTGGAAGGTCGGTAGCCTGAATGCAGATACGCAGTGATAATATTTTTCACCGCTTCCAAGATGATTTTTCCTCGTAATTCCTAATTTCCGGAAACTTTCTGTTTAAAAAGGCTTATTGTTTTTCACGCCTAATGATGTTGTCGATTTCCTTGTTGGTGTTACTCTTTATTTCTATAAAGTGGGTCGGGTGTATTCCATCGGATATTTGGTTGAGTTCTTCTTTAATCGACTTTTCAACAAAATGGCAGTTTTCCTTTTCTCGGATTTTAAAACGCTTTCCCAATGTTCTCTGAATACTTTTAAACGTTTGTTTCATCTTCCAGCTTGTGTTCTATTTCATATTTGATATTTATCTTTGTTGTTTAGTCTGTTTACCAATTTCCAGAATAATTTAAGGGATTTTTCTTCATCTATCATTTAGATCAGCCCGTTCCATTCTTCACTTTGCTGTTCCACTATTATTGCCGTAAATACTCTCTTTCTTCTCCTTTTCAGTTAGGTGCTTAGTTCTCTAGATGGTCTGTTCGAAAATCGTTCTTCTTATTTATATACATATATTTGCCGATTATTCCAGTTGTCAATCTGAAGTTATAGATGGTTTTGGTAGTTCTTCTATGGAATGTTTCATTATCTCTGCTTATCAACGCTTCTGCAATTGCTTGTAATTCTTCAACACTCAATCTGTTTATATTTCGTCCAGTCTGCCTGAATGTAAGGCAT
The DNA here is from genome assembly GCA_963969495.1 of Ceratothoa steindachneri. Classification (NCBI taxonomy): domain Eukaryota; kingdom Metazoa; phylum Arthropoda; class Malacostraca; order Isopoda; family Cymothoidae; genus Ceratothoa; species Ceratothoa steindachneri. Next base: position 177,674,212 of record OZ018318.1, read on the forward strand.
TTCATTCTTTTTATGACTTCCTTATTGGGAGCTGGTGTATTGTTAGCAGGGAGGATGTATGGGTGGTAAGTGAGAGGTTAACGGGTTTTTTGTGGTAATTAAATGAAACGATAAAATTTAAATTGCAGATATCGACATTTATTGAGACGTTGTCTTTTATTTAATTTGGGAATTATGGAGCTAGTCTTTGAATCACTCGAGGATTTAGCAACATCTTAGACTCCGGACCAAACTGTTTAGATTTTTACCCGTTTTCTGTGCAGTTTGCGTTTAAGTAGCCCATAAAAAAACTAGTTCTTCTATTGTTCAATATTTTCGTCAAATCAGCAATCGAGAGAGCGTCTCTTCTTGGATGTTGATATCCTGTTGTTATTATAGGATTGATGAGTTTAACTTCTACTTCTAATGCAGCGTAAGCCTCCATTAGTTCTTGTTGCGTCTTATAGTCCTGTTGCTTTTTTATGTATATGGTGGCGCCATCGAATTTCTCTCTTGAGAGGTTAGTTGCTATTGTATTATAGTTCCATATCTTCAGCTTGTTTTTCTTTAGGTCTACTCAATGTCCTGAAATAATAATTATATAATGATCTATTTTTAGAAAAAGGTTTTCTTATATGTTTTATTAATCTTTCCAGCCGTTTGTAGCATCTGTGAATTTCAAATTTCCATCAATCCATGTGTTAGGGTTGTGTTTTACTTTTTTCAGAGGTTATTTTTAGCGTTTTCATTTCTCTCGATCTGCTCTGGATTATATTCTGTTTTTACTTATTGGCTGGCTGAAGATGTTCGTTTTTAGGTTTGGTGTCATTCGGTCCCTTGCTGCTGGTGATTTTTTCTTCCTGTGCGCAATCTTCTTTACTTATATCTTAACGTATGTCCTCTGTTTTCGCTTAATATATTTTCTTCTATTCATTTTCCTTTGCTTGTTCGATTAGATCTTTAGTAGTGTTTTCTGTTATGTTAATGTTGAAGATAGCCTAAGAGACTACTTCTTTGGGGAACTTCATTGGCTATATAGCATTATTTTTAACCATCTCTTCCAGTGACATTGCAAAGGCTTCATGTATTTGCTATCCTAATCATGTCTGCATGCAAAATACATGCTAATATCTTTACGGTTAATTACCCGTTGAGATTGATCTGTCTCTCTAATCTTGGTTGCTTGGTCGTTTTGGCTGTCATCGTGTATGGCATGTACATTGGTTCAATCCTAAAGTTCTATTTCTTATTTCGTCATTATATCCTTCATTTAATGGCATGCCATGGCATGGCCATGGATCGGTGTGGTCATCCGAAGTTGATGCATAAAAATGGTAGAAAATGTTCCTCTCAAAATACTTGAAATGTTTTGTTTCTTAAATATTTGAGACATTTCCATTTTCGATATGCTTAAGTATTTAAATTGATTTACATTTCTTGAGAAAAAATACTTCAAGTTATCTCTTTAAAAATATCTTAGGTATACTCGTATTTTCAAAATACACGAGAAGTTTCCCTTTGAAATACTTAAAATTCATACCTTTAAAAAAGAAGTTCATTGTATAGATAACACTGTTATCCATATAAGAGACTCACGTGATAGTTTTCACCCAAATATAATAACTACTCATAATTCTCCCCACTTTAACGAATATGTAGCGAAAAATAAAGAAAAGTTAGAAAAAGAAATTTTGATTCAAGGAGAATTCAATAAGTGACCCAGGAATTTAATGCAACTGCGCACTTCTTACCATTTAATTGAGAAATGGGGTGTTGGTTTTTAATTTTACTTTTCTCAACTCTTTTTACCAAAGGCATATCTGCTATCAAGTAATTCTTAACCTTACAGACAAGAAACAAAATCAGAGACGCAGCGGAAGAATTCTCCGTTCTAGAAATGGCTTCATTTGGTTCGCTTTCTAAATTTAAGGCCTTACATTTAAAATCAATGGAAATCTTTAGGTAGCTCCTTTTTAACTACTTATATGTGTACAGCTTAGATCTGTGGAATACCTAGAGATTAAAGGTTTTTCGAATCTTTTTAAAGATACTTAAATAGCATAATCAGGTCTATTCTAAAGAGAATCGTGAGAAGTTCAATCGTTAAAGGCAAAGAAATTGCGCTGAAATGATCATTCATTTTAAATGGTTCTCATTAAAACAAGAAAAAGCTTAATAACATGCTCAACAACCATAATCCTCTTCCCAACTAATTTGAAAAAAAAATTATTGAGTATACTGAAAGAGATGCGGAATCCATATGCACAGTAGTAAGTTTAATCATTTAGCATATGTAGGTAGCATTATACAGTAGGTATAAAATGTATTATTTTACAATGTGTGTAAAAGGAAGCTCTTTCTTTAAAACAATTAATCCCTCCCTTTCCTATATGTTGTTTTGGTTGTTATAGCTGTCCTTCAGATACGGAGACGACTCAAGCTTCACTCGATGAAAATGGAGATGGATTTATGGGTATGATGATAAAAGGGTTAATGAAGGGATGAGTGAAGTTGTGCTTACAGAGTAAGTGGATTAATTTGGAGAGGGGCTTGCGCTGGGCCTATCCCCACAGATTAGCCTCCACAGATTGATGGTAGCAAGAGTTAATCTGGACGAACATCGACTGTGAGAGGTTGCATAGGTCTGCCGGATATCCTGTTTGTCGAAAGCCGCGCAATGTGTGACCCCACTCACAGCTTTTTCAATTGGGGTTGTGGTCCCGTAGACCTATCCCAATCAAGGGTAAGCTACAGGTCGGGTGAAATTATTCTTGCTGAGGAAAAGAACTGTTCAAGAGCTCCTGAACAATGGAACCCTTCTAAATAATTTTAACAATCTGCTGCCTACTGATGAGGTCAAAATTGGTATGCAATCAGCAGAAACATTCTTTGCAAAATCTTGCGTAGCTTCTAATAGGTCATTTTTCCTGTTAATTGCTTGCCATTTCCGTAAACATCTCTCTCTAGTGGAGACATATAGACACACTAAGGTTGCCAAGGTGAGGTAAAGCGTGTAGGGTAAAGTCGTTAAGGCCGTGAGGCATCAGTCCAACAAATTGGCGAACACTCCTGGAGGCAGCAAAACGATGATGATGATGATGATGATGATGAGTTCTTCAATGATATTACCTAGCCTGCAGAGAGCAGGAGTCACAAGTCACTCAAGGATCAAGGTCCAGAACTTCGTCAAAACCTAGATGGAGAGAAAATCCAAGAACCTGATGACAAATGCTGCATGCTTAGGTAGGCAAGAGTTATATATTTTGTATCGTTCTCCATTTGAAAGCTTTACTTTAAAAGGATAGTTTTTTTCTCTAATATTGATCAAAACTGCCGAATACCTACCAAGAAGGTATTCCATTACGCCCGTTTTTTTTCTTGCATTGGCCTCCATAGTTATAAGTTATCCAAATGGCTTGCTGGAGCTTTATCAACCTCTGGTGGGTAGAATCTCTCATTCACATATTATCCACTTATCTGACCTTATTTTCCAAATTAAAAAGCTCGAGCTCCGTGGAAAAAAATTGTTAAGCTTTGACGTAAATAGTTTATTGACCAAAGTCCCGGTCGACGAAGCGCTTAATGTTTTATCGAGATTCTTTCTCAATCTAGATAGTAACCTAACCTTACCTATCTCAAAAATTATTAAATTAGTGCGCTTATATGTAACTGATTAAGTGTTTTTAGCTGAAGATAGTTTTTGTACTAAAAAAAATGGCCTGAGCATGGAGAGCCCTCTTTCTCCTTTTGTATGTAATCTTTTTATAGAAAACTATGAAACGTCCCTCCTCTCAGAATTCATTCCTGACCTCTTATCTGGTGTTGATATATATACGACATCCTAATGGCATGGCCCTTAGATAATAACAATTTTAATGAATTTTCCACAACCTGGATTTGTTACACCCGTTGTTAAATTCAGAGTAGAAGGGGAACATAAGAATTCTTTACCCTTCCTAGACCTAAAATTTCACCGTTTAAATAATCGGATACATTGCTCAGTCTATCGAAAGCCTACAAATTTAGATGCTTACATACATTTCTTCTAGTTACATGACAAATCCCTCAAGATATCGGTAATTTATTCCCCTTTTCCTCTGAGCATAGAGAAAATGCGACTCAATTTTCCTTCAGTATGGAATCAAGCACCTTATCTGCAATTTCATCGAACTAAAATACCTAATTAATTTCCTAAACAAATGCCAGTCTTAGAAACGGAAAGACTTCTATTCCATCTCGACACGCCAAAAGGAAGAATTTAAAAAATGTATTAGTTTCCCATATGCTCCAGCCTTAGGCCCCTTAAAATCGTATGCGACAAGAAATGACATAAATATTACATTTAAATATTCAAATACCATAGAAAAATCCTTGAACAAACTACGTTCTACCAACTAGGACACAGGCGTATATCTATTCACTTGCCAAAATTGCAATTCGTCATACATCGGAGAGTCTGGTCACTTTAGTAAGAGGATGAAAAAACATCAAGCAGATATAAGACGGGGCGCAATTTCCTCTAGTCTGTTTGCGCACATGCAAATCGATTCCAACCAAGCAAAAATTAATTATAAATTAAACAATTATATTAAGAGAAGAATTACAGAATTAATCATCATTAACAAAGTCGATAATTTAATTTTTTCTGAAGGGCAATATAAATTCAACAACTAGATCTCGAATAATGTTGCCAAAACTCATCTATAAAACGCCAGAACCCGTCTTCTCCTGGGATTATAAATTTGACCCCGGATTCACGTAAATATTCATGTTTTAAAGTTTGTTTACTCTGTTTTCATTTTATGTAGTCTTTTGTTCGCCTTAATATACTGGAGTCGCTTGCCTTACATTTCATTTCACAGTCAGTTGACAATGGCATCATGCTGAAACTAGCTCTGTTTTATACAGAAATTATATTCAAATATTGTAGTTTATAATTATTTTGGCACAATATATATATATATATATATATATATATATATATATATATATATACACAGAGTCACATATATGCATGCATGTACTTGTTAAATTTAAACAAAAATATATTTCAAAAGAAATTTGATTTTAAATAACTACTGAGAGAATTTTAGCACACTATTCAATTCATCAGACCTTTCTCTTAAATAATACACTACAAAATCCAAATGTCAGAACGCATCTGTCTGCAGGCATCTAATGATAATTTAAGAAGTGGATAAGAGGCAAGAATAAATATTCAAACAAATAAACCTGCCGCTAGCAGCAGTTCAAAACCATATGCAAATAGAGGAACACTGCCGCTGTCAATCAATGAAATAAGAAGCGAAGGATGGCCAAATTATCACCACCTGATATACTTAAAACCTAAGGAAGTTTATAATGTACTTTGGCACGAGTAAATCTTATATATAACAAGTTAACTGCAGTACGATTCAATATTTCTGAGACTAGAATGAAGATGCCCAGGCAGAATAAAATAACACCAATTTCTTCAGTAAAGAGGAGGCCATAGCCTCATAAATCTCAAGGTATAGCAAGGCTTACGTTTGCAAAGGGTGCATTCAGTGAGATAAAACTTTTTGAAAATTCTATTATGGTGGAATGCTGGAAATTCTATCAGATAAAATTACAGTAGAGATAGCATAATGTACCTGAGCCCCTTTACTGCTAAGAGTGCAGGAAAATCGATGGAATAATCAGGAAAAGTGACTATTTTTCTTCATGAAAACAAATTCTCGAAGCGGAGTAGGCTTATTTGAAAGTTAGTATATGAGATTGAATCTATAGTACAGCAGGAGACCTAGAAATTAGTGAATAACTTATGCAGAACTATTTATTAACCGTAAAGCACTGTCGAGATTACATAATATCATAGGCTTTACCTTGTTGCTTATGATAAAGAAAGACTTAATAAAATCGATTAAACAGTGAGGAAAGTGATTATATGGGTTTTGTACAAAAGAGTTCTACCAGGGGAGAAGATTGATACACACGATATACATGGAAGTTGGACTATCATATGGAAGAACTAGAGTTGAAAAGGTTTAATATTTCAAAATTAATGGTTTAGAGCATACTTTATTCCAAACCTAATAAGAAGCCTGCTGAGATTTAGAGGGATATTTTCAGGCCATGATATAATGTCTACTTCTTGTTATTACGAATCCAAGAAGACAAATAGAAAAAAGTTGGATAGTTTTTAAATAGTGAATCCGACAAATAAAACCTAGGAATGAAGAGTTGAGTGAATAGATACGAGGAATGGAGCAACAGTTCTAATGAAGTCTTTTACGGTATTAAAAAAACTATGGTAGAAGTTTGCTGTTTCTAAATGCTAAAAATATTCATGCAACAAAATGTTAATTAATATTTTTTGCATTGTATAAATTTATACATCATTATTACTGGTCAAGACATTTTAAATATTTTTTTGTTTTGACTTTATAAATGAGTAGGCAACCTTTGCTATATCTGTGAAAATGCTGAAGTATTTAACGATTAAATTATTAAAAATATTACTCTAAATCTTAAGCAACCCTCACAAACTTAAACTCACATAAAAGAAGATCTCCAAATAAGAAAATGCAGTCGATAGGAAACATTTCAACCATGGTAAGTTCAATCAAATGAACCATGAACAGTACATTCTCACTTAGTTTTATCTTTCAAATGAAATTAAATTCTTTGAATTTTAATATTCTTTTATCAAGATCTACTCCACCAGAAAACAATTCCCCGTAGATGTAAAGATTTTGTAGAAAATCTCAAATAAACGTTGGCCACCTCAATTAAGTATAAAATTTATATATTTCAATCCATTATTCTCTTCATCGCCCTACACTCTTTTTCTTCATATATACATATTTTGTTTCTCCTTGATTTCTTTTTATTCGTTTATCAACTAGATCATTCTATATTAGTCTCTCTTGATTTAATGACAAAAAGACTCTAAATGCGAGCATCAAATTTGAAACGTTTTTCTCAATTTATTTCAACATTTTAAATTGTCTAATACACTAATTTCTCGTGTCTAGCTTGTCAATATCTACATCCAGCTTCATATACTAGAAGAACTTTATTTCAATTTTATTCAGAATTGTATGTTACGACAAAATTCAATTTATTTCTGTTTCTTCAAGATTCTTTTGTAACACGGGAATGAGAAAGAGAGATAAAACTGAGTGAGATAAAAATTTGAAAGGAAGAATAAACGGAGAAGTTTGATGAAAGAGAGGCATTAATAAGGTCAAAAAACACCACATATACCCAAATAATAAAAATTCCTTCATTCAGTTCGCTCCTGTATTAAATTTTCCTCTCCTTTCTTTTTTTCTATTTTTTATTTCCTTTGCTAACAAAAGAGGCGAGTAAAAATTAAACCCCCCAAAAGATGTGAAAAACAACATCAAAACAACATCAACTTTTCTGGCTTGAACTACAACTAAATATAGCCTCCTATAAGAAAGATTCCAACGAAAACAATCGTGAAAATATTAAAAACATTGTACTAAATAACACTATACTGTGGTTTTATAATTGATATTAAAGACATATTCTCTATATATATACTACATTCACTCTTTGCTTTCTTTTAATAATCGTCTCACGCTCACCGAAATATAAGGAATAATTAATGAGGTGGCTTTTGGTTACAATATTTTAGTTAAAATGTTTGGCCTTGCGGTTATGAAAAAATAAACAAAGATGTTTAGAAACTATACAAAGATTATGGAGCAACTTTTCTCTCAAGTAATTCCATTTGCAATCATAAACCCTCAGTGAAACGTTTTAAGCTGAAGATCCAATGCAGTGAGCGAGAAGAAGGAGAGAGTAAGTGTGAATGAATACATTTTGGTTGGATAAATAACGGGGTTTAGAATAGTAACTAGCTTATTAATTTTGTATGAAATTGAGGTAGAAGTGCAGTAAATAAACATGCAATACAGACTTATGAGTTCATAGTTTACACTTATCTAAATCGGATTGATTTTTTTAGAATGGCATTAAAATCTTTATAACGAAAAATGCGTATATTTTACATTTGATTGAAAGACTGACCTAACTATCAATTTTGCCATTCACAAAACCTAAATCTGAACATTTGCTTCTCACTAAGAAAATGAATGAATGACTAGGAGTAATTAATTGGTTTGGCATCCTAATATGCAGTCAATTTCTATGAATTGCAATATAATCCCGTTTCGTAATAATATGCACTAACATTCATATAGCTTCCATTAATTTACGTATATCAAAATAATCAGCACGTTCAATGGTCTGCCGAAATGTTCGCTTGAAGCAAGACGAAAATTATATCCACTAACATTTTGAATAAACAATTCAAAAGGCAGCAATTTCCTCATGCATTTTCTCAATGGAAAAAATGGTCTTGTGGCGTCTGAGATTATAATTTGAAATGTTCGATTAAAAATTTACTTTTAATTTTCTCTTAATAACTAAAACAAAAATTGGCTAAGAGATGAAAACTTTACTTTTGAATAAGATTCGAACTCTAGGACCTTTAACAGGCGAAGTCCGGACGTACCCACAGAGCCAATTTATAATATTTCAATTACTTTCCTAGTTATATACCCGATTACTGACTGCGACATACAAAGTTAATTAAATTCTCACTAGTTGGACGTTCTGGGCCCAATTAACTCTTCTTTCCACTTTCCGCAAATAATTCATAGAATATGAATGTAATAGTTATGGTAATAAATGGCACATTTTCTCGAATACATATTACGCAGGAGATATCTTGTCTCTTGGAATAACAAGAAAAGAGAAATTTAAAATTCACTAATTATGTAAAAAAGGGGAGGAAACGAAAGCAATGAGAAATAATGAGATTGACACGTTTGACATAAGTGGGGCAGAAAGAAAGGCGATTTAGTGATATGACCACAGAAAAGAAGTGAAATGTAACTTCCACACATTTTTATCTAGAATATCCTAATATCATTTGAGTGCTAATTTTAAATTCTAACGGTATCAATGATATCACTCATTATATTTGATATAGAGTATTAATGAAAGCTTTATATTTCTTAATGCATTTATTACAAAAGGAGATTATATTGTAAAACAATGAATGTGAATGATTTTACAATGAAAATTCCAGTCAATCCTTTTTTTCTGAATGGAAGACAAATGTTCTGGTGTAAGTTTTTTGTGATTGGACAAACTATATTTCAGTGAATTAAAATCAGAGATAATAATCAAGAGAGTTCAACCCCAAAGACTCGTTTTAGGTCATATGCTAATAAAAACTTCTTTCTCAAATAATCTATTAAATGACATCGATATTTTAAAATTAGCTTGTTGTCATTAAAAAACTCACCAAATTTGATTCTTCATGTTTTGCATAAATAAATATTCTAGAAATTGTTATCAATTGAGGGAGTATTAGGCATAAATGAAATCGGTATTTAGCATACGTCATCAACCTACTCTACTCATATATGGAAAACAAGCCCATGTAGAGAAGTTTGCAATTTTATTGCTTAAAATTGCAAATTCACAATTAGAACAGAGGAGTAAATTCATTCTTGAAGCAAACTTAAAAGTCTTCAAAGACATCAAAATAAATTGAGAGGTCAGCAAATGTAATGTAAAAACTATAACAATGCGGTTTCAAATTTCACCTTGACCTTTTTATATTGACTCGTTTTATGGATTTTAGATCACATGGAACGTAATGAATTATGGCTGTAAAGCAGAAAGAACACAACTAGAAATTACATATATTTGAGGCAATTAATAAATAAAGAACAACAAAATTAGTAAAAATTTGAATATTTCTATTCATTACACATAATATTCAAAGGAAGAATATTAAATTAATAATATTTTTTTCTTATTTATGCTGAAAATGCGATGAAACATGCATATCACCACAGTCAGAATTTCCACAAATTTACCACTGTTAAATTTGCTGGAATAATAGAGTAGTACAAAACTTTTCACGTTTTTATCAAACTTTTATTATTTTAATTATTTGAAACTTATTAGATTTTTGTTTTACAGCTTTTTAGCAAATTTAACATTATTGCAATATCTTAAAAATTGCAATGTACAAAGTGTCACTCAAATATTGCCTAGAAAAGAAATTTCTATAATTTGTAATTTGTAAACATTTAAACCGCAAAATGAATATATATATATATATATATATATATATATATATATATATATATATGAGCGTGATATATATACGAGGGGTGGTCAAGAATTTTTTGTCAAATCGGTAGGGCAAAACAGAGGAAGCGGGATGGCCGTTGGTGGGGGTGTTAGGACAAGTTATGACAAGTCAGGAACTGTAGCCGTACGCTCCTGCCTCGTCTATTTAAGAAGCAGTAGCTGATCGCAGATCGTCAGTTACAAATTTTTCAACATTGGAGAAGGTTGAGCACCGCGCAGTGATCAGATTTTTTACCAAGGAAGGCAAGAATGCAAAAGTAATCCATGAACGCATGGTTGCAGTGTACACCGACATCGCCCCTTCCTATGCAACCATTGCTCGCTGGAATAGGTAGTTCCGCCATGGTTGTGAGTCACTTGAAGATGACCCCCGTCCAGAAAGCCCGCCTGACGTGACCAACGAGGACAATGTCGCCCGTGTAGAGAGGATGATCCTTGAAAATCGACGGTTGAAGGTCGAAGAAATCGAGCGAGAACTTAGAATATGACATGGAAGTGTTATCAACATCATTCACGACAACTTGGCCATCGCCAAGGTCTCTGCCCGTTTAGTCCCTAGAAACCTCACGCCCAATGATCGACTTCAACGTCGTCAAAATCTACAAAGCCAGAGTTGCACAAGCTGCCCTGCGCGAGTGCAGATTCGAGCAGCTTAACCATCCCCCCTACAGTCCAGATCTGGCCCATAGTGACTACTTTTTATTCCGCCAGCTCAAGGCTGCACTGCATGGACGCCGGTTTGGAGACGATGAAGATGTCCAGCTCTACGTCCAGAAGTGGAATGAACAGCAGTCGGGAGATTTGTGGTTGTCAGGAATTCGAAGCCTCAGGGACAAGTAGCGCAAGTGTATTAAAGTCGAGGGTAGTTATATTGAAAAATAATAAAACACTTTTCCTCATATCTCGTTTCCTTTTATCCAAATTGCAAAACTTATTGACCGCCCCTCGTATATATATATTTGTTTGGTTAGATGTTAACAAATATATATAAATATACTTATAGGGAATGGAATACTTTAATTTCTCAAACAGATAAAAGTACATTGAAATTAGGCTTGAGACTGACTAAAATGGTTAATTATTATCGACACAGGATTAATATGGGCAGGGATTATTTTTCTTGGCTCTGTTTTCAATTCTTAAGTTACAACTATTTGCCATTGATAATGATACAACTGTGTGTCAAAACTCGTCAGCAAAATGACTACTTTGTTTTGCTTAGTCAACTAGTTTCCTGGCCTTGTTCGGAATTACCTTTCTAATGAATTTTGGGGAACTTATCCTTGATTTAACTCAAACCAAAGCGGAATATAAGACAAATGGTGATATTCGAAAAGAAAATATTTAACAATATATTCTCAGTCGCCTTCAAAATAATATATATATATATATATATATATATATATATATATATATATATATATATATATATATATATATATATATATATATATATATATATATATATTATATATATATATATATATATATATATATATATATATATATATATATATATATAATAGAAGATATCACATTAGCGTGTGTTATATATCAGATCATCCCAACCTCATTTCCACCCAAATATTTATGTTTTCCAGTTTGTTTCCTTTGTTTTCATTCTGTTTAGTATTTTGTTCGCCTTTATATACGGGAGCTGCTTGCTTTGTTTTTACATTACTCAGTTGAACGTGGCATCAATTATAATTTGCCGAAAATAGTACTGTTGTTATATATATAATTTCGATTTGATTATTGTAGTTTACTATTATTTTCTCCCACATATATTGTAGCAGAATGAGGTCATATAGCGGCCACGTGCCCTTCTGTACCCACGTGGATCGGAGATCACCGCATGGAGATGGTGAAAGCATGGCTGAACCTAGGCAAGGAGGCGGCCGACGCTGTTATCACTCGCCCCAGCTATATTTGCCTAGGGACCGATGTCATCCCCCCCCATACACACACACGGCCACCTCTCCTCGAACATTCGGGCTTTCCGCTCGAAGATTGGAATCCGGAGGACATTCCAACGAAGGAGTCGCTGACTTTTCCCCAAGATCGCGCGCGCGTTTGGAGCCTCGTCACCAAACAGCAGCACTGTTAGACTTACACCTACTCTGACAAAACGAGCTTAAGGACGTTCTTACCCTCCCCCCTAGCGGCGATTTAGATTCAAGTTGAAGGTTACATCGACCCATGAACTCTGCCTTAGTCAATCGGCAAGCTCCATCATCAGTGAACCATGCCATAGCCAATCGGCAAGAAATGACAAGGATTTCAAACTCCGAAGGCAACAAGTGCTCCTTCGTATGAAGCCAGTGGTAAACCGACTTCTTCCACCGCATTTCCCCTACCCTAACTGGCCCCTTTTCGGCAACGAGCACATAAGGTACTTTTAACCGTTGCCGCCTGCATAATGAACTTGAATCTGGCTTATCCAATTACTCTATTATTTGTGTCAACGCCCCAGTTTAAAACCCCACTTTAAATCCGCAAACTCAATCCGAACTCTTTAATCCCTTAGTTAACCTTCCTGATCGCGTGTGGGCCTTTAACGCCGTCAGGGCGACCATTCTATTTAAAGCCAATTTCTATGTAAATATATATATCCTTTTGTTGTTAGTAAAGTTATATTTTCGTCATTGACTTTTTTTTTGCAACTCCACTACGTACCAGCTACCTGTTAATCTTTGTCCAACTTGCACTCTAAAATATTTGTTTAAAAGGACCCCACAAAGTTAATAATAAACCATCTCCACTAGACTCTTGACCATTTCCCCTTTCACTAACGGTCTTCAGAGAAAATCCTAATACAAACTTCGAGGATTAATAACACGCATTAATAAAGAAAGTCAGATTGATAGGTATTAAATGACGATGAGATTATTACATGGTCAACGGACCTGAGTGGCGTGCTCTCACTTATTTCAATAATTTTGGAAAAAAATTAACATACGTTTTATCAATTAAGAAACATATAATCTGACCTTACGCCCATCAAATATTTAAAAATTCATTGAAAAGTAAAGTGGTACTACTCAACCCTACCGATCGACGGGCCGACATAGTAACTTTAGAGTCGCATTCACGCGCCTGAAAAAGGCATTTAACAAGAATTTAACTTTCGTTAACCGTACAGAAATTAACTGTCTCCCTGTTAATAGTTCTCTACCTCAAATTCGTCTTTAAATGCTTCCCTATTTAGTGCAATATTAAAAACACAAGTAATTCATAACAATTTATCCTATTTACTATTGCTGAATTTATGAATGACATCAAAATATAACATGATATTTTAGATTTCTATTTAATAGCTGGAACATGATTTAAATATAAATACTGACTGGTTGGTTAAATGAATAATAAAGTTGTTAATTCTTACATGATGCAAAATTATGCATAGGGGTAATCATATTAGTCTAGAATTCATCAATAACCTAATTAATGGGATCAACCGAAACCTGAAAGGATTACCGCGCTTAAATTGAAGCAAACCTTAAGCATTAATGTCTTGTGGCTTCATACATTGAACAATTGTTGATATGATGTTAGCTTTTTTTTCTAAGAATTGTAAATGAGTGAGAATTTGATGAATAAGACTAAATTATTAGTCTAGAATACAAACTGGTAACCCTTTCACTAGTCTCTAAGTGGAGTGAAACCGATATTCTCAATTATAGACAGAGGTTGGACTTGCCACATCGAATTGAATTCCTTGTGAAGATGAAAGTCATAAAAAATACTTTAATAGGGAAAAAAACTGTTACCTATGAACCTCAACTTTTCTCTAGTTCACTCTCTCCCTCTCTCTTTCTCTCTCTCTCTCTCTCTCTCTCTCTCTCTCTTCAATAAACCAGCTGTAACTTTTTTTGATCTCGTATACATATTTGAGCTTTTTTAAACTGGGTTTATAATTATTCATAATATTATTTAATCTTATCGTTTAGATTATATTATAAAAATGATTTCATTTTTAACTTCTTTACACTTCCTGTTATTTTAATAATTTTAATAAATATATCAACCTTATTCTGTTTCCAATGAATGAAGTCGTTAATTTACACTCATTCGCCTTATTTTTGGTAAATAATCGCTTTCCTTTAATAAAAGAGTTTTTAGAAGTAAACCTACTTGTTAATATAATTTCATTTAATTCAATTTTCTTTTTTCGTCTAGTGCTTTGGGGTTATAAGAAATATAAAATAAAAATACGCAAAATTTCCTAATTGGTCGAAGATAAAGAAGAGAACAAGGCAATGGAATAAGGCATAGGAATTACCAAATATTAGAAGATAAATTCTGGCAGGTGGTTCCCTGATTTCTTACATCACATGATTATTAACTATCAATTTTTCATAAAGAGTTCTAGTGCATTTATTAATTTAAGGGGTTAACTGATTTCAAGCTTTTAATACTAATTTGCTCTAGATTGTATTTCAGTAATCTTTTCATAATTTCACGCATTTTTAAAGCAATATTCTTAAAGCCTACTAAGCGCCTAGTGAATGTGTAATTTAGGTGAAATTCAGGTTTTTGAAAAAGATCAAGTATGGTGTTAGCTGAGTAAAAGCTAATTTTTCCATAACATTTATAATGGTTTTGGCGTCATTGCGATCTCTGGGTGAAATTCATCTTTACTCAAGAAAAGAGAGCAAAAGAGAATATGCAGAAATAACCCGTGAGCCCTAAATAAGAACACCTCCATCATCCTGAGACTACAAAACCGCAAATGTTTGCGAATGAACGAATTCGTCATTATTCAAATGAAGAAACCAGCAATTAATGTGCAACTCCAGCTCAAAACCATACTTCCGATAAATCAGTGTCTCCGCGTCGACCGCGGCTAATAAAAATCGCAATTCCATTTAATTATTGAATATTATCTGAATTAAAATTTTTCCTTGAATGTGTCTGGTCATTTTGCAGCGCTTACGTCCAAAAAAGGCAATTATTCTATAGCGCCTATGATTTAAACGTTAGTTTGTCCTTAAAAAATTTCCTTAGCTGTGATGTGTCAATTTTGTAACCCTTATGTTCAAATAGAAAAACAAGCAGTGCCTATGTTTTGGACGTTAGATTGTCCTTAAAATTTTACTGAACTTTGAGGGTTAGTTTGGGATCCCTTATGTTTAAGTTGAAAAGTATACATAGTGAATCATTCTGTAAGTCATTCCATTTCTGTTCATTCCCTGAAAATGACCGACCACGGTTAAAAGACGTCTCCAAATCAAATATGTCTTTTACGAAAAAAATTTCTCTCCTACAACACCCACACAAAAAACTTGTAAGAAAAATGAAAAGAATACAAGTTAAAATCAATAAGGCTGCCACTGCTGGGACTGACTTCAACAGTGCTTTTATATATTATTAGGGTGGTTCTTATTTGTATGTTAATTTTTTTACGAAATATCAACCTCTCACCCTCTCATTTATTTATCTATTGGTAGTAATTAATCTATGCAAAATATCAGT
Organism: Ceratothoa steindachneri; assembly: GCA_963969495.1. Taxonomy (NCBI): domain Eukaryota; kingdom Metazoa; phylum Arthropoda; class Malacostraca; order Isopoda; family Cymothoidae; genus Ceratothoa; species Ceratothoa steindachneri. Next base: position 177,689,851 of record OZ018318.1, read on the forward strand.
CTGATATATTATCATTTAAGGTGTGCTCAATGCAGATGTGGTTTTTACGCCTTGCCGCGGGTGGAAAAAAGCTGTCCGCAGGTTTCGGCCATGTTGTTGTATATGTAAAATAGGCTCTATTTAGCTTATTTCTTGATAAAATCAGAGCTGCCTTTTCACTGAGAGGGAGAAAGGGACGTCCTGCATCATCGGAGGAGCACAAGTGCTCTTAATACATTGGATTTTTTAGCCTTGCCATATGTCCGCAGGTTTGGGCCGGTTTTTCAAATATTTGGCAACCCTGAGCTCCAGAGGTGCGATTTGAGATTTATAAAGTAAGGCTTTTACGCACTTTTACACAGTATTCTACCCATACAGTTTTTAAAAAATATCTTATATATGACATTAGTGCAGATGGACAATTTGGCACATTAGTGCGACATTTTGTAGCACTTAGACATAAGAAAAATTCCACTACTCCAATTGGCTTCAATATACAGCTCTAATGCTTATACACATTTAGTTAGCCTGTTGGGCAATTACTGTAGTAAATGGGAAGTATCTGATCTGAAGTATGTATATCTTCAGAAGGGCCATGTTTATTCAGCTGTAAATTATGGTATAAAAATTAATATTTTAATGGATTTATGATATATAAATCATTTGACATGGCTCACAATGTCCTCCTAGATATAAGCAGAAACATTCTTTAACTCTGGATCACACAAGCAATTTGGACAAAGTATGTTGTTTTAATAGACTTTTTAATTATAAGAGGTTAAAAGTCAAATAGGTCGTCCCTATCAAGTTAAATCATAAACACTTGTTTTTTTTTAGATGCAAGATGACAACTTTGCGGGAACAAGACAATGTATATTTGCTGGCAAACAAGAAAGAATCTCTGTCGGGCTGCAAGCTTCCATCCAAAGGCGACTTACTCGGAGTATATCTGCAGCACATGGCGAAAAAGGTATGGTGAATCATGAAGCAGCAGTACAGACTAAGAAGAAGGTCGAAAACTTTGGAGGGAAGGCCCGCATTCTCATTCGGCCTTTTCATCATGCTGTTAAGAAGCTTGAAGGCTTTGTGTCAGAATGGAAGGCCTTAAAGAAGAATAGGGGGCGAAGGAGTAAAACACAGGAGAAGAATAAAGAGAAATTTTGCGACACCTTGAATGATCTTTACGACATAGGCCACCAAGATGCACTAAAGTTGATACAGATCACAGAAGATAAAGCATTACTTAAGGCACAGTAGGAAAAGAGGAGGCGAAGAAGCATGGCAGGAGTTGACATTAAGCTGGCAATGAAAGAAAAGGAGAATTCAAAACAAGAAGAGAGGAAGCTACGGAGGATTGCAAAGCAACAGGGCGAAGCAGGTCAGTATGAGAGAAGTGTCGCCATGGAGAACTCTTCCTGTAGCTTCTAAGCTGGAGAAAATGAGACAGATGGAACTACTGCAGAAGCAGGCCCAAACCCCCGGGGGAAGCGTAAAAGAGGAAAGAAGGGCATTCTGAGACCGGACGTCCTTACAAACCTGGATCGAACCAAGACCAGTGATCGTTACGCATTACAAACTCTTTCTGCTGTGCTCCATGCTTCTGGTCAACTGATTGACACGTTCATAGTCAGCCAATGTTCCATTCTCTTTGCTCGACAGCAACACTATAAGGATCGTTCTGCAGATCTCAAGCACGAGTTTTATTGTGAACAGCCCTTAACACTTCATTAGGACGGAAAAATTATGGCTGAACTGAGAGGAGACGGGAAAGTGGCAGGCTCCTCATCATTGTGTCTGGAAAATCCGTTGAACAGTTGCTTTGCGTACCCAAGTTGTCAGCTGGAAATGGTTAAGCAATGGCAGAAGCAATATCTGAAGTGGTTACAGATTGGAGTTTGGAGAACTGGATTAGTACCATTTGCTCCAACACAACTTCGAGTAACAGGCAGAAAGAATGGCGCCTTCATTTTTTTTCAGCAGATGATGGGAAAGAAGCTGCTGCACTTAGCATGTCGCCATCATATTAAAGAAATACTGCTGGAAGAGTTGTTCTCGTCAACATTAGATCATAATCCTGTCTAGACATTGTTATCTTCAAGAGATTCAAAAGTCACTGGCACCAAATATCTTTGACTGAATACAAGCTAGGAATCAATGACGCTAATGTCGCCAGTGCTTTGACGGATATTACAGGAAACATCATTGAGTTCTGCTCACAACAATTTGAGGAAGTTCATCCTAGAGAAGATTGTCAGGAGCTATTGAAACTAACGATCATTTACTTTAATGGAATTCCAACTAGAGGAGTTCATTTTGCCAAACCAGGGGTAATGCATCATGCCCGCTTAATGGCGCTACTAATTTATGCACTAAAGATTTTTGTCTTCAGGGATGTATTCAGTCTAACCACCCGCGAACTGAAAGGCATGAAGGAACTCTGTCTTGGGAGTGAATCACTATGTGAAGTCTTGTTTCAGCTGCTGTCTCCCAAAAACTTGGCCAGAAAGTGATTTTGAATTCTTGAAATCGTTTGGTGCTGATAATGACAGAGTTGCAAAAGGTGAACTCAAGAAGCTGACCAACCAACTGCGATATTTGAGTAAAGAGCTGATGGCATTAGCCTTCTTTGATACAGCTGTCACAGTGGCTGAGAAGAAGGTGGTGGTTGCTGCTATGGAAAACGGAGGAGACCAGGAGCCAGTGGAGATGGTAAATGGGGATCTGCTAACCATTGGAATGAAGAATTTGAGTGATTTTTTCAAAAAGAACATTTGGCAGTTCTTCGATATTCAAGATCTCATTCAGGAGTTCATTACTGAAGATACTAGTAACTGGGCCGATAACAGAACATACATCTCCACAGAGGAGATTGCGAAGACCCTGACTGACTAATGATGTGGCGGCAGAGAGGCATAGCGCTTATCCAGGAATATAATGAACTCCTGTTAAATACTAAAGAACAGACACAGTTCATTATGCCATCGTCAGAGAGCACCGAAGGCAGTTTTGGAGAGCCACAATAGTACTTTAGTTGAAGGACTCGTCGCACTGTAGTGAAGATCTGCCAAATCAGACCCTATTTTGTTGTTACAATTTCACATTTGGAAGGCAGTGGCCTAGATTTGTTTAAATCATTATCATAAAAGTTTAGAGTGCTCTATTTTCTGTTCAGTACTGTAAGTGGTGAAATGTAATATTGTGAGTTTAAGTTATATCATCACTGTATTTAATTGCATTATGGTAGTTAGGAACAAAATTTAATTTCATTGAGCACACCCTAAGCGTAATCTAATCTCAATAAAATTTGGCCTACTTCAATTTATGAAATGGAATAGATTAAAGGGGTAGGAGGTAAAGAATTCGAAAGTAAAAAAAAAAGAACCACCCTAATATATATATATATATATATACATATATATATATATATATATATATATATATATATATATATATATATATATTTATTTATTTGTTTTATTAATTTTTAATAAACCAAATAAACTTTGTCTTGAGGTGTAGGTTCGTACCTCAGTGATCGCTTGAGGATCGTTCTCTAAGAGTGCTAAACTTTATTTTTATTTTAAGGAATGAATAGAAGAGATTTCTTTTTTGATTTTATCAATTATTGCAACTTTAACTCGTTCGAGGATAATTAAAACAGTGTTTTTACTTAAAAAAATAGACTTTAATGAACATAAGCCCTCTCACTAAATAACATAAAAAAATGCAAATCTAATACAGGTCAAAAAGAAAATATGATTATTGGGCGAGCTCTCAAGAATAGATTCAAGATAGAATTTTACAGGGGAACAATTTTAAGTTAATATCTTCGTCTTTGGCCAGACATCCAATAAACAAATTATTAAGCAGGGGGACATAAACAACAGGATTATTCTTTACTTACATAAGGTAATGGAGATTAATGCCAGTGACCAGTTAGGATATCTTCGGAGATTTTGTTCCGGAGAGGCGTAGCTCGATTAGTTGGTTGTTTGCTTAATAGATGGCGTTTGTCGACCTGCCTGTCTATTTGACGGGTGGAGTCACGAGGAATCTGGGTTGGGTAGAGGCTCAGGCGAAAGCTTATTCCTTCTACTTTTAGGCGGTTGGGGCAAAGTTGACCTCGTTTTCTTCCAGACGAGATAAAATCGTTGTCTTCTATTTTTTCTATCTAGTTGGGGTTTGTTTAACTCAGATAGAGTAAGATTTGGAGTCCTCAAACTGGATAGATTGATACTCAATAATCTTGGGGCTCGATCGGCGCCGAGCTTTCTTGGTACCATCTGGTTTTTTACAAGGACTGCAAGTTCTCCTTAACTTGCAGATAACTTTCTACCAGTGATTTTTCTGTTTTCTTCTCGAACTCGAAAAATCCTATGTCAACCGGTGACTTTCTTGTCTCTTCTGTTAGAACTAACAAAAAGCCTTGCTTTTGAGGGTCAACATGTTATATACCCAAATTACTTCCGCAGGGTAATGGGGAGGTGGAGGAGGAACTCGCAAGGTGAGACTTCAGGATGGTCTCTCGTGCAGGGCATCTAGTAGCTCTGAGAGAGGGTAATACGAGATCGGCACTTTGTACTTTTGAATGGTTGTTTATCAGTACACCCTCGAAGAGCCTGCCTTTTGAGCTGAGGTCAGGAATCTGTCTCGTAGAATTTACCCTTGTGGCCGTTCTCCTATGTTACTGGAGAACATCGGAGGGGCAAAGCTAAACCCAGATTTCTTTTGTTATTATTTCCTTGGCCCCGATATATATATATATATATATATATATATTTTTTTTTTTTTTTTCTGTGTCGTGAAGTTTGGAGAACATTACCTATTTCTTGATGTAAAAGATAGTTTTGATCATTATAGGATTCTTTTAGAGGAAATAAATTAAATTGGTCGAGTCTCCGTTAGATTCTATCTCGCTCTATCTTTAACATTTGAGACTGAATTATTCTAATATAAGATGTTGTTAGAGTGGTTTCGCCTTGTTTGGTTCGGTAATTTTAGATAATAAATTTTAAATTAGTTTGTGTTATGGTTAGGTTGACATGGCTTTGCTTAGTTTAGGCTTAAATTGGTTAGATTAGATAAAATTAGATATGTTTATTTTAAATTAAAATTAGGTTAGATCAGGATAGAATGAGCTGGATTAGGCTAATTAAGGTATGAGCAAAATGGATCAAATCGGTATTAAACTTGCAGTAGAAGAATAGCGATGCTATAGCACTAAATATATTACTGGATTTCTTCATAACACATCGATATAAGTAAAAATATAGCTATTCGTCTTAAGTACATAAGTAGCCTGAATATGCATATTTTCAAAGTGGGCTAATATTCTTAATGTCTCCCCTAAATAAACTCTTTAGTAATTATTTAAACTTTAAGTGTTGAATAAAAGAGTGGAAGGAATTTCAAATTTTATGCAATTCCCATAGTAACTATGCAACATAGATTGTTTGAATAATAATTTGTTTTGGGGGAGTTTTCAACAGAATTTGATTTCAAATATTTGTTGAAAAGTCTGAAGAAAATAAAGTCCTATTTTAATGTCTTGTATTATAGCCAATAAACTATAACTATGAGATTTATTTTGTGTGATTCGTGAACAAATTTTGTTTCGTTTTTAGGGGCTTGAAGTTGACACGCACTTGTATTAAAGGTATTTATTGATTATATTTGTAAAAACATTCTTTCTTTTAGTGAGCAATTTTTCTGTGTGAACACAAGCTTAAAAATATATTACAAGTGGATGGTAATCACACAAAGATCACTGGTGCGAGTAAATTCATCACAACCCAATATGTAGATTTTTCTTTCATTCTCTCTCTCAGCATCTTAGTCGCTGAAGATGGTTATGGCGTCACAGGAAAACTGGAGGAGTGGATGTAACCAAAGTCAAATAATTGAAAAAAGGAAAAACAGAAAAGTTCGAATTAAGGAAAGAAGAGAGGAAGAAGAGCTACACAAAGTGAAAAGGGGCAAAAAAATTACTTTTTAGACGAAGCGTTGGATGAAGAAACCCCATTTCCTGACATTTACATATGATGATGAATCGAAGAAAGTTTTTGCGAGAACAGAAAACATTATACCAATAACAATAATTGCGATATAAGCAGATCCGTCTTCTGTGTCAAACAGAGCTGCTCCTGCTGCTGTTATTAGTAGTGCAGCCCTATTCGACTATGGTTTTATAAATTCAGAAGACCGCTCCCATATAATTGACCATCGCAATGTCTGGATGGCACGAAATAAGTTGAGGAAGAATTTCACCAAATCTGAATGTTTGTGAGATAAGAAAATTAATGCTTTGTTTTCTGATTTGGAGAAGAGACACAACACTAACTAAAAAGAAGAAAGGGAACAAATTGCATAGCGCTAGAGAAATTTAAGATCTCTATGTGTCTATAAGAGATCCTCGTACTGTTTATTTACATCAAATAACTATTAAACGAGGAACAGGTCCATGTATTGTAGACGTACTGATTAAATGGATTGTTGAAAATGATATTAAAGATGAGATAAAGGCTGTGGGAGATTACAGCACAGCAACTAATACTTGCTACAAGAATGAAGCCAAAGTAGGGCTGGAATGTTAATTAATGTACATTGTCATTTTCAGTGGATCATCTGCAGCGTACATCTAAATGAGATTTCTTTGAGGCACCTGTGTAGGAAATATAAAAGGTCCAACAAAATGTGGAACTCAATGATAAGGACTACTCGGTAAAGCTTGAACCACTGGTGAAACTCAACCAGTATCCCAAGTTATTTTCCATATAATACTAAAAGAGCTCGTCATCTATATGTATATGTGAATGAGCTTAGTCGGCACCAAGCTTACCTGCACATAATTATCAGTACTATTCGAATTTGTGTATTTGACGATGATCTCCTACATATAAACCCATGCAAGATGGCTCACAACTGCCAGCAGAATATGTCGACTTTATTTGTTCACATAAAAACCTGATAATGACTTATAGGTCATCAGGTAGTTTGCCGTGTGTCACTATTGGTCCATCTGTTTTCACATCAAATTCTCTCCGAAATGCATGGAGGGATCAAAACATCTCCTGGAACAGATCAATCTTATGCGAATAAGAACGACCTTTTGGCCATTCTGGCAGACGTTGATCAGAAGAACAAGAAATTAGCTATTGACTGAATCAAGATGCTATAAGAAATTACTTTGTATGGGAAAGAGATTTCAGGGCACCAATAATAGATAAGACTGCTAAGGACTTAAGATATCTACTTCCCTCTGAAGAGGAAGTCAGGTTTGAGCCAACACTTGCAATGCATCTATCTAATGCGGACCTGCAATATATTGTGGTCGAGCTGCCCTCTATTGGAGATAAATCGCATATTTTCATTCAAAGGTGTAGAAGTGAAAAATGAATATATTAAGAGAAAAGGCACATAAATTAATGTCCCGGTAATTATTGTAAAACGGATACAGCTAACAAGTAAATATTAATACTAAGACGAAATTGAATGTTTATTTAACTGATTCGCACATTGACGAGCTGGAGATTTTTGAAGCTTGATGCTCCAGAAGGAAAGGCAGTAAAATAGACGAAAATGATTTTATTTAGGTTTACAAGAGAAGTACATAGATTGACCATTTTTGTTCTTGTGGAAGTGATTGTCCGTGATTTTGAAACGATTTAACAAAGAATTATCTAGTGTTCGAGGACTCTCCAAGGCAAATGCATGGTAGCTCCCTTTCAAGCCTACTTGATGTGCTTTTATTTGGATACCGGAAATAGCTAAAGGATCACTGTCATACATCATCTTGAGTACCTTTCTATTGCAATTAAGTGAAATGGAAGCGAGATAATTGGACGATATCTTCATCAAATTAATTTGAGTAAAATCTCTTTCATTCAAATTGTACTAATTCCGAGTATAAAAAATAGAGTTAGGTATTAACCAACGCAGGAGATGTTGAGAGTTTGTACATAAGAAATTAAAAAGTATTCTTACTCTTTGGTATAGACCATTGATTTCTTAGATAAATGAAGTTTATTTTCTTCGACACAGAGTTCGTAGAGATTGAGTTGTCATAAACCAATTTTTAATTACTTTCCTTTTAACGTAGTAAAATGAGTATTAGATGGTCATTATTTAGGTAGCGATTTCCTTAGCCGTAGTCGAATCCCTAGGTATATGAACAAAGCTTTTTCATTTAAGGGTATTAAGCCCAGTGTAAGGATGGTCTAAGTAATAAACCAAAAATGGAATTAGGGATAGCCAATGGTAATTTATTTACCTTAAACGTATTTTAGCAGCTGCTCTTCATTGATTTTGTATATTTAATATTTAGTTTGAGATATTTACATAATCATTATGTTGTTGTAATCGTAATGGTATGATATGGGGGAGAGTTTTAAGGGAAAATGTTTATCCAGCAATTCTTACTCACAAACAGATAAATTTAGACGTGGCCTGATTCAACTTTCGTGATATGGTTAATTTGGGGTAAGAAAATTGTGGAATTCTGGAATTGTGTAACGTTTTGGGCAACTAGAGTTACCATATTAATTTATTTATTTAAGTTTTGTTCTTAGAAAGTTAATTAAATCTTTGTCTCTACTTACGGAAAATTGAATATAAATTTGCATACGAGTATATGCAAAAAATAATTAAAGAATTTGGTTGATTAATCAAAACGCGTAACCCAGTTTGTTATTAATTAAGTCTTTCGAAATTTCTCACCAGGGTGCCCAGTTCTCGGTTAAATCCCAGGTCGGGAGTAGAATGACAAGTCCATCATTTAATTTCATCCTCGGGAATTAATAAGATTTTGGCATAGTTTTGAATAGGGCCTTAAATATATGTAAAGTTTGAAGGATTTTTAATTGTCAGTTAACATAATTACACAAAGAATGTTATAAATTCACTGAATTAACGTGGGTAAAATATCTTAAGAAGGTTTTATTGAGCTCTAAACGTGAAACAAACTTAATAGTTCCTTAATATTTTCTTCGCCCCCGAAATTCAAACCAAGTAAAATTTATGTTTTCCCAGTCAGTCTTGTCTCAATCTTAGTTATCTGTATAACAACTTTTGATGGTTAATAAATGTCAGAGAGAGAGAAAGATTACTTTGCCCCCATAAAACGCAACGTCTACCTGTGGCGGCTGAGGAGATACACCTGAACAGCCAGACAGCCCCAAGGAAGCATCGAGACTTAGTGCGGTCGGTTGACCCGGGTTAGAATCTTTTTATCTTCGGGTCTCATCGTCTGACCGTCGCCAGATCCACGGCGCCAAAGACATTCACGCAAAGATGTGAGGCCACCTAGACCCCCCCTCCCTCGTGGTGCGCAATTCTAATAAGATCCCTGTCCCCCTTTTGGAGGTTCCTCGGCGACCTAATTCCGCCGAGGTAATATGAATACTTCGAGAAAAGCTTTGAGAATCCAGTACAATACAGCCACATCTTGGTTAGCAGTCATGTACTGTCTCCAACACCTTGCTTTGCCTCCCAACGGCTTCCAGCTCTGAACACGACGCGTCATCTCCACCCGGCCTTGCTGGAATCTAAGGCCAAAGTTGCTGCCGCGGAGGATAGACATAGACAGGCATATATCACTCGGTTATCAACTTTCCAACGATTGGAGTAGTCACTCGCTCATTTTTTGGTGAGGTTAAAGAAAAAGGAATCTTGCAAGTTTAACTTTGTAGCACCCTGTTTACTCGCGGTATTTAAGCCTCAAGCTAATTAGGCTTTACGTGAGTCTTCTAAATAATTGCACTCTCCCATTTTCTCTGGAGGCAAGCAACCTGCATCTTCTCTCGGACTCTCGTACCTGTCGAATCTTTTGTACTCCCACCCCCTCCGTTTGCTATCCCGCGTCTCATTTTATTTATTTTCATTTATTTATTTGTGTTATTAATATTTTCTTTGTATATGGTAAAGTTATATATTTTTATACCATTAGTTTCTCTCATCTCAGAACCTCTAAGAATTTATTATTTAAGCCAACTGCACTCGACTTTGTTTATTTGACTCTCGCAATAGAATCTGTATCAGATCTTCTGGCGTGCCCTCTTCACGGTCACCCTACGACATCTATATTATATTGTGGTGTCTGGTTTTTAGGGTGATCTGCAATATCTGATCTCATTTCTTTTAGAGCTGTGACAGATTCTATTGTGTGGTATTTTGTATGTATATTTTGTATTGAATTTTAAGACCGTCTGAAACTTTAACCCTTTCCAGGCCCCATTAAACGTCTGCAGTATTGTAAAGGAATTTGATGGTGTTGTCGTTTTCTTCGTGCCTATTGGATAACATAGGCGATCGCTAAATTTCCTGAGTGAATATTTCATGTATAATTAAGAATTCGCACCGTGCGAAATGATTATCGCTGCGTTTGTTTGTTTTTGTTAAGTGAGAATTGTAGGTTCGCCAAAGACTACCAGCACTTCCCCTGTGTGGCAAATAATTCCACTCTTTTTTGTCTTTCTTTTCTTGAAAGTTGGTCGAAGGCGATAAAATGTCCTCATTATTTTACACGTTCAAGTTGCAAATGAAGTTTCTTAGGCTCAGCGGCAAGGTCCTCTAAACTTATATCCAACAGGAAGAAACGACTGAAATAAAAGAGAGTAGACCAAGAGAAAAGCAAAAAAGAAGAGAAGAAAAGAGAAGAAAGAAGAGAAGAGGAGGACTGACAAGAAATAAGAGTAAGAGAGGAACAAAAAGAAAGAGAATAATAGGGAGAAAAAAGAGAAAAACGAGAAGAAAGAAAAGAAAGAGAAGAACGGCGAGAAAGGGAAAGAACCCACCTTTATAAAGCTGAAATTAGTAGGACCGGGAACGAGACGCTGTCCATCAGCTCGAGGTACGAAGCTCCCCCTATCCCGTCTGTTAAGCTTCCGGTTTTCAAGGAAGGCGAAGATTTAGGAGGCTTCTTAATCCACTTCGAGAAAATCTTGGAAATCAGCCACTGGCACATGAAAGCAGATGGAGTGGCTCAATTGTTGCCCTTGCTAAAATTTCAACTCCAAGATATATTCATATCACTTCCCTCGGAGGCAACGATAGATTACTTGATCTTGAAAACGGAGTAACTAGCGGCATATGACATGACCCAAGACTTTGACGAATCCAAATTCAGACATGCCCATGTGATAGAACGGGTTGAGGCCGCTTAATTTCAACCACTATCACATGTTATTTAAAACCACGATGCTACCCACGTGCATCTTCGCTTTGAAGCCTGGGGATTAATCGCATCCACCTGAGTCAATGTTTAAACAAGGAGGTTTATCTTCCTCCGTTTACCCCATGCGCCGACCTCGACAGATTGAGTTAGGCTTATGGGCAGATAAGGCATTGTTCTCAGGCTCGGCTGTGCATTCCCTCGAAGCTCCCACTCCATTGCCCCCCCACGCCAAGGGAATGTCCTGACTATTTATTTGGAAACTTTAACACTAAGAGCAGATTAGAACAGCCATTGTTCGTTCGAGCCCGTTGACAAGAAACGGTTCTCACCCCTCCGCCCCCCTTCCTGTTGTTCAGATGAGAACAACGTAGAACAGACATTGTTCGTTTGAGCCCGTTCGCCAAGAAGCGGTTCTCACCCTTTCCTCTTGTTGTTCAGAAGAGAGCAACATTAGAACAGCCATAGTTCTTGAGCCCGTAGACAAGAGACGGTTCTCACCTTCCCTCCTGCTGTTCAGAAGAGAACAACGTAGAACAGCAATTGTTCTTCAAGCCGTTCGTCAAGAAACGGTTCTCATTCCCAACACGCCATGTCAGGATCATTTAATTCCCCCTTCCTTCGACTGGAACTCGCCAGCGGACCGAAAATTCATTTACGTTGCCTTCCTCTGCACAACAAGTATAATTACGTAAGCTAAACGTTACCTTTGCGTATTTAACCCTTTTGTCAATTCTATCCTGTGCTTTAAATGGTATAGCGAACCATCTCATCCCTTTTATTTATATTTGTTTTACCTTTTTAAATCTCTTAATCCTCGGTTTAGCTAAATTTCCCACGACCCTTTCTAATTCTCTGTTTAAGTCAATATTTTCCGTTTTGTGTGTTGTTGATAGTTTTTATTAATAAAACTCTATTTTATTAATGATAGCAATATTATTATCCTTGAGCTCAGTTCCACTTCTTAAGCATATCGAAGATACATAATATCGACCAGCCTAGACATCCACGCACTCTAAAGATAATTAAATATGTTCCCTCAACAAATAGTTATATATGGTATATTTCTAGAGAGTCCATTCTACGACATATATATATATATATATATATATATATATATATATATATATATATATATATATATATATATATATATATATATACTATTTTAATTTGGTATCAAGTGTGTAAGGTTTAACGCTATATCTTTGCAAACACTGGTCTCAGTCGAGTAAAGCATAGTGTTATTCGTTATAATAATAGAGTATAGTAGTTCTCTTTTGTTTTAACGATTGCTATCCCCTTTTTGAAACTTAAGAAGCTGGAGTAGCTCAAGGAACTGTTATAATAATTTCTTTGTATTTTTTTGTGTGATTTTAGTCAGTGGTTATTTAGATCGAGAAACTAAGTACGAATAGGTCTGTGCCCATATTCAGGTAGGCTAATTCTCTAGAAGGCATAATTCTTGTTGCAAGGAATTTTAGTTGGTTGACTATTGCACCCCCAAGTGCAAAGCTGACTCAGTTCGAAATCTTTAAAGCGCAAGAAGAATCCTTGGGACTTTCCGGCAAAGAACTAATTGAGTACGTTCAAGAGGAGCAAAGAACAGAAAGAGAAAGAGAAGAAAAAGAAAGAGAAAGAGAAAGAGAAATCCAAAGAGAAGAAAGAGAAAGAGAGGAACGGAATAGACAAACTGAGCTTCACCATCAGATTGAATTAGCTCGTGTTGAAGCAGAAATACAGTCAACAAGTTCACGTTCTGAAGCCCCCCCCAATCTACCACTAAAGCTCCCCAATTTCAAGGACGGAGAGAATTTTGGAGCATTTTTAGCCCACTTCGAAAGGATCCTCAAAATCAATAACATGGATCTGGAAGCTGAAGGTTTAGTCAGATTACTTCCCTTGTTAAATGGTTAATTGCGTGAAATTTTTATATCTTAACCATCTGAATGGACAATTAACTACGGCACCTTAAAAGCTGAGTTATTGGTCGCTCATAATATAACTCCCGATTTCTACCGCCTAGAATTTCGAGGATGTCGTATTAAATCCGGACAGACGTTCCGTCAATTCGGATACATTCTTCAGAGGAATTTTACATTTTGGTTAGAATCCTAACTACTAGTCCTTAACAGACTCCGTGTTTCGGGATCAATTTTTGGCGTCTCTCCCGATGAAGATCCGTGCGTTCGTCAAGGATCGTCGGTGCCAGACCTTTAAAGAATGTACCGAAGAAGCGGATGTCTATGCCGCAAGCCATAATTTATACCCAAAGGAGAATCGAACTTCTCACCAATCCCCCTACAAGGAAAGAAGGAAGGATTCGCGCTTCTTCACAGGAAAGCCGACGAAGTTTCCTAACCCCGTAAAACCCCAAAACCAACAACGTGACTCCAAACCTCCCGTTAAGATTTCTCCTCCATCTCTCTTCACGAAGCGACCAATCATATGCTTCACGTATGGTGTAGAAAACCACATGAGCTGGAATTGCCCCCAAAATTCTAGGCTTAAAAGCGGACCAGCCCACCAAGTTCACTAGATTAATGCCACCCCGGCTCCCCCGGTAGTGCAGATCCAAGCAGCAACTTCTCCCCCTCCGTCAGGCCACCATGTAAATTTTGTTTTTGATAAAAGTTCATCGGGAACTTTGAAATTTGAGGAGGGCAGCGTGAACGGCTGCCGAGTATCGACTCTCGTCAGGGACACAGGATGTACGTGTTTCATCGTGTCCGACGAGCTCCTCCCCCCATTTGATCCTACCCACGAAAAATTTTCGGTGGTACTTCACTACCTTGGGCGGGCGAACCAATTCCCCGTCGTTAGATGTTACCTGCAGTGTCAATATTATGATGGCTGGGCTGAAGTCACTTCAGCACCCATAAAATTCTGTACCGTACTTATAGCACAGAGCCCCCAAGTAAGGTCCGACCCTCTGTCTCAGGCCACCCTTCCTCGAGGCCGAGCTAAGAAAGAAGCCCAGGAGCCCGTCCCCAGCAGAACCCCGATACCGTTCGATTTCTCGGAGACCCTTAACCAGGACTTTAGAACGGCACCAAAGGAGTGCGAATTACTATCACCCTTAGGTGATAAGACCCAAGACAAGGACATAGAGACTGTCCGTGGATCCAAAGTAAAAAATTACCCCCAACGCCCCCATGGAGATACGTTCGTAGCACTGGACGAAACATCGGCGCTTGAAGAAGATTATCCCGCGGAGTCCCTTAATGTAATACAGACAGTGTGCATACAACCTGATTGCGATTACCCTCCTCCTTCCCTACCAGGCGAGTCTTTCGAACCCTCTGACCTGGATATTGACGCGCAGCTGACACCACACCAAAAGGGTCAGCTACAAGAACTATTTGAATGGAGTCACCATTTATCCACCCTATTAGCTCTTTTCGATCGACTGCGTGAAAATGGCCTCACCATTGGCCCCAGCAAATACTATTTTGCCCGCGAAACAATAAAATACTTGGGTTTCAAAATAGGACAAAGAGAGTTAGGTCCCCTAGAGGACAAGATTAAGGCAATCGCTGACATACCTTTCCCGAATACTAAGAAACAATTAAGATCGTTCCTCGGATCAGCTTCTTACTATAGGCGATTTGTTCCGAAATTTGCTGCAATTCCGGCGCCCCTCAGCTCGCTTCTAAAAAAGAATTCCGTCGATCGTTTACCTTGGAATGATGTCGCTGTTTCCCATTTTAATCAGCTCAAGAGTAAGCTCATTTATGCCCCCCTTTTAAAGTTGCCCAACCCGGAAAAATCCTTTGGGATTAAGAGCGACGCGAGCAACGAGGGCATTGGAGGTGTACTCCATCAATACGAGGATGACGGATCGAGTCATCCAGTTGCATATGCTAGTCGCCAATTATTACCACGTGAAAAGAGATATGCCACTATAGAGAAGGAAGCTCTATCAATTATCTGGGTTATAGACAAATTCAAAATGTACTTGATAGGAAAAAAAATTCAGATAGGAACCGAACACCGTCCGTTAGCCTATATTAGGAATGTGCGAGACTCCAACGGCTGAATCATGCGCTGGAGTTTACTCTTGCAAGAGTATCAATTTAAAATAAATTATATAAAAGGTTCCGATAACCAGGTCGATGACGCACTCAGTAGGAATGCTTTACCGAATAGCGTAGAGTAATTGTATTCGTAGGATTAGGATCTCTATGTATGTAAATACCGTCTTGTACGACTTATATTAAATTCTCTTGTAAGATAATTAGTTAATGGATATGCCTGAATTTTGTAACGCTCAATGTCTATTTTTTTGTATGTATATATATTTGTACCCATTAAATTACGTATAAATTATTTTGTCCCATATGTACTAATTTTATATCATTTCATTGTTCCATGCCCCTTTTTTTGATTAAGTTTGTATTAAAGGTTATTTTATCCTGTAATCAAAAGATCAAAATAATCATATGTATTGAGGTAATACTAGTTAGATGCAGGAAGGTACGGTTGGTACAAGAAAACGAGTTCCCCACAACGGAGCTCTATCGTTGTCCCTTCTATCTTTTTTTTCGAAGTTACAATTTCCCCCGGAATTGAAGGGTGTGATAGAACGGGGTGAGGCCGCTTAATTTCAACCACTATCACATGTTATTTAAAACCACGATGCTACCCACGTGCATCTTCGCTTTGAAGCCTGGGGATTTATCGCATCCACCTGAGTCAATGTTTAAACAAGGAGGTTTATCTTCCCCCGTCGCCCCATTCGCCGACCTCGCCAGAATGAGTTAGGCTTATGGGCAGATAAGGCATTGTTCTCAGGCTCGGCTGTGTATTCCCTCGAAGCTCCCACTCCATTGTCCCCCCACGCCAAGGGGGTGTCCTAACTATTTATTTGGAAACTTTACCACTAAGAGCAGATTGGAGATCCAGATTTTTGTCGCGAAACATCACTACAACCCACTCTCACCTTGTGCGCCAAAGGACCTCGACCTCGAGATTCACCATCACTTGTCCAGAAGAAGGACAATATCCCTTGAGTGCCAAGGTTCGAGCCTTCGTGACGACAAGTCTACAAGTCTTTCCCTGTTGTTCAGAAAGAGAACAACGTTAGAACAGCCATTGTCCGTTTGAGCCCGTTCGCCAAGAAACGGTTCTCACCGTTTCCCTGTTTTTCAAAAAGAGAAAAACGTTAGAACAGCCATTGTTTGTTCGAGCCCGTTGACAAGAAACGGTTCTCACCCCCATCCCCCCTGTTGTTCAGATGAGAACAACGTAGAACAGCCATTGTTCGTTTATCTCCGTTCGCCAAGAAACTGTTTTTACCCTTCCTCCTTGTTGTTCAGAACAGAACAACATTATAACAGCCATTGTTCTTGAGCCCGTAGAGAAGAGACGGTTCTCCCCCCACGCCCCTGTTGTTCAGAAGAGAACAACGTAGAACAGCAATTGTTCTTCAAGCCGTTCGTCAAGAAACGGTTCTCATTCCCAAGACGCTACGTCAGGAACATTTAATTCTCCCCCCCCCCCACCTTCGGCTGGAACTCGCCAGCGGCTCGAAAATTCCTTCACGTCGCCTTCCTCTGCACAACAAGTATAATTACGTAAGCCGAACGTTACCTTTGAGTATTTAACCCTTTTGTCAATTCTATCCTGTGCTTTAAATGGTTTAGCGAACCATCTCATCTCTTTTATTTATATTTGTTTTACCTTTTTAAATCTCTTAATCTTCGGTTTAGCTTCATTTCCCACGACCCTCTCCAATTCTCTGTTTATGTCAATATTTTCCGTTTTGTGTGTTGTTGATATTTTTTATTAATAAAACTCTATTTTATTAATGATAGCAATATTATTATCCTTGAGCTCAGTTCCACTTCTTAAGCATATCAAAGATACATAATATCGGCCTAGCCTAGAAATCCACGCACTCTAAAGATAATTAAATAAGTTCCTTCAACGAATAGTTATATATGGTATATCATCGAGAGTCTATTCTACGACACCCACCTTTAGCGAAGCCCAATATACTGTCAGTTTTAGTACACCATCCAACTTCACATCAACTTTTTGCTCGGAGCTTTCGTAAAAGACCCGCGGTGCCTTACATTCAAGGAGTGCAGAGATGAGACCGACATTTATTTAGCAAGCCACAACCTTTATCCAAAGGAAGAAAAAAACCTCCTCCCCATTTCCAAAAACCTAAGCCCAACAAAGGTAAATACATCCTGTGAAATATAAATAATTTTAATAACGTAACTTGGCCGTCGAAGCGAGCCACTCTTTTCGTCCGAACACCAGGATGTAAAACCGTTCTCTCCAGGCCCCCCTACGTCATCTTTGCCCAGGAAACCCATCTATTTGTTATACCTGTGTTGTGTAGGACCACGTGAAAACGAACTGCTCTCAGAGCTCTCAGTTCAGGAATAACAAATCTCAACAGGTACACCAGATCTGTGTCATGTCTGTACTTCCGTCAAATCCATCAGAAGCTTCTCCTGGACCGATCACCTCAAGTCTTGGCGGCCACCAGGTAAAGTTCTTGTTTGACAAGAATACCACTTGAGGCCTTAAGTTCCAATCCGGAACGATCAATGGATGCCATGTATCCACGCTTGTGAGAGATAACGGCTGCATCTTCATAGTGGTGTCGGACAAGCTGCTTCTCCAGGTAGCCCCGAACATTACTAATTGGGGTGCGCCAATCGATTCCCCATCGTAAAGTGCTACATCGATTGTGCATACTTCACTGGCTGGGCAGAAGTAGTAGCCATCCCTATTAAATTCTGCTCCATCCTCATTGACAAGTGCCAAATAGTCTCCTTCAACTTCATGGCCACCCTTTGGTTTCGTGTTCACAAGAGGCTAAAGATAAGAAGATACCCTCGTCTAGAAACTTCACGTTCTCCAGAATTCAAGGAGGTCTTAACTGAAAATTTTGCAAGGAACCAAACGAACTGCGATTCCATCCGACCCCTGTACTTTAAGTTCAGTTAAAAAAGCAAGAAGGAACGCAAGGAGACAATGTGATCGCATAAAAAGTTACGGACGGCTTACTTTAACGTGCGTGCTCAGAAAACGGTAAACCCCGTAAAAGATTATTATGTGTCCCACGTTCACATGTAGGTCAAATTTTCACTACTGCCCATGAAAGCCTATATTCAGGCCATTTTAGCTACACAAAGGACACCCAGAAGATCTTCAAATATTTTTAGGGACCAGTCACCCATGAATAAATCCTTTGCTATTGTAGGTCTTGTGAGATCTGCCAAAAGACTGCCGTCAAGCCCGCACCGTTGAAGAGAGGTCCACTAATCTCAGAGCCGTTTTCCCTTGTCGCAATTGATCTCATCGGTCCGATAACCCCTCCATCGCGTGAAGGTCATTATCACGTGCTAGCTTTAGTGAACTTTGCCTCCTGCTTTCACGAGGCTGTGCCGTTGGAGAATATAGACAGCATCTCCTGCGCGAAAGCAGTAATCTCCATCTATCCCGCGTTGGATTACATAAGGAAATCTCGTCTGAACGTGGCCGCCAATTCACGTAGAAACTGATGGAGTACGTTGGCAAGCTAATGATAAAAGCCCTTTTTAACACACCTTTTCACCCACCTGGTAACGGGATATGAAAGAGGCTCAACGGCTTTATCAAATCCATCCTCAAGAAACTGTGCACAGAACAACCGCGAGAATGGCAGTGTTTTTTGCAGGCAGCCGTTTTCACATACTGTGAAATTCCCCATCGCGCATGAGTCTTTGCCCAATTTTAGCTTCTGTATTGACGTAATGTTAGAAGGCCCCTCAGAATTATAAAGCAGCTTTTTTCTAATTCAAAATTAGAACAGGAGATTCAATCCTCCTATGCTTACCACGTAGACCTGAGACAGAGGTTAGGAAAGTGAGCTGAGATCGTGCATCATAACGCTGAGACAAACTGGGACCAGTATAAAAGGTATTTCGACTGTAAGTCCCAAGAACGAAAACTTCAACCCGGTAGCGAAGTTCTTTTACTACTCCCCATGGAGAACAACAAGCTTTTGAGCCAATGGAAGGGCCCCTTCTCAGTTATCGAGAGACGCGGCAGCGTCGACTGCTTGATCCAAGCAACGTCTGGCACTAAGCTATTCCATGTGAACATACCAATCATCTTGTGGCCTTGGAAGAAGAATTGGCCAAGGACTCAAGGTACCCGCTTGACCCCTTGGTCTTGGTACAAGTCGCTTGCGTATAACAATATGCGTTATATCCTCTTCACCTCTTTTAAGATACCCCCGATTACCTATCGAACGAGTTGAGTATAAATTTTTCAGCTTCCTATCCTCCAGAAGACCCAGTTATGAGCGATACTCACCCGATTCACCGATGTAATCTCAGATAGCCCTGGTTTTTACCCTGTTCGAGCACAATATTCGGCTCACCACCCAGGAACCTGTCCGTTCGAAGCGTTATCCCCTCCCCATTCACTTAAGAAAAGAGTTCAATGAGGAGGTAGACAAACTATGGAAGATGGGTATTATATGTAGGTCCCTCGGAGTCGGATTATTGTTCCCCGGTCGTCATGATGAACAAGGAGGAAAATTCTTACTGGATATGGATTAACTTCCGGAAGTTAAACAGCGTCACCGTGTTCGGCGCCCAACCGATTTTCCTCATCGATCAGGATTTACGCATGTTCGAGAAGGCCAAATTCATTAAAGAATTAGAACTGTGTAATGCCTATTAGCAGATTCTCTTGAGAAAAGAGGTAATGAGGTACACGTCCATTCCCAACGACAAGGGCTTGATGCATTTCCGGCGACTCCCTTTTATGTCGGTAACGGCATGTAGCAATTATAACTGAATGATGAGGCGAATATTGGATGGATTGCCCCACGTCACCTTCTATTTTCGTGGCGACCAAGGAATGGGGCCACCATCTGGCTGCTCTTCTGGCCCTCCTCTTCCAACTCTGGGAACACAACCTCACGATTGGCCCCAATAAGTGCCACTTTGCCTTTGGCACTATTAACTAATTGGGTTTCCACATAGAGAACGATTCCTTAGCTTCCCAAGTTGGCAAAATCAAGGCAAATGTCAAAATGATACTGCCTGCAACAAAGAAACAGGCCAGGTCATTCACGGCGTTGGCCTCCTTCTAACGACATTTTATTATTAACTTCGCCCCCATCACCGCGCCCCTGTGTGATCTGCTCAAGAAAAAGGCACCCGAGTGACTCGTCTGGAGACCCCAGTTCGATCGCTAGCTTTGACAAGCTTAAAGGGAAGTAAGCTTCGGCACTAATCCTCCACTTACCTGACCCCCTAAACCTTTTGGCATACGGACTGACGCGAGCTAAGAGGGCATAGGATATGTTCTTGTCGAGTAAGGTGAACATGGCGAAAGTTTTTCTATCGCGTTTGCGAGCCGTAAACTCCTTCCCCGCGATAAAAAAAACTCTGCGGGAATCGAGCAAAAAGCTCTTGCCATTGTTTGTAGCATCATAATGTTAAAAATATTACTGTTAGGTAAAGAACCTCTGTCTCCAAGAAACACAGTTTAAAATTGTATACATTATGGTTGCGAAAATTGCCTGGCGGACAGTTTAAGCATAAGTCCCTAGATTTATTTCTGGAGTAATTTCCCATTCATTATTTGTAATGTTAAATATATTACTTTGTATATATTCCTGAATAATTCTTGTAGTTTTGTGTAATGCCCTATAAAAATATGTGCCATTATTTTTTTATTATTATATATATATATATATTTTCAATCAGTTACCTAATTTGTATGTAGATTTTTATTATATTGTGGTATATTTTTTTTAATATCTTTGTATGTAAGTCCTTGGTTAACGAGAGTATGTTGACTCCAGCTACTGATAATTATTTCGCCTTTCCTATTGTATTATTACTAATATTATTTTGTTCTTGTTTTTCGATAATAGGAATACTGAGCATTTCCCGAGTCCCCTTTATTTTACTTTTTTTTAGCAGAGTACCCGATCTCATCCGTTTTGTATTTGTGTTCAAATTTGAAATTTAGCCGTGTAATTACCATATTAGTCTGATGTCACTTCCTTCGGAAGCTCCATCTTGGGATGAAAGGAGATGTCAGTGAGAGAAGATTACGCACCCCGCTTAGAACCCAACGTCTACCCATGGCGCCTGAGAAAGATGCGCTCGCACACCCACATGGCCACAAAGGAGCAAGGAAAACTTCGCGGGACCGCATCATGCGTTTCAGTTCTTTTTCCTTCCCTGTCTTATCGCCTGATCGGCGCCAGACCTACGGCGTCGAAGACTTTCGCGCGAGGCTGTGATGCCGGAAAAAAAAATCCCTCCCCCCCATCTGGTGCGCTAAGTCTAATGAGATCTCCATCCCCCTTTTGGGGGCCTCCGAAGGCCCGCTTCCGCCAAGGCAATATAAATACTTCGTGAAAAGCTTTGAGAAATTAGTACCTTACAACCCTGTCTTGGTTAGAAGCCACGTAGAGTCTCATACGCCCTGCTCCCCCCCCCAAGGTATTCGAGCTACAAACGCAACGCGTCACCTCTACCTGGCCTTGCCTGTACCTAGGGCAAGAGTTCCCACCCAACAGACGATAGACACGGAGAGGCATCAATCACTCGGATATCGATTCGTTCTCGTATGAACTACTCCCTCGTTCGTTTCACATCGAGGTTAAAGAAGAAGGAATTTTGCAGGTGGAACCTTGCAGCGTCTTGATTACTCCTCGTATCCAAAGCCTGCAATCAATGGAAGCAATCACTGTACATCCTCTCTCGGACTCTTGTCCCTGTCGAGTCATTTGTTTCCCCCTCTTTGTGTGTGCCTCTGGTCTCTTCTTCTTTATTGTCATTTATTTACTTTTGCCAATAATATTATATTTGTATATAGTATAGTTCTTTTTTTACAATGAGTTTCTCTAAAACCCAGAACCTCAAAGAATTCATTATTTAGGCAAAACTGGTAGTCGATTTGGTTTATTTAACCCTCTCACTGTGATCTGTATCCCAATTTCTAGCGTGCCTCCTTCGCATGTCAACGCAGAGTCAATCTTCGGCTATCATCGACGTTCGACTCTACGACATGCCACAAAAATGGAAACATTTTTGATCATTTTAACACAACTTCACTTTAATCATCTTTCTAATCTTTTGTACCCTCTAGACAAAGTGTTGAACTCTGTTTTAGTTTCCTGTAATTTATTGTATGTCAAAGCTAATGATTACTTCTGCTCACTATTTTAACTATTTCGAGGAATGATGTACGACTACATGCTGAAGTATTTATATACTTTATTTAAGATCGTTTTTTATAGATATATTACTTCTGCCGGGGCGATAGATCATTAAAGCCTTTATTATCACATTATTCATGATCTAAAGTCGTAAAATCAAGTAATTTGCTTTAAATTATTGAAAAGTATGTATATTTATGGTCTATAATTTGTTCGAATTAGACTTTATTCCGTAGGTGCCATGAAAGATGACTACCGAAAAAAAACCTTTTATTAGAGAAATCCTCTTTTATTACTTACGCAAAACATATGCTTCCATTTACATGAAAATTATTATTCACGTTGACATAAATTTGTGTTATTTCGGTTTAAAGATATGATTTTCTATATTTCCTTAAAGAAATAAAAAATATGGTTCCGCTCCATGGAAATGTATCCAATGCCATACTTGTTACTTGTTGCTAAAGTGCTTATTGTAAAATTAAATAATTCAAAGGTAAGAAACTGGAAAATATTCTTTTCGCAGTCAATCAAAGGAAAAGTATAGAAAATTAAAATGTGAGTAGGGGGCGAATTTCAAAGACGTGTTGAAATGAAAATGGCGGGATTTGAAGATGCCATTTCAATGATAAAAGAGAGAAAAGTAAATGACTGAAATATATGGATTAAGAATTGTGTATTTATTGGAAACTTATATATAGATAAGCAATGCTGTTTTAAATTCTGTCAAACATTAAGAAATATGATAATATACTGAATATTTAGGAAATTTTCCAGAACAAGCTTGAATGCAAAGTATGTTCGGTTTCAAAAACCATTATTTTTCAACCTTACTTGCCCCATTAAAAAGTTTAATTATTTTTTCAATGAGCTGGATACTTATATAATACCCAATTCAGTATCCCCTCTCTTTTTTAGCAAAGATTTTCTTCCATGTTTAAACGCGTGATTACGATTAATTTTGTTTTAGTAGGCAGTCTTCATATGTACCCTTAAAATGTTTTAAAATTCATTTATAAACAAAGGGGGTTAATATATGTACTGGTATATTGGTTCATATTTTATGTACGAGTAAAAATGATTCTCGATGGTTTCGTGATGAAACCTTCTCATTTATTTCTCAGAAAGAACATTCAACTGCAAACTTTGAAACACTGACATTTATGGCAAATATTTTGAATATAGCGTTTTTAAAATATGGAAAGTGCCTTTCAAGATCTAATATTAATCATTAGAAAATATATTGTTAATCATATACAGGTGTTATTAATTTAACTCTTTTCTCAAAAAAATATCTAAGGCTGATATAAAGAGGAATAAAGAATTATTTAGCCAAACACACATCGGTCTTCGTGTGACAGAGATCGGAGAGAGAGAGAAAGATGCGCGCTGCAGTGCCTTTAATGGACAGAGAGAGACAACATATACCTGGTAGACACTTTTTGTCTGCGCTAATGGAAGTGCGAAATCATGAGACGCCTTGGTGGCCTGAAATTTTCGACTCGTTGACTTAAGAACTTCTCGCGATCGTGTTAATAGGGCTAGCCTACTCACGGCTGTCGATGCGTCGGACCTTGGAATTCTCCCTTTCGGACGGAGGGGAAAAAGCCATTTGACCCCATTATAAATCCTCCGGTGCTAGAGTTGGAAGGCAGTATCCACCGTCTGCCCGCCAAGTCAGTACCCGCCACCTGCCCGCCAAGTCAGTATCCGCGGCCTGCACCCCATCAGTACCCGCTATCTTCGTCCCGTTCGACTTTGCACAATTCTCGCAAAACCCTTAAAGCTCGGGGGAGGCTATTTGCTAGTCACTTTAGTCACACAAAGCATGATCAGAGGATCTTCAAATATTTTTATTGGCCTGGCGCGACCGACGAAATTATGCGATATTGTCGTTCTTGCCATATTTGCCAAAAGACGGCAATAAAAAGACGAGTCAGACTTGCACCTTTGCAGAAGGGACTATTCATCTCTGAAACCTTCTCCCGAGTAGCTATCGATCTAAATGGACCGATTCATCCCCATCGAGCGAAGGCCATAATTACGATTTAACGCTGGTCGACTTTGCCATCCGATTGCCTGAAGCTGTGCCCCTCAAGAAAATCAATAGCATCTCCTGCATCGAAGCCGTTATTTCCATCTTTTACTCTGTGGGCCTGACCAAAGAAATCCTTTCGGATCGTGGTCTACATCTCATTTCCGAATTAATCGAGTACATTAGTAACTTATGGATCATCAAGCCCATATTTACCACTACTTTTCACCCGAGTGAGAATGGAATGTGCGAAGGCTAAATGAGAGCCTCAAAGCCATTCTCAGGAAGTTTTGTGCTGATCAGCATATTGAATTGCACCGCTTCCTTCTGGTAGCCATCTTTGCCTATCATGAAATCCCCTATCGTACTTTAGGATTTTACCTCTTTAAACTTTTACAAGGTAAAAACGTCAGAGGCCCTCTAAGTATCATTAATGAACTTTATTCCAATCAGAAATTGTACCAAAATATCTAGACTTCTTATTAGTATCTACGTGATTTATGAAGGAGGCTGGAAAATTGCGCCGATATTAAGTCTCAGAACGCAGACATCAATTTTGACAAGTATAAGACATACTTCGATTTCAAGTCCAAAAAAAGGAAACTTAAGCCGGGAGAAGAAGGTTTGCTTTTCCTTCCCACGAACAACAAAAAATTGTTGAGCCAGTGGAAGGGCCCCTATCACATAGACCAGAAGCGTGGTCCCTTTGATTAACTTATTAAAATCCCCCTTAGGAAGAAAGCTTTTCTATGGTAATATGCTCAAGCGGTACCACCGGCGCGGGAGTATCAACCAGATAGTTGCAATCGACGAAGAATCCCTCATGCAATCGGAATACTGACTTGAAACCTTTTGCGTAATTCAAGTCGCCGGCGTGGAGTAAGACAAGTAATACCCGTTGCATGTCTTGCCCGACTTAAATAATTCCTTGCCTGCGGAAAATTAATATATGTGCCCAGCTATCATCTTTTCAAAAGGATCAACTGCAAGCGCTCCTAAGTCATTTTGATGACGTCATCACCGCGATCCCCTGTTGTGCTATTCATTTTGAGAACAATATTCAACTAACCATCCTGAAACCCATCCGTTCGAACCCAACCCCCTGTCTATACACCTCCGGCCACACAATCTGAGAATTGGCCTTTTTGGCATTATCGATTACTTCGGCTTCAATATTTAGAATAATCGGTTAGCGCCCTAGCAAGGAAAGAGACGAGCTATCTTGGACATTCCTTTGCTCAGTAACAAAAAGCAGCAGCGATCATTCATAGGCTCTGAATCGAATGCCCCCGAATGCCTCGAGTGGACACCACTTTCGACTCACAGCTTTAACCAACTCAAGGAGAAGTTGGCATCCGCTCCTACCCTCCGCCTCCCTAACTCGGACACACAGTTTGGCATTCGCACCGACGCAATTAATGATGGTATGGGATGTGTCCTCCTTCAGTATGATAATAACGGCGAAGGTTTTCCCATTGCTTACGCAAGCATAAAATAATCACGCGCGATTAAAATTATGCGGTAATTGAGAGAAAAGCACTCGCATTCATTTAGGGAATCCGTAAATTTAGCATGTATTTAGTAGGAAAGGAATTTGTAGTGGAAACGAACTATAAACCCTAATTATACCTACGTAACGGCAATAATAAAAACGGTCGGTTGGTGTGTTGGAGCTTGTTCCTCCAGGAATTCCAATTCTGCATTTTGTATTTAAAATGCACTAATTACTGTATGGCTGATAGTTTAATTAGAAGCCCGTTAGGTCTTTTTCCAAACTAATTCAGAGCTATTTCTTTTTTTATCCATGCATTATATTTTTTTCTTAAAATTAATTTGTATATTCAACCATATAATAAGGAAACGCGTATCCTTTATATATATATATATATATATATATATTTGGAGGGGGGTTGTCTGTGCACAGATATCCTTAAATGTTTTTTTTAGTGACACCTCAAAAATGGGCCTGCACACACACTTTTTGTGATAAATCCTTCATGAATTCACTAATTACCCTTACTTTGCAGGACATGACAGAAGCTACTCCTGTAAGCACAAATAGATCTGTATGGAAGCTCTAGTAACGAATATACTGCTTCAAACATTACTACAAGACAGGCTCGTTCAAGAAAGTGCAGGACACTTTCGTGCATCAGTTCAAATGTGAAAAATCCCCCTCCAATAGCAGAATTCAGGACAGGGTGGACCAATCCGAGAACTATGGGAGAGTAAAGAACCTCACTGCAGCCACTGACAATCGTCCAAGCCCTTCAGAACGCCCCAGAAGCGTACAACTGATCTGCTCGAGAGCGTGAGAGATTCAGTTAAGCTGTGCCTAAAACGTTCTGTGCCCATGCGAAGTCTAGTAATGGATGTATAGGCCTACCAATACAGAAATACAGACTAAACAGACCCTTACAACTTCAGAGAAAAGGCAGAGAAAGGCTATAGCAGTCAAGATACTGGAGAAGATTCAGGAGACCCCAACTTTCCTTAACCTCCTTTGGATCTCAGATGAACTTCACTTCCATCTTGAAGGAAAGGTAAACTCGAAGACAAATGTCTTCTAGGGGACATTCAGACCAAATAAGGTAGCCACCAAGCCCCTGCACTCTCCTAAGGGCACAGTATGGACTGCACTCTCAGCCAGAGGCATCATCAGACCATTCTTCTTCGATGAATGTGGCGAAAAAGTGACAGTCATCAAGGAACGGTATGTTGAGGTCCTTAAAACCTTCAGGAGGAAGCTGCAGACCATGTTTTTGTCGCTTATGGGGAATTTTTGGTCCCAGCAAGATAGAGCGAGCTCTCACACCTCAAACCTCTCCCAAAATTAGCTGAAAGAAAAATTTGGTGGCCGTGTGATCAGTCTCAAGACTGATTTTGAGTGGGCACCTCACAGCCCAGACATTAGCCCTCCCAGACTGAACCTACCTTAAAGAAAGTGTGTACGCAGGGAGATCAAGAACCATCACGGAACTCAAGAAAGCCATCAGGGAGTTGATCAGAGCCATTAGTCTGTAGGTTTATAAGGACGTCATGAACAACTTTGTGCTGTGCCTCAAGAAAATCACAGAGCTAAATGGAGGTCATATCGAACATGTGCTCAAAAATAAAGAAGAAAAGCCCAAAGACTCTCATGTTTTGATATGATGTTTTTAAACACAATAAACTAGTTATCACCAAAGTTTCATTCAATCCTTGCAGACAATCGCAGAACCCTACAAGCTCCGCGTATTCTCGATTAATTCGCGACCAGTCTTAATTCGTTTTCTAACTCAAAAGCAAGTACATCCAGTAATAGTCATTTTCAAGAGACTATTATTTGAACTTTACAAGGATTAATCCTTTGCACCAGATCTCCGAGGACGTCATGAACAACTTTGTGCTGCGCCTCAAGAAAATCACAGAGCTAAATGGAGGTCATCTCGAACACGTGCTCAAAAATAAAGAAGAAAAGCCCAAGGACTCTCATGTTTTGATATGATGTTTTTAAACACAATAAACTAGTTATCACCAAAGTTTCCTTCAATCCTTGCAGACAATCGCAGAACCCTACAAGCTTCGCGTATTCTTGATTAATTCGCGAACAGTCTTGATTCGTTTTCTAACTCAAAAGCAAGTACATCCCGTAATAGTCATTGTCAAAAGATTATTATTTTAAATTTGCAAGGATTATTCCTTCGGACCAGATCTCCAGGGTAACAGCAACGCGCAACTCTCCTGTGTAAGTGCTTTCTCTACTACTACCCCAATCTCCCTCGGTATAAGCCTCCATCGTCGGCTTTGTTTCCGATCTAGGTTAGTCGAGCGTCCGACGTTCAATATTTTTCGTTTGTTTGTACGGCGACCGTCACCGCCAAGTCTTTATCCCTTTTAGCCGCTGAGATTCGTGTACTTCTAATTTGCATATTAGTAAAGTTATTTTTGTACCCGTTTTTCTATTGTCCCGGAACCTCCAAAATAGTCGACTATTTGGCCAACCTACCTTCAGTTAATCTGCACTCTGCTTCTATTATAAATCTCCCACGCATATAGCTGTCATCGCAATTGGCTGAGAAACGCCTAAAGAGTCAATTTGACCCTTTTCTACAAAATTGTGAAACGAGATGGATTTTATAAATCCGTATGGATTTTCATCGGGTCTCCTATATCATTTATTTTAGACACTTATTTTATCGAAAAATAATATTTAAAAATTTGAAAGGCGTGAGATCGGTTCAGTATTAGATAATTTAAACTTTTTATAACGCAATATAATATATTGAATATATTTTTCTAACCTCAAAAGTTTTTCGATATATCAAAGTTCCATGAATAGTGTTAGGTCCTTTGACAAGTTCAAAATCAAAGCGACATTTAATCATATTTATTATGTACTTTGACTTAATCCCTTGCTTCATCTTTTGTGTCAATGATTGAAATCATACAGTATATATAAAGATATTTTTGTGTTACCCGTTCATTTTTTTGTGACGCACATAATTGAACCAAAAATAGAATTTACTTAAGAAACATTCTTTTCTTCGACGTTGTATCGTTATAAAATTATCGAAATTTTAATTGTATAAATGTCATAATAAAATAAAAAAAAATTTTACAAATTTTATTTTGCCCATTGATTGTAAAGTTCATACTATTTAATAGATCCTCGATCATATCTAAATCTCCTTCGGGGCGACAAGGTATCATAAGTCACAGCTGCCATCTACACTTAAATAATTAGCCTATTTCTTTAATAGCAGCTAGGTTTGCTCTCCACTAGCAATTTTTGTGAATAAGTGAGAGAGAGAGAGAGAATACAAACTCAGCCATAGAGTAAGGTGTCCTACGCACAATGGGAGAGAATGTATGTGTATGCATCAGCGAAAGAGATGTGTTGAACGATAAATGATGTAAAGGTCTGTGTGGTTCTTCCCTCTGTAGCAATCTTTGAGTCAAGTTCACTTTGAAGTAGGAGACCTCCAAGTGTCTAAAAATATTGCATAAGTAAATTTTTGTAGCTTCTAACCGATTTTTTTAAATATAGATATTCTACATGGACAATAATATTGTGATGTAGCAATGAGCTTTACGCTATCAAATGTTGGAAATCTGTGAATCAATTACATTTTTAAGTCTGTCTGGCTTAAATTAAAACACGATTTCAATCCCTTTCAAAGATTTTGAAATTGTCACAACACTTTTAATACGTAAAAAACTTTAAATTCAGAATGGTATAATAGAAATAAGGGATGAGATATAGCTAAAGGGAATAATAATGTAATCTTTGATTGCGCCAAAATGCTTTTGAGGAATCATTGATAATATAGAGATACTTATTCATGCCAAAAACACCAGTTAAGAGGAGTTAGTATGTGGTAATGATTTCTGATGTAAATGACTAGTAGCAGTCTTTGGAGTAGTAATAGTAGCAAGGGCATCAATTATCCTTGCCAAATAGTTTTTGAGAACTTGAAAGATTTTTTATTAATTTTACGATCCCCTCTGGGGCTGACCACATCAAAAAAGTTTTAATTTTAGCCTACCTGTTAAAAGTAAAGAAAATAATATATATAATGACATGAACCAATTCACTATAAATAAATCCCCACAAACACTCGCAAAACTATTTATGTTACCCCCATGATCAATTTAAAAAAAATAAACACGATTGGCTAGGGCCTCCTCCCAATTCCTCAAAAAAACTAAATTTCCCACAGTCCTATGTGTAGGAGCTTGCCCCAACCAGAAGAGATATGTCGTAGTCTACTTGGCTGCGAGGGTATTGGAACTGCTCTCATGAAGGAAGCTTCCACAAACTCAGATAATCCAACCAAAACGTGGCGTCTAGTATGGAGAACAAACCACTCTTCCAAGAAAGGTTCCGAGAATCTCTATATTGGATCACTCTTCATCTTGCAAATGTATCCGATCGGATCCGACGAGTGATTTGTGGATAACCACAGGAGGCAACCAAAGGAGGCAATATTTTGATTATTTATATTCCCGCTCGCCCTCTCCCAAACTCTTTTCCATGCAGCCATAATTGTTCACCACGATCCCTGTCATCCGGTTGTCGTCGGAAAGAGCGAAACACCAACCCGCTGGCTCAGTGTGGGCAGTTGTAAGGAAAAAGTTAACTATTGGATTTATTTTTGTCTTTCGAGCTTTTTTTCTCTACGTTTTCTAATTTTTGCCTCCAAATCTGTGTTTCTGTTTTCGGTATTTGTTTTCCTTTGGTCTTTTCTCCTCTTCATATTTTACCTTCCATGATAAGTTTAAAATTTCTTACTGATTATTAAACGACTGGCCCAATTTGAGACTGATTAAATAATTAAGTATTACTTGGAGAGCTTAGGGCTTACATGGTTTTGTCAAATACAGAATTAAAAAGGTTGGGTTAAAACTTAAAATTACGTTATAACTTATAAAACCAAAAAATAAAATAAAATAAAAAAAAGGGGTTTGTTTATCTTTGATAAATGAATGTAAATTTCATGACCCATGTAATAGAAAGGTTTAATTTTCGCCCATCATCATGGAAGAAACGATAGCGAAAAAATTCAACCAAACTTGTCTCTACATCGTACTATTAAAATTCATGATATTTTCTACCTAATTCCAAATTTTGAATTTCGTAAAACAATAAATAAAGATAACGAAACAAAGTTCAAATCTTCAGATCAAAATATTAAGAATCAAAGGATTTCCCTCATCATCCCGCTTGACCTTTCCCTTATGTTTCCATTTAGATGTTTAAAACTCCTTTTAGCATTGAAAAATATACAATGAATAATTGATAGACGAATGGGTTACGAACGAATCTTTTATTCATAGCGATTTGGTATGGATTACAATTTCTGTAAGGTAAGGTACTAACATATGCAAATGACGAGGGGCCGTTAGTGATGGGGGAGTCTTATGAAGAGGAAAAGATAAATCGCCTGTACTTTGACCTTTCGATCTGATCATGGATTCGTCTTAAACTGAGCAGCTTTACGCTCATAAATCTCTTGGCATTGAATCAAGAGCAAATGGGGCGATGCGGTGTTCTTCTTGCGTATTGGTGGCGGATGCAAGGAGCGTCTGTCTATAATGAGATCTGTAAGCTTTTGGGTGTTTGTTTGTGTTGTGTTCGGATGGCCTGAGCGGGGATGTGTGGATTGGTAGAAGGGAACAAGGAGGCAGTTGACAGCGAGGTGGGAACAGTGAAAGAAGAGGGATGGACAGCGGAATGTTCAGGGTTGTGGAAGATAGGGTTAATATAGTGGAAAGGGAGATGGGAACATTGAAGAGGGGAGACAGTGGGAGGAGAGTTAGGTGCTATGAAAGGCAAAGGAGAAGAATGGTTAAGGACAGAAGCGCCGGGGCTGAGAGTGTGGTCATTAGAATGGAAGGACCAGAATACGAGACAGGGTGACTGGTGGAGGAGGAATGATTGAAAAAGGATGGAGTAAAAAGGAATCGGTTTTCGCAGCCCAGTGAATGAAGGAGTGGTGAACATTAGTTTTTTTATGTATTAAGGTGAATAACATCTAGGGGATGAAAGATTTACCGTAGTCCATTTGGTACATAGAGCAATTTTATGACACTGACGTAGAAGTTGACTTCAACATGTCTTTATCCACAATGTAAAACAAGCTGTCCGTTTGTGTTTTCGGGCTGCCATCGGTTTTGGCTGGTGCCTTTCCCTGTGTGAGCGTATGTCAGTGTGGTGGGTTGGGTAAACCGGGAGGCGCCGCTATTATTTACATATGTTCGTGTAGGCGTAGTTGGAGAAAAAGCAGTGATGTTGGGTAAAGTGGAGGCGTGTGAGAGTGGGATATGTTGGGGCCTCCTTAGTTCCAAGATGGCATCCGCGCGCTTCTTAATAAGGTAGAGGCATATCATGCTCACAGCAACGTAGATGCCATCGTAGATGACTCAGTGGACGATAGTACTTGTGCATTTGTATAAAAGTGACGTTTTACACCGAATTTGCAGCAGACAAGTTCTGAATTGCATGAGTTAGTTTGAACGAGTCATGTAAAAACGCATGCATTGATTTGGGCGTATATTTTGTTGTATCGACTTTTGTTCTGCTGTCAAGGTGCCGAGAACTTTAATACTATTTTTGAGCGTCTCTGCTAAGAGAATATTATGATCCCCCATTTGTTGGTGCGGTTGTAATATGTCTTGAATAGCGTCCTCGCCGTATGTTCGTGTATGTTCAAGGGAACATATGTCCCCTTGATGACAAACGCATGACGTTTTTTTGAGACGTTTTCTTGACAACTTGCCTTTTCTCTTAATTCTTCAATTAGAAAAAAAGAGGAAAATAAATTTTGTGACAGCAAGATTAACCTTGAAGGATTTGGTGGGCAAAAGTCTAATGGGTTTGTCCTTATATACTACCCGTTGAAAAATAAATTTTAAAGGAGAGAGAGAAAAATGTATAAATTCGAGGGCATTTATAAGACAAAATAAAATGTTACGTTTTACATATATAAATATACATACATACACAAATATATACATACATACATATTGTCGTAGAATTCTTTCTGATAAAAACCCTACTTACCTGACACCACTTTTATTTAGTGTCGTAGAATGCCCCCCCTTTTTTTTGTTCTATTCTAAGAGTGCTAAGAGTGTCTAATATATTGATATTATAAGAATATCTTGAAGAACAGAGCCGTTACCAAACACGTAAGGATATATATAAGAGAAACGAACATTAATCCCAAAATTAACTTATATTTTATCTTTAACCATTGAATACACAACCTTTATACATTAACTACAGCAATACTCTAAATATTATTATAAACAAGAATTAATTAAATTAGTTTACCCTCCAAAATTTGGTTAACGTTTTCTCTAAACAAAACAATAATATAAGAATTAGGCTTACGGACTCATGTGGAGTTTAAAGGGCCTCAGAAATGTTATTGACTCACAACGCGTGCCATGTGTCCAGTTGTAGATGGGAGAAATTCCACGGTCGTTTTGGCGAGGGTAGCAGCTGGGGGGTCCACACGTTCTTCCGGGGGGGAAGGGTTCTTTAAGGACGAGAACCAAGACGGTGCTTTATGCAACACCTAGGCAGTCGTGGTCTCTCTGGCGAGAGTGAGTCGAACTTGTTTCTTAAATCAAGTTAACTTGGAGTGCGGTGTGATCACCGAGTAACGAGCTCGAGGATGAGCTTTTCTCCTTCGTTACTTATTTCCTTATGGACGAGGACTGAACTCGGGGAGGGTCTTCTTCAAGGGCGAGGATAAAGGCAGGGGGGTTTCTCTGAAGAGAACAAGTTTAACTTGGTTCCTCACCAAGTTACTTAAGAGTTCGGTGTGGCCACCGAATAACGGGCTCGAGGGGGAGCTTTTTCCTTCTTCTTCTTAATTCCTCAAGGACGAGGGATACCCCTGGTGTTTAAGGTGCACCAGGATATGAGGAGTCTCTCTGGCGAGAGTAAGTTGAACTTACCAAATTAACTTATCGTTTGGTTTGATAACCAGGGACTTAGCTCAAGGCTGAACTTCTTCTTAGGCCCTTAAGGTAGGTAGCCCTGCCTCTCTTGCAGGGTACTTCTTGGTCTGGCGATCCAAGTATTCTACCTCTCCAGTCTCGGGAACTCGGTTGTGGATCCGAGGACATCGTCACCTAGAGACTGACGTATACTACCTTCTTCTTTTCTTAATTCCTCAAGGACGAGGAATACCCCTGGTGTTTAAGGTGCACCAGGATATGAGGAGTCTCTCTGGCGAGAGTAAGTTGAACTTCCAAAGTTAACTTATCGTTTGGTTTGATAACCAGGGACTTAGCTCGAGGATGAGCTTCTTCTTAGCCCCTTAAGATAGGTAGCCCTGCCTCTCTTGCAGGGTACTTCTTGGTCTGGCGAGCCAAGTAAACTACCTCTCTAGTCTCGGTAGCTCGGTTTTGGATCCGAGGACTTCGTCACCTAGAGACTGACGTATACTACCTCGATTTTCCTCAGAGTTCCTCATTTATACCTCGCACCCCCACTTGGGGAGTGGTAAGGGGAAGAGGGGCTTGAGGACGGCCCCAGGAGAGTTCTTTTTCCAAACGGTCTTTCCCACGAAGTCAAACATCGGCTCCTCGTTAGCCATCGAGATTGGGAGAAACCCGTCTCCAATTTCTTGTTCAACGTGAAACTGGATCTCACTCTCCTGGGGGAGATCTTACCTTTTTGACCTTTAGGGTCTTTCATGGCACCGAGTTGTGCCATGTTGTGGTTACGCTTTTGACTCGCCGATGCCTGGGGCGGATGTCCTTACGGTAACCGCCTTGGGACTGTGTCACGAGTAAACGGAGGGGGGGGGGGAGGGGTGACCATTCTTCTACACACCTCCCACCGAAGAACTTAATGGGGAGCGAGAGATGCTCCCAGGAACAAAACAACTTACTCAACCTAGTCGAGCTTAGCAAAGTTGTATTTCTTTGAGCCCTCTCTTACATTAAGTTTCCTTACACATGAGCGCCCCCACGCGCGTCTACACAGGCGATGTGTCGAGCTAGACCTACTCGCAATACAATTTTACATAGAAAATTAAAAAAACTTAATTCATCGATTACCCACAAAAAAAACAACAAACAAGCTACTTCCTTACCTTTCTAAGTTTTTGAGAACTTAAATCCTACCGATAAATATTAACACGAACAACAAATGAAAACAGGGTTTCACGCTCATTAGGTACTGAAATAACCCTCCATGGTTTTTCGTCTCCACCTATAGAGCAGCTGTACATTATCGGCTCCTTTGATGTAGCTGATCCTAAAATGGTGCTCTGTGACCATTATTCTACCGCGCCTGAGTCGGCCGTTCTGGTTATTGAGTCTACCCAAGTATGGTACTAAATGGTAGCGGTATTTCAACCTACTCAAATTACCCTTATTATAGTACTTGACTACCTTTAAACTGAACATTATGGCTAGAGCGGCCTGTTGTAGCCGGGCATAATTTATGGGAGCGTAGGTCCCATAGCTCTCCTTTAACCAGGTACACGGGAAGATCGTGTCTGGGTTCGATCTTTGGGGATCGAGAAAACTTTTCCCTGCAAGGGCGTTAATGGGCTTGGCGCTCACTACTACTTGGCGATTTAACGGTAACTCCGTGGACGTTCCGTTCGGGGAGGAGACTACTAGGGGTAGGGGATACTCATCCGCGTCTACCATTTGATTAGTCTTACCTGGGTGTATCTCAATAGCACCTCTTTCCTCCTTCCTTGTCAACTCATTTGACTCACTTTTCTTAGTAGGTAGTTCCTCAGGTACACCTGCTCGTACCTTTACTCTACCTTCTTTATCTTTCCTGATGACCCCATTTCGTTGGGTTCTCCTCGTAGGTTTTCCTTTAGGTAGTACTGCTGGTACCTCTTCCCTACTTTCTCCTTCTTCCATCGTTATCCCATTTGGCTGGGTTTCCCTCAATGGTCGTTTCTTAGGTCCAGGCCGGGCTACAACTTCATCGGCCTCTATGAGATTCTCGATAGGTACTCTTTCGAGTGCGAGCAATCTTTCCTTTTCTTCTCTCTCTTCTCTTTCAGCTTGAGCACGTTCTTTTTCCCTCTTCATTCTCCTTTCATCTATTTCTTTTTTAATCTTTATTCTTCTATCTTTCAACTCTTTTTCTATCTTCATTCACCTTTCCTCGGCTTCTTGTTCTGCTTTCGCTATTTCGTTTTCCCGTCGAGTTCTTCTTTCTTCATCTTCCAGCTTTATCTTTAGTCTTCTTTCTTCATCTTCCATTTCTGTCCTTATTCTGAATTCTCGTGCTTCTCTTTTCAACAGTATTATTCTTTCGCTTGTTTTACCTCCTCTGAGCATTCTTCTTTCCTCTGTTTCTATTTTCCGCTGTATTCGGGATTCTTCACTTTTCCGGTTCATCCATATTTCCATTAATTCACGTTCTCTTTTACCTTCTCTTTTTATATCCTCTGTTTCTCTTTCAAACTTTATTAATTCTTGTTCTTTTTCTATATCCCAAATTCGTTCTTCTTCTCCACAATCTATTCTTAGTTCTGCCATGACGTAGTCATGCATTTCTGTGCCTTCAAGTCCCAGACTTTGGGCTTGTTGGTAAAATCTTTTGACTGGATCCATTTCGTGTTGGTCCGTCGATTTTTCCTTTCTGTATTTTCAGATAATTATGCCGCCACTCACCAGGTAGCGCTTAGCATAACTTACCCTTAATCCCACTACTATGCTGATTGAAATACCACTCCCGACAACAAATTTACCACTTGACCTACCAATTAGCTTTAGATTGTTACCACCCCTAACTCTACCAATTTTCCTCTCGTCAATTATTCTCTTATTCCTGATCTGATATTTCTTTACGTGTTGGTTCTTTCTTAATTTGACACTGCTGGGTTCTTTCTAATAACAACCTACAAAACCTGACACCACTTTAATTATGTCGTAGAATTCTTTCTGATAAGGACCCCACACTTGACACCACTTTAATTATGTCGTAGAATTCTTTCTGATAAAAACCCTACTTACCTGACACCACTTTTATTTAGTGTCGTAGAATGCCCCCCCTTTTTTTTGTTCTATTCTAAGAGTGCTAAGAGTGTCTAATATATTGATATTATAAGAATATCTTAAAGAACAGAGCCGTTACCAAACACGTAAGGATATATATATAAGAAAAACGAACATTAATCCCAAAATAAACTTATATTTTATCTTTAACCATTGAATACACAACCTTTATACATTAACTACAGCAATACTCTAAATATTATTATAAACAAGAATTAATTAAATTAGTTTACCCTCCAAAATTTGGTTAACGTTTTCTCTACACAAAACAATAATATAAGAATTAGGCTTACGGACTCATGTGGAGTTTAAAGGGCCTCAGAAATGTTATTGACTCACGACGCGTGCCGTGTGTCCAGTTGTAGATGGGAGAAATTCCACGGTCGTTTTGGCGAGGGTAGCAGCTGGGGGGTCCACACGTTCTTCCGGGGGGGAAGGGTTCTTTAAGGACGAGAACCAAGACGGTGCTTTATGCAACACCTAGGCAGTCGTGGTCTCTCTGGCGAGAGTGAGTCGAACTTGTTTCTTAAATCAAGTTAACTTGGAGTGCGGTGTGATCACCGAGTAACGAGCTCGAGGATGAGCTTTTCTCCTTCGTTACTTATTTCCTTATGGACGAGGACTGAACTCAGGGAGGGTCTTCTTCAAGGGCGAGGATAAAGGGAGGGGGGTTTCTCTGAAGAGAACAAGTTGAACTTGGTTCTTCACCAAGTTACTTAAGAGTTCGGTGTGGCCACCGAATAACGGGCTCGAGGGGGAGCTTTTTCCTTCTTCTTTTTAATTCCTCAAGGACGAGGAATATTCCTGGTGTTTAAGGTGCACCAGGATATGAGGAGTCTCTCTGGCGAGAGTAAGTTGAACTTACCAAAGTTAAGTTATCGTTTGGTTTGATAACCAGGGACTTAGCTCAAGGCTGAGCTTCTTCTTAGCCCATTAAGGTAGGTAGCCCTGCCTCTCTTGCAGGGTACTTCTTGGTCTGGCGAGCCAAGTATTCTACCTCTCCAGTCTCGGTAGCTCGGTTGTGGATCCGAGGACTTCGTCACCTAGAGAGTGACGTATACTACCTTCCTCTTTTTTAAATTCCTCAAGAACGAGAAATACCCCTGTTGTTTAAGGTGCACCAGGATATGAGGAGTCTCTCTGGCGAGAGTAAGTTGAACTTACCAAAGTTAACTTATCGTTTGGTTTGATAACCAGGGACTTAGCTCGAGGATGAGCTTCTTCTTAGCCCCTTGAGGTAGGTAGCCCTGCCTCTCTTGCAGGGTACTTCTTGGTCTGGCGAGCCAATTAAACTACCTCTCTAGTCTCGGTAGCTCGGTTTTGGATCCGAGGACTTCGTCACCTAGAGACTGACGTATACTACCTCGATTTTCCTCAGAGTTCCTCATTTATACCTCGCACCCTCTCTGGGGGAGTGGTAAGGGGGAGAGGGGCTTGAGGACGGCCCCAGGAGAGTTCTTTTTCCAAACGGTCTTTCCCACGAAGTCAAACATCGGCTCCTCGTTAGCCATCGAGATTGGGAGAAACCCGTCTCCAATTTCTTGTTCAACGTGAAACTGGATCTCACTCTCCTGGGGGAGATCTTACCTTTTTGACCTTTAGGGTCTTTCATGGCACCGAGTTGTGCCATGTTGTGGTTACGCTTTTGACTCGCCGATGCCTGGGGCGGATGTCCTTACGGTAACCGCCTTGGGACTGTGTCACGAGTAAACGGAGGGGGGGGGGAGGGGTGACCATTCTTCTACACACCTCCCACCGAAGAACTTAATGGGGAGCGAGAGATGCTCCCAGGAACAAAACAACTTACTCAATCTAGTCGAGCTTAGCAAAGTTGTATTTCTTTGAGCCCTCTCTTACATTAAGTTTCCTTACACATGAGCGCCCCCACGCGCGTCTACACAGGCGATGTGTCGAGCTAGACCTACTCGCAATACAATTTTACATAGAAAATTAAAAAAACTTAATTCATCGATTACCCACAAAAAAAACAACAAACAAGCTACTTCCTTACCTTTCTAAGTTTTTGAGAACTTAAATCCTACCGATAAATATTAACACGAACAACAAATGAAAACAGGGTTTCACGCTCATTAGGTACTGAAATAACCCTCCATGGTTTTTCGTCTCCACCTATAGAGCAGCTGTACATTATCGGCTCCTTTGATGTAGCTGATCCTAAAATGGTGCTCTGTGACCATTATTCTACCGCGCCTTAGTCGGCCGTTCTGGTTATTGAGTCTACCCAAGTATGGTACTAAATGGTAGCGGTATTTCAACCTACTCAAATTACCCTTATTATAGTACTTGACTACCTTTAAACTGAACATTATGGCTAGAGCGGCCTGTTGTAGCCGGGCATAATTTATGGGAGCGTAGGTCCCATAGCTCTCCTTTAACCAGGTACACGGGAAGATCGTGTCTGGGTTCGATCTTTGGGGATCGAGAAAACTTTTCCCTGCAAGGGCGTTAATGGGCTTGGCGCTCACTACTACTTGGCGATTTAACGGTAACTCCGTGGACGTTCCGTTCGGGGAGGAGACTACTAGGGGTAGGGGATACTCATCCGCGTCTACCATTTGATTAGTCTTACCTGGGTGTATCTCAATAGCACCTCTTTCCTCCTTCCTTGTCAACTCATTTGACTCACTTTTCTTAGTAGGTAGTTCCTCAGGTACACCTGCTCGTACCTTTACTCTACCTTCTTTATCTTTCCTGATGACCCCATTTCGTTGGGTTCTCCTCGTAGGTTTTCCTTTAGGTAGTACTGCTGGTACCTCTTCCCTACTTTCTCCTTCTTCCATCGTTATCCCATTTGGCTGGGTTTCCCTCAATGGTCGTTTCTTAGGTCCAGGCCGGGCTACAACTTCATCGGCCTCTATGAGATTCTCGATAGGTACTCTTTCGAGTGCGAGCAATCTTTCCTTTTCTTCTCTCTCTTCTCTTTCAGCTTGAGCACGTTCTTTTTCCCTCTTCATTCTCCTTTCATCTATTTCTTTTTTAATCTTTATTCTCCTATCTTTCAACTCTTTTTCTATCTTCATTCACCTTTCCTCGGCTTCTTGTTCTGCTTTCGCTATTTCGTTTTCCCGTCGAGTTCTTCTTTCTTCATCTTCCAGCTTTATCTTTAGTCTTCTTTCTTCATCTTCCATTTCTGTCCTTATTCTGAATTCTCGTGCTTCTCTTTTCAACAGTATTATTCTTTCGCTTGTTTTACCTCCTCTGAGCATTCTTCTTTCCTCTGTTTCTATTTTCCGCTGTATTCGGGATTCTTCACTTTTCCGGTTCATCCATATTTCCATTAATTCACGTTCTCTTTTACCTTCTCTTTTTATATCCTCTGTTTCTCTTTCAAACTTTATTAATTCTTGTTCTTTTTCTATATCCCAAATTCGTTCTTCTTCTCCACAATCTATTCTTAGTTCTGCCATGACGTAGTCATGCATTTCTGTGCCTTCAAGTCCCAGACTTTGGGCTTGTTGGTAAAATCTTGTGACTGGATCCATTTCGTGTTGGTCCGTCGATTTTTCCTTTCTGTATTTTCAGATAATTATGCCGCCACTCACCAGGTAGCGCTTAGCATAACTTACCCTTAATCCCACTACTATGCTGATTGAAATACCACTCCCGACAACAAATTTACCACTTGACCTACCAATTAGCTTTAGATTGTTACCACCCCTAACTCTACCAATTTTCCTCTCGTCAATTATTCTCTTATTCCTGATCTGATATTTCTTTACGTGTTGGTTCTTTCTTAATTTGACACTGCTGGGTTCTTTCTAATAACAACCTACAAAACCTGACACCACTTTAATTATGTCGTAGAATTCTTTCTGATAAGGACCCCACACTTGACACCACTTTAATTATGTCGTAGAATTCTTTCTGATAAAAACCCTACTTACCTGACACCACTTTTATTTAGTGTCGTAGAATGCCCCCCCTTTTTTTTGTTCTATTCTAAGAGTGCTAAGAGTGTCTAATATATTGATATTATAAGAATATCTTAAAGAACAGAGCCGTTACCAAACACGTAAGGATATATATATAAGAAAAACGAACATTAATCCCAAAATAAACTTATATTTTATCTTTAACCATTGAATACACAACCTTTATACATTAACTACAGCAATACTCTAAATATTATTATAAACAAGAATTAATTAAATTAGTTTACCCTCCAAAATTTGGTTAACGTTTTCTCTACACAAAACAATAATATAAGAATTAGGCTTACGGACTCATGTGGAGTTTAAAGGGCCTCAGAAATGTTATTGACTCACGACGCGTGCCGTGTGTCCAGTTGTAGATGGGAGAAATTCCACGGTCGTTTTGGCGAGGGTAGCAGCTGGGGGGTCCACACGTTCTTCCGGGGGGGAAGGGTTCTTTAAGGACGAGAACCAAGACGGTGCTTTATGCAACACCTAGGCAGTCGTGGTCTCTCTGGCGAGAGTGAGTCGAACTTGTTTCTTAAATCAAGTTAACTTGGAGTGCGGTGTGATCACCGAGTAACGAGCTCGAGGATGAGCTTTTCTCCTTCGTTACTTATTTCCTTATGGACGAGGACTGAACTCAGGGAGGGTCTTCTTCAAGGGCGAGGATAAAGGGAGGGGGGTTTCTCTGAAGAGAACAAGTTTAACTTGGTTCCTCACCAAGTTACTTAAGAGTTCGGTGTGGCCACCGAATAACGGGCTAGAGGGGGAGCTTTTTCCTTCTTCTTTTTAATTCCTCAAGGACGAGGAATATTCCTGGTGTTTAAGGTGCACCAGGATATGAGGAGTCTCTCTGGCGAGAGTAAGTTGAACTTACCAAAGTTAAGTTATCGTTTGGTTTGATAACCAGGGACTTAGCTCAAGGCTGAGCTTCTTCTTAGCCCATTAAGGTAGGTAGCCCTGCCTCTCTTGCAGGGTACTTCTTGGTCTGGCGAGCCAAGTATTCTACCTCTCCAGTCTCGGTAGCTCGGTTGTGGATCCGAGGACTTCGTCACCTAGAGAGTGACGTATACTACCTTCCTCTTTTTTAAATTCCTCAAGAACGAGAAATACCCCTGTTGTTTAAGGTGCACCAGGATATGAGGAGTCTCTCTGGCGAGAGTAAGTTGAACTTACCAAAGTTAACTTATCGTTTGGTTTGATAACCAGGGACTTAGCTCGAGGATGAGCTTCTTCTTAGCCCCTTGAGGTAGGTAGCCCTGCCTCTCTTGCAGGGTACTTCTTGGTCTGGCGAGCCAATTAAACTACCTCTCTAGTCTCGGTAGCTCGGTTTTGGATCCGAGGACTTCGTCACCTAGAGACTGACGTATACTACCTCGATTTTCCTCAGAGTTCCTCATTTATACCTCGCACCCTCTCTGGGGAAGTGGTAAGGGGGAGAGGGGCTTGAGGACGGCCCCAGGAGAGTTCTTTTTCCAAACGGTCTTTCCCACGAAGTCAAACATCGGCTCCTCGTTAGCCATCGAGATTGGGAGAAACCCGTCTCCAATTTCTTGTTCAACGTGAAACTGGATCTCACTCTCCTGGGGGAGATCTTACCTTTTTGACCTTTAGGTTCTTTCATGGCACCGAGTTGTGCCATGTTGTAGTTACGCTTTTGACTCGCCGATGCCTGGGGCGGATGTCCTTACGGTAACCGCCTTGGGACTGCATCACGAGTCAACGGAGAGGGGGGAAGGGGTGACCATTCTTCTACACACCTCCCACCGAAGAACTTAATGGGGAGCCGGAGATGCTCCCAGGAACAAAACAACTTACTCAACCTAATCGAGCTTAGCAAAGTTGTATTTCTTTGAGTCCTCTCTTACATTAAGTTTCCTTACACATGAGCGCCCCCACGCGCGTCTACACAGGCGATGTGTCGAGCTAGACCTACTCGCAATACAATTTTACATAGAAAATTAAAAAACCTTAATTCATCGATTACCCACAAAAAAACAACAAACAAGCTACTTCCTTACCTTTCTAAGTTTTTGAGAACTTAAATCCTACCGATAAATATTAACACGAACAACAAATGAAAACAGGGTTTCACGCTCATTAGGTACTGAAATAACCCTCCATGGTTTTTCGTCTCCACCTATAGAGCAGCTGTACATTATCGGCTCCTTTGATGTAGCTGATCCTAAAATGGTGCTCTGTGACCATTATTCTACCGCGCCTGAGTCGGCCGTTCTGGTTATTGAATCTACCCAAGTATGGTACTAAATGGTAGCGGTATTTCAACCTACTCAAATTACCCTTATCATGGTACTTGACTACCTTTAAACTGAACATTATGGCTAGAGCGGCCTGTTGTAGCCGGGCATAATTGATGGGAGCGTAGGTCCCATAGCTCTCCTTTAACCAGGTACACGGGAAGATCGTGTCTGGGTTCGATCTTTGGGGATCGAGAAAACTTTTCCCTGCAAGGGCGTTAATGGGCTTGGCGCTCACTACGACTTGCGATTTAGCGGTAACTCCGTGGACGTTCCGTTCGGGGAGGAGACTACTAGGGGTAGGGGATACTCATCCGTGTCTACCATTTGATTAGTCTTACCTGGGTGTATCGCAATAGCACCTCTTTCCTCCTTCCTTGTCAACTCATTTGACTCACTTCTCTTAGTAGGTAGTTCCTCAGGTACACCTGCTCGTACCTCTACTCTACCTTCTTCATCTTTCCTGATGACCCCATTTGGCTGAGTTCTCCTCGTAGGTTTTCCTTTAGGTACTACTGCTGGTACCTCTTCCCTACTTTCTCTTTCTTCCATCGTTATCCCATTTGGCTGGGTTTCCCTCAATGGTCGTTTCTTAGGTCCAGGCCGGGCTACAACTTCCTCGGCCTCTATGAGATTCTCGATAGGTGCTCTTTCGAGTGCGAGCAATCTTTCCTTTTCTTCTCTCTCTTCTCTTTCAGCTTGAGCACGTTCTTTTTCCCTCTTCATTCTCCTTTCATCTATTTCTTTTTTAATCTTTATTCTCCTATCTTTCAACTCTTTTTCCATCTTCATTCTCCTTTCCTCGGCTTCTTGTTCTGCTTTCGCTATTTCGTTTTCCCGTCGAGTTCTTCTTTCCTTATCTTCCAGCTTTATCTTTAGTCTTCTTTCTTCATCTTCCATTTCTGTCCTTATTCTGAATTCTCGTGCTTCTCTTTTCAACAGTATTATTCTTTCGCTTGTTTTACCTCCTCTGAGCATTCTTCTTTCCTCTGTTTCTATTTTCCGCTGTATTCGGGATTCTTCACTTTTCCGGTTCATCCATATTTCCATTAATTCACGTTCTCTTTTACCCTCTCTTTTTATATCCTCTGTTTCTCTCTCAAACTTTATTAATTCTTGTTCTTTTTCTATATCCCAAATTCTTTCTTCTTCTCCACAATCTATTCTTAGTTCTGCCATGACGTAGTCATGCATTTCTGTGCCTTCAAGTCCCAGACTTTGGGCTTGTTGGTAAAATCTTGTGACTGGATCCATTTCGTGTTGGTCCGTCGATTTTTCCTTTCTGTATTTTCAGATAATTATGCCGCCACTCACCAGGTAGCGCTTAGCATAACTTACCCTTAATCCCACTACTATGCTGATTGAAATACCACTCCCGACAACAAATTTACCACTTGACCTACCAATTAGCTTTAGATTGTTACCACCCCTAACTCTACCAATTTTCCTCTCGTCAATTATTCTCTTATTCCTGATCTGATATTCCTTTACGTGTTGGTTCTTTCTTAATTTGACACTGCTGGGTT
Organism: Ceratothoa steindachneri; assembly: GCA_963969495.1. Classification (NCBI taxonomy): domain Eukaryota; kingdom Metazoa; phylum Arthropoda; class Malacostraca; order Isopoda; family Cymothoidae; genus Ceratothoa; species Ceratothoa steindachneri. The sequence goes on from OZ018318.1 coordinate 177,734,473, forward strand.
CTTTCTAATAACAACCTACAAAACCTGACACCACTTTAATTATGTCGTAGAATTCTTTCTGATAAGGACCCCACACTTGACACCACTTTAATTATGTCGTAGAATTCTTTCTTATAAAAACCCTACTTACCTGACACCACTTTTATTTAGTGTCGTAGAATGCCCCCCCTTTTTTTTGTTCTATTCTAAGAGTGCTAAGAGTGTCTAATATATTGATATTATAAGAATATCTTAAAGAACAGAGCCGTTACCAAACACGTAAGGATATATATAAGAAAAACGAACATTAATCCCAAAATAAACTTATATTTTATCTTTAACCATTGAATACACAACCTTTATACATTAACTACAGCAATACTCTAAATATTATTATAAACAAGAATTAATTAAATTAGTTTACCCTCCAAAGTTTGGTTAACGTTTTCTCTACACAAAACAATAATATAAGAATTAGGCTTACGGACTCATGTGGAGTTTAAAGGGCCTCAGAAATGTTATTGACTCACGACGCGTGCCATGTGTCCAGTTGTAGATGGGAGAAATTCCACGGTCGTTTTGGCGAGAGTAGCAGCTGGGGGGTCCACACGTTCTTCCGGGGGGGAAGGGTTCTTTAAGGACGAGAACCAAGACGGTGCTTTATGCAACACCTAGGCAGTCGTGGTCTCTCTGGCGAGAGTGAGTCGAACTTGTTTCTTAAATCAAGTTAACTTGGAGTGCGGTGTGATCACCTACTAACGAGCTCGAGGATGAGCTTTTCTCCTTCGTTACTTATTTCCTTATGGACGAGGACTGAACTCAGGGAGGGTCTTCTTCAAGGGCGAGGATAAAGGAAGGGGGGTTTCTCTAACGAGAACAAGTTGAACTTGGTTCTTCACCAAGTTAAAAAAGAGTTCGGTGTGGCCACCGAATAACGGGCTCGAGGGGGAGCTTTTTCCTTCTTCTTCTTAATTCCTCAAGGAAGAGGAATACCCCTGGTGTTTAAGGTGCACCAGGATATGAGGAGTCTCTCTGGCGAGAGTAAGTTGAACTTACCAAAGTTAACTTATCGTTTGGTTTGATAACCAGGGACTTCGCTCAAGGCTGAGCTTCTTCTTGGCCCTTAAGGTAGGTAGCCCTGCCTCTCTTGCAGGGTACTTCTTGGTCTGGCGAGCCAAGTATTCTACCTCTCCAGTCTCGGTAGCTCGGTTGTGGATCCGAGGACTTCGTTACCTAGAGAGTGACGTATACTACCTTCTTCTTTTCTTAATTCCTCAAGGACGAGGAATACCCCTGGTGTTTAAGGTGCACCAGGATATGAGGAGTCTCTCTGGCGAGAGTAAGTTGAACTTCCAAAGTTAACTTATCGTTTGGTTTGATAACCAGGGACTTATCTCGAGGATGAGCTTCTTCTTAGCTCCTTAAGATAGGTAGCCCTGCCTCTCTTGCAGGGTACTTCTTGGTCTGGCGAGCCAATTAAACTACCTCTCTAGTCTCGGTAGCTCGGTTTTGGATCCGAGGACTTCGTCACCTAGAGACTGACGTATACTACCTCGATTTTCCTCAGAGTTCCTCATTTATACCTCGCACCCCCACTGGGCAAGTGGTAAGGGGGAGAGGGGCTTGAGGACGGCCCCAGGAGAGTTCTTTTTCCAAACGGTCTTTCCCACGAAGTCAAACATCGGCTCCTCGTTAGCCCTGGAGATTGGGAGAAACCCGTCTCCAATTTCTTGTTCAACGTGAAACTGGATCTCACTCTCCTGGGGGAGATCTTACCTTTTTGACCTTTAGGGTCTTTCATGGCACCGAGTTGTGCCACGTTGTGGTTAGGCTTTTGACTCGCCGATGCCTGGGGCGGATGTCCTTGCGGTAACCGCCTTGGGACTGCATCACGAGTCAACGGAGGGGGAGGGGGGTCATTCTTCTACACATATGAAAACATATATATATATATATATATATATATATATATATATATATATATATATATATATATGCGGTTAGGTAAGATTAATAATAAAAAGTCCTTAATACGCTAGAAAAGTCTCCTAGAGTTCCTTAACCCTCGTCAGAAGCGTTGCATATACGCCTAGGCAACCATCCATTTCTCTATCAGTGAAATTTCGAGAAACCCTGTGTATATGGGTTGGTAAAGGCAGTAAAAGAGGATATGGCGAATACAAATCAGGTGGTTCTATTTTGAGTGTTATTTGCAAACAAAAAGATTTTGGAGGAAGGGATAAAGGAGGAGGTTTCCTTCGTAATAATTAAAATTAGCGATATCACGGATGAATCTTAATTCACCCATTTTTCTCTTTATTGCTGAATTATATCTGAAGGTAAGGCTTGATTTATCAAAGTGGATAGCGTAGGTTAAGAATTTAGAGTGGTTTGCATACTAGAGAGTTCCTTTTCCAGGCGTAGTTCACCACGGTGCCAGTGACTTTAAAGGATTGGAAAGCCGTCCGTTTTACCAACATAAAAATCTACGTCACTACTACATTGTATAATATATACCTCTGCTTCGTCAGGAATAAAGAGGAGGGCTTATGGTGATGAAATCTTTTAAGTATAAATGGGGCTACATTTCATCTAAGTTGGATTTAAAAATTCCTTGATGTTTTTGATTTTTCAAGAAAAAGGTTGCGACATGTATCGCGAGTTGTAGGGTTTGGGGCCTTTTAATGGGAGAGAAAAATGTTGAATGGACTTTCAGCTGGTATTTTTTAATTATACAGAAGGAATAGTGGTGAAGTAAAAACAGATTGGTTTGGTTCAATTCATCTTGAAGAAGACGAGGATCACAAATCTTGCATTATTAAAGAAAAATTGACTGGAGGTAATAGTGCAGGAGTCATGGGTCAGAAGAGATGAAGGTATGATAGTGGTTGCATTGGTTTACAATATTCTGTAAAAGATAGGCTAATGGAAGTTCTTGTGAATATGATGTGGAGAAATGGGATTACATTGTCGCAACTTAGCCGAGATTATATATTTATTTGTTTTATTAATTTTTAACAAACAAAATAAGCTTTGACTTGAAGCGTAGGTTCGTGCCTCGGTGATCGCTTGAGGATCGTTTTCCATGAGTGCTAAACTTTATTTTTATTCTAGTGAATTAGTAAAAGGGGTTTCTTTCTTGACTATATCAATTACTGCCACTTTAACTCGTTCGAGGATAATTAAAACAGTGCTTTTACTAAAAAAATAGACTTTAATGAACATAAACCCTCTTACTAAATAACATAAAAAATAGAGATCTAATACACTTAAAAGAAAAGAAAATGGGATTACTGGGCGAGCTCTCGAAGCTCGATTCAAGATATAATTTAACGGGAGGAACAATTTTAAGTTGTTATCTTTGTCCTTGGCCAGACATCAAATAAACTAATTATTAATCACGGGGATATAAGGTAATGGAGATTAAATACCCGAGACCAGTTAGACTATTTTCGGAGCTTTTGTTCTAGAGAGGTGTAGCTCGAGTAGTTGGTTGTTTGCTCAAAAGATGGCGTTCGTCGACCTGCCTGTCGATTTGACGGGTGACGTCACAAGGGATTTGGTTTAGGTGGAAGCTGAAGCAAAAGCTTAATCGTTATATTTATAGCCGGTTGGGGCGACGTTGACCTCGTTTTCTTCCGGACGAGATGAAATCGTTGTCTATCCTAGTTGGGCTTTGTTTAAAGCAGATAGAATTAGATGTGGAGGCCTCAAACTGGGTAGTTTAATACTGAATAATCTTGGAGCTCGAACGGCGCCAAGATTCCTTGGTAAAATCTGGTTTTGTACAAGGACTGCAAGTTCTCCTTAACTTGCAGAAACTTTCTACCAGTCATTTTTCTGTTTTTTCGAACTCGAAAATCTCTCAACCGGTGACTTTCTTTTCTCTTCCGTTAGCACGAACAAAAAGCCCCGTTTCCTCGGATCAACCTGTTATATACCAAAATTACCCCCGCGAGCTAATGGGGAGGTGGAGGGGGGACTCACAAGGTGAGACCTCAGGTTGTTCTCCCACGCTTGGCGTCTTGTAGCTCTTGGAGAGGGTAATACGAGATTGGCAGTTTGCACTTTTGAATGGATTGTTTATAAGTCCAGCCTCGAAAGGCCTGCATTTTGAGCAGTGGTCAGGAATCTGTCTCGTAACATTTACCCTTGTGGGCCGTTCTCTATGTTACCTGAGAACATCGGAGTGGCAAAGCTAATATAGATGTCTTTTGTTATTATTTCCTTGGCCTTGGCCTCGATAGATATAATATATATATATATATATATATATATATATATATGAGGAATTAAACCACATTCTCCGAACACAATTTAATTCAGAACAGTTTCGGGGTATCTCACATCCTTTTTCAACTGACACTGCGTAGAAAATATAAGAGAAGTGCATATAAGCATAACACAAGATCCCCTCTTTTTTTCTCTTTTTTCACCCAATCCCCCACTTATGGCTAATCTGGGGGGGGGGGGTTAGGCCTAAACATATTGAAGGGCTAACATTTAACTATTTTGTTTATATGCTTTCTTATTACAGGATTAAAAGAAAATTGACCTTCAGATAGATTTAAATTAGGAACTAACGATATCAAGCTCGATTCTACGATTCTTCTCTTAACATAGTTAGCCGATTTGAATACCATTTTACTTCCATTAAAATCGATCGTATGATTCTTGTTTCTAACATGGCAAAATATTCCACTGCTTTCGATTTCAATGGAAGTAAAATGGTATTTAAATCGGCTGACTATGTTAAGAGAATAATCGTAGAATCGAGCATGATATCGTGAGTTCCTAATTTAAATCTATCTGAGGGTCAATTTTCTTTTAATCCTGTAATAAGAAAGCATATAAACAAAATAGTTAAACGTCAGCCCTTCAATATGTTTAGGCCTACCCCCCCCCCCCCAGATTAGCCACAAGTAGGGGATTTGGGGAAAAAGGGGGGGGGATCTTGTGTTATGCTTATATGCCCTTCTCTTATATTTTCTACGCGGTGTCAGTTGAAAAAGGGTGTGAGATACCCCGAAACTGTTCTGAATTAAATTGTCTTCGGAGAATCTGGTTTAATTCCTCATCTCTTCTTGCGATATTGCATTAATTTTCATCATATATATATATATATATATATATATATATATATATATATATATATATATATATACTAAACTCTTATTATTACTCTAGATACATTATCTGATTACGATTAAACCTCAAAATGGAGAGTGCGAACGATCTCAGACCATTTCCTTGAATATCTTTGAGGATTGATAAAATTTGGCTGGAGAATCACCTTGGCCCCAGTGTCTCAGTGGTAATTGACAAGTCACTCTCTTATTTTGGGTAGCCTTTTAAGGTTGGAGAACTAGTTACCTCAAACAATCCTTGATGTAGAGTGTGAAAGGACAAAAGAGAATTCACAATAGTATGGATATGGCAAAGATTGCCACGGGCAAAAGTGTCCTTTAATATTTCCTACAAATGATTTTGAATCTTCACCTTTGACTGTTCAATGGATAGGGATTCTTGCGGTAACGAGACAAAATTCACGCCTAACAAAGTCTGATAAGCTCACCTTGCCAAACATTAATCTTGCTACGACAAAACTGCATTTCACTTCAGCTTATAATAAATGGAGCTCCTCCAAGTTAAAAAAAAACATTTCAAAGGAAAGAAGATGAAATATGCTATATATATTAAGGCATTCTTTCGTTATATATAAGGTAACACAACTAAGCATAATATTATTTTAAATGAAGTCACAGACTTTTTCCAATTTATTTATTCCACTCACTTTATTTATTTTTCAGCTTCTTCAATGATAAAAATCCATCTACTTACTTTTTGTGTTTAGATTTCTCACATATTATTGTTTGGCTTTCTATCGAATAAACTAAACGAGCTCTGACTCTATCTATGTATACATGTAACGCATATGCTAATTTTTATTCTATACTTAGAGAAATGTATGCAAATTTCATTTGATGGATTACTTTTATAATTAATTGAGAAGATAAAAAAGAGATGATATTAATTTTATGGTAATGTCAGATTAGTCATTGTCGTAGAAAAGGCTCCTGACTATATACTATATATCTATTCTTTGTGGGGATTATTCTATATTCGAGTGCGGGGTTTAATCAGATGGCCGAGTATGACTCTACGTTACTAAATAGCCCTGGAGAGGGCTTATTTATCTTCAATATACTTAAGAAGTAGAACGGAGCCCAAGAATAAATAATATTGCAAGCATTAATAAAATAGAATTTTATTAATTAATTCTAACAAAACAACACATGGAAAATATTTACATGACCGGGGATTAAAATGAGAGATACACATGAAGTGAGAAAGGTCATGGGATTAATTTGACTAAGCGGTGGATTAAGATTTGAAGTGATTTAAAATGATAAAACAAACACAAACGGAAAGGGTTAGCTAAATCTGTCTTAAAGCACGGAGGTACGTTGGCACAGAGTTAAATAGTTAAATGCAATTTGAAGCTTACGTATTTATAAAGGTCGTCGTGCAGATGAAGGTGATTTGAAGGAAGAGCCTCCGTCCGACTGGCGGTTTCCTTCCCAGGAGGAGGGGTTTTCAGGGGGGTTGTCCTTTACGAGGGGGGAAGGACTGACTTTGGGGAGTGGGAGCGAAGAGGGGCTCGGAAGTACTAGCGATTCTTGAGATAGGATAACGGAGATGTTCTGGATGAACAATTGAGATTATTGGGGTAACCATGCGTTCTCTTGAAGAACGTTAAAAGGGGGAAATTAAAGTACCACTGAGGAGCGAGAACTGTTTCTTGTCGAACGGGCTCGAAGAACAATGACTGTTCTAAAGTTGTTCTCTTCTGAACAATTAAACAGCAGGGGGGGCCTGTTGACTTGGCGTCTCGAGGGATACGAACCTTGGCACTCAAGGATATTGTCCTCTTCTGGACAATAAGGAAGTTCTCGAGGTAGAGAGTTTCTAAGGGCACAAGGGAGACCGGAACGGCGTGTTGCCTAATGAAGGTAATCTCTATCTGATTTAAATGCGAAACTCTATCGCATAAATAGCCAGAGCCAGCCCCTCAGGGTAGGGGACAATGGGGGACTTCCAGGGAATTTCCCGCTAGCGCTTCAAACAATATTATCTTCCCATAAGCCTAATTCAATCTGGCCAGAGCGACGCCGGCAGGCAAACGAGGGATTGAACCTCCTGATTTAACTTGGAGCGGGGGAAGATAATCAGGGAATGTTGTGCGAAAAGGACGCCATGATACTCTTCTCGCAGGATGCAGGTGGGAAACATGAGTTTTAATATGTGATAGAAGTAAGGCGCAGCCGCCTTAGGCAATTCTATTACAGTCAGGAAGGCAAGCAAGCATATATAGTTCATGTAGTATTGTAGACATAGAATATGAAATATAATCTATTGAATTAAGAATATGATATTATACCATTTGAGTGTCAGCTGGTCATTATCTACTGTAGCTTAAGATCCAGGACTTTAAGGTGGTCATTCCCGGGATAAGTTAATCGTAAATGATTTTTTTACCTTGTATACCACGAAATGAAACAACACGTCTGATATATAATGCTGTGAGAATGTAATAAAAAATAAATTGAAAAAATCGCGATCAAGGGTAACAAATACCTCGTTAACAATAAATAAAAGTTGCGGAAGGAATAATTATCAAAATGATAATTTAGTTGAATACGTAATAAAAAAATATAGTTGAGATCAAGTGTTTGGTTTGAGACTGAAGAGTTGGGCTTTTTCGCTCTTTCTCCTTTAAGTATTCTCTCTCTTTCTTCATCACTCTTGATTAATTTATTTGGCAACAACAAACAGAGGAACGAGTAAACCTTACTGGGTGGGAATGAACAAACCGTATGGGCTTTAATAGATGAAGAATAAAAATCAATTAACAAGAATAAAATTAAAAAACCAAAATGCTCAGATCCAATCCTCGAGGGCGCAATTTTATGCCGCATCAGCAGCAAGTTCCTAATAACAGGACAGGCAACCGGATGCATGAAACCAAGGTAATAGATTATGGACTTTCATCAAAAGGATATTGGGACAATATTATGTGTACCGGTTTCTTGTAACAATCCAACATACGACTCTCAGAGCCAATAAAATTGAACTATTTAAGACAGTACCAAACCAATGGTCAAGTAATGAGTTTCTGTAACAGGACAATGTTAAATTATTACTTTTGATGCCGAGTTAAAGGTCAAAATAGAAATAGAAATACCATAGGAAAATCCACTCTATGAATGGCACTCACAAAACAAAATTCAAATGACTAGTTCCAGTGATAATTAATGAACTAAATTACTAGGGACCGTCTCTAGTTGGAGGTAATACTACAAATTTTAGTGCTAGTGAATAATGACTTATTAGGATGCCCAGCGTCATGCGGATCCGAATTAAGAAGTAATTGCCAATTAATCGAATTTTGAGTTCCAATACAAAATTTGATTACGAGTGTCCTTCAAGCTCTTTCAATTTCTTTTTGCTTTTATTTTCCTTACCAATACTTTTTCAAGAAGTACGATATATTTTCCATTCATTTTGTGTGTTTTTTCGGACTTATGCCCTGATTATTCAGGCTATCGAACCTGAATAATTTTTTTCTTCTCTTTCCCTTCTTACTTTCCTCTTGAGTCAGCGTCGCTCTTTGAATTACTCAAGAAGATTGATTATTCAGCTCGACAAACATAAATTTATGAAAAGAAAAAAAACATAAATTTAATATAAAAGGAAACATTCGCAGACATAAACCTTCCCAAATTCAGTTAAACTGGAATGTAAGAAGCGATGATATGCGGTTAAAACACTTCTGGTTCGCCGCCTTGATAATGCTCGGGCGTGCCTGGAGGAAGCAACTCAGCTGGGGCATGCAAGGGGTTGTTTCATAAAAACCAATCTAACATCCATAAGATCATGCACGCTCACCTTCACAGGGCATAGTTGGTTCTTCCACTGTTCGGGTTACGCTCGAGTAACCGCAAGTTATCGCTGCTTATTACAGGTGTAACATAAAGTGTACACCCTTGGAGGTAGGGTTGGGGAGGGGGGGTAAACTACCCTGTGTCTTCCGATACAGTCCCTTGCTTGGCGTGCATGAAAGGCCTCTACCAGGCGTGAATGATGGTGTGTGGAGTTAGCTAATATTACTATATTAACCGTGTACTCAAAAGTACTCAGAAATTCACATATGCAGGTGTTCATAGATAGATAAAAAGTGCTCAAAATAATTATTAGTGCTTATAATTGCGTAAAAAATCTAAATAATGTCTCAAAAATAACCAAAAGTGCTCTAAATAACTCAGCAGTGGCTAAGACGAGGGGGGGGGTAATATAAACTTCATAGTGCCTAAGAGTGCTCAAAACATAATTTGAATTCCTCTCTACATTCCGCTTGCCTTCAAGTTTGTACTCCTAATGGTCAGTCTGAGACCCTTCACTGATTTCACTTCTCCTAACTTTACGTTTTTCTTGATTCACCCCATGTTTGCATTTGTCCTAGCTCGACCTCAAATTTAACGGATCTGAATCTCCAAAGTTGCTGACATGGATTTTCTCGTTGGTACTTTTTCTTATATATCTTTTGTGTTGCACCGAAATTAACTAATATTCGCAAAGGGCGTGTTTTATCGTATATTTTAAGGGCCTAGTTCGCATTTTATATTAACGTGGGGTAGGCATTTTCTTTCAAGGGCCGTTTTGTGATTAATATACCCACACTCTATTGGGTGAGTTAGCATGGAAATTCAAATAAGCAGAATTTTTCAAGATGAGGTAAATGTTTGCAAATTATTTTTCCGCTTACACTTTTACAACGTCACAAGAACTACCATGACGCTTAGCGATTGATATCTGGTAGAATGGAAGAACTTATTCTGTCTAACTTAGTTCGTCGTGTCCGCCGGGCAACTTAAGTTCTTGCTAGGATTCTTCAGCATCTTCTACGATTTTGCCAGATTTTATTCTTCCAACAATGTAAGGTTAGTCACAAGCACTACTCATCAAAATATTACTCATATATGTATATATATTATTTTAATTTTAGACTAAATCGTTGTTTAATCATACATGCTTTTTTAGGTATTTAGCGAAATTTCGTGATATAATCGGCCGTAAATTCCATATTTTCAATTAATTTAGGAGATTCTTGAGAATAATTTACTAAAGGCAGGTATTTTCTTAAATTTCAGCTATACTAATTAAATTAATAATGGTAATTATATATAGAATTTCTTCCATTCAGTAATTTAAAAATTGTGTGAAGTAGTAGTCGTAGTTTTTAATGTAGTTTGCGACCTTTACTCGTTCATAATAGAAATTTGGTAGAGTAAATGTTAATGTGTAAACGAAAAGAAAATAATTAGATAAAATAACAAGTGGCATGTAAAATTAGTGGAATCTATCTGTGACATCCGTTTCTGGCCAAGTTGAATCTTGCCACTGAGGCTCACAAATTGGTCTCCTTATGAAATATGGCATGGAGCAGGACCGAATGTCTGAATCGAAATCGATAAACTTAAGTGTTTGGCAGTTATCCTCGCAAAATATTGCGATCAGGAGTCGTCTGTTTAGGAAATTACTAAAATCTGAATAGGGCGTGGAACTGAAGATTAGGCAGGAACATCTAGGGAAAATACACTTGAATGTAAGAGAGATAGGGTTCCTTCTCCGTAACAAGAGTGCCTTCATTTAGTTTCTAATATTTCCGTTCTCACATTTGCTTCTCCTTACCCTAAACTCTTCTTAACCTAACTTCCATATGAAATTCTTCTCCTATTCACTTTTAAATAAATGGTGTTTTTCCCTACTATTTTTCGTGAAAATAGCTAAATATGCAGGCCAATGAAATATTATACCAATATAAGTGCGGCGTCTTATTTAAATAGAGGAAATAGAATAAAGAAAATGAAATAGAGTGGAAATATTAATTTACCTTGAAATGGAAATTTCAGATGTCGTTTACGGTCTATATGCAGCCATCATCTGCAGTTCGATTTTCAATGAATGGCCCCGATCCTAGCAGTGTGCCAGGCGAAGAAATCTGTCAGAAAGGTTTGTTTGATCCGATCTCACGCAAGAAAAGATTCGTCGTTCCTCCATTAGTAACTTGGTTTTGAACTATTATTTTATAATAAATTTTAGTAATCTAATAAAAGCTAATATATATCTATCTATCCATATATATATGCAGTTAATTTAAAACAAAATTTTAGAACAGCCCCTGTTTCAAGCTCTGGAGGCCGAGCATTGTTCCTCAACGAGTAAGGAGATTTTCATAGAAGTCCCCCCAAAAAGTGTATATACGAGTATTATCCTGATTATCGTCACAGGAAATGGCATGGATCTTATAGATTTCCATGGTTACCTATGCGAAATATATTTCAGATGACTTTCTAGAAAAGGCGAGAAGAATGATGTAGATTTTAGAAAGCATTACTATAAAGAATCGATTAATACACCTCTTTTAGAGTGTTAAAAAGATCCATTAAAAATCTACTTCCTTTGTGAGGCACGATGCTTGGCCCCAGTACCTGAAGGAGAGGCAGTTCTTAATTTTTGGTTTATACTAACTACGCCATTCGTCTTGAGTTTTCTCTAGTTTAATATGAAAGGGCTGAAATCATTAAGAACGATATCATTTTTCTGTAACGGCAAACGAGGAATAATATATGTGAATCTAACGATACACTTCTTTGGGGGATTTAGAAAGATTCTTTGGAAATATAATTTTCACGGTGAGGCTCGATGCTCGGTCCCCCAGGATCTGAGGCAGAGTATGTTGTGATTTTTTGCTTTATACTAACCGCGCCAGTCGTCTCAAGTTTTTTTGAATATATATCTATACATGGCGGGAAAATCACAAGAACACGTGGCACAGTAGATGCTCAGTATACAAAGGAATTAGTAAAGATGATACATAAGCGATTTTGTCTTCTTCTATGACTAAACTAGAGGTGAGATTGGTGCAACATGAGATGATGCTACGGAAGTGAGGAAAGCTAGAGAATTAAAACTAAAGATTCAGAAAATGAACAAAGAAATCTAACAGATTTAAAAAGAATATGATAAGAAGGATGAGCCAAGATACCTACAAATATTTGTAAGAAACACATAGCTAAATATCCCACACCGTTGGAAGCTGTACTATCGACGAAAGGTCATATTACCAAATACTAACTGGTTTTCATAGATGTATCGGATACTTTTTGAAATGTTCGTTTGATATTTTTGCCGTAATCATAGTAATGTTTTACTATTTTTTCAAAATGATACCAATTTGTATTCAAGGTACAAAATACATAAGATGTTCAATTTTCGATTACTTCGCTGTGTAACTATGGTAAATAAACTTTTGACCATGTATCAGATATTTATTACACGCACTGTATCGCCGGAAAATCACAAAAACACGTGGCACAGTAGATGCTCAGTATCCAAAGGAATTAGTAAAGAGGATTTGGTCTTTTCTATGGCTAAACTAGAGGTGAGAATGGTACAACCAAATTGATGCTACGAGAATTGAGCAAAGCTAGAAAATAATGTAGATATAGAGAAGTATTAGGACTTCAGATTGGTGTGCGTGTGTGTGGTTGAATATGTTTAAGTTAGATTGTGTTTATTTTAGCAGATACTAGATTATCTTTTTTGCTTTATTTGTTTCCGTTATGTTCATTTCAATTTGTTTTGTCTACGTGCGATCTTATATGGCAGCATTGAGGGTTTTTTTAGTTCTACATTACTTAATTATTTTGTTATATACGAATACTTTGACGCTTTCTAGCCTTCATGCAATTTTAATCTTCTTTTGATCGATTAGTTTTTTATTTTTATCACTTTTTATATTATATAGAGATTTGTTGTTCCGCATGCTGAATGTTTAGTCTGCTTCAAGGAAATTGATAGTGCAGCTATTCGGCATTCTTCATTTTTTTCTTTTTCACTGATTTGTTTTCAATTTCTGATTTGCCTATTTCCAGATTTCTTTCTCTTTTCAGAACTGTTTTACTCACGGGTTCTATCTCTCTTTATCTTTCTCAATCCTTATCTTCTTCTCTGCTTTGTGTTAGTGTTGGTTATTAAATAGGCGACCTTTATTTTAGTATTTGAAGTTGATTTTTGTTTGTTATGGATTCAGTGTGCAGGAAGATTGGTGGATATCAGAGCACTGATTCTACAACTGATTTGTTTAATTATCTTTTACTTTTATGGTTTAGGTTTCGAAGGAAATAGGGCAGCCTTACACCCTCTTTTGCTCTTGGTACCCTCGTTTTGTTTGGATATGGTTTCCTCTAGTTACGATATGCAGGCCGAGCACTATTTCTTCTGGCGTATAATTAGGGGAACTTTCTTCAATTATTATCGGATACTCTTTGAACCTCATTATCGGAATCATCTCGAATTTGTGTATATTTGTTTTTAACGTTGTCTCGGCACGCCAGCTTTGGTTAATGAACGGCGTGTGGCTGATATCGTGTCCAAATACTCATTAGTTTCAGCACATACATCTCTTGAACACAAATACACAAGGACCCTTACAATCTAAACAAACCCATTGGATCACACATTTTACTTGGTGATATATGTGATCACTTTTCTTAACTAAATCTCCCGCTTCCCATCTTTTCCAACTTTACACTTTGTAAGTATAGCGACGCTAATGCGCAGGCCTATGTCCTCAAAGTAAAATAAATGTGATTTCAACTCTGTGGGAAGACAAACATCAATAGAATATTTTGTCTCTTTGAATATACCCTACTTCTTGCATCCAAAGCGACTCATCAAATGATTCATAAATGAGTGTCTTTGAAATAACAGACAATTCATGGATCACTCGAATATTAACCATATTGATTAATCAGTTTCATAGATTTTATATAAATGCTAATAAATGCGGGAGATGTATCGAACCCACAAATGTCATCTTGAAAAGCTAAAAAAATATGCCAAAAAATACTTTTCTCAGACAAAATTTAATTTGGTAAAAGATAATCTTCGAAAAATGTGTAATATCATGAATTAGACAAACCACGTCCACCAAAATAATAAATACCGGAGCTATTCAAAAGGTATTAGTCACCAAAATACGATAGTCAAGAAACAAAATACATATTATGCCTTGGTAACATTGACAACATTAAACGCGATCGCACATGCAGACAAAGTTTAAAAGAGATTTTGAGCCTTTAGCACATCCTAGGCCCATTAGATTTCGTCAAGTAACCCCTGGTATGGTTGGAAACCCTCCCCTAAATGACATTAACTCAGATAATCCAAATATTCTTTTTATACTGGTTAAACTTGTAACACTGTCAAGACTAAATATTTACCTTCTCTACCTTAACTTCAATTCAATAATCGCCCAATAGCCATTCGGGCTACATTTTAAAAATTACTTACCCAAATAGTCCAACTTCAGCTGATATCGTTATCTTTAAAGAAAGATAGCGGCAGTGCAACGCTTTATTTTTAAAGGACAAGATGTGTATCCACCAAATGTTTTAAGATCAAAAAGACCACCCAATAAATGGAAAGAAAAGTTACAAGAACATGTAGCAGGTTTGTGACCTCTGCCTTGTACGATTCCCTGGGAGTAAAATAGATGTAAAATATTGAGATATCAAGTCTATTAGGACAAGAGATCGGTTTTGGTAGTCAGCCCTAATAGAAGATTTAGAGCAATCAAAGCAAAATGAAAATATAAGAAAGATTAAAAGATGTGGCTAGAACTAATTTGTATAAGCGTACTGTTCACGGTGATCAAGCGTTATAATTAGCACTGTGAGAACAAATTTGTAGTCTACTTAAGGTAAAAAATTTCAGAAATAAGGCCTCATCTTCCAGCTATAAAAAGAGTGAAAAAAATTAACCATATTGCTTTAATTAACACAAAAATAAAAGAAAAAAAATACACGAATTTGTCACCAATTATTCTTAATTATTGTGGACAGCAAATCAGCTTTAGATAAACAACTTGACGCTAGTAAGTCAGGATATTAAGCTGCTAGAAGAGGGAATAAAATAGAGGCTCCTGAGGTTAATTTGAAATTTGGTATGCCATAAATTAGAGTAAAGTTGACATTCGTGTGCCTCTCATAGTCATTTTAGGGGTTTGGTTTCAGTAAATTTGATGATTTTTGATCAGATGTAACTAAAGAGGGTAATGTAAATATTGGTGTTGCGTACGTCGAAATTTCTATTCTTATATGGGTTTATGTAAAGTTCAACCGGTTTCTCCCACTTAATATTGGTTGCAATATTTTCAATGCATTTGTAGGGATAGGGCTGTGTTCTTTTATTTCTTCTTTTTTTAGAGTGCAGAGAAAAATAATTGCTACTTTGGTATTTATATTTTTAATAGTTTATTTAAGCCCTTTAATTTGGAGTCATAAGTTAATATGATATAGCGTCAGTTAGATATGTTAGAATTGTTAAATGAATGTATAAAAATAATTTTGCAACCAATCCTACATTGAATACAATGGGATAGCTTTAAGCAAACCCATATGTATATAGAATAAATACCCCAAAAGACTAATACTTTGATTTCGCCTTGCCTATTTCTCTAGTGGCTAAGATTTTTACCTTCTCTTACAGCAAAGAATACAACAGTACCTTCGGGCGAATACTTAAGGTTCTTCAGGATATGAAGAAAGAAGAAAAAAAGAGCAGTGAATCGTGAAATGCTGAATTTGAAAGGAGTATGAAACAAGGTCCTCAATTTCTTTGACCCTATAAGGGACTATGCAGAAACCTAAGAAGTCCAACGAGTTCTTGATTTGAATTTATTTTAATGAGGAAAGAAAAGAATTGATCAATGATTGACCCTAAGAATTATTAAATTTCCATGAAGAAATACGTATTAAATTTAGGAAGACATCATAAATAAAAGGACCGAAAGTAGCTAATGAGGAATCGAGAGATGGTGTCTTAAAAATAACTTAAAAGAGTAAAAAGGAAACTTTCCCCATCTTTGCAGAGTAATGTAGCCAAGCTTTGCTCGTCTGCACACCAGTGAGGTCATGTTCTGTTTCAGGCCACACTTCGGGATCTGTCTCTGTTCAATGCAAAATAAGAATAAAATAATAAAATATTATCGAATTTGACCTGTATTTTAAGATGGTATTCGGATACGGCTATTTATGAGATGAAGCGTTTGGACAGGCGAGAAATTTTAATACTTACTATAAACAATACTTCCAAAAATTGGCCTTTGGGATTACCTTTTTCTAGGCCCTTTAAATCGAATTGAGGCAGCAATCATCCCTAACATTTTGTATTTTTAATTTAAGACGAGATTGGGGATTGCTCTCTATTTATCCTTTTGATTAGGCTATATAGTTGTGTAAATTGTTTAAATCCACTGACCTATTTAGAACTAAGGATAGTGTATATCCAAGGATGTATTTAATACAAAATAACAATATTTGAAAAAAGGTAATATCAATTATCAAAATGTAGTAATAAAATAATAGCCACTAGAAATTGGTGGTAGACAAAGATAGTCACTTATTATCGTGTAAAATAGAAATAATAAAAAGAATTACTAAATGATGGCTTTAGTAATTCAGAAAAATTTGACCTTTAATGTTTTTTATCAACCTTGCTTCAATCATATTAATTAAAAATTCACAAATGAATACTACAAACTCCTTGGATCTATTAGTCTTATATTTATAAGAAACAAATTATCATCTGAATTAAATGTAATGCCATTATAGGCCTGAAATTACAAGTGTTCACGATATTTTGCGCTTATCAGAACATAATAAGCATCCTATACCTTCACAGTGGAGTAAATGTTATTGGAGGTCGTCTAGGTCACACATGCATTTACATACACAAAACTGTGGGTTCTTTCAGGAATATGAATCGCATACAAACGTTTTAACAAATATACATCGATAGGAATTAGGAAATCTTTTGCTTTCCTTACTATATGCAGGAATTTTATTTTTCGGAAAGGAGTAAAGTAAACCTAGATAGATATGTTGGGTCATAAGAAGAATAGAGGCTAAAAACTTATTTAATTAAATGTTTGACTACTTTTTGTCTTATGATTTTTGAAAATTATTTTTATAATGTTTGTCGCTATTCATATTTAGGGGTCGTATTTGTTGGTGAAGAGAGTGTATAAATTCAAACGATTCTTCAGGCCAAACACACCATTTCACTGGAACTCAAATCACGCTTGAAAGAGAGTGATATTTATTTCGACATCCCACACAGCTTTCAAATGGCATTAATTCAAATACAAATCATCTTGATAATATAACTGGATTGAGTCTCATACCAGTACGATATGCGGATACAGATGAAAAATTGGCGATTTTGAACTTTGGTGAATTTCATGATTACTGGAATGAAAAGGGGTTTATTAGATGACACTTTCTATAATTCAAATTTGGTAAAGAGAGCCTAAAAAATCATTTTTAGAACGGATTTAACACGTTCCATCGTAATGTATATATATATATATATATATATATATATATATATATATATATATATATATATAAATATATATATATGTCAGTATGGTAATTAAAGAAATATTCCTTTTTTAAAGTCGTTCCTTATTACGGCAAATTCGATTCGATAATGAATTACAAAATTTTATAATTTTCATATGTAATTTCCTACTTTTACCCCATTAATGTATAGTTTCTGCAGAAAAACTCGATTGATTGGCCCATAAATATTTTTAAGAAACGTCGTGCAACCTTTTTTCCATTTTACTGCTTTGTCGGTCTATGTTTCTATTTATCATAAGTTCGGCGCCTCTGTACATTCTACTACTGCTCACAGACCTAGATTATCGGCAGTAAGAACCGAAATAGGATACACAGTGTCCTTGTTAAACTTTGCCCTACTTGTCCAGGAAATTTCTCATATTGCAGGGGAGTTTATAGTGGCCAATTATCCTTTTTATATTTGATAATATGCTTGGTAAGTACTGTACAGACTTTGAGATGGCCAATATTCTTGCATTGTTAAGCTCAAATGTGTCAGTAAAAGAAATTTCTGAGACAACTTGCAAGGATTATACGACTGTGTGACGCATCAAGGATTAACTGCCGCTACATAGACTTACGATGTTCAGCTCCACAATTCCATCCAATGATGATCTAGAAAAAGATCAAAACCCGCTGAGAAGAGTGTGAAGAGGGATTTAATTAAAGAGTTAAACTTTAAAACCTCCAAAATAAAGAAAAAATTAAGATTTGTTAGGAGTTGTATCTGATAGAACGATGCAGGAGCTGCCCACCGCCAAGCCAATAAGTTTGCAATTAATCCCCAAAACAAGGGAAAAAACTAAATTTTTTCAAGCACTACAAGAATGAGCGGACGCCAGAGCAGTATTATAAAGTAATGTTTAATGACGAATCAATATTTGGCATGTTCAAGCAGATACCCGGTGCTGTTTTACGTCTACCGCCACTCTGATTGATATTATGATGAGCACACCCGAAAAACGGTAAAATATCCTGAATCTAACGCTATTGTGGTGTTAGTGGTTCTATGGAGAGAGGATAGTTGTTTTTCCTTCTCACCATAAAACAATTAATGCAGAAATCTAAAATCCGTTTTGAGGATCATCTTTTGAATTTTTACTTGTCTATATATCACCCTTGTTAATTTTAGATGAGATTAAATTCGTTTAGTTTATTAATTTATAAAGAAACTTTTAAGGGGTGCACGGAGGTAAGGGTTGCCTATATTTCAGTTAATTTCATTTTAAGACAAATTAATTTTGGCGCTATTGTGAAGCTGTTATGACAACACAAAAAGTAAAACAAGTTGATTTTTTGAATAAAAGTGTCTCACCTTGCAAGAAACAAACACTTAAAATACAACTTCTTCGGGCTTAATTCATGTGTTGGAGGAAATGAGTAGCAGTAGCCTATTGTGAATTTTCGTCTCTGGGTACTATTCAATACGCAATTTTCCCTTTGGCAATTTTCTTAAGATGAGGCTCTGAAGGGGAAATTTTCCAAAGGCAATTGTCCTAAGATTACATATGAACTGCTAATTTCTCAGTGATAAGCAAGCAACGAATGGCAAAGTAGTAATAAAGTAATAAGTATTAGATCACTTATAAAATAAATGCAGTTTGTAAGAGGCGATGAGAGATTACAATTTATTGCCTGTTTCTATCTTAACACAGTTTCGAGCAAAATGCTTTTAGTTTATTTTTGAAAATTTACACTTATTTCTATCGTCAGTCACTCTTTACTTTTGCAAATATTGCCTCCCAAATCCAGAATTCTCTAGATTTTACATTTATTTCTTTGCTGCTAACTAATAAACCAATGGAGCAAAATTCTAAGATAAATTAAATGTTAATGAGATGTGGTTTAAAAAATTACCTAACTTTTGATCTAGAATTTTCTTTTTTCTGTCCTAGATAGAGTTGAGAGGTATCTTTTTCACGCCTTCCCGGGGGTCACAAACAGCGATAGCAATTAGAAAATCGAATCTGACCATAAAAATGCGTTCCTTGCAGCCTTTTCCCTCCACATATTTTGCCGTCCACTGTATGTGATTGTATCGTGTGGTGCAGCCGTTGCATGTGTCTTATTGTTTTAACTGTGTAATCGTCGCATGTTTTACATAAGCCCCGAGATCAAATGCTACGTAATGAAATGCTTGGTGGGCCAAATATAGCCTCTGTTCTCTGGTATTCGCTTTATATAATATAAAGAGGGGTTTTTTTCCTAGTAGGGGGAATGTGTTGTCACTAGATTGGAGTTAAATGGAATATAAAATATAAAGACACCAATAACTCTATAGGAGACGATATCTCCCTTTACTCTTTTACTCGGGGATCCTCCATACTCATCCTCGAATCTGATACAGAATCTCTCAATTCTAATTCTCTTTTTTTTGGGGGGAGGGTGGTATTTGTATTACAAGTTGGCAATCAATTCCGAACGGAGTTTGGCATATTTTAACTTCAGGGTTGAATAGATTTAATATGACAGTAAACCAATTAACATTGTAATATCTTTTAATGTAATATCGAAACTAATGCGTGTCTAAGTCAGCCTCAAACGCATCATTTACATGATGACATATAGCAAGCTATTTAACCATTTAAACAAATATCTTCTTCTGATCAAATTGAACAAAAGATGGTTTTCTTTGGTTGATACTGACGCTTGTCCAAATAATGCCTCACAAATGCTATATCTTGTCTGAATTACCAGTATATACTCGGTACAGTATGTAAAGTTTAGCCGTTGAGTTACAATTTTTATTTGAAATTATTTAGGTGTATAAAGCATGTAACCTTCTTAAATAAAGCTCATATGTTGCAGCATATAATTCATAAACTGACCTGATGACTCCAGTCTCAACATGTGTTTCAGACACATGTTGAATAGTTTTAATATGACTGTTCACTCGATGTCCATCTTTTTGGTTATACCTTTTTTAAGGGGGCATTTGCTATTTCTATTTCTATTCGCCACTTCTTTCACTTTTTAAGTTTTTCCATATTTATTAATTATTGTATTACATTAGCATTGGTATAATTATTATAATTGAATCTTACTACACACCCATGTGAAAACGTTGATATAATAATTGTTCCTTTTTTAGTCTTATGAGATCATTTGAATGAATGCAGATGCATAAATGCCAAATTATGCCCTTAAATATTTAGCTTATTCTCTTCCTCCAGCATTGAATAAATCTCGATTACATTTAAAAGCAACAATTAAAAGTTTTCGTCTAAAAATGGCCACCGATATTAATAAACAATTAAGGTGATTCCATCCAGAGATATGGATTTAATCTGATTTAGGAAACGTATCAGGGCTAAAGAAAGGATATTTACCACACTATTTTGCTTGGTCATCTCCCTGCCGGGATAGTATTTTTTCCTCTTAACTTGTGAAGATTTTATGTGTAGATGAGGTTGAAACATAAAAGGCCTTCGAGGCCAGACGATTGGCACTTGTTAGAGTAGAGTTTATATGAGCAACTGTTCTGACGTTACATGTTTTTGTGGCAATAATATGTCTGTTCTTTCTCTACTATCTTGTACTTCGAACGCCGTCAAGATTTTTTTCTTCGAAGCCATATCCCGAAGGTTACCCGCTGTTAAACATTTGAGATTTCATCTTCATCCACAATACTCCACCTTCCGACATAGAAGTTTAAGTGAATTGCTGAAATTTCTGTTAATGCCAGGGACAAATTATAGTCACATGCTTACTTAAAGCGACCTCAAAAAGAAGAGTTTTCGCCTAAAAATAGATCCAAACACATTTATACGAAGAATAAATTCTTATTTTCATTACAAGAGTGTGTGCAATCATGTCACAATAAAAGTATCTAAAATTAAATTATATTTTAGAAAATCCATTAAAATATATTTTATCATAAATATGATTTTGGTTTCAGCTTTTTCTTATTAAAATTACCATCAAATTGCCTCATTGAAGCAATTTTCTGCAGAACTTATTGGAATTCATCTGATATTTAATAGTGGAAAAGGCAATACATAATTCCGTGGCTGGAGCGAATAAATAACACATAATTGCTTCAGGAGCAAAAATTGCTTCGCCTGAGAGAATTATCGCCATTCTGCCAATACACTCGCGCCTAGTAAGAATAATTTATAAAAAACTAATAAGTGCCAAAAATAATAACACTATAAGTTGTAAGAATGAGCAATTAGATGTCAGATGCCATTTTTAGTACAGTACGATGACTACGACTTAAGTACTGATTAATACTAAATAAATAAAGGGCTACTTTCCGCTTGCTCTCGTGCCACTCGTCAGAGGTGACAGTTTTGAGACTTGGTGGAGAATGAGTCTTGAACTGTCATTAGAAATGATGGAGCATTGCAATAGCAGGTGTGGCTGCCATCTTGCAATATTGTTTGATGGATGATGAGTGGCAGTGCAACGCCACCAAGGAAATAGAAAAATCAAAACATAGAGAAAGATAAGAAAAATTAAAGTTAATAAAGAATAAATTTACGAATAAGAATAAATTGAATTGAAATAATTAAATGATACGATATATTAACTTAGAAATAAAAACCTGAGGAGTGAGTTACGAGCCATCCTTTGCCTAACGCGCCGCATCGACCATCTACAATACATACAATTTCACATCCCCCAATTAATTATACAAAATACAATGATAAGCAGGATATATATATATATATATATATATATATATATATATATATATATATATATATATATATATATATATATATCCTGCTGATGTTTTTCTTTACCATTTTTCAAGACTGGTAATTTCATCAGCAAACACGATACGAAAAGTAATATTTTAAGCCATCCAAAATATGTCAAATTTTAAAGAAAGCAAAGAGTTGTTTGAGTCTTTTTCCTTCACTTTTTTTTATTTCCTGTTATAAAGGGCGTAATTCTATAATAAAAATATTTTTTAGACAATGTTATTAAGAATTTCTATGTGTTGAAGCAAATTGAAAAAAGGTCCAAAATGTCAAGTCATATCCGCTAAACCTTTTTGATATTATTTTTCCAAAGATTTTTCAATACTCAAGACACCTTTTCAATAACACAAGTAAAATTATAATAAAAGTGATTGCTCAGAAACGACGTCCTCTCCCAAATTATAAAGTTTCCTGCCTTGTGCATTCAAAGGGCTATTTGCCTGAATTTTCCAAATTAGGGTGCAATATATATGAAATAATCCGATAATTAATTATATCGAACTTTTAGTTTGATGCATAATACATATGCTTCGATTATAATACTTTAGATATTAATTTAAATATAAATCGCAAGGAGAATATATATATATATATATATATAAATACTGTGCGCACCTATAGCCTTATATAAAACGTACGGCTGAGGCCATATGACCCGGAGTTACATGGCTAGGCGTGAGAAGTAATTCATCGTTTAGATATTGTAAATGAAATTTATTACTATTATAATGGCTTGGGGGATTTACAAGAATGGAATTTTAAAGAAATTTACCTCTGTAAATGAGGGATTGATATTAATATTAATGATGGTCAGAATGATACTATTTATGTTAAAAAAATTCAAAATGTTCAACAATTAATATTGTATTATCTTCCACTTTTTTTATAAGACCTTATTCAAGTTCCAGTCATCGTTCTCAATGAGATTGTGAGGGGATGCCCTCCAAGGAGGGCATCTAAATCACGTGCTCCTTGGCGTAGGAAGTTTAGAATCTTCGAGAATGAAGCAGTCCCTCGCTGAGTCACCAGACTCAACTGTATTTGCTTTCAGACGATCCTCACCCTCACTCCTTCACGATAACGCCGATCTCTTGCCCCCATGCTTTCTAGGCATGTCTATTCTTCTACGAGCGGAGCTGTACTATTTTTACCACCATATCAGGAGGCGAACCTCAGTGTCCGATCTGACTCGTTATCTCGAAGTAAGTTTATAAAGACTGACGTCGAGAATCCTTTAGGGACGGCTATGCCATAGGGCTATTTAACCCTGAGTCCGCCATTCCTCGAGGAAATTGAGAGTCTGTCAGTCCCTCTGTTCAGACCGTTCTGTATGTTCTCCCACAAATTCCCGCACCCCTGTTCGAGTCGAACCTCGTCTAGAAGACCTCAAAAGCATTTCTTCCTTCGTGAAGCTTTGGCCCCAGTTTAGAGGAAAGATATCTAGAGCTTCTTCCTGTAGAACTGTTCCCTCCCCTCTTTCATCTTGGATACCCTTCAAGACTCCCGTTCCTTCGTGTCTGAGACTCCTTCTCTAGCCTCAAAACCGTATTATGTTTGAGATTCCATCTCTCTGGAGCAGAGAAAATCTCTTTGTTATAAAAGAAGTACTCAAAACCCCCATCTATGAGTCTTCCTTGTTAGGACTCCCCGAAGTATCTTTTTGAAGACCTGTGCCGTTGGTCTTCCCCCACCCAGAGCACCACCACACTTCAAGGTAAAGCGATCTCGTGTTGTAATCTCCTGATTACAGCCCGTTAATCGTCACCCTCATCCACTTTTGAATTGACTTCCTGTTCAATCGTAATTAATATCTCTTGTTCGAGTAAACGTTATTTTGCTGCTCCCGCTTAACTCTGGCATACCCTAAATTGTCACAATCCAATTAAATATCTTTATCGAGTAATTTGTTCAATCTTTTGGGAAAAATATATATTGTCCTATTTATTATATATATTGAAATTTTATTTTGGGGTCTTGTTATTATATATCCTTTGAACTGCAACTTGGCAAGCCATTAGATATATCCTAGTCAACTGTAAATCGCACACTGTATAAAAATCAAGGAGGCGTTCCCCATTCCTTTAATTGCCCCAAAACATATCACAGGCGGCCTAGGTTGGCTATCTGCCCGTGCTTGTGTATGTGCCCTTGCGCCGAGTGAAGCTTCACAGGCATACCTCGACAGGGATCATCATAAGACTAACGTTTCTTGAGTGAAAATTGCTCGCATTACACCTGAGATGACTTAATACATCATCTGAGAAGCTGAAAGGAATCGTTTATTAATATTTTTGAGCTCGGATTTTTATTCATCCTCTCCTTAATTATTTACCAAATTCGGAACAAAAGTAAATAAATATTCCTTTTTTCTCTAGAAAATAGTAAAGATTTGCGACAAAACTCCTCAGATATTTACTTACTCAAAGATGAGTTTAAGCCACACATACAAATGTAATTAAATCAATCATAGGAAATAAAATCAACTCAAACCACTATGTAAGCAAGACTCTCCCAGGGACTGAAGCTGTCATCACAGCCGAGCTGGTTGTAATATACCTCTCAGTACGAGGGAGATAATGCATCGTGCCTGGTTCTTAGGCCGGACTGTGATCTATGGCGACTCACAAAACGTGCTGAGTGTTCTAGACGCATTAAAGTCCCCCCCCCCCTTATTTGCGATATCCTTGATGCCACGGTTTCCGCGAGCCGAGTGAATGTCGATATTATCTTCTGATGGGTCCCTGGACATATGGGAATTGAAAAGCATCAGCGCGTCTTTAAGGACGAAAAAGAGTGCGCCAGGAATTGCCGCTTAGACCAGCGTTTTGCTCTTCGTCACACCGTTTACATAGCGGAAACCCTTTTTAATAATATGGGAGAGGGCAGAAGAGAAATTAAAGTTGCGTACCATAGCACTGCGACTGTTCCTATGGACCTACCAATCAATGCCTTGACGGCTTCATGTTGCTTTCTCCCTTTTAGGCCATCATGCAAACTTTTGCATTTCAGAAACGTCAGTCATACATTCTCAATGTGACTGTGTATTTTCTTCATCTTTACATATCCGTAACGCATTAAAACTATCTCAAACACACCTCATTTACACTTTTCCTCCCACCATAAATACTTTGTCTTTATTATCTTCCACAATCTTCACGTCTAAAACCATTTTTTCATTTGAACTGCTCTATAATTCTATCTTTCTTTCTCCTGTTAGTACCAACGTAGTTTCATTTAAATTCATGGTAGATTCCACACTCAAACCATTAACATTCTATTATGATTGAATCACCCCAAAAAGATTTTCATGTAGCTAATAATATTTTATCGTCAATATCCAAGAACTCTTGCCATAGTACCACCATCTGATAAGAATGTGAATTAAAAGAGTAGGAATGTTCTAACATTTACATTTATTCGTCCAAACATAAATCTTTAGAATGTTTTCTATGGAACAGCTTTAAACATTATCATGTCTGAATGAATAATCACAATACACACATGCTCAAAAACACACAGGAATAAGGAAAAACTTGTTTACAAATTATTTTGTCTTATATTAAGAACAAACAAGGATAAAACCTAAAATTAAAAATATGGAAGAGAGATAAAAAAACAGGGTAAAATAATATGAAGAATTTTACCCCTTAAAGAAAGGGGGGTTTGAGCCTTTGACATCGAGCGCTCTTCGCTTTTCAAACCGTTGCTTTAAATGTTTGTCTGCAAAGGCTTAAAAGACAAACAGCATTCGATGACATATATTTGAAGCAAACCTATTTATCCTTAAATTAACGGATAAAATCGTTTATATTATTTTATCCCCTTTCCTATTACTCAATCCCTTCTCTCTTAATCCTTTTACATCCATGTTTAGTCATTTTATAATGCGAAAGAACTTACCAACCAGTCTTTTGTTATTCCTATAAGAACTCCCTCGGTCTCGTTTGCTTGAAAGAGGTGGAGCATTTCATTAATCTATTTTACAAGATTTAAGAGCAAAGGGATATAACCCCAGGAGAGGGGGTGCACCGGAAAGGGGTAGTCTCGGCGAGATTTGAAGTCTTGTAAATAATTTCGTGATCGATATTTCTACAGGGTTGTACTTGAGACTGTAGATCACAAAACAGGGTGCTGTTTAAAATATAATAATAATCATGCAAAAAATCAAAGTTTGCGAAATCCAACACAAAATGGATGATCTCTTGCAAGATTTTTCTAAGGTGGGAGTGGATAAATGGATTAGCAACAGCAAAGCCAAAACATGATTTGTAGATTTAAGTTCCGGTAAATACCAAAAAAGACCTCGATGGCAGTAAATAAAGGGAAAAAATGGCGAAAATATTAGAGTTTAGGCAAGGAAAAGGGGACTAAATGGAATTAATTATCAGATAACAGCATACTGCTCTTTCATATTAAGTTTATATGGAATATTTTTCAACTCTAATTTTTTATTTCATACCCAAGTAATTCTATACTAGAATATTTCTGTGCGATTGTGCTGTTTAAATATTTCGTTAAGCAGCTTAAAGCCGCTATTGGCAGTCTTTGTTCGTAATATAATTGAAAAAATACTCTTACTTTTATAATTTATGGTTGGCCAGAAAATCCTGAGACAAATCTTTATGGAGCAACACCAACATTAGTTTAGGGTAGCCTTACTCATTTAACTACCAGCCTCCTGCTGTTATTTGTTGCTAAAACTCAGTTTATTTCTCTTTGTGTAAGCAATAAATGACAGAAATGAGTTTTGAAGGAGGTGGAATTACAGTTTTGATTGTCTATGAAAGATGTCTTTGTGTTATCGTCAGGAAGGTCAATTACAAAACCAGGAATATTTTCTCCGTTTGTGATGATGCAATACATTGGTTGGAGACATTTAGTGTGAAATTAAGAATGTAAGCTATGCAGAATTTTATTTTTAATGCATTTATTTCCATTTATCGAGGATCATTTTGTCCTGCTATTTTATTAGCCTTACCAAAATAATGTCTCTTGGAAAATGTATTCGATCTTCAAAATTTTCTGCTTTATTTCCTGATTTCTGGTCTTCACCTGATTTGGAATTTTTATAAATAGGTTTCTGTCAGTCGTTAAGTATATTATGAAGAACAATGAAACAACTTAGGATTCTTAAGATCCATAGACATTAAGTTATGTTGAGCTTAGAAAAATCTCAATAACCAAAGTTTTCTGCAAGCGGGTCGATGTCACCAGTTTGTGGTTTTACCTTATCAAAATTCGCTTTTACGCAAGAAAATTGAAAGTTTTGGGAACAATATTAATTAAACTGGTATAAATAAACTTAATTTCAAAACATATGTAGGTCTACAGTGCCTTTAGAAGGGAATGAACATTGATTATCTTAAAAAAATTACATGAACATCAACAAGATTTGATAAATCAAAAAGAGGAATTTATATTTCTGAATGTTAAATACCATGAGTGTATATTAACTTTTTCTTGGTAAATGGCTTTCTGGTCCCATGGAGCCACAATTTCTTCTTCCTGGCATCGTGGGTGTGTATCACTTTTACTTATCGTATTTAAATATGATCCGCTCTAGGCTCTCACGGTAATTAGTCAGGAGATAGGTGCATATTTTGAAGTACTTGCGATTGATTTTCCCTTAAATGGGGACAAAATGCCTTTCCTTTTGAATGCTTCCTATTTTCATTAATAGAGCAGAAAAATCTGGCATTTACAGCGTTCATATTCTATCTCATTTCATCGGGAGTAACTTGTGGCTCCTTTTGCACTTGAAGGCCAAACGATCATTTGGGTGTTTGGTAAGACCATTGTTTCACCAGTAAGATTACTCCTAGATTCCCTAACAGTTTATTGAGACGTACCTATAATAATAATCTCATCACCATAGAATAAATTTAGATTTTTAACAACCTTACTCACTTCGCCCCCTCATTTTTTCATTCCCGAATAACCAAACACAAGATGATAAAAGAAAGAAGAGTAGGTCTTTGTAGAGCATTTTATTATGGGTACAAAAATACAAGTCGTGAGCAAATGCTAAAAACCAATTAGTAAATTAAACGTCATCATTGTTCTATCTTACTTCCAGTTATTTATTTTCTACAATAAAATTATCAGCGTATTTATCAAATCCATTATTTTTTACAACAAAGATATTTAAAATATTTAACTATAAACGGATATCTAAATATTTTATACAATATATATTCTTTTCATATATAATTAATATTTGTATGTATAAATTTTTTGCATTCCTATGCATAATTTTTAGAATATTTGACACATCGCTATTTCCCTTAACATTCATTAAGTTAAAGGCGATAAGAAGAGGATTCGACAAAAGATACACAATTTACCAGCTTGAATTTGAAGAGTGAAAGTTTACCCAGATTGCAGTGACCATTCTCCTCAACATTCATTAAGTTACAGGCGATAAGAAGAGAATTCGACCAAAAGAAACACAATTTCCTAACTTGAATTTGAAGAGGGAAAGTTTAACTGAAATGAAAGAAAGAATGGGAATCGCGATTTTCAACAGACGTTGATGAGGAAGAGGTGTGGTCATAATGCCGCGAAAGTTCTTTACTACCCCTGGTATGGTAAGGAACCTGCATCTTACATGGTATGAATGGTTTTTAAATAGGAAAAATAAGGCCATTAAGGCAAAAATCTTGAAGAAGCAGTCTTCCTCTTTTAGAACTTATAATCGTCATTGTAATTTCCACTTTAACTTTATTTGTTTTAAGCTGATTTTTTCACAGCTTTTGATAATATTTGGTATCTTTTAGGACAAACAACGAAATTACCCAAATATTTTTCATACGATATGAAAAATGTTCAATAATGTAAACATCAAAGCGGTTGGCTAAGGGCAATCATAGGAATTCCTTAATTCGAGGAAAAAGTATCCTCAGGATACTCAACCCTCTTCGGCAGCGCAACTCAAACAAGAAGGCAACCATCCTCATTTCCATAAAGATTATTTTACATTTTTATATAAATTAGATGGATGAAACTCCGCGAGAACAATCACATTATCATTTTCTGTTAAAATAAACACTAACTTATACATAATTCTTAATGAAATTTCTCCTAATAAAGAAATGGATAGTTGCCGAGTCATATGAGTTGCACCCCTGAAGAATGTTGAGAAACTCGAAGAGACCTTTACATCGAATTAAGTAATTCTTATTATTACTCTTAATTAACCAATATATATATATATATATATATATATATATATATATATATATATATATATATATATTACATTTATTATATAGGGAAACATGAACTTACTTTTTTATACTTATATGTAACCTGTATCATACCTAAACGGGGAATGTAGTAAATCACTTACATTTCAAATTATTCTCTACCTATCTATTTTACATATATTCACACATACATAGACACATATATATTATATACATACATTACATGTATATATTTTCATTTTAGAACAAGAAAGCTGAAATTTTCCAAAGGGCTTTTAAATTATTCTTAAGAAGGATTTATATTCGGTGAAGAAAATGGGTTATATAAGAATTATCAGCTCTTTGTTTTTATTACCACTAACTGTTTAATTAAGTCCCAATAGTGGAAAGTGTAAAAGAGATTCTTGAGATATTTTCTCTATTCATGAATTTAATCATTATTTACTAATTGGTCATTGAATTTAGATGAATATTTAAAATTTATTTTAATATTGTGTGTTAGTTCAGAGCGCACAAGCTGGAGTAGAGTAAACACAATTGCATCATCCTCGCAAACACCCCAAATCCTTGCTGTGTCGCGTTGGATTTAAGACTAACTTTCCGACGCCGCACGAAAGCACAAAAAAAAGAAAATAAATAAAAATATAAAAAAACAAAACACTACAAATAGAAAGACAAGAAACAAAAGGACAAGAAACATAGACAGGCGAAACAAAATCAAAATAAACCAAACACAAAAAACAAACGAGCAAGCATCAAACACACATGAAACAAAAGAACAAGAAAAAAACAGGAAATGAGATAAGAAACAAAATAAAAAACTAAAAAAAAACAATAAAAACAAAAATAACAAAACAAAACATCTGAAATACATATGAACCAACTCCAAGCATCCACTGGAACCACGTTTGGGCAAACCAAGAAATCCATATTCCATAAATAGAGGCACAAACTCACATCTGCCTCTACATTCTAGTGCCCTAATCATGCATTTACTCTCCTCTCCTCTACAAAACAAAGCACTGTACCTCATCACGGCATTCACTTTTCCTCTACCCCAATAAACATTCTTCACTTAAAAATAGGCCGCGCCTATTTCTCCACACAGCCTAGATGTGAGTTCTAACCACATCACATACGGATTGCAGTGTCAATGCTTCGGTGCGTTCACTACCCAAATCAAGCAGATCTTTACAAACAACCGCTCCTTTTGTAACCAGAAGTCAGACACAGTTCAACAAATATTCGCAACATAGCAGACACAATTACAACCAAGACAAAACCAACAAATTCAGTCGGCGGAGTTCGTCGAGGCTGCTAGGCTAAGGAATGGGCTTTAAGTTTCGCTCACATAAGTATGTTTAATCGAAGACATAGCAACATTAAGAAATAATTCAAATAATCAAGAAGCAGAATCAATAAAAAAATGATGTTGATGCCAATCCTTGCAAAATCCTGATCGGGATAAATTCATTTCCAAAACTCCACTTACAAAGTGGAACCAAATTAATATTGGGGAGTCTCACTTTAATTCACTCCATATTGAATACAATAATTGAATAGACTAAGGAACAAGGAGGTAAATTATGGTGGCAAAAATTCCTTGTTTATGTAACGTCAGCTGGACTTTTTCCCCTGCTCGTCGAAGCCGTCTAGTCCAAACTCGTCCTCTATCTTCATACTAAGTAGACCACTCTTTCTTTTTTCCCCCTCTTTATCTTCTATCTCTTGCACTACACGAGCGGAAGTTTTTATAAACAGAATTATTTGTTTTCTTTTCGGACTTTACATTGTCCTTGGTCAACAGCACAGCTCTAACTAAGAAATAAGAAATTGATTCCCTTTGTATGTTATTCAAACAATGAAATGAGCATGAACTATTTCATTCTATTGACACCATACATGTTATAATGGTGTATAAATTAGTCATAGACCTTTTTATGGCATCTGACATCCATATTAGTTAAACCACACTTAAAAGACAATTAACTGGTCGCAATGAACAATGGCAATCTAAATCTGCTATTGCAAATAACCAGGTTCCTTACAAGACTTCAAACCAAAGTTTCCTCGACGAGCGTCTCTATGTGTCTCTCTTTCTGTCTAGGGAATAACGCCAGTCAGTAAGAATGATATTATAACCTATATTTAGAGCAATCTTTGACTTG
The DNA here is from genome assembly GCA_963969495.1 of Ceratothoa steindachneri. Lineage (NCBI taxonomy): Eukaryota > Metazoa > Arthropoda > Malacostraca > Isopoda > Cymothoidae > Ceratothoa > Ceratothoa steindachneri. The sequence continues at coordinate 177,766,065 of OZ018318.1, forward strand.
AATTATGATTAAGATGGAACTAATTAATCTCATTATGCGATTCTTCTGCGTGGTTTACAAGTATACTGTGCATACAGTTTACATGCATTAGTTTTTATAATTAGTCGAATAAATATATGTACATAATATCTTATTATGCTCATTTTTATTTATATAGGACTAACCATGCCCATTATATGATTAGTTCCAGCATTTCTTGTCATTTGCTCTTCCATACTTCCGGATGTGAAATTTCTAGCGATTTTGTGGCAATTTCACCCATAGATTTAACCTATTATTTTCACCACGCCAATTAGCTAAACATAGATTGAATAATTAAAATAAAATGGAAAACTTGTTTTCCGGGCACTGTATAATGAACAATTACAATTATGGTTTCCTGGGGTGAGTGTACGGGGTGGAATGCGGATGAGACACAACGAAAATTTCGGAAAGTTTCCAAAACTTTCTTTGTCACGTGATGAGATAATTGTCAAATATTCACAGTTCTCATAAACTATAATTTACAAATTATATAACTTTAAATGAGTTCAAATACGAATTGCCTCAGTTTTGTCTCATTGAAATCCAAAAAAATAAATTGTGTTTCAATTTATATAGCTTAGCATCTATATATACAGTCATTTCAAATGGGATCTGTACACTTCGGTTTTGATTTTTACACTGTACACATACACACAAAAGATAATTTTTACTGAAAGAGTGAGGGATTCTTACGAAAGACGGGTATGTCCTCGCTGCAGTATCATACTGAACTCTCTCGCTTGTTTTCAACGTCGCCATCCTCTCTCTGGTGGTCACACGGTGCCCGTAGAAGAGAACGACCGACTGACTCCTTATGGGAATTGGATCCTCCACTACGGCCGGGCATGCTTGGAAGTGAGGAGTCGAGTTGTGGCTCCTGCAGAAGGTGTGAGCAGGTGGGAGAAAACCCCCGAGCATGAGCCATCTCGCCTCGGGCGTCCCGCGGATCATAAGGAAGGTCAAGACTTGCCTGACTATGGGCATTTCTAAGGGAAATTACTTGCTGCCCTCTGGAACCTCTAGATCCCAGAGTAGCGTAGACAGTGGGAACGTCAGTGTGAATTTGGGCCTGCACTAGTGAAGGCGTAATTGTTTGGCGAGGAGAGCCGATTGAGCCGAATTCCTGTGGCTGTTTGGGAGAAAAATAATATTTTATAATTTTCACTGCAATGTTTAACTTAATCAGTTATAAACCAAATGCAATAAATATTAAAGTTCTCTTATTGGTATAAAAGACTGCAGATTATTTAATATCTCATTTCAGTTTTACGAGAGACATCAATATAAGTGTCAGCGACAATAAATGGATCCTCACGACCGATCAGAGGTACACTGGCAACAAAGAATGAACATTTGTTCATCTGTTCTTCTCAACTAAAATTAAAAACCATTTCTGTTTCTGATAGTTTCTGACAAGAAATGATATGAGTGTTATGTACACTAATATCAAAAGTTTAAGACAATGTATTTATCCTTGTGGTAATTCAATCGTCAGGGCCGGAACAGGAGCCTTTTCTACAGAAGAACCTTTAGTAAAAGAGTGTGGGAATCATACTCCGGCCAGAGAGGTTTTCTATGCTCAGCATTAATCAATAGAAAATTGATCTTTCATCAATACAACACGCCTTCTCGTATCGCAAGAGACACCATTCCTAACCTTTAATAATTTCAATTGAGAACTAATTACTCAGACTACTAACTGAACCGACTAACCGCCATAGGATTACTATCTGGTTAGGCGTTTACAGATACAACGCTATAGAACTTTTCCAAACAAATTCAAGCGAAATAAATAAATATGATATTAAAAAATTAGTTAAAAGATGGAAAATATGCTTTATTAGAAAATGGTAAAAGATATATTACTTATTAAATTACTAAGTAAATATATATATATATATATATATATATATATATATATATATATATATATATATATATATATATAACATCAAAGAGTTGTTGGATAAGATAACGATAAAGATGGAAAAACTACAGCCTTTATTATCGGTTGAACTAATAACACTTAGATACCACGAAATACAGGAATACAACCAATGAGCACCATTGTAAACTACACCTACTCATTAAATGCAACACCAAAACATATTACAATCATCACATTCCCTAAACCCAACAAAATCCTACAATAACCTTCTCACAACTAGCATTACTCTCCTCTGTATACCTACCATAGTTATAAAGCCTCTCATCCTAAACCATTTTCCTCCACACATTGACTTATCACATATATACACACAACAAAGAAAATACACAGCAACCTTCCCTGTTCCACCCTCTTAAAACACTACAAACCCGATTCACCCAAAACACTCTCCAAGGAGCCTCAGACCCAACCCCATATACTTTCTTCACCAATTATACTTTGGAGCACCAATAAAACCCTTACTTAACCGTAAACAACACCCCTTTATCATAATTATAATCCGATGACAAAATTGGTTAAATGAATAACGTTGTGTCATTAAAATCTATTTCGTAATAACTTTTTAAAAAATAAATGATTGAAACTTTTTCAATTTCGGTTGGTTTTCTAACAAAAATGAAGCGATATTAGTTAAGATATCATCGGAAACTGGTCTCAACATGTCCAAAGGAGTAGAAGCATTCCTGAGGAATAAGGGACATCATTCTAAATATTGACTGCGCGGATCAATTGACTGTATTTTTTTAAGGAAATGAGTTTGGGGTTAAATATTTATAAAGTTTTCCAATTATGATACAAACATACTCATTTAAATTGCATTGTGTAATTAGTTATATTAATTTTATTATATTAAGCTATTTCTTTTTTAGCCGAATTTGAATAAAATACATAGATCTGTGGGATAAATATAACAAAATATAGGAAATATTACTTTTAGTAAAAAAATTATTATTTTCTATGTATTATTTGATGTGTAATACATATATGACGCCAGGAATATATCTTATAAAATTAGGACAAATCTAGAAACTCCGATTGTATTTTTAAAAACACTTTACATGAATACTTTTACTGCATTTTTCACATCATGTTGTTGTTTTTGTGTGACATTAAGCACAACGCATCAGTTTTTCCTGTTGAATTACCCAGTGAGCATGTTTCTCAAACCTGCAGCAATCTTCCTTCTTTTTAGGAGTTTTTTCTGACCTTGTTATGGTGTGTCGCATTATCTCACTAAATAAAATCTAACCACACTTCTACTAAAAATTTAAAAAGTCCATAGCATTACTTCCTGAGCATATCTTATGTAGTTTAAAAGCATTATTTGAGGCCAAATCGTTCATATACGTTAATAAAGAGAAGTACCTCTGCTTTCCTTTGTTGCCAATTCGATATTTTGGTATGTTTTGGTCTATCCTAACAACACTTCCTATGCGTGCACTATAAATCTTTACTAAGTAAGTATCAGAGGGAGAGAAAACGCGCGTGCTCGTCACTTTCAAGGAGAAAGAGAGGACACACCTGGTAGACCCTTTTAATCCTCGCTGACGAGGTGCAAAAGCGCGAAGGTCGTGACGGGGATTACCCTGCGATGTCAGAAATCAGGAAAAGACCACATTGACCGGCGAAGCGTCTGTCCATTGGGACCCTCTCCGTTTAGGCGCGGGGAAAAGGCCCTGCGTTTGACGCTGGAATTGGACAGTAGTAAGTAACCGCCTTTGTCCCAAGTATTTGCAAGTATCTCCCATCGTCCCGTACCCGTTATTTCCGCGTGAACCCTGTAAGAACCCGTCAAACTTCGTGTATTCTCTAGAGTTTGTGAGATTCAACTCCCTACTCGTTGGTTCTCGTTACCTCAACCAGACGTGTCAAGTTCTCGAATCGGTATTCTAAACCCGAAGGCCCGATCTGAGTTCATCTCGCGTAATAGTGGTTTGTCAAGAGGCTATTGTTGTGGACTCTACGTCGTCTCTAACAAGGCAGGACTACTCCCTCGGCCCAAATCTTCGAGGTAAGCGCAACGCGTAATTCTCTTGTGCAAACCCTCCCCCACCCTTTAAGTCTCCGTTATTTCGCTTCGCGTGCGCTTGAAGTCGTTTAAGCTTCCCATTTGTCATTGTCCGTTTGTGTGTACGGCGGCCGATCCTGCCCAGGTATCTCTTTAAAACTGAGATTCGTGTAAGTGTCTTACGATTATAAACCTTAACTAAAACCCCTTTAATTTTTTAAATATATTATCTGCATAGTAGTAAAGTATATTTTTGTACTCCGTTTCTATTTCACCAGACTAATCCGTTCATACGCCGCTCTGCCTAGGGTTAAGGATTTTTAAAAGGGTTGGGTTCTAACATCAACTACGAGATATAGTAATATCTATATTATATTAAACTGGTGTAAGGTGTGGGGTCACCCTATAACAGTAAGGTTGATGTATTTTAACAGGCTACTTATTTCAAGAGAAGTAGCGAGAGGCCTGACCTACAGATTCAATTCTTAATATATTTGAGCAAAGGCTCAAAACACTGGTATCATTACAATTGCATATTATTATTTCATTAATGGCATCAGTCCTATATTCACATTTATCCCCTGCTATTATTCATCGTGTCTTTTGTTGGGGTAATGGACACTTCTCTTTCCTGTTATGTCTAATATTACCAGTAGCTTTTATTGGCTTTTTATTTCAGCGCTGACATTAGTTTTACACAACTGAAAAAAATCATTAAAACATAACTAGTTCTTCCCCTAATCCTATTTCAGAATTTAGAACACTTTTTCCCTGATTTGGTTCAAATCAAACCAGATAACCAGGTGTGGTTGTCACACATCAAATCTTTAAACCTAAATGAATTTGCATACCCCGAATGAATTGTTTACAACCATGTTTTCCGAAATACTCGCAAATAGATTCATAAAAGCTATAATATTCTTCTAAGAGAGCATATTAAATGAAATTTTTATTTAGATAATTAATCTGCTAAAGGACTAATTTTAGCAAATTTATCGTTCCTGCTTAGGTTATTATTACTAGCAAAATGAAAATGCAGAAAGATTGATTCAAACCTATCACTTCTTGGTAATTTGGAAACCAGTGTATGATATGTGTCTGATGCACTTTCCCAATACATTCTTTATCTTGGATTACACTAATAGCCTCTGAGCAACAGTATTCCAAAGAAACACTTCATTTCATCATATTTAACATAAAACTAAAATTTGGGGAAAAGCGTACTTATTTGTTACTTGAACGGTAAGATTTATAATCATTTAATCAAAATATAATTCCAAATACTAACAAGGAGTGAGTTGTTTGCGTGAAAGTTCTTCCTTTTGAATATAATCAACTTACCAAAAAAGGGAAATCAGATTTGATATCTCTTTTTGTCTACTGATCTTGGATAGAGTTTTTATCTTTTTTCTTTGAAGTTTTTCAGAATCACCTTCACTAGAGGCAAAGCGCAATGTACTTTCTGACCGAAGTATACATACTTTCTAGGAGGTTATTTATTGTTCGAGGACCATCATCTTCAGCTGACTTTTGATCAGTTAAATTTTCCGTGGCTTTATCAGGTGGAAAAATTGGAATGGTAATCAATTCGGATTTTTTATTCCCAAGTCGAAGGCCTTCACTGGCTAAATCGATAACATTACTTGGTATTTATTTTCAAGATATACTGTAAAATTTTTAAGGCTTCCTTCTTCTGAAATATATATATATAAATATATATATATATATATTATATATATATATATATATATATATATATATATATATATATATATATATATATATATATATATATATATATATCATGGTTCCCAAAATTAATTGCGTATTTTAATGGAATTGAAAACTTTTAAGAAAAATTCTTGTTGAATTATGTTTATAACTGTAAGAGAGAGAAAGTCACCCCTTCCCCTCTAGAAACCAACCTCTACCTAGGCTCCTGAAAGTTGCACCTGCACGGCCAGACAGACCCAAGGAAGTATCGTCCTTTGCCTGAAGCTGTGAGATCCCCGCTTCCGCTGAGGCAGAATATCTATTTCGCGAAAAGTTTGAGAAAGCAGTAGCATACAGCCCCGTCTTGGTTAGCAGTCACGTACAGTTTCGTACGCCCTGCGTCACTTCCTAACGGCTTCCAGCTACGAACGCGATACGTCACTTCTTTAATCACCCTCGCTCCCACCTAAGCCTCCCATTCAAGCCTCCAGTTAATTAAGCTTTACAGGAGTCTCCTCGATAATTGCACTCTCCCATTCGGAGCCTTCTTAATCCACTTCGAGAAAATCTTCGAAATCAACCACTGGTATATTGAGGCAGATGGAGTGGCTTAATTGTTGCACTTGCTAAATTTTCAACTCAGAGATACATTTTTATCACTTCCCACGGAGACAACAATCTATTATTCAACCTTAAATTCGGAATTACTGGTGGCATATAACATGACCTCAGACATTTACCGATCCAAATTCAGATATGCCCACCTTCAGCCAGGCCAAACATACCGTCAGTTTGGATACACCCTCTGCCGTCCCCTTAACTTTTGGCTCAGTGCTTCTAGAATCCCGCCTGACTACGATTCCCTCGTTGACTTGTTCCTAAGAGACAAGGTGTTGGCCGCACTTCCGGAAGTAAACCAGATCTTTTGTAAAAGCTCTGCGGTGCCTCACATTCAAGGAGTGCAAAGAAGAGGCCGATATTTATTCAGCAAGCTCCACCCTGTTTCCGAAAGAAGGGAAGAAAACGACTGCCATTTACGCAAATCCAAAGCCAAACAAAGGTAAATTCTTACCATAAAATTGAAACAAGTTTGCAAAGGTAACTGGGCCGTCGATGCCGAAACTACTTTTTTTGTCTGAACATCGGGATGTAAGACTGTTCTTTTCAGCCCTTCCCCCCTTACGTCATCTTTCCCCAGTAGACCTATAATTTGTTTTTCCTGTTGTGTGGAGTGTCACGATAAAACGAACTGCCCTCAGAAAATTCAGTTCAGGAATAACTCTTCTCGCCAAGTAAACCAGATCTTTGCCACGTCTGTGCCTCGGTCAACACCATCGGAATCTTCTTCTCCCTCGACAACCTCAAGTCCCGCGACCACTAAGTAAACCTCTTGTTGTGAGCATTTAAGTTTGAATCCGGAACTATTAATGGCTGCCTTGTCTCCACTCTTGTCAGGCATACCGGGAGCACCTGTATAGTGGTGTCAGACAAGCTGCTTCCCCCAGTGCACGCGGACCATATTAAATTCACCATCGTGCACAAATACTTGGGACACACCATTCGATTCACATCGTTAAGTGCTGCATCGATTGGGCCTACTTCACTGGCTGAGCAGAAGTAGTAGCAGCCCCTATTAAATTTTGCGCCTTCCTTATTAGCCAGTGCTAATGAGTCTCCCCCAACTGCGTGGAAAGCGAGCCGTTACATCGCCCCCCCCTCCGACTTCAGCCTTTTTGAAATTTCCGCGCGGTTACTGAAAAATTCGCACCGAGAAATGACGCTGTGATTCAAGGCTATCTTCCCGCAGTCTTAATCTCCCCCCTTCCCCCCCTGAGTCGGGAGATTATTCGTCTATTTGTAGGTTTGCCTCATGACAACTTTAATAGCTCCAGCCGCTGGTCGTTCCTCCAGACCTGCTCAACCTGGCTTCATACACTTTCCCGTAAGGAAACGGTATGTTGCTCCGGCCGATAATGAAGGTTCGAGAATGTCCTTCTCCCTCTCCGTTTTGGAGAAATCCAGGTATATATGCGCCCTCTTAAGGATTGCCCCCAGATTCGGTTAGACGAAGCTTGCCCAAACGGAGGTACACTTAAAAGACGCTCTCGCCCGAGAAGTGTTTCTCAACCTCCTTCGGATCAAAGATTGGAGAAGCCGTCCTCCAAAGTTCTTCTGGTGACCCTGTTGAGGACAAGACGCCCAATAGCTCTCTCAACATTAGTTTGGAGAAGTCCCCCCCTCCCCCCGTTTGAGGTTCGTTCGGTGACCTCTTGAGGAAAAGAGGCCCACATCTCACTAAGTCAGAGCTTGGAGAACGTAGCATCACCCTCTTCGAGTTCCCGTCTACAACCGTGAGTAATCAAGGTCACCAAGCCCTTCCCCCACCAATTTCGCCCCGCTTAACTCTCGAGGTACAAATAAATTGAATTTCTCACCCCCCTAAATCTCCCATTATAATCATTTATCCAATCAGTATTCGGAACCTAATTCCGTCTTATTCGTGTATATATATATATATATATATATATATATATATATATATATATATATATATATATATATATATATATATATAATATATATATATATATTGTGTATATTTTATCTAGTGTACAGTGGAACCTCGGTTCTCGAACGGCTCTCTTTTCGAACAAATCGGTTGTCGAACAAAATTTTGAACTAAAAATTGCCCCAGTTGTCGTGCCAAAAATCGGTTGCCGAACAAGCCAACATTACAACGTGGGCAGCACATAACCACTGAGTGACTAAGCGTGTGGTGTCAAGCTTGTCTCAGCCCGCGCTCGGAGTATACACGCTAAGAACTGTTATTTAATTTTGCCGGTACAGGTTGAAGATCCCAAATCCGGCTTCCTCGAGACCAAGGCCGTGGCGGATTTTTTATTTTTCTGCATTTGGATCACTAATTCCTAGGCCTACTTAAATTTAAAAAAATTATTTAACCCTCAATATACCCCTATAAAATATCCGTTTACGTAATTTGTTGCATTTCCATCGATAATTTCTAGTCGAAATTATCGATTAAAAAAATTAGCCCAAATTTTAGCGAATATCCTGGGAACTAATCTTCCGATTTGAACGAATCCAAGGTCATTCGAAAGAGGAAGAAACTTTTACATCATTTATATACAGCTTAGTAATGCTGTCCCATAATCCTGGTTTTTATTCATGGTTTTATGTTTGGGGGGTTTTCTGCGATATCTCGCCAAAAAAAACGCTGAAGGAAGCAATTGGAAATTTTATATTTTTGGATATAACGCTTATTTTCGACCCGAGCAACCAAGCAATGGATAATCTGTTATAGACCCTTAGAAGGCATATTTGAATCTCTATTTAATTATAAATCCCTTACGTGTCCGGTGAAACTTTCCGGGGAAAAATTAGGCTTAAGTCGGACTGGGCGCTAAAATGTTCGACTCGATTTTTGAGATTCGAGGCAAAGTTTGTCCTGTAAAGTAAAAATAAATTTTAGAGTATTACATATCATTAGACGCGGGGCGAGTGGAAAATCAACCATTTCCTAAAGATTACCAAAGTTATTAATGGGGAACATCGCTCGAGGGCCCAAAATCGAGAAAACGACCCTTACCCGGTAGACATATTTAAATATAAAATCGCTACTACTTGTCATACGGAAAAAATTCAGATATTAATTTGAAGGTTATATGATGTACCATACGCACGAACCGGAAATTTAGGACAAACGTACTGTTGTAAAAGTTTGAATAGGCAATCATTTGGCGTCCAGGGACGGATTAATCCATTTTACATTGATTCCTATATGGAAAATTGTTTCAGTTTTCCAACTTTTCGGTTCTAGAACGGCCTTCAGAAACGAATTAAATTCGAAAACCGAGGTTCCACTGTATATTAAAATCTATTTTTGTCATTGTGTTTGGAATATTCCTTGGTCACGCAGCTGCAGCTAACTATTCAAATCGTACTCTTAGAAAAATAACCTTTGTTGCCTTGCTTAGCCAACCTTAGAGCCTGTATGCGTATATCCCAGTACACTTGGTCATACTTAGACACACACGAGGAAACAAGCCTATTTTGAGGCCATTTTAGCTACACGAAGACCAAGCAGAAGATCTTCAAATATTTTTATTGCTTAGGTGCCCATGAAGAAATCCTCCGCTACTGCAGGTCTTGCGATATATGCTAAAAGACTTCCATCAAAGGACTAGTTAATTCCGCATTATTGCAAAGAGGATCTCTAAACTCAGAACCATGTTGCAATTGATCTCATCGATCCGATATACCCCCCGTCGAGTGAAGTATACATTCATGTGTGGACTTTAGTGGATTTTGCCACCGTTTCCCCGATGCCGTGCCGTTAAAGAAAAATTGGAGTACTTTTGTTTATATTCCTCAAGAATTCTTGTAGTTTTGTGTAATACCTTATAAGAATATGTGCCAATATGTGTTTTAATTATTGTGTATAAATTTTAATGAGTTATTCTGTTAGTATGTACCTTTTTTGGGGGGGGTATTGTGGGACTTTTCTATTTTTTTAATATCCTTGTTTGTAAGCCTCTGGTTAACAAGCCTATATTGACCCCGACTATTAATAAATATTTTGTCGGTCTTATTGTATTATTAATGTTGTTGTTATCTTCTTGATGTGTTCAGTAATGGGAATACCGAGCATTTTCCGAGTCCCCTTTATTTGACTTATTTTTCTAAGAGTATCCGGTACCATCCCTTTTGTAATTGTGTCCCTATGGAAAATTTAGCGGTGTAATTACCGTATATTACTCTGACTCACTTCCTTCGGAAGCTCCATGTTCGGAGGGATGGAGATGTCCTAGAGAGAAATGTTTCCCCACCCCCACCCTCCCTAGAACCTAACGTATACCTCCTCATCTTGGTTAGCAGTCACGTAGGCTCTGCTCCACCTCCCAACGGCTTCCAACTACGAAAGCGATACGTCACCTCTCTACTTGCCCTCGCTCGTACCCAAGGCAAGTGTTCTCGCCGACAGGTGATAGACACGGACAGGCATCTATAACTCGATTATCGACTTCTTTCAACGACTGGAGTCCGATAATTGCACTCTCCCATTTTCTCTAGACCAATCACTGTGCATGTTCTCTACGTTTCTCGTATCCGTCGAGTCATTTGTATACTCACCCCCCGATTAGTACCCAGGGGCTCATTTTATTTATTGTCATTTATTTACTTGTGTAATTAATATTTTCTTTGTATATAGTAAAGTTATATATTTTTCTACCACCTGTTTCTCTAACCCACAACCTCTAAGAATTGATTATTTAGGCCAACCGCACTTGACTTTGTTTGTTTATCTCTCGCACTGGGATCTGTATCACGATTCTCACCCTACGACAATAATGTTCAAATTGTGCTCTTCAAAAAATTATATTGTTTAATGTACAGGGTGTCCCAAAGTTTAATTTGTTTTTCAATCCTCTTCAATGCATTTAAAAAATGAAACAGAAGAGCAAATTTTTATTGTGATAGATCGTATCACAGGAGCGAAATTTAATTAAGTACAAGAAGAGTTCCAAAGAAAGTTTAGAAAACCTGGACATACGGACAGAATGTTCCTTTTAGTTGCAAACAAATTTAAAAATTTAGATCCGTATGAGATGAGAAAGGAAGAGGACGGAAAAGATTGACCCCAACAACCTGAATAAATTCCACAATTGTTTAAAAATAAACGAAAAACTTCGGTGAGATAGGCCAAAACAAGAATGCACCGAGTCTTGCCTCCAACACTTATGAAAAAGCCTTATATCAATCATTTACTGCAATCCCTTAATGAAGAAGATTACCCAAATAGAGCATCAAGGTGGGCAGAATTTGTGGGTCAAATTCAAAATGAAAACCTATTAGATAACATCTTATTCAGTGATGACGCGACTTTCCACACGTGTGGTAAAGTTAATCTACACCATTGTCGTATCAAAGCACATGAAAGACCAAGTGGTTTCATGGAATGAAATCACCAAATTTCAAATTTATGGCCCATTCTTTTTTCATCAATCATATGTGACAAGCAATATCTACATTGATATGCTCCAACATTTTTTAGAACCACAGCTCTTTGATCATAGCATTGTTGATGTTGTCGTGTTTAAATAAGATGGTACACCATGTCATTATGCTCTAATTTTACGAGATTACCTGAACAGTCGCTTTCCAAATCAATTGATTCGACGTGGAAGAGCTAGAACTTGGCCTCCACGTTCTCCAGATTTAACTCCCCTGGATTTATTTTGCGTGTGGTTTAATAAAAGAAAAAGTGTAGGAGAAAAAAAAATAGTAAATTTATCTGAACTTAAAGAACGCATACTTTCAGCAGTGCTGGACATAACTGCCGAAATGCTTCACAATGTTATTCACAATGCTACAGATCGATTTGAAATTTGCAGAGATACGGACGGAGCACATGTTGAATAATTAAAATAAAGTTTTTCTTTTCTCGTTTTTGATGAATATTTTTCCTTTCGTGATCATAATAGACCTAGAAAAATAGACGTATTTTTTTAATACAAAGTGTCCCCAAATTAAAATTTGGGGACACTTTGTACATGGAAGACTTGAATTTTGTGCAGAGCATAATTTGGACATGATGAACGTAATTCAACAAGAACTTTTCATAAAAGTTTTCAATTTCATAAAAAGAGGCAGTCAATTTTTGCACACTCAGTATATAAAAAATTCAAAATTACCCTCTATAATATTGCAAAAACTACATATATACGTAGACACAAACTATCCCAAATATATGTAGTTCGAGTTACCCTTCCGTTAAATTTCATTCCCTCCTTATAATACATACGAGGAGTTACAGTATATAAATCTATATATGTAATCTATAAAATAAAATATGCAAGTATCTTTATTAGTTATAATAGTTATCAAGGTAGAATCTTTACGAAGTGTTACACTAAAAAATCTTACACTATTCTATACTGCTAATTCCGGTCGACCTAAATGTAGGACAAAAACTTTCATCATTACATAAAACAAAACATTTAATTTGCGTTACCTCAAACTTTTTAACTTTAGAATATGATGTATTATGGTGATTTAATAATAAACTCCAAGAAAAATAAATATTATGAATTCGTAGTATACATAGATGTTAATAATACGGTGTAAAGAAATAAAAATCTTGATTTCGTGGTAAATTTGAGAGTTAACTAGGTACATCCTTCCTCAAATCCAAAACAACAATGAAAAAAGGTGTTTGCAATCTTGAAAGAAATTTAATCTCGTTTTCTCTAATAGTTTGTTTTTTATGACTATTTTTAGAGGTGGACAACGAGACTCATTGCCTTCAAAATAATTATGAACACAACACTCGGCCAAGGCAAATAAAACACAACCACATTCTATAAACAATTCAGACGCTACCTGTTGGTGTACGTAACCGTTTTAAATATTTTACACTACATGCCAGACCATAAAAATCTAAGCCTAAGAAGAATTACAAGTGTACAGCTACATAGCAACCCACCGACCACTTACACTCTGAAACCAAAGTTATAAAGTTCAAAGATCACCTTGACATGACAGCCAAGCAAATATAGTGCATAGTGTAGTACATTCTACATTACACGGCCACACACCTATAAATACAAAAAAACATTAAAACTCAACCTAACTTATAATACATTAGAGAGAACCTTTAAACTTTCCTGCCTCACTGATTTAAACTATGCACTGACCTCTATTTAATCACTTTCACACAACACTCCGATGCATTAACGTGCCTCTGAGTTCCAACCTTCTAAATCCCCCCTCTCTCTTAAGAACAGAATCCACCTAGCCATGTTAATCTGTGAACATCATAATAACATTCTGGGATACAAGAAAAGGCGTATGTGTCCATCTCGAAGGCCTGTTTATAATTCACCACCGCACCTTATACCAGTTAAAAACATCGGAATACTGAAATATACACCATCACACACAAACCACTAACATAATATCCACTCCGTTTGGTTCTGTAGGAAAATCCGGTGCATGAGATATCTTTTATCAGGGTCAGGATGATGCTCGACCCGAAATATTCTGGATCAACAACAACAATATCATCTATTTATCATTCACATCACTAATTTAAAAACCCCCTCTGGCGCCCTCGAGACCATAGATCTTCAAGGTGCACCTTTAGCCAACTACATAAATGCTTGAGATAGAGTGTAATCTAAAGCTACCCCACCTCATGTCACGCCACGCCTGGCTCAAGCGCACCTTGTGTTATTGCTATCTAAACCATTTTAATAAGATTGTACGCCAAGGCCTCATTGCTATGGATATTATTATCTAAACCTACCAAATCTAAATGAGTGTCAACCGCAATTTATTTCCTCTGTATACGTACTTACATAAATATACATCAATTAGTGCTTAATTCCTCTCTAGGGCTAATACATAGCAACAGGTTCCATACCCATAGAATTTTTTTCGTTTTTATGCCTACTATTTACATAATACACTACATACTCTTTCTCTATTCATGAGTATACATTCTGAAAATTCGTATACGCCTCATTTCTTAAGTTCTATTTATTTCTATTCGTATTCAATAGCAGTGTACCCCACGCGCACTTTTCTACTCTTATCTATAGCTAAAAATTAACAAACTAGCCGACATTCACTCTTCCTTATTTATGTATATACCAAATAAATGCCTCCCTAACCATATTACCTTATCTACGTTCATTTAGACCTAATAAATGTCAGAACTGCCCAATCCATTTTTTATACATACCGAATAACAGCGTAAGCCACAGACGGTTTGCTGCATTTTAATATAGGCTTATTATGAGGCACCGTACGATCCAAGTTTTTTGCCCTGTTCACATCCTCGCTAATCAGTAAGAGTGAACGGCTCCTTGAGAGAAAACATTTCCCTATGCTAAATTTGGCTCCTCTTTTAGTCAGTCTCGGCTGCTCCTGTTCAGTTGGCAGCTTTCTTTAATTATTTGTGAGAAAGGAAACAGAGCTGGTTAAGACGAGATCCTACGACAAAGGGGTAATGAGCAGTTAGATGAGAGAGTATAGGATTCTAAAGTGAGGAAAAAGGATTAGCATGTTTCAAACAATATATACCAAAGGCTAGAGCCGGACCGCAATGCGACAAGCTATAATTTGGAGAGTTATGAATGAAAGAAGTCAAGCCTATCTACAAGTTTGGTTCTTGGCGAGTTACCTGACACGATGAGGTTAGAAGCACTGTATAATTTGTGTTGATGTGAGTGAGAATGAAAATGCGCCAAGTCTTGCAGCGTGCGTTAGATCCTATTATAACCATAAATCTAGAATTGCCTCCCACAGAATAGGGAGAAGCATATTCCTATCGTTCTACTAAAGACTGACAAAAAAGTTCAGGAGAGTTACGCGTTCTACTGAATCCAGTCACTGGAAGTCGTTTACCTAAGCCAAGGGCAATCCAGATATCTTAATTCCCCTAACTCAGCCACTTTCTTTGCAAACCAAATCACAATAATACTAGTAATAATAAAATACATGATAATTATAATATTAATCATCTTCAACAGGTGTACCTCTTTTCTGGCCCCAAATCATTTGCAGACACCCCTAATTACCCACGTGCATCCTCTGTCGGGGAACTTTGCAATATTCTTTAATTACCTGTGGCTTGACGGTTTGCCTCTGCAATATGTGTTGAAGTGGGGGATTGTTGACCTTGTTGAGCGGCGGCGCATGGTGAGGGGAGTAATGATGTGGGGGCACGAGGCCCGCCGTGCTCGCGTGGTACGTCACGATTCCACCCTTCTCCTGAAAGTGCGAAATAAGCTTGTGCGGAGGGGACTCTGCACCTTCGTTTCGGGGCAAATGGCGATAGCACCCCTTTGGAGTGGCGGATGATTTCCCGGCGTAGCATGTAGGTGGTTGAATTAAGGGTCCCGTTACATCCACGTCGACGGATGACATTTGGTCTCCTCGATCAAGGACTTCCTCGGGGCCCAACTGCAAACGAAGGCAGAGATACACTTAAAAATAATGACTTGGTAATCATCGCACATCCATCCACAACATGTCCATTAAATGAATTTTATTTTGAAATCTTGTTTTCTGTCACCTGTTTTGGGATTTGGTACCGAAGCTCGAGCGAGTACCGATTTTCCAATAGCAACTACATAATTAAGGTATCAGATAAAACCAGCCGAATTCCAATCTAGTAGCGCTATCACTTTTTTAATCTTACATAATTAGTTAGATAATTTCTTCCTTAACTTCGGAGGCTTATTTACTTACATAAGACTAAAAGAAGTTAAAGAGAACCAGACATTGCCAAGTGGAGGCTCCTCTATGTCTTAACGGGATCACGGATCCCTAGAGATTGGTTATGCGTATCATTGGTAAGCTCTCTATCATAGCTCTTGAATTTATTCTGCTAAGTTGCACTCATTATCCTGCCCTTAATAAATTTTATCAAGTAACACCCAAGCGTCTTTTAGAGCACTTATTATCTTACCCTCAAGTATTTTAATCAAGTAACACCCAACCATCTTTTGGAGTTCAATCCAGATCTTTGTAAAGAATATAAGTACTTCTTAGTGCCTATCTTGCTAACTATCATAAAATTTTAGTACCCTTTTAGATGGATGTTTAATTTCAGAAATAACAACTACTGCAACAAAGAAAGGAAGAGTAACTAAGGGAAAAATTAAAGAAAACTTTGAATTAATAAAACTGGAATAGAACAAGTTTTACAGCCTCTGATGAATGATAACTTAGCTAAGTTCAAACTGTGACTCAGGGCTGACAAATAGGACTGGAAAGCGCTGAATTCTGAGTTAATCAACTATACTCTGCCTCCAGAATTATGGCTGCAAAAGGAAAATTTAGAGAGAGAGAGAGAATATGAGGGATATAGAGAGCGCTGGAATCCACACCTTCAAAGAGCTCGTTTTCTCTGATCATTCATTCTCTCTCCGAAAGTGACTTGATTAGATCTTGTCTATTAATCTCCATCTTGTTTCTCTTCATTGTATTCTCAATAAGATAAATTGACAAATACATTATAAAAGTCTTGAAAAAAAAGTCAAGTGTGTGTCTCATATTATTAAAATATTGTATTATCATCAGCAATCCTTGAAAACCGTGCAAAAATGTACCTAATTTTCTGTTGAATATCTAGCTGAATGATGCTTATGCAGGGATTCTTCTTAAAATATTTGGTTTTCGCATACGAGGAGAAAGGACTAATTCTGTTTGCTTGTATCTTTGTCTAATAACACTGTGTTTGCTTAAAAGTTGACTTAAAATATTAGGAAATATTAAACTTATATGACTGGTATATTCAACCCTAAAGTTTCAAAGCTTTAGATTTTGAAATGTTTCACAAAAAAACAGAATTTGGACGTTTCCAATGGCTTCGCCCTCAGATTGTTCATAAATACCAAACATCAAACAAGTATTTTTTCGTCCTTATAATAAATTTACAATGAAATCACCATACGTTTTAAAACGGTTCTTTAAATATTAATAATGAAAGCCAAACACTAATTCCTAATAAAGTGTCTAATCTTTATTATTTGCTTGGTGCATCTTCTCATTCTTAGGCATTTTATTACAGAGGAAAGCAAATGTAACAAGACTTTCATTCAGATACTATATATGATCGGAAAGTTTGAGTAGATTATCATTAGTTATTTCAATCATTTCTGCATATTTTATTTTAATTTTTGCCATTTCAAGCTGTTTAATTAGATCTAGATGAATTTGGGCTGCATATATTTGTCTTGTGAGGCAAATCAATATTTCACAAAAAAATGTGGGATTTTGGTCATCGACATATCATAGGTGTCAAATTCACCCCTGTTGCCCAACTTACCTCCTTATACTGTCATCTTAAGCTTGAATGACTGAATAAATATAACGACTATAGAGATATGCATCTGGTTCATATATATATAGGAACACCTTTAAATAACCTGTCACCCAGGTACAGAATGGAATTATGACAATTTCCTTGTAATCTGCTCTAAACGATAAACACCATCACTGAGAATCTCTGTTCGACTTTGAAATAAATTCTACTTTCGTCCTGATTATCCTAAAACATCTGATTTTAATGGCAGATATTGGATATTTTCATGATGCATCACTTTATTGATTTCTATGAAATCAATAAAAAAAGAGTTTTAGCTTGATGATTCTAATTGTTCGTGCGTCAGTCTATCCGCAGTTACCTAAATAAATTCGTAAATGTGGTGTTAACACTCTAATTCTATTACAGGTTTGCCTAAAATTTAGAAAGTTAAAAAACCACACTTTTCTGAATTCACTTTTGTCAATGCTAAACTTAATACAGAAGTGACTAAAACTTGGAGAATCGATATACCATGCCTTTGTAAAGTCACTTAGTTAAGTCTGATGCAATAAAAACTCAAGAACTAGGAATTTATGGGTATTCATTACCAATATAGCAGGACGACCTCGGAGGACCACTTGAACTCCCCCCTTTTCCGAGCAGAAACCACGTGGTGTCAGACAAAATCCTAAGGAAAGACAATAACGAAGATTTTCAAGTAGAAGCCGGTGAGACAAAACCGCCGATTCCTCCTACCATGACCCGCGGACAAATTAATCTCGCGCAAGACGAGCATCTTTTTAAACTCTTATCTGAAAAATAGCTAATCCGTTCGGCCCCACGATTTCCCTTGAGACAACAGCCGTGCCCGGAGGCCTATTAGCAAATTAGCCAGCTAAATATATATATTCATGGTCCCCGTTGCTCGACAGAGACTACAGATCACGTCCCTCGAAGATAACTCCTCCTTTCGTTTCGAGTCGAGCCCCTGAAGTTTAAAGGTCTCGTCGGCTAGATCACCACCGTGAACTTTTGACCATCCTCTATAGGCAAGATCGTGAAGCGGTTTCTTCGAAGAGTTCGTGCAACATACTCCTCTCATCATGTTCAACAGAGTACGTCGTCCCGTCTGAGTACACTCCTCCAAGCATAAGTGTATCTCGCTAATCCGCCCACGAGTAATACCTCTTGCCCCAACCTCACCTCACTCTTCCTTGAGGTAATCGACTTTCATTGCAAGATTTCATGCTGCAAGATCTTCTCATCCCGTTAAATCCGAGTCATAGTTCCGTCACCACCTCCCCCTTCTCCGAGAAGCTAGTCCGCAAGGTAAAGGTCCTTCTGCCCGTTTTTTTTTAAATCTTTCCCTGGGCAGTATTCCCTGCTGTCCATAATTTTTTAAGTACCGAGACTCATTTTCATTTCCATTTCGCATTAGTCCATGGCTAATCTGCTCATTGAAATTGCATAATACTTCAATCTTAACCCATGTATATATTTTTTGTGAATACCTTTTTTTGTAATTAAATCATTTATTTTGGGGTAGTCTCTTTAAATAACCTTTAATGAATCCTGGCATTTTACGAACCCTTTAAGCCCAACCTCGCGCACTTGCTTACGCCCCCTTTTGTTGAACCCCCTATTAAACTGGAGCGATGCCTACCTCTCAACTCTTTATTCACGCGCGGCCTCTCAGCTTTCGGCCGCCTATTTATGCGTCTACGGACCCACCGATTAGGTTGTACATCCATAACTCCTAGAAAACCATATATGTCCACATGTCTTTGATTCCTGTCTCTACATAATCTAATATGGGTATACGGGAAGAAAGATTCAGAAAAAATCATGCATGATTCCTACAGTTTATTGCAATATAGTAAGTTTTAAAAACAGATTGTGATGAAAAGTTAATCGAGTTCCAGGTATTCTATTGTTAATTTAAAACGTAATTTGTGTTATATCCCTAACAGCTTGATGCTTTCCGTTCAGAGTTCTATGTGTCTGTGATACTCTTCAATATCTTGTGATCTTAGTAAAACGTACGATTTAATGGAATAGAGGTTGCATTATTGTTAATTACCTTTGTACTAGCTTCTTATCGTGTTGGATTTCGTATGCCTCTTAACAGAAATCATTACCTAGGAGCAATTATGATTTATTTTAAAAAAGGGATCATAAAGTAACGATTTCACCGGACATATATGTAAATCAAGTATAAAACTGCTTAACTTTGCAGGACTTTGTCCAAGCTTATAGCCTGCTAAACCTATACTGTCTGTGGAGTAGCGCTAGTTAAAAATAAGTCGAATGAGGAATAAATCCTTTATACTCTTATAAACTTGAGGTTTGTGATCATTTAAACAGACTTTTGAGTATGTAGCATGTTTCTTGATCGAAAATTCTACCGGATCAGAAGTTGTGCATCCTAAATTTTTCAGCTAGATATATTTGACACATCTTATTTAAGTTCCTTTGCATATGTATTTTTTGAAAGTTTGGTGAACATGAGACAGATTTTGCCTAATCAAAGTTCAGTGAGATAATAATGACTTTTATGTGCAGAGAACACAAAATAAAAACGAACAAATTTCGATTGAATCAAGCAAGCCAGTTCTTCTTATCTTGTGCGAACAAAATATGACGAAAACCAGAGCTAAACTTTTCCAGTAAGCATTCAACGATATTAAAAAACCACAAGAAATTAGATTATTTCAAAGAGCAGTTCTACTGAAAACGCAATCATTTATCAGTCTTGCGTTTCTCTTTTGTGTTGCCATATTCATCAAACTTCCAATTCTGGCACCATAGCTCTCCAATGCCATTAAGAACAATAACGTTGTAGATACATCGAAAATCACACTGGGAGGTAAAAGGTTAGAGTTGACTCAAAACTTTGTTCACTCCTGTTTCTCTATAAGCGACACAATTCAGAGAAAATTAAACTCGAGATACATGTGGTTCCTTTAGG
Source organism: Ceratothoa steindachneri (assembly GCA_963969495.1). NCBI lineage: Eukaryota > Metazoa > Arthropoda > Malacostraca > Isopoda > Cymothoidae > Ceratothoa > Ceratothoa steindachneri. Next base: position 177,786,562 of record OZ018318.1, read on the forward strand.
GACCTCCACAGCTTGAATCGCATTTAAATTTTGAGAGGAAATGATCGAACGTTCTGTGAGCCTCTTGGACCCCATACAGCACAAGTCACGCAACTCTCATATAATGGGTTGCTTCAGATTCACCGCCAAATCTATAACCTCATATGAGATGTCGAGAAATTAGCTTGGCAACATATAGCGAGAATCTTCCACCTCATTGAGCCTTGCGTTCTCACTTTCATTTCCGATCCTCCTCAAACTCTGTGTTTGCTACCAGCAATAGCTAATGGTATCATAGTGGTTTTTAACATCAACAGCTATCGAACTCGGGTCACAATCAGCCCAGCTTTGGATGCAAGGCGGATATAGTATTGGACTAGAGACCATACTTTTTCTTCTACAACCTCGCTACAAGACTAGGCTTCCTGGTTGATAGAGGTCAAACTGCTTACATTATCTCGAGCTCATAATAGGAAGGAAAAAAAAAGATCGCCAATAGACTTATATCTAAGGAATCATTGGGAAACCAAGTTCGTTCTTCTCCAAAAATTCTTTTACTTAATCCACGTCCCTGAAGAGGCTCGTCTAGCTAATTTTAATAGCAGAAAACCATTACACATCCTTAGGCAAGGATTTTCCTGCTGGATTTCTCATTCATCCTTGATTCGAAAGAATTACCTCTCGAGGACCCTCTATCTGGATTACTTTTTAATACAATAGAAACTCACCAGCATCTGTTGTAAGACTTAGCTCACAAATTACAATGGACAACTTTAAAGCTCTTCGCCTAACAATGTACTCGAACCATAACCTTATCCATGTAATATTCCCCTTTTCTTTCTGATCACGAGTATGAAGTAAAATATACAACCAAATATAATATAAAAAACTAGTAAGCCTCTAAAATCAATTCATTTTCACCTGCAGCTAGATAAAGTAAAATCAATATAGAGAAAATTGCTAAATTCGATAAGGCATATATTAGAAGACAATTTCTTTCCCCATTTCAGTAGGAACTACACTTGATTTCGAAGAAAGATTGCAGCTATACTTCTTTAAACATAATCAATAATTTGGGTAGATAATTTGTCACTTTGACTAACGATTTTGCGCGAAATATTGTTAGAAGAAAAATCCATTCTATGCTTTAATTTTTGAAGAGATTAAAGCAAATATCAGTGGAAATTTGGGGCGTGAAAAGGTCCTTCAGATCTTAAGAATTAATTTTCATACCACTATGTCTTTGACCTTCCTCTCAACCTTTAGTAAGTTTGGTAAATGGAGTTTAGGTGACATTCCCTTTGTCTTCTCCTTCATATAGGACACTCTGTTTTAATCACGCGACCTTGAAACATTATTCACACATAAGAGAATTATTCGGGCATTTATTTACTTTGAATCAAAATTCAGCTGTCATAAATGTCGAAAGCTGTGCGTGTGGAGAAGTTATAATTCATCTTTGTGTCATACGAATTTCCTTGAGAGTTACTATGTCTGAAATCCTTATTCCTAACTTATATGAGTTCTTAAACGAATGACAGTCTCCGTTTCTAATACTCCATATATGACCTTCTTGTTCAATCATATAACCAAGAATCCATATTTCACAGGTGTAATAATTCTTCCAGCTCTTAAACTTTTTGCTTTAATTTTACTGTAAACATGCAGAGAATCAAAATTATCATATGGCTCCTTAACGAACTTCTCACGTTCACACTTAGAAGTATAAAAGCTCCAATGAATTGATCTCAGAGAGAGAACAAGGCATTCATTAGGCTAAAAGCTGCAATCGATTACGATGTTGAGATATATCATTCAATATAAGACGCAAAATTTAGTATTTATTAGAATAAATACGCCAATTTCATCGTAAATGCATTTGAGCGGCTCAATTTTATCAAAGCTCTTCACTGATGGATCTAACAACATAAATCTATTGAAGAGCGTTTTTGCGGACAACTTGAAACTATGACAAAAAACTATCGCAAAAATGAGGGATCTGACGTAAAACGTAACTGAAAACATCGCATTAAAGCTCACAATTCTCTGACTAATGGGTAGTTGGAATTCATTATGCAGTTTGTTATCCTGCTAAAATGGTTGGAACGTCACAGAATATTTAATTATAACGCTAAAAGCCAGAAAATAGCCACTTCGCTTCATAAAATTTGGGTGAATGTTAAAACTAATAAGGGAGACGAGCCTCTCTCCGACACTTAGTCATATCTTTTGTGGTCTTTCGCTTTGGAATTTTGGGTTGTTTTCTTCTTTCTCTCGATTTATTGGGGTTTTATTTTATTTTTAATCTTAATCTTTTAAACTAGACTAAATAAATAAACATTTATTAATGATCACAGCGGCTATGCTGTAGTTGGCGCTCGGCCAAAGAGGGTCTTCCTCTTTCCATATACTTCTTTGGTTGCGGTCAATGAAAACATCACTCTCTATTTAAGTAATAATTTTGACAAATGAAATGGCATTTTAAGAGAATTTTAATGAAAAATTACCTGTCTTTACGCCATTAGGAAAGATTTCCTGCCTACAAAACATATTTTTATTCATTTAGAGCGCATTATGCTCCATTAGATCAAAAATTTGAATAATTAAAGGGTTAAAGTATCTTAGCACTTCCATGGAAACGAGAGAAGAGAGAAAAATAGTGGAGGGTAAGAGAACAAACAGTAAGAGAAAAATTTGTAAAAAAGTTGTATTGGTTCCCATTTTATCTACAGTATTGAGAACTTAATTCCTTAGTGTCTATCTCTTAGAGTATATAGCTAAGGAAGATGGAAAGAAGCTGACAAAAAGTTCCATGAGACAAAGGAAGAATTATTAGAGAGTAATCATTCGTCATCATCTTATGATATTAGAATATGTGTATTTGTATAGAGATAACAAATGATTAAAACCACAATGTAGAATCCAGGGATGATATTAAAATCCAGTAGGAATGTAATACAAATGATAAATGATAAAAGTTGATGCACTATCGCAAGGTTGATGAGGAATTAAACCAGAATACTTGAAGACATATTTATTCCAGAACAGTTTCGATACATCACACAACTTGGTAAACTAGCAACTGAGTAGAAAAGTACAGAGAACTCCATATACACCTCTGACCTGATAGACAAAAATCATGTTACCTGACCTACTCCCCTGTTCGGGCTATACCCAGGGAAGAAATAATTTACTGGCTGATTAGGGCTGAAGGGTTTCACAATTTTGTTTATCTGCTTACATATAAAACGATTAAAAGAAAATTGATCTTCAGATAAATTGAAATGAGGAAGGATGTAATCAAATTTGATTCTACAATTCTTCGTTCGCCATAATTTTTTATTTAAAGAGCAATTTACCTTATTAGAACGTGCAGGCTTATTACAATAGTAATTTTTCCTAGCTGCTAAAAGAGCTGATGTTATCTACCAATCTGGTTAATACAGTTCTGAAAAAATAGTCCTGATTGAAACAATTTATTCGTCTAAGTAAGAAAGATGACATATTCTATATGCTCTAAGAAACAGGATAGATATTACAGATATAACATTATCCCTTTACAGGTAGAGAACTCACTCAAATGCATATATACATTATTTTTCCTGCCATGATAATACTGTTAAAAAATCTGTAATATCTATCCTATTTCTTAGAGCATATAGAATATGTCATCCTTCTTATTTATACTAAGAAATTGTTAATATTTGGATTATTTTTTCAGAACTGTATTACCCAGATTAGGGTAGAACATCAGCTCATTTTGCAGCTAGGAAAACTTACTATTGTAATAATCCTGGACTTTCTAATGTCTACAGTATATGTTTAAAATTGCCATCTAATGACAAACAAAATAAATTAAAGCACTTATTTCAGTAAACAGGAATTATAGTAGTTTTTAAATATAATAATTCTATAAACCAAATGATGATTTCAAGGAATTCAAAATATCAACAGGATAAAGAGGTATATGTAATTCCATGTAAAGATTGTGCAAACGTTTCTGTAGGTGAAACGGGGAAAAATTTGGATAAGAGATTGTATGAACATAAGAGGGACATCAAAGCTGGCAATGAAAGTAGTGAATTATTTTGTCATGTCAGAGATTTTAATCGTTCTATCGATTTTCAAGGAAGTATATTGGTCTTTAAATAAAAAAAATATATCAAAGGAAGAATTTTAGAATCAGGTTTAATCACATCCATTCCTAATTTAAATTTATCTGGAGGTCAATTTTCTTTTAGTAGTTTGATATGTAAGCAGATAAATTTTTTTTTAAATTGCCTAGCCCTAATCAGGCCTGGGATTAGCCCGAGCAGGGAAGTTGGTCAGATAAACATGATCTTTGTCGATCAGGTGTATATGGACTTCTCTATAATTTTCTACTCAGCTTCCAGTTAACAAGGGTGTGTGATACACACAGGAATTGTAGTTTAATTCCTCACAAATGATAAAGTTATTTTATGGAAACCTGTATAATTTCTGGAATGCATAAGTATGTTCTGTTCAATTTACTCTTAATATTAGATAGAGGCATATGAAGCAATTAAACACTAAAGTCATTGCAACAGTGCGCATGAGATTCATGTCATCTAATACGAAATTTCACATCTTTTCTCTTTTTCTCCAGGTCACGGCAGTCGCGATATTGCATTTTTCTAAATAACATCTTAATTTCTGGCAAAATTCTTAAGCATTTGCCGACACAATAAGATATCCCTTTTTATATATAATATTGGTGCTTTCTATGAAGGAAGATAAGTGTCAAACAAAATAAGAGATGTTAGCACAAAATCTATTATTGTTATTATAAACACGGGTTGGTATTACAGAGTTTTTTAGAGTTGTGAGAAGATTAGAATAGCTAACCTAACTCAAACCATAAACTCAATTTATTGAAAGATTCCGGCGATAAATCATGTCAAAAAAACATTTTTCCTTTGAGTACAAGATTTCGTTTTATGAGTGTTAGGGGGGGGGGGTCAGTTAAATATTGTCACTCTCTTGTAACTTTACAAATTGACTCAAAAACCATAAAATTATCCATTTTAAAAGTATAATTAGCACGTCTCTTTTCTCTTCCATTAGTAACATCTTTAACAGCATGTATCTTCCTCCCCACGCTTCTTGCCCACACATCTATGTACGAGCCAGTCCTAGACCGACTCTCAACTTGGCCAAAGAACCTGCATCTTGGGAGCGACTTCATTTCTCACAACTCGACCTTGCCGAAATCTCAAAATAAACATATATGATTCATATGCATTCTAGAACACACAAAGCTAATCACTCCAACCGACACCCCCTTTAAAAATTACGCCCAATACACACCTCCCTTCACATCGTTCTTTGAACCAAAACATCATGTGTCCCTCCCCCTTCAATTATCTTTAAAATACGGAATACCAAGGAAACAAAGAACCTACAAGGCACTCAAGGTTAGTTCCAGAAATATAGTAAAGGGTGTAAATCATAGTCGAAGGATGGGTAAGAGGAAGAAAAGATAAGGAAAATGAATTCGTTTAACGACAATAGTTTCCTTAAATTTCTAAGTAATACTTATTGATTGATTCTGAAACCTCTTTTCTCCAGTTCTTTCAACGAAGTTCCCAGGCAGCTATTCTAAGCATGTGTCGTTTTATAGGAAAAGAAATAGTGTACTATCGCTTGGCTAGCTCTTTGAAATCGTTATTTTAATTAACCAGATATAACCGATAACTAAACTTTGTCTAATTAAGGTTAAGACCTATTAAAATTTTATAGTAAATTAAGATAATTTCTTATATAAACTTGTTCAAACAGTTGATCCTTCTCTCCGTAACTGCGAAAATATCAAAATCTAACGATGGACCTAAGACTTTCCATTCATTGATGATCTTCTTCAAATTCCGCGCGTTTACCGGTATATTAAAAAAAATAATTCGTGATATGTTCCCAGAAATTCGATTGTGTGCATAATTATTACATTGTTACTAAGAGTTATTTTATTTTGCTTGAGAACCTTTGAAAGACTCGTCGAACGATCAGAGCATTAATGAAAAGTCTTTCTAGTCTTAATACACCTACTCCATTCAAGAACTGCTCGTTCGCTCATAAGTATTCTGTGGCGTAATACTCGTTCCATAAATTGATAAAGCGCACTTTTTCTTCCGGATATAATACCATAAAAGAATCTCTAATATATGAAGTTCTTCCATAGATAAAATTGGCCGTTCCTACTCTCATAGTAATACTTACGAACGCTAATTTCATAATGTTCTCCTTCATCCTTATCAGAGATTGACGTTACTGTTACAAGAGTTCTTTGGAACTCGTAAACTACTTATTACTTCTAACATGAGCACTATATACCATGCTTACTATAAATCCATTCGTGAAATCGTCCACTCTGTCAACTCACCCTCAAAAATTGACTCACCTACAGGCTGAAGATTGAACTCAGCCTCATCTAGGCCAGAACTAAGAACTTATTTATCATTAGTACTAACAATTTTGTCTATGAAGATCACGCTACAGCTCTCAGGGAAGCTAAACGAGCACGTTACCATCAGTATTCATTAGTCCATACCACAATCAACTATTCGCACTTAAATAATAAACACAAATATTATCAGCAAATAAAAAATAAAAACAAGGTAATAAGCAACGAATGATGATATAAAAATCTTTATCTTCTCACTTTATTTATTCTAATGACTTCTACATTTCCTTCTCTCCTACATTCCTTACTATTTGTTTAATCTCAATATCTAGAAAATGGTAATGTCCTATGGAATAATATGTGTAGAAAGCCGCAAAAAATCGTCTTTTCCATTGGAATCCAATTTCTGGTTATTTTATTGAGGTGAAGTGAAGCCAAATACGCTTCCACGTAGTATGACCATGTAGTACAAGGGTTAATTCTTCCCATAAAACATGCACATGAAAAGGGAGAAATATAAAATACAAAGAACATTATAATCGGTTCTTATATTGGGTTGAGGAATAAGTTCTTTCGGTTTTATCAAATTTATTCATTACCATTTACAATTTTCGAAAAACTTAATTTTTAATTGATAACAATATGCAATTTAATCAATAATGTATTCTCCGGTGTTATTTACGACTTCTTCCCAATGTTCAACTAGTTTTTCGATGCCTCTGCAATAAAAATCTTTGGATTTTGACTCGAAGAATTAGTCTAACTAGGTTCTTAATTCCACATCAGTATTGAACGAAACGCCGCGAAAATTGTTTGAGAGCGGTCGGAGCAGATGGAAATCCGATGGAGCCAACCAAGTCTGGCCAATATGGAGGATGCAGAAGGATTTTCCAATTAAGCGTTTGAATGGCGTTTTTTGTCATATTGGAAATGTGAGGACGAGCATTGTCATGTTGCAGAAGGACTCCATAACGTCGAAGAGGTCGCTTTTCATGAATAGCTTCGGCGAGTCGATACATTTGTTGAACGTAGAGTTCTGCATTGACAATCTCGTTGTTCACAAGGAGCAAATAAAAAAGGATGCCGCCTTCGAAATCCCACCACACACACAGCATCGTCTTTCGTGGATAAAGTCCTTGCTTTAATCGCGAAAGTGTTTTTTTTATTGGGGCTGAGCCATTGTTTACGCTGGTTCATGTTGACATAAACACCACTTTTCGGCGCCAGTGATGATGCGGTGAAGGAAATATGTTCCTTATATCCACGAGTAGCCTTGTGACGAGCAAACAAACTTGCGGCAATCGTAGAGCGTTGGAGTTAGTTGCTTTCACTCAAAGCGTGCGGAACCCATGCACTGAGTTTTTTAACTTTCTCCCTCGAATGAAGGTGATTTACTACAGTCTTCTCACCTAGTCGATTGACGAGGATTTTCATGAAAAAGGTCGTTCAATTGATCTTCATCCAACTTAATGGGGCGACCAGAACGTTCTTAGTTATTAAGATTGAAAAGACCGTTTTTGAAACGTAAAAACCACCATTGATTTTTCCTTTCTGATAAAGCATTTTCTCCATACACAGCACAAATATCGTGACGAGCTTTAGGTGCGTTTGCATTGTTCCCGTCTGGATTGAAAGAAAATAACAACAAGTGTCGAAAATGGGCCTTTCTTTCAACTTGACATTACATTTTGAGGGTACAGAACAAAAGTTAAATTAACACAACTTTTAAATAAACCGCAATGACTTATTACTCAACTTCAAGACGTAGCCTAAGCAAAAGCCTAAGAGACGTAGCCTAGCCTTTGCAAATTTTGCTCTCATTATTTATTATTGTTTCTTAATATGTGCACAAATCACGTCAACAAAACTTAAATCAACACAACATTAAAAAAAACGCAAGGACTTATTCCTCAACCTAATAGATACCAGACGTAACCCAACCTTTGCAAATTTTGCTCTCATTATTTATTATTGTTTCTTAATATGTGCACAAATCACGTCAAAAAAACTTAAATCAACACAACATTAAAAATAACGCAATAACTTATTCCTCAACCTAATTTCAATGAGTTGTTACCTTCATATTGCATTGGGCACGCCTGGGGTACGCTCTTCATCCAAGTTACCCTCTCCAATTGACAAAATTAACTGCCCTAAAACAACTGTATCAATTGGGTATTTTAACCTCCACTTATACCGTCGTCTTACTCGTGATCTCTTCCACCCACCCGTGGGGGAATTCTATATCTCAAGAGTAAAGTAAACTCCAATGTACTCAGTGATGTTATGCGGATGAAAAACATCCTCTCAGGAATGCCTGATGCAGTGTCAAGGTGGTAACTAATTTCTACATATAATAGCTGCATACCATCATTCATGGCTGTTTAATTTACTAAACATTATAAATAAAATTTGCATCCCTCTTTTTATATTCCTTTTGTAAAAAGATATCCATGCATGTATGTATATGTCGTAGAATACTTGTAGCGCAAGGAACATAATGATCAAATTGAGGATGCAAAGCTTGAAATACTTATTTCGCTGTCCTTCCTTAAAGATATTGACAGTCTGATATCAGACTCAAGAATGGTTGACCTGGAGCTTCTCCGCTCTATTTATAGCTACTATGCTGCTGGTAATGTAATAACTCTCAAATTCTCCATCTCTTACAATGAGATTAGTAATGTAGAAGAGGCAGCAAGGAAAGGATGGAATATGAGTGGAGCTATAAGCTGGTATAAATGAGGCAATATGAAGAGAGGAATAAAGAAACCAGTCGAGTATAAGGGAAGTACAAGAAGAATCAATTGAACATAAGCAGATAGGTAGGAATTACCCCAAAAAATGAATGAAATATACAAACTAGGTGATTTTCTATCGCAGGAGGTGGTAACAAGGACTAACGCTAATATGTCAGTTAAGGGCAGCCGAAACCTGACTCCCCTGCTCTGATTAACTCTTAGCTCTTTTTAGTACTGGCTTGAGTTACGAATCATGCGCCTAACAACCTTCATGTCGTTAAATGGGGCTGGGGCAAAGGGACGAGACCCTTGACAGGCGATCTTTCATTCGGACGGCTCTTGGATGCTCTTCAGCCCACGTCAGGTGTTTAGGTAATGTTTGAGAGGCATATCTGGTCGCTTATCAACCAAACTGGAATTCCTAGACCTAATCCGACTTCTCCTACTCAAGAAGGCTTTCATAACTCTTCAAGTGGTCGAGTTAATTTTCTACTCGTCACAGTGATAAAATAGCATGAGTAATGGTCGTCCGTAAATTTTGCATTTAAACGCTTTTCCTCCGTAAATCGCATCCTAGAATCGTTGCAATGATTTACGTATCTCTTGAAAAACCTAACCTCGCACCATTTGTAATTCAGGGATGAAGGCTCTTGAATTCAGAGATACAGTCTGTTCAAGTCATGTTCCTGTAGACCCTTGTTCGGAGGCTACCCGCTACACCTCAAAGAAATAGGACGACCAAAATAGTTGATGATTAATTCTCTTCTTGCTTCATTGTGGACCCAATTTCAGGGTTGCTGGGGATTTGGGAGTCTAGTTGTTTCCTTGGGTCGAGGAGAAAAAAGGTGGTTTCAGCGTAGTTAAATCACATAATCCACCTCACCCAGCCAAATTGTAGGTGAGATATGATATATTTGACAAAAAATAAATGCTATGTCCTTAGCATTTCGGGGGAATGCAAAAGTGGCAAGTGTACCAACTTTGAATTAGCTAATCCTTCATTTTTTATTTATAATAATAGTAAACTTTTCTTTATTATTTCGCAGTTTACATGAAATTCGTTAGAGTTTTATCGATATATGTACCAAAGTTAGATTCAGATTAGCTCTTACATTGCCAAACTACTACCACACACCGAAAAATTAAGACAACATTGAAAAGAGTATTAATGACCATTCCTTCACATGCCTTACTTAGTCTGCTAGTGGAGCAAAGGAATGTAGTAATCAAAATGAGTGAAAGTAATATAAAAATAAATTTATACGAATATTGTATTGCTGTACTTATTTTTATTTTATGGGTAATAGACAAATTAGTCTTTTTTTCGCCCTTGTTAAATATTCTCATTTGTGCGTAAGGGAACTTAAGTATTATGGTTTCTACCAAAATAATAATATAGAGTTTTAAGCAATTTATTGAAGTAGTTTAAAGCGTATTTCGGATAAATTCAGAAGTCGCAGGTTTTATTTACAGGTGGAAATATTAGTGGCAATTTTAGATTGAGAATTTGTGGAATTTATTTTAAGTCTGCTTAACCCCGTTTAATTTTCCTTCGAACCATTAAATTTCAAGTCGGGATTGAGGTTACCGAAACCTTTCAGGTAATGAGGATTCTGCATTATTGTGTTCATATTTCATTTCTTATCGATATGCCTCTAAATAATCCCAAATCCTCCGGTTTATCTTTCAATCTCATAGGTCATTAGTAGGGCTACGTTTGCCCGCCCCCTTCCTTACACCCCCTAATTATTGACTGAGGAAAATGGAGTCGTGGCCTTACCTGATGTTGCCGTTTATCGCAAGCTAATGTGACGTCGGAATGCCTGGCGTGGAAGAGCATGGAGCCGGAAGAGGTTTGGAAATGAGTATGAGAGTTGTCCTCGTTATCTGGTGTCTCCGCTGCATCCGCCGCCCTAGACGTTCTCATTTTGTAGCGAATGAGTAGCACACTGATGGCTGTGATAAAAGGGACCCCTACCCCGATGCCCGCTATCAGAGGAATGATGCCAGCCATATTCCACTTCCAGATTCCGCCAGCTTGCTGCATCCTCTTGGTGCTGACCCCATCAAGGTTGTCCTCATTTGACGGACTCGATGGTTCTATAACTCCCGGCTTTTGCTCTTCGTTTTTTCGCACCTCCAACTCGGAAGGACCTAGGGGAAAGATAAGTGGATAAACGTGAGAATTAAGCAAACGCTTTTAATTTAAATGGAGAACAAATGAAATTAAAGGATATAAAATTCATAAAAAACAACTGTTTCACAGGTTTTAAATTGTGTTAATCCTTTAAAACCTTCAGAACGCTCCCGATTTTTGGAACATTAGGAGCGACCGTGGCGAAGGATTCTTAGTATCTTTCCCTCATACATACGAGTATGTCTGGTACATTTTACATACCCAACATCTATGAAAGAAATCAAAGGCCTTTATATTATTTTCCTTTTTTTATAATTAGAACGAATAAATATGGTAAGAAAATAATGATAATTTTGTGATGAGATGCTTGTAATTTCTCGTTTTTTAGAATGGCTCGGTTCTTCATGAATTTGTTCCATTATTGGCTAATTTTCGTTTCCTTTCATAGAGTTTCTAATTACGTATTATATGTACACCCTGCCTAGATTACAAACATATTCATCATTTAAAATAGAAACTGTCACATCATAGAGTAAATTCAATAATCCCGTTAAAAAATTCTATCTGAAACATGACATCATATTATTAAAAAAGGATCGCGTTTATGAGGCGTTAAGTTCCATAATTAAAATATTTGTAAATATTTTGCTGGAGTACAAGCAGTCGTTGCAGTAAGTCGCCTTCTCTGCGTGTGACTGAATTGGTAAGCTGCGCGCCATTATTAATAAGGATCTACTGTACCTACAAGGGCATAAGTCACTCTGTTGACTACATGTAAATTATGCTTATCCTTACAAATTTTTAAGAGTGAGATATCTAGCCATAGAAAACCATTATTCCTCACATATTTTCCTTGAATAACAAGAGGAAAGGAGGACCACTATTTCATTCATAACTAAATTCAAGAAAAGAAGTAAGATGACATCTTAAAATCATTAGGAAGCCACTCGCCTTTACGCTTCCCCGAACTTTTCCTAAAAAATCAAAAAAGGCATATTCTTTAGCCATGAGGTCCCTTCGATCTTAGGATTACTTGATTAAGAATTTGATAATAATAGGTAAGTTTATCACTCAGGGTACTGTCGTGTCTGTTAAGATGTTTATAGTCATTTAAAAAGTGTTTTACTATGAACTTTTGGTTTCGAAGTGATGTAGGTTAACTCCGCACACCTTACACCAGATTAATATAGATATCGTAGGTTAACTCTATACACTTTACACTAGTTTAATATAGATATCGTAGAATAGGGTCAAGTTCACTCTTTCTGCTTTCTGAGTGCGTGGGAAGTTTGCGAAGTGCAAATTAACTGAGAGTAGGTTGGCGAATAGTCGAGTATCTTGGAGTTCCGGGATAACAGAAAATCGGGTACAAAAATTACTTTACTAATATGTAAAGGAATATTATGTTACACAATTAAAAGGAGTTTTAAATAAGCTATACAAATACTAGAATTACTACGGTCTTTAGGAGCTAAGGAAGTGGGAGTCGTGGTGAGGAAGGTCACCGTACAAACAAACGGAGAATATAGACCGAGGGATGCTAGAACGACCTTTAGCCTAAACTAATCCTATGGTGAGGCTTACACTGAGAGAGAGGGGAGGCAAAGAGAGCACTTGCACAGGAAAGTTGCGCGTTGCTGTTACCTCGAAGACTTGCTTCAAGGAAATAATCCTTGCCTTGGCGCAAAGTTTAAACAATAGTATCTGTATACTGTAATGACTATTACGGAGGGGAACTTAAATCTTGCTTTCGAATAACTCGAATCAAGATTAAAGTGCTGTGTTCGAGGAGCGGGGTAAGCTGGTCGGGAAAAATTCATGTGAATTAACGAGAATACCGGGAGTTTGACGGATTCTACGAGAATTGTGCAGAGTTCAACGGTACACGAATAGCGGCTACTGACGGGGGCGGACAGAAGATACTGACGGGGCAGGGAGGACGGCGGATACTAACAGGGCAGGAAGGACAGTGGATACTCAGCAGATACGGACGGGGTAGGGAGGACGGCGGATATTGACGTGGCAGGGAGGACGGCTGATACTCGGCGGATACTGACGGGGCAGGAAGTAAGACAGATACTCACCGGATACTGCCTTCCAACTATGGTGCCGGAGCATTTATAGGGATCGAATGGGGTTTTCCTCCCTCTGACCCAATGGGAGGGTTCTAGGGTCAGACGCATTAACAGACCAAAATAGACTCGGCCTTTTAGCGCGCGCGAGAAGGTTCTTAAGCTGGCGAGGCGAACTTTGGCTGACTTCATGTGGGACCTTCTGGAGGCTCACACTTGTCATAGCTTCCTGTGATTGCGGGATTTTAGGCCATTGCGGCATCTCACGGCGTCTCATAATTCACACCTGATTAACGCAGACAAAAAGGATCGCCCGATGGCTGTTGTCTATCTCTCTATTGAAGGGCGAGGCGGCGCGTATCTTTCTCTCTCTCTCTTTTTTTTTTTCTCTCTCTCTCTCTCTCTCTCTCTCTCTCTCTCTCTCTGTGATCTCTGACAGAGAAACCATTATGTTTCATCATGAAACATGCCTTGAAACACTTAAGGTTTTTTAAAATAAATTCTGCATCATCCACTAGCAATTCACTTATGACTTGGGTGGGAAGATTTAATAATAAGATTAATCTCTTTCTATTCTATAGTTTCAAATAATATGTTGAAGAAATATATAGGCTTCTAATTAATTTGCTTTCTAACCTTGCTCGTACTTTTGTCAGGAACTAACCTTGGAAATTCCTTCCAATTTTTCTGCTTACCTATCATTAACTATTTTCACAAAAGTGTAGTTAAAGCCATTATGTCAAATGATGGCCAACACATTCTGTTGGATACCACTCAAGGTAATGCATATCTTGTAGACCACCAGAGATAGACAGTGAATCACCAAGGAAAAGGGGTGATTAAATTATAGCCTTAAATTTCTTACACAAAACATACAATACTAGGAGCAACCTTAATTATTTTAATCTATGTTATATACATATCACACTTACTTGGTAATCTATATGATCTTTATATCCTTGCGACTCTTTTGAATTACGTTTCAATGATCTCCAAAATAAACTGAACACTTATCTTAAACAGTTCTACGCCCTGTTCGCTTCCCGAAGCATTTAATTATACTGTTCGGGGCAGCATTTAACACTGCTGCTCGTAAGTCCCTTCGGGCTACCTCTAAGGCTTCTAGATGCAGGAACGAGACTTTTTTCTCATTGGGAGAGTCTCATTTTGGGGAGCCCTGCCACCCTAGCCGGAATACGCAACCCTGGATGTGCGAAAATTTCTTGCGATTACACTGCGTCTGACATTTTGCCTCCCAACTTGCCTGCTACGATCTCAGACTACTCTTTTGCATTGGGTGCGATGATAAGAGACACAAAAAAATCAAGCTGCAGCAAAAAGAACGACTTGATTATAAGGATAATAATGTCTTTCACGGGCCTTAAACGGGAGAGAGTGACGAAAGATCTAAAGTGACAAGAACTGAGAAGATAACAAGAATTATTTATAGAAAAGGCTAACCATAAAAAGCCGCTTGATAGATAAAGTTAGTTATTATGAGAAAATCGATTTACTAGGGGCGGTCAATAAGTTTTGCAATTCGGATTTAAGAAAACGAGATATGAGGAAATGTGTTTTATTATTTTTCAATATAACTAACTTTGACTACAATGCACTTGCGCCACTTATCCCTGAGGCTTTGAATTCCCGCCCCCTAGAAATCTCCTGACTGCTGTTCAATCCACGCCTAGACGGCGAGCTAGGGGAATAAAAAGTAGTCGCTAGGAGCCAGATCTGGACTGTAGGGGGGATGGTTGAACTCCTCGAATCCGCACTCGCACAGGGCAGCTTGTGCAACTCTGGCCTTGTGTACTTTGACGACATTGAAGTCGATCATGAGGCGTGAGGTTTCTAAGGACCTAACGGGCAGAGACCTTGGTCATGGCCAAATTGTCGTGGATGATGTTGATAACACTTCCATGTGATATTCCAAGTTCTCGCTCGATGTCTTCGACCTTCACCTGTCGATTATCGAGGATGATCCTCTTCACACAGGCCACATTGTCTTCGTTGGTCACGTCTGACGGGCATCCTGGACGAAGGTCATCTTCAAGGAAATCACGGCCATGGCGGAACTCCCTATTCCAGCGAGCACTGGTTGCATAGGAAGGGGCGGTGTCGATGTACACTGCAACCATGCGTTCATGGATCTCTTTTGCATTCTTGCCTTTCTTGGTCAAAAGTTTGATCACTGCGCGGTGCTCAACCTTCTCACTTGTTGAAAGATTTGTGACTGACGATATGCGATTAGCTACTGCTTTTTAAATAGGCGAGGCAGGAGCGCGCGGCTGCAGGTCCTGACTTGTTATAACTTGTCCTAACACCCCCACAAACAGCCCTACCCTTTCCTCTGTTTTGCCCTACCGATTCGTGAAACTTATTGATTACCTCTCGTAGTTCTGTGACTATTGTTGAATCCAGACTGTAAGTTCGGGATAATGATTTAAGAAGGGCATTGGAATATGATATTGCTTTTTTTTACCTGAAATGGCTTTTAGAAACTATTTAGATTTACCACAAGGATCACATTTTTAACGGGCATTTTGCCTTTTTAAAATGAGAAACTTCTACTTGTAGTTGTTGTATAATAAAGATTCTCACGATGCTAGAAGGTAAATAAGAGTTGTTTTCATTTCTGAAAATCTGATGTGGGACGATGTAGATTATCGTAAGATCAAAGTTAGGTGATGCATCTGTTCTGGCAGTTGGTTGCATTCTAAAGGCTACTAAATTCAGGGAAAGGCCTTTTATCAACCAAACAGGGTTAGTTCTTCACATCGGTAACCTTCAATTATGATCTATTCTGCACAGTTATCATATTTCAGTATAGCCACTTGCTAACTCATTGTCAAGTAATTCGAAGAAAGGATTGCTTTTCTTAATATTTTAATTAGTTCTGTTACAAGAAATCTTTCTTCTAATAATGTATATTTAATCTTTGATAAATGTAAGTGGGCAGTAATTTTTTACCTTGAGTAAGAGGTAGGGACCCTTTTTATGTTTTAATGAACATACTACTAGTATTATTTCTCTTGTTTTAAGTAATGAAGGATTCTTTATTAATACCAAAACATACTGGATTGGTAAAATCAAACAATATTCAAAGTAGTTTTCTTGATCATGTAGGTTACATCACCGTAGAATTTAGCGACATTAATCAATGACCACAATTAATTATAGTTAGAGTAATTTTACCCTGCTGATTACATATATATTTTAATGCTGTTTAAGAGTCTAATTATATCACATAATTACACCCTACAAATGGTAAAGACGTTGTTTTTAATATCGGCTAAAGAGTACACAATATTTCTGACCTTTTTACCATCTCATGTCAATGTTTATAAAAATGAAGCACTATTGTTGATACCGTAGCAAATTTAAAAATAAAATAAATAGGCCAAATAGCATCAATATTTCCGCAATCTATTCTTGTAAGTACTTTGCTTTTAATAGCATTTTAGTTTCTTTGTGATTGCTATTTTTATTGCAACTTTACTGCCTGTGTTTTTTAATTATTACATTTTATTTTGTATTTTTCCTAATAAAAATTTTGTTTTATAAAGGTAAAATCTCCAAATTAGTTATGAGTTGGATATTTTATAAAGATGAGCAGGAGTTTAGCAAGCTAAAAAGTTATAGATGTGCCATTTTTTGTGACTCGTGCCATATGTTCCGTCCTTAGGCTAATTGATACTTCCCTGTAACTCATTTCTATTGATTGTATTTTATATTTATGTATAATATTTATAACCTATCATCAAGCCGGGTTTAATTCATGATAAATATAGCTCCCTAAAATGGCTTAACTATGCCCATTAGGAACAAAAATTATTTCTCTTTTTGGTTAAACAAGATACTTCCTGCAATCGATGACGAACAGTATGTTACCAATCCAAGTCATTTATGTTTAATCATTTCTAGCTCTCCTTTACTTCACTCTTATAAGTTGATTATTTATATCAGAATCACACTCTAGATGCTCATCTCTTAACTTAAAGTGATAGTTGAGTTAGGGCCGGCAGTCTTGAAGCAATTGGCTGGTGGGAAAAATAGCGGGAGTTTGATGGTCCGGTTTGAACTTTGCATTTTAAGCTACGGAATGGTCAAGTTAGTAAGGCATCGAGCCTTGGTAGATCAGCACCAGTGTTGGCTCATCCGCTGCCTATTTCCTCAGCCAAATTCTAACAGAGAAGTAAAATTCCGGAATCTATTTCGAGATGGTATTGTGATTTTATCGGAATGGGCTTCATTAAACTAGTTAGTAAGGTTGATGTAGTGCTCTTTTATCACCAAATTCCATTAGCACTGCAAAATATTAAATAGAGTACCATGCTGTGACTTGTTTGCAAGTTCGATTTATACAGGCTGTCTATAAATTACCCTCTTATTTTAATGAAAATGCCAAATTAAAAATTATTAATAAAATGTGTCTATTTTTATTCAAACTATAAAGTAAAGTTTTTAATGGCAGCTTTAATGAAAAATGATGCATTACTCCTGTTAAACCTTATTCAAAAACTTATTTCTGTAATATCTGGCTTCTTCATTCAGTCCAAAAACAATCCACTACCTTGAATATGCTAGCGTCAGTTACTATGCAATAAAAATAAATAGTCTCTCTAGGACCAAAGTGGTTCGATACTCTCCCTGTCGGCCAAGCAATAGCCTGCATCGCAAAGGTCGCGGGTACTAAAATTGTCTGGACACGTCTTTAGAGCAAAGAGGTGGTGGAGCGGGGTCATATATGTTGTAGGAAGACCTGTCATCTAGTACATCCTAAGAAGTATCCATAAGATTTTAATACCTACGACTGTTGCTATGCACACGAGTGCTTGAGCAACACTGTAATCCTAGCAAGGTTATATGTTTCTATTGCATAATAACTTTTCGGACACTGTGTATAAGACTTTATAAGATTAATTTAACTGCATTTTTTACGGTTATCAGAGACAAAGTTAAATAATCCCAAACATCTTAAGACTCTTAATCAAGAAATGGTCCTTTTAAAATTCAAATTTCTTGGAGATTTTTACTAGAATGTTTGCAGCAAAAAAAACAAAATTTTATTTATCCAAAGTGGCAGAACTTAAGATTTTTACAAGAAACGCAGAAAAATGACTAAAAAGTATTAAACAAAAGTAAGATTTCAAATGGTCTAAAAGACAGGTTATTTACTTACCGTGCGGTGCGTTGAGTGTGAAAGCATTTAGATTGACATAGCCACTGGATCCTTTGTCATTCGCTGAGGAGACTTGTAATTTATAAGAAGTACCAGGGACAAGATTTTGTATCTAGAAGGGAAAAGGAGTAATATTTACTAAAATACCTTATCCTGGGAATGTTTTACATAAAATATGTAGTATGTTAAATGTAGAATGTCTAGGAGAATAGAAGTAAAATGAGATGAGTTGCCAAGAAATGATTTTCACCGAGGCGTTCGGACCTGATCGCGGGTTCAGCGCTTCGAAACGAAACCACATTCACTGTGTAAACTCACTTTTTCAACAATTAGAAGAGGCATTCTTACATCATGTGCGAGAAATCTCACGGAAATAATTAAAGATAAGTCAAAAATATAAATCTAATTCACTATTAAATGAAGCAAAGCTCGAACGATACATATATTCTAGTAAGACGAATAATTCCAAGCCGCATTGCATGTTACGTTCAACATGGAGTCACCAATCTAGGATAGTACCGTCGTATAGTATCCTCCCTTTATAAGAAGAGAAATATATACGTGAAACCCTAAAATGCAGGAACTGTGTTTCTAATACCGCATTTAAGAACATAAGAAAAGAAGGAGACTGCAAAAGACCATTCATAGCCTACACTTGGCAGCTCCTGTCGAGGGAGTCTATTACATACTCATAATACGCATGTGAAAAAGGGATCAACAATTCGTCCAGTAAAATTCACTTGTAATTGCATACCCTAATTATTAACCTTTTAGTTGAGAAAATATCTTTCTTACTTCTTAGTAATTGCAGAAATAGTTGTTTATTAACCTTAAAAGCTACGTATAAATTTATCCCTATCAATGCTTGTCTCAATCTTTTAGTTCTAACCCTCAACAACTATTCTTCTTCTAGATCCAAGTATCTTTGCTAGTCTGTAATATTGTAAGTACGGATGTATAACTGAGTAAAAGACTTTACTTTGTGGGGTTCTTCGTTATTATCGAGCTATGTAGTGAAATAAAAAATCACAAACTTGCCACTAATGTACTGTACAGTATACTAAAAAATGCCATTACAGTTGTTATGATTCTACTAAAAGAAATACAGATAATATAGCTCCAACCTGAATTTCAACTGTTTTGGAGTTAAGAATTCTTCAAATGTTAGATTTACCGTAAATGCCTAATTTTGTTAATGGTTTAGAAATTATCGTCAAATTTATGATTTTATTAGCTATTTTCATGCGTTATCAAAAATTTTAATTATTTTTTCTATTTTTTTCAGGGTCATGATTCAAATTCATTGTAGAACTCTACCTTAAAGTACGGTTCGCCATTAGTTATATTAATGGCCTTTCCACCTTCCTTGTTTATTCGAATCAAAAACACTTGCTGAAGCCCTCCGTCGAACCCAGGTTGGCACCACACCCCAAAGGAGATGCTGGTTTTGTTAACGATATTGCAACTTGTGGGAGGATCAGGGCGGCCTTTTGGGAAACAACAGGGATTAATTAAGAAAAGAACAAGGAATAAAAATTCACTAAGCAACGCCTGTGGCGATTGTTTGTTCTAGTAATGAAATGGTAGCGATTTTCCTATGGCAATTATGTATTTTATTCATCCACAAGATAAAGTTTGAAGTAGTTTTATCTCAGATATGATTATATATGATCATCTATAATATAAAGGAATAAAATTTAATATTCACCAGCTGGTACAATGTGAAAGACGCAAGGAATAGTTTGAGCACCGATAGTATTTTCAGCCCAGCAGAGGAGCGTTCCGAAATCTAGTTCGTTGACTGGGGTGTATGTTATGATAGAGGATTCTGGCATAGTAGTGTATTTCCCGGGCGGGACATCAATCGTATCTGCCGTGTTATTGAAGGTCCACTTGAAGCTTTTAGCCTTGGGATTGGCATTTACTTGGCAGGTCACTTCGGCATCTTCCTTTTTTGCGATTCCATATGTGGTCACCTGATCAGGTGCACAAACAGGAGCATCTGGAGATGGCAAAGGATAAAATCAGTAGGGATTTTCAATATTAATTATAAACTGATATCCAAAAGACAAAGTTATGGCTCTATTTTTTAAGGTGAAAAACGCTTCTATAATAATGGTTTACATTTGACATCAAGATTGACAGACGCAGAGGACCCATCCCCTTCAATGTTCGAAGCCGTACAGAAGTATTGACCTCCATGGCGACGCTGAACTTTCTGCAACACAAGACTGTGGTTGCTTATGATAACACCCGCTGTTTTGTTTGCCTCTAAAAGCCGTCCCTGAAAAAATAGATAAGATAAAACTTCTTAGACGTACTTTCATAAGGTATAAGGAATTTAAAGTGAAAATAATTAAAGTTAAATAGAGGAGGAGAGATATATTGTTTAACATAATTCCAATAATTTTAAATTTTAGGAAAGAAAAACTCCCCTTTTTTTAGTTCCAATGATATCACTTTGGAATTTTTCCTTGTTCAACCATCTTTAAGGGGACAACGTTCTATATCTTGATACGACTGTCAGAACTTGTGGCCAAATTACATGACTATTTTGTTATGCATAATATTAAACGAAATTAATCAGATCATTTTTAACACTTTCTGTAGAGGAATCCACTAAAATAGTAGTATTTCCCCACCTCCTAAGATATTACTTCGGGAGAGAAAGCGAGCTGTTACTCCCCCCCCCTCCTTCCTCCGACTTCACCATTTTTGGACTTGCCACCAGATCACTTAGAAATTTACACCGAGGAATGACGCTGAAATTGAAGGCTACCTCCCCACCATCTTAATCCCCTACCCCCCCGCCCCCGGGTCGGGAGATTACTCATCTATTTTGTAGATTTGTCTCGAACAAAATTTATGACTTCAGCCGCTGATCTTTCCGTCAGATCCGCTGATTCCGGCCTCTTACACTCTTCCGTGAGGACACGCTCGGTTGTTCCGGCCGATAATGAGGGTTCAAGAAGGCCCCTCTCTCTCTCCCTGTTTTGGAGAAATCTGGTTATATATGCACCCTCCCAAGGACTACCCATCGATTCGGTGCGACTACGCTTCCCCGAACAGAGGGTCGATTCTCTCTCCCGAGAAGAGTTTAGTGACGGTGGCCGGCCACGGAGAGCTGGACATCACATTGGTATCTTTAGGTCAGGAAGAAGAGTCTCTTGAGGCAACTTTAGCTTTTTCAACCCTTTTTGCATCAAGGATTGGAGAAGCCATCATTCGAAGTTCTTCTGGTGACCTCTTGAGGACAAGAGGCCTAATAGTTCGCCCAATCGTAGGCTGGAGAAGTCATCTCACCCACCCTGAAGTTCTTCCGGTGCCTTTTGAGGACAAGAGGCCCGCATTTTGCTAAATCAGAGTTTGGATAAAGTAGCATCACCCTCTTCGGGTTTCCGGCTACCCCCGTGAGTAACCAAAATCACCGAGTTCGCCCCGTTTTACTCTCGAGGTTCAAAGGAACTAAATTTTTCCCTACCCTAAATCTCCCATTATAACCATTTAATAATCATGGTTATCCGATTAGTATTCGGAACCTAATTCCGTGACGGTTTAGTGACAGTTGCAGGTCACAGAAGAGCTTGACATCACACTCGTATCTTTGGGTCAGGAAAAAAAGTCTCTTGAGGTAACGTTAGCCTTTATCAACCTTTTTCGAATCAAGGATTGGAGAAACCGTTATTCGAAGTTCTTCTAGTGACCTCTTGAGGACAAGAGGCCCAATAGCTCGCTCAATCTTAGTTTGGAGAAGTCATCTTACCCACACCGAAGTTCATCCGGTGACCTCTTGAGGACAAGAGGCCCGTAGCTTGCAAAATCAGAGTTTGGAAAAAGTAGCACCACCCTTTTCGGGTTTCTAGCCACACCCGTGAGTAATCAAAATCACCAAGTTCGCACTGTTTTACTCTCGAGGTTCAAAGGAACTAAATTGCTTACTACTCTAAATCCACCATTATAACCATTTAATAACCCTGGTTATCCAATTAGTATTCGGAACCTAATTCCGTCTTATTTGTGTACCTATATATAACTATATTTATTGTGTACCTTTTATTTAGTGTGTATTAAAATCTATTTTCGTTGTTGCGTTTGGAATATTATTTGGTCACCCATCTGCAGCTAACTATTCAAATCGCAATCTTAGAACAATAACATTTGTTGCCTTACTTAGCCTACCTTAGAGCCCGTGTGCGTATATTCCCGAACACTGGGCCATACTTCGACACTTTCCTTAGTATACTAAGATGACCAATTAAAATGTGCATATGTTAACATTATTTTCAGGATTTTCTCAGTGTAGTTGTATGTTTATAGGGTCCTTGTCTTAACAAGCAGAATAAGGTACCTAAGATCTTTACCTTGGTAGTAGTTATAAAACTTATGTTAATTATATAAAAATTGTGATTAGTATTTAAAATATGTTTATTACATACACATCCTTAAAATATGAATGTTTTAACTTCTGAAGATGGTATTTACCCCTTTTGGTTCAACGTCATTTGCCAGCTAAAATTCGATGACGATTATAGGCCTAAAATTCTTCCTCACCATTCGTTCCTCTTTATATCTATCGCTCTCGCAACTCTTCTTCCATTCAAAGTGTCACTTTCCAATGATTTAATGATTCCACTCTGAAGTTTATACTCTGTAGATTTTGTCCAAAATTAAATTATTTAAAACTGCATTAAATAAAATATATTAATAACGTAGATCGCATTGTACTGTTTTGAGATATTTTACATTCTTACAACTTCAAACTCATGCCATTATTAGCCTGTGTTGGCCTTTGAAATTGTGCTACCATTCATGGAATTATTACGGAAATGTCTGATTCAAAAAAGGAAAATGTTGTCGATGTAAATACGTTTTTTTGCCTGTGCATGAAATAATGCATGCACCAGATGTGAGAACTGAAGGGGCATTGTTAGGTTAATGATCAAACACCTGCAACCATCTGTCTCCTTTTATTATTGTAAGTGTAGGATGTCTTCTATTTCAATGTGTCAATGAAGTTTCTTTTTAGGAACGAGCGAAGGAAGTGTTAAGGCTAAGCGATAGATTGGGGAAGGTAATTTTACTCTCGTTATGGATAGCGAATCAACCAAAGTTAAAACTATAATATTAATATTGATTTTTATGATTGTGTAGAATCTTTTTTAGCTATAATAAAAAATGTCTTGTTTTATTCTTTTAAACATGCCTTTCAGTTTTTGGTAATACAACAATTACGAATGCCAAAATTCCAGCCATCTCAACCAGACAAAAAATGGTTGCAAGGAGAGTAATAATACATTCTCAAGTTAAAAAGGTGTGAGTGATCACGGCATGAGTAGCTGAAAGAAGAGATAACTCGAGCTCAGAACCCGTAAAACGTCTGCAATGGAGATTGGCTCTCTTGCGAGACTTTGGGCAAAGGTTGAAGAGATATAAATACCGAAGAATGACGCCAAGGTACGAGTAAAAAAGGGAAAATTCGAAAATTTGCCTTTTTTGTGAGTCCTTTGAGGGAACTTTACTTATTTATTGTTCTGGTATCATTGATTGCCCATTTTCTTTCAACATAAGTTTTCTGAATGGTTACTAAAAAAATATTGTTGTTTTTGTAAGAAGGAGTTGTGTTCTAAAGGTTAATAGAGCTAATGCAGGATCGGTGTCAATGATTGGTTAATATACAAAGGAAAGAAAGAACATGCAGCAACAGACCATTCGACCCTCATTGTCGAAGTTTAGTGAGTGGGTAATCCCAGTCCCACTTCCTGGACTTATATTTTTTAACTGCACCAAGGTGAAGCGGAGGTAAAGTGTAACCAATACACCTACCGTAGCCCCCTCGATGAATAAGAATAGCCCTTGTGCGTTCCTTTTGATCAAAATTAAGATAATGATCCCCTGAGTGTGTACTCACTCAGTAAAAGCCAGTCATGGGTGGATCTGTGTAATATTGAGATTCAACCCGAGTAGATTGCTTAATAATTGCCAAAGGATCGTCCAAAATAGTTAAACAACACATACAAAAATAACCTTTAATATACATGAATTAGAAATATGAAACAGCGTATATACTCGTATGTATAAATAGAATTAATCTTGCACTGAATAAATAAGTCTACACAATGTCGAGGGGATTACACTTGAAAATTACTCACTAGGATGCTTGCGTCTTAATGGCACCCGACAGAATGAATGGAATAATATTATTGAATTAAGCATGGAATTAATCACTTCTAATACTCGAGGTTATGGGCTCGGGATATGAATTCTAGTTAACGAATAAACTGGTGAAGTTAGAGGAGGGGATAATTCTCTTTAACGATAACTTTGAGTTCATAAGTATTTTTAGAATGACGGTTATGATTTTCTTCTGGCGACGATGATCTCACTTAATCCGGCCGTCCGAAGTTACCGAATGAGAAGGTAATCCTAGACCGTTGATATTATGATCCTATGCCGGATCACGAAGGCGAGCCAAACTGTGGCTCAAATCAGCCTTCTACTTCCTCGAAGTGACTGTCCGATTATTCAGCTTTTGGAGTGGGTAGCCAAAACCGATTACCTAGCTACGTCTAGAGTAATCCACAGAGGGAGTCCTTTGTAACCTCAGACTCTGAAAGGGGGAAGGGTCTGCGAGAAGTTTGGTACCTATAAGTACCATGACGGCAACACACCAATTCCTTGAGAAGTTTCTTCCTTACAACGGGCAACTGTTTGCTTTGTGGGACGAGCACTCCTCGCAACGTAGGTCCAAGATCTTCTGCCTGACTCCAGGGAGAATTGTTCCCTTTTATTTCCCTCGCGAGCAAAAAATCGGGAGAGAGCATCGTATTCTCATAAAATCCGTATCGCTGTGTGAAAGACCTTTCAGCCCTGCTAGACTGAGTAAATCTTTCACACTTTCAAGCTATCCTTGCTCCACGTCGTGGTTTACGACGGCGCGAAACTCCGACCTTCGTGAGCTAGCAGGTGTCCCTCGAGGCAGACATTTCCCTGTGTGCCTGGCCGCGAATTTGAGTGTCTCAAAGGTGCGAAAAGGGGTGGAGGAAATTCCGACGAAAGGTGAATTTGGAATACGGGAGGGACGCGCAGCTTGTTCAGGGGTATTTCCGTGTACACTAATGTACGTAGTATTTAGACTTCTACACTCATAAAGTTGAATGCTTTCAAAATCAAAGCTAAGTTTACTAAACTTCGCCACCCTGTTCATTGATGTTCGCCTATCTGATGGAGTAGTACGAAAATAGAGTCAAAACATTGTCCTTATAGTAGTTATTAACGAGTAAAGATCTGCTCACACCATTAGTACAACATGGTGTTCAATCAGTCTCTCATAGCATACATAGAATGCCACTCAGTATCATCTGTTTTGCGCCCCTTTTACACAACATATGAGACAGCTACTGCATCGAAGCACCTTTGTAAAATATATGAATTCCTTCAAACACTTCCAAGGTTTTTTACCTCTTAATTTTGGTTTTAAATGCTAACTACATTGCTAAGTATATTTTAAACTCTCTTAAACACGCTAAATGACTAATTTTATATCCGTTGAGCAAAGATACGATTCCCTTAATAGCGTGGAAAGGGAGACAAGTAGTATCTTAATTAACTCGATATAAAAATGAATACTTACATTGTGATGCCAGGAAATCTTGTAGACATTTGGATTAGCCGTGATGCTGCACTCAAAGTACACATCATCGCCCTCTTTGATATTGTTGGGATTTAGGAAAGAAGCGAGATTAACGAAAGCTTCTGGAATATCTGAAATGATTAAAACGAATTATTGATTTCTGTGGCTAAAAAAGTCACTCCCACTAATCATTATAATAATTTTTAAATTGTAGTTTTAATAAATTATGTGAGCCATCAGTATAAGACAAAGACAAAAGATTAAATGTGTAAGCCATACTTATTTATTTGCTCATTCATTTAGTGGAATTTATTGTTGTGAATTTATATTTAAAAGCAGAAACTAACGAGTGTTTGGATCTATTTCCCTTTGGATAAGCATATCAAAGAAAGGAGAGTACAGTTTGATTCACATTATAATTTAAATTTAAATTAATTTTAAATTTCTCGTTTATCGTAAATATAGTGATAAAATAAAAACAATTGGCTTAACTAGGTTCTTTTGTGAGTATAAGAGATCTGATATTAAATTCATCGGAAGTCTCATTCAAAATATTCGGAACATCTTCAAACTAAGTGCATTTTTCTTCATACACACCGTTCCTTAAACGTATTAATAGTGTTTAAAAATCTCAGTATTTAGTAGTATTTAGTTTCCAAAATTGAAATTGAAAACAAAATAATCCTTACTAATCCCCCTATCATAATGAAGTAGGATGTGTATTAACTTCCACTTTAAAAATACGAAGAAATCTGCATAGGAAAATGTGAATGGAGCTCATCTCAGAATTTACAAACAGATATGATGTAGGCCCAGACAACAATTAATATGCTTTATTTCAATGCAATTCCACCAACCTAAGCGTAATTTGGAAAAAACACTATTTATTCATCCCTTGAATGCTATTCTCATGTGAGATTTATTTGGGGAGTCTTTAATTGATTTTTTACAAAATTATAATTTCATAAGATCGATTATCACCTCACAGATAAGCATTGTCTCACCTTTAGGATAAGCTAGCCTCTCAATGTAAATGTGTTTAATATCTCGCGCTCGCTCATTAAATTTGTTATTATTATTATTTTTGGTTGTGTTCGTAAAGCTGAAGTAGGGAACGTGATCTTCAGAATCTAGTTATGTACTTGTGATAACAAAACCTGAAATTTTATTTTGTCATTTATTCCTATACCACAATATATATCACCCTAATGGCTTATCAATCCGCAAGAATAGAAAGTAAGGAATTCCTAGTGAATTAGGTAAAGTATAAAAATCATGATGTGTATAATTCAAGTAGATTTTTCTAGTTACTAGAGCCGGGGAGAGTGCGAAACACTAGTGACCTTTCTAACACTTCCGGTCAAAAATGAAGACCGGCTACCTTATGGGATTCAATTTCTTGCAAAGTGACATACATACTTTGCTATTTACAGTGTTTTTTTACGAATATTTCCTCCCGGAATATTTATATATCCACTTATTAATGACCTATTGAATATCTCCAAATGAAGAAATTCCATGCATAGTCTTGATAATTAATTAACTAATATTAAAGAATAGTTGCACTTATTTAATAAATGCACGGAAATAATTGTTCTTGAATGCTACTTCTGCAAGGGATGTAAAATGTTACCTTATTTATTTTCTTTAGACCGCATAAAATAGAATAAATAATAATATCTAACTTATTTTAACATTTTATAATGATCTTAGGACTTCATGCCACTCACTGATTGATGTTTTATAATTTTTATATTTAATATTTCCGCTTTGGCTTTCTTAATTTGTTCTCCTTTCGTTCCTTGTTTACCAATGGCCCGGGAAAGTGAAGCTCTCTAATGAGAAATAAACCCCTCAAACAAAAGAAGTTCAATGGTAAACTCATTATTAATTGAATTCTCAACACTGTTTATAGTTCCGATAGCGGGTATTTAGATTTATATGTCTTCTCTGTTATATTCTTTCAATCTACCTCCTTGCTACATTATAAGCCTAATCTTTGGAACGTTGAGATATAAGCTTAATTAATATATACATAAGTATAAAAAAACCCACAATTTAAACAAGAAAAAAGTAAAAAATGCTTAAAACTCTAAATAAGCTTAAGGTAAATAGCGAGTTTACTCTATTGGTAGTGTAAATATAACGATTATATTATACAAATTAAAAATGTATAAAGAATTAAGCTGAATGATTAACAAACAATAGAGGAATAAAAGACTGAGAGATGTCACAATATAATAACATCGGCAAAAATAACTTCATTTAGGAAAGCACGACCCGGCCAATCAAATCATATTGAAAAAAATATATATATAACAAAACAAAAAGTTACGATAAAAGGCTTCAGACTGCATAACTAAACTGATATTTAATTATCTTCCATAATAACAAAGTGGGCTGAAGAAATAAGAAAGGGCGAGTTCTACCCCGACGAGAAGAAAGCAACAATCTTTGAAATGCTCGATTCGATAAGTGCCTAATCCATCCCTACTTCTCTTCTCCAAAACTTATTAATTTCCTAGTTGTCTCTTGTAATTTATAGATCATTACATTTTTAATATATGAATCTAATGATGTATTATAACATCAGGCATACCTTCCAAATATACAAATGAGTTTAGAGATTTCTTTTAAAGTAAATAATTTGAATCTTCCTGTGCAATGCAGTATTGAGGGTTCTTTTACATTAAAAAAAGAGGCAAAACACATTGTATATGAGATATCAATTTTAAAAATTAAGGATTAAGAGCTCATAAGTCACGCTAAGGTTAGTAAAAGGGTCAAAGAGGGAATTAACCTGAAAGTTGATATTAATATCCACATCCTACGACCCTTTGGAGACATTAAACTCAGCAGGAAATTTAGTGATTATTAATCTTTCATCTCCTTTTAAATATCTAGCTATTAATAAATATATTATCTAAATGCTGGGGACCAATCCTTCATAATATAGAGAGGAATTATAAAAAACTTGTCCAGATTTTTTAGTTCTAATGATGTTGGATTAACTTCATGGAGTGGACAAATCTCATAACAAACATTTTTAAATCAACCGTCTAACGATATATAAACTTCACATATCCCACCTGTACACGCCAAACTTTATCTATTTGTTTATAATTTCGAATCACTCTGATTTCTCTTTTTGACTGATGGAAAAGAAATTCTTTTTCTGTAAATGGTGTGTAGATTGTAGTCACCCTTATCAGCATAACATCTACATCTAAAATTTCAGTTTTTATATAGATAGAAAACAGAATAATATACAAAAGTTTTTCGGTGAATAAACGCATATGAAATGAGGTAAACGATTTACTGTCTGGGAATTTATTGCTCAGTTTATTTGTTGGTTATCTTTATGTTCCTCTTGTTTTTTAATAGTTTTTTGTTGGTTTTTTATTTGAATAGTTTTCTAAGAGTTTTGTTTTTGTTTTATTTTTTCTTACACTTTCTATAAATGCATTAATTTAAATTAGGCCAGTGGGTAATGATTTGCTGTAACAAGCAAGAATTCGTGAAATTGCTCTTTTATGCACGGGATAATTTATATATATTTGTCGCTTGAAACAATTTTTTTAATTTACATAGAGACACTTTGCTTCGTCAAACTACAAAAAAATGTGCTTTATATATTATGTGCTTTATGTATTATATATTATTTTAAGGGACATTTGAAATAAATTTGGCTTCGTCCCCATACCCCCATTTAAGTGTAGGATGGCATCCCAACACACGCCGCTATTTTTAATAATTTAGTAATATTCCCAAATCGAAAGCCTAGCATTTGTTTGGAATTCAATGGCGAGTGTAACGCGTCGTTCTATCCAAGCATACAAATAGTTAAGGAATGTGGGAAAAGTAGCTAGAAAGGTCGCCAACAAAAGATCGCTAAAAAAAGCGTGCGTCAATAATCTTAAGCATTACCAAGATACTTGTTTTGGGCATCAAAATCTTAATTTCAATCTAAAGAAATTGTTTTTTCCCATAAATTTAAATTTAAATCAAAGAGATTAAATGCTTTTACAAATAAATCTTGATTTCCTATCAGTAGTAAACTAAATTTTAGATCTAATGGAAATGTGGGTGTGTGGTTTTCATCTTAACCTTCTAGAATTAGACGGATGGCGGCTGTTCCTATGATGAAAAAGACAAAAAGGTTGAATAGGTATATAAGGAAAAGTAAATTTTTCTGGAGAGATACAGGCTAATAAATCTCATTGCCCATCAAACTTCTACACTCTTCAGGCATTAGTCTAAATAATGTATTGAATAAATAACAGTTGCATTATATATATATATATATATATATATATATATATATATATATATATATATATATATATATATATATATATATATATATATATATATATATATATATATATATATATATATATATATATATATATATATATATATATATATATATATATATATATATATATATATATATATATATATATATATATATATATTATATTCCAGAAAATGAATTCACCACTACCTCCTACGGGGAAAGCTTGTGCTTCGCTACTAAAATTAAAATTGAAAATATAAAAAAAGCAGCCATGGTTAAAACTTTATACATTTTCTGAACTTCGCCAATTCTAAATATTTTAAAAGAAATTCTGAACTAAATCTCTCTCCTTTCAAAATAACGTTGCTAAAATATAGTTATAGAAGAATAAGAATAGAATATATATACAAATAGATTTTCTGAACTTCACCATTTATAATTCTTTTAGTTTTAAAGATTCACAAAATTTCGAAACTTATATTTATTTCTGAACTTCACCATTTAGTTTATGATATTATAATAGAATTATTAGAAATAACTTTAAAAACCAAACTAAGTAGAAATTATTATTCAAATACTCAAAAAAATTCCCTTTTTACATTGTAGAAGAATCGTCACTCCAACGATCTCTCATAGTGGAGTCACGAGGCGATTACCGCAAAGACATCCAGCCGCAGGCACCGTCAGGTCAAGCGCGTAACCACAGCGCCACACCACTCGTTGCTATGAAAGACCTAAATGTTAAAATGCAAGATCTCTCCCAGGAGGGTGAGATTCAATTTCACGTCAAATAAGAAAGTGGAGACGTGTTTCTCCCAATCTCGGAGGCTAAAGAGGAGCCGATGTAAGACTTAAGTGAGAAAAACCGTTTGTCATAAGAACTCTCCTAGGCCGTCCTTAAGCCCCCCCGCCTTCCCATCTTACCACTCCCTTAGTAGGGTGACGAGGTATAAATAAGGGAAACTGAGGAAAATTTAAGTAGAATACGTCAGTCTCTAGGTGACGAAGTCCCCGGATTAAGACCAGGCTACCTAGACCGGATAGGTAGAATATGTCAGTCTGCAGGTAACGAAGTCCCCGGATTAAGATCGGGCTTCCGAGACTGGACAGGTAGATTATGTGGCTTGCCAGACCAAGAATTACCCTGCAAGAAAGGCAGGGCTACCTACCTTAAGGGGCTAAGAAGCAGCTCATCCTCGAGCTAGTCCCTGGTTATCAAACCGAACGTTAATTTAACTTATTCGGTTCAACTTACTCTCGTCAGAGAGACCCCTCATATCCTGGTGCATCTTAAACACCAGGAAAATTCCTCGTGCTTGAGGAATTAAGGAAAGAAGAAAGAAAAGGCTTTCCCTCGAGCCCGTTACTCGGTGGCCACACCAATTTCATAAGTTAGCTTGGTTGAGGAACCAAGTTCAACTTATTCTCGTCAGAGAACCCCTTCTCCGTGTTCCTCGCCTTTGAGGAAGACTGGAACTAAGAAGAAGCTCATCCTCGAGCTAGTTCCTGTTTACCAAACCGACCTTCAAGTTCAACTTATTTTATGCCCGAGAAACCCCCCTACGTTATCCTTGCCCTTGAAGAAGACTCTCCCCGAGTTCAGTCCTCGCCCAAGAGGAATTAAGTAACGAAGGAGAAAAGCTCCCCATCGAGCTCGTTACTCGGTGGTCACACCACACTCTAAGTTAACTTGGTTTAAAAACCAAGTTGACTCACTCTCGCCCGAGAGACCACGACTACCTTGGTGCCGCATTAAGCACCGTAATTGTTCTTGTCCTTGAAGAACCCACTCCCTCCCCCGAAATACCGTGTGGATCCCCCAGCTGATATATCTATATATATATATATATATATATATATATATATATATATATATATATATATATATATATATATATATACTTGTTATTGATTTGTTCCTTGGGAAACTGATATGTAGTAGGAATATTTAGACCCAGGGGATTACACTAATCATTTATTGCCCGGACCTTTCGGACCCTCACTAGGAGTATCTTTCGCCACTGTATCGACTAATTAGAAGGGGAAGGAATATTAACGAAAACATTTAAAAGAATGCATTAAATAATGGCTAAAAAAGCGGATGAAGATGGTTAAAATAATAAAATTGACAATTATTGAGATTAAAGGAAAAACACAAAAAATATTTAGAATTAATTAATACTATCCAGTGTAATTTAAAAAAAATAATAGAAAGAAGTGTAGTTATAACATAACTGACGTGAATATCGAATATTAAATGTAACTGGAGTAAACACTAAAATAACCTATTATATTAAATTATTAAAAAACAACAAAAAAAACAAAACAAATTAGAATAAATTAAACAGAGGTACTAACCTTTATCGTGGGAGTTGAGAAATCAACTAACTAAAGATATAAAAACTACTAACGAGATTTGTTCGTTTGCTCGGTTTGCTAGTTAATCTATTGAACCACCCTAAGCTCTACACTTAGGAACAACATAGCAAAAAAATCAAAAATTGTATATATAGGCACGTTTTTACTTGCATCCTATGGCAAGAGCGAATTCTAATTTGTTACAGGTGTTGAATCTACAAAAAATGCCAAAGATAAAGCCGTTTGCCAAAGATAAAATAGTATTTATATCTAGCAAGGTAAATTGCAAACAGCTTTTAGTCGAGAACTCGCCATATATTGCTATGTACAATATTTACTTAAGAAATATGAGGAGAATTAAAAATGGAGGACAAAGAAAGAATTGGCAGACTTAAAGACCTATTTATCTCAGATGAACTTTATCATAAGGTCGTATCCCTAAGAAGTAAAAATGGTCCCACAAAGAAGAAAGAGATGCATTTGGGCCATCAATTAATCGATTTAATGTTTGACAAAGTCGCATCAAAAATATTCTTCCGTTTTATTTATGGCCGCAAATACGATAAAACTTTTTTTTTTTTATTTATCACGACCTCGTAACATAAACTCGTAGACAGATTACACTAGTCGACATGATTTTTTTATTAACTGTATGACATCTTTTTCAAAATATATATGAAAAATGGTGATTTACTTTGTTTTTTATTCATCTCTATCACATCACGTTGTCGAGTTATACGGAGACGTTACTTTTCTCTTTTTGTATAGCATCAGTAAATATACTCGTATATATATATATATATATATATATATATATATATATATATATATATATATATATATATATTTTATATATATATATATATATATATATATATATATATATATATATATATATATATATATATATATATATAGGTAGGCCCGAGTGATGGAAGGAGTTGGTACTTACTGGTTGTTTAATTTCTACTCCGTGATTAATGTTATATCTCTCTAAGAGTGCTATATATGTTTTATTATTATTATCTTGATTCTTGACTTCTTTAAACTTTCAAAGTTCTTTGTGCCAAGGTAGCGATTCGAGGATAGAATAAAAAATAATTTGTTAACACAAACTAAAACGTTAATTAAAACACAAAAACAAAAGAAACATGAACCACGGAAAAATTACGACTTAAATACACGGTTAGGTCTTCAATAATTTTTTAATAAGGGTTTCTAACTTGACCTACTTGACATTATATTGATGGTTAACCCACCCCTCACTTCAATATAAAAATATGATAATTGTCTCTACTAAAGTATAAAAACCTTTGTCCTTCATACGACGGGTTTGCGTCTGTCCTTGAACTCAATGAGTCCAGACACCTCAGGAATGCTGTGGTTTCTTTGACGCTAGCCTCGGCCAGATGGTTGATGCGAAAGAATAACTTGAAAGCCACAAGGGACTTTGGCAAGTGTGGCGGATAGGGAGCCACACGGGACTCGATGGGATCTTCTTTAAGGGTGAGGACTATCCCTGTACTTTAGGATGCACCAGGATAGGAGGGGTCTCTCTGACGAGAATAAGTTGAACTTGGTTCCTAAACCAAGTTAACTTAGAGTTCGGTGTGACCACCGAAAAACGGGCTTGAGGAGGAGCTTTTTTCTCTTCGTTTTAGAATTACTCAAGGGCGAGTACTATCTCGGTGCTTTGTGCTACACCAGGAGACGGGAGGAGAGTTTCTCTGATGAGACTAAGAATTACTCAAGGGCGAGTACTATCTCGGTGCTTTGTGCTACACCAGGAGAGGGGAGGAGAGTTTCTCTGATGAGACTAAGTTGAACTTGGAGAAATTAACTTATAATTCGGTTTGGTAACCAGGAACTAAGTCGAGGATGAGCTTCTTCTTAGTTCCAGTATTCCTCAAGGGCGAAGCCTATCTCGGTGCTTTGTGATACACCAGGATAAGGGTGGGGAGAGTTCTCTGACGAGAATAAGTTGAACCTGGACAAGTTAACTTAAAGTTCAGTTTAATAACTAGCATGAGCTGCTTCTCAGTCCCTTCTCTTGGTAACGCGGCCTCTCTTGCCAGGAACTTAGTAGCGTTGTTGATTCACGTATTACACCACGTTTTTCCCAAGTTTTTTTATATATACCGTCACTCCACTGGGGTAGGGGTAGGAGGGAGGTGGCTTGTGTACGGGCCGCAGGAGGGTTCTTACTCCGACGGTTTTTCTCAGGATGTCTTACCTCTGGTCCTGCTGGGCCTTCCAGCTTAAGAGAAACGCGTCTCCAATTTCGCACTTGAGATAAAATTGAATACACAGTCATTGGGGAGATCTTGCAGTTTTAACCGTTCTGCTTTTCATAGGGACGACGGGCGAGGGGCTGTGGTGACGAGATGGACCCAATGTGCCTACCAGGACCGGATGTTTTGTGGTCAACGTCCCGTGTCTGAACTAAAAGAGTGGGGAGAGGGTCGATTCCTATACAATATATATTATAATATATATATATATATATATATATATATATATATATATATATTTATATAATATATATGTTTACATTATATAATATTTCTAATATTGCTAATATATTGTTTTTTACTCTTAGATTGTGAATATGTCTAGAGGCCGTATAAATTCAGCAGACATATTTTGCTATGTCTGTGGGCAATTCACCCCTTCAGATTCCCGGAGCAATATTACTCCTTTGTTGAAGAGATGTTATTTAGCTTATTTTGGTTGCAGATTAAGAAACCAAGATAAGCCATTTGCCGCACACAAAGCTTGCATGAGTTACATTAGTAAGCTCAGAATGTGGTCAGTTGGAAAACTTACATGTATGCCCTTAGGAGTACCAATGGTGTGGCGAGAGCAGAAGAATCACCATGATGACTGCTACTTTTTTATAAATAAAGTAGCTGGATTCAACATAAAGACAAAATAACGTATGATATACCAAAATATTCCTTCAGCAATAAGGCATGTTTCATACTCAGCTGATACATCTGTGCCTGTGCCCCCTGAGATATAGGAACTTCCATCAGAGTCCAATACTAGTGATACTAATCAGGTGTAGGTACACTATTAACCACCAACAAATGACGATCCCAAACTCTTCAACCAAGCTGAGCTTAAAGACCTGGTGCGAGACCTTAACCTTCCAAAAGAAAATGCACAGTTACTTGACTCTCAACTGAAGAAACACAGGCTTTAACCTTCTGGAACAACATTCGCTAGTTACCATCATCGTGAAGCGTAATTCATTCAGTTCTTTAAGAAAGAGGATTCTCCTGTTCAAATATTTCTGGCTTTATGAAACACATTGGCATGACGTACAAAACTTTCTGAATGGAGGCTCAAGATTGATTCTTCTAGCAGAAGTTTAAAGGCTGTTCTTCTCTATAATGGCAACGCAGCTGCATCTGTGCCAATTGGCCATGGTATCCAAATGTCCGAAACTTACGAAGATTTTAAAACACTAATAACTGCAATCAAGTACCATGAGCACAATTTTCTCATTTGTTGTGATTTAAAAGTTATTGCTCTCCTGCTAAGTCTTCAAGGGGGATATACCAAGTATCCCTGTTTTTTCTGTCTCTGGGATAGTAGGGCTGACAGTCAGCACTCTGTAAAAAAAAAGGACTGGCCACCAAGAACCAGCTTTTTATCCGGAAATCACAACGTGAGAGCTATGCCACTAGTTGACTACAAGAAAATTCTGCTACCACCACTCCACATCAAATTAAAGCTTATGAAAACTTTTGTGAATGCCTTGAACAAGAATGGATCTGCTTTCAATTACCTGGAGTCAAAGTTTGCTTGTGTAAGTGAAGGCAAGCTAAAGGCAAGAATCTTTGTTGGCCCTAAGATTCGGGAATTAATAAAAGACAAGCATTTTGAGGAAGCATTGGCAGGTGTCGAAGTAAATGCCTGGTTTTCTCCAAGCAGATTGTCCATAACTTCTTGGAAAACACTAGCTCCCCAGAATATAAAAAAATGATCCAAGATCTGATTTCAAGTTTCCAGCAACTAGAATGAGTTTGAAGATGCACTTTTTGCACTCACATCTTGACTATTTTTCCACGAATTGCTGGAACTACAGTGAGGAACAAGAAGAGCGTTTCCATCAGGATATTTGCACCATGGAAACTCGATACCAGGGCAAATGGAATGTCAGCATGATGGCGGATTACTACTGGTCATTGAAACGTGATGGTCCCGATGCACAGCATAAACGGAAATCACAGTGGTATACCGTCCTTTGAATCAGTAGGTAGGTTAACCATGGAAGCATGCTTTTTACATTCATTTGATTTGATGTTGATGATTTTGATTCATTTCATGATAACCGTGATTTATTTCATGTTGATTTGGTATACATATGTTCTTAAAACTAAAATAATGTGCTTTCCATGATTACTTATTCATTTTAAATAAGTAACATTATATTAAAAATGCACATTTATTGTTATCATTAATTTGTATTTTATTCAAAATCCTTACTTGATAGAAAAAATTGTTTAGAAAATGTAAGATCACATCCATGAATAAAAATAAAAATAAGAAAATTCCAAATGAAGACTAGTGTTATCTATTTGACTGCTTCATTATAATGTCTCTTTAGTTCGTTTTGATGTAAAGCGTGTTCCATTAAGAAGGATCGAAGTTAGCATTAAATTAAACACTGTTATTGGTGAAAATTTATTGATTTTACTATTGATCCTGTTATTTGAGTCTTGCAATTATGTTTGAAAAATAATATCGCCTAAATGTCTGCCAAAGCTTTGGCGGCACACCTCCACTTGATGGTCAAAATTTTTGGTGACATCTCTCCATAGTTGCTCCTCGATCAAACCAATATGCCTTATTATCTCATCCTTCAGCTGTTGAATTGTTGTTGGCTTGTTGGCATAGACTTTACCTTTGAGATGACCCCAAATGAAGAAATCTAAAGACGTCAATTCACACGAACGTGGTGGCCAATTCACCTCACTGTTTTGAGAGATGATGCGACCTGGGAACTTTTCATTTAATAAAGCCATTGTTTCATTGGCTGTGTGGCATGTGGCGCCGTCCTGTTGAAACCACAAATCTTCGACATCCATAGAATTAAATTCAGGTCATAAAAAGTTGGTTATCATGGCACGGTATCGCTCGATTGTCACCTTAACAGAATTCCCGGCATCATTTTCGAAGAAATACGGCCCAATGATTTTGCTAGCAAAAAATGCAGACTAAACAGTGACTTTTTGTGGATGCAGTGGCATTTCAACAATTTTCCTGGGATTTTCGTCAGCCCAAAGGCGACAATTCTGCTTATTAACGAATCCACCAAGATGAAAATGGGCTTTATCACTGAAGAGGATTTCTTTCGAAAAATCATCATCGGCTTGTCTTTGCTCGTGCACCCAATTGACAAATGTACGGCGCTTCAAATGATCAGCAGTGTTCAGTTCTTGTGTCAATTGAATTTTGTAAGCGTGTAGAGACAAATCTTTTGTCAAGATTCGATGTAACGTTGTTGTGGAGAGGTTCAATTCCTGCGCGCGATGACGAATCGAGGTGTCTGGATCTTCAGCAACATTCTTGCGCACTGCAGCGATGTTTTCAGCTGAACGACGTAAACGAGCACGCAATGGCGTTTTCATATTTGCCTTTGACCCCGTTTGTTTGAATTTACGAACAATTTTCCCAATTGCACTCTCAGTTGGTCGATTATGTTAACCTAAAAAAATCGCGAAGTGCCCGAAATGCGTTTCTGTTTGAACGTCCATTTTCGTAATAGGCTTCGATAACTTTAACACGTTGTTCGATTGTTCATCTTCCCATATTTGAAATTGCCAAAGACGGAAGTTGTTAAATCTCAACGAAAAAGAAAAAAATCATTAGACACTTAAACTTAACTCAGATTTAAAATCGGTCCAAGTTATTGGAACACCCGTTATACATATGTCTCCATAACTATAATATAATCACAGTCCTGGGGAGCAACAAACGACACAAAATTCATTGATTCAATAATCAAACAGCGCATATTTGTGTAAACCATGACAAATTCTTGTTGGCTTTTGATAATTTTGATTGAGAGCAGGATAGCTACGTTTGGGCGAACATAACTCTCCTATGTGATATTCGGTTTATGATGGCTCATTGTCTAGTCTAAATTTCATTAAAGTATTACTTAAAAGTCATCAAAGTTTGGGTAAACCTATCCTATTTAGGTTCACCCCGTACCTCCTTAAATGTTTGCTGCCCATGTAAAACTCGTCCAATAGATTTGTAATGAACCCTAATTCCTCGTGGTAGAGAATGCTAAGACAGTTGTTAAAGTATGAATCTCTTCCATAGAGAATCTCCATCGCTCGTACTTTCGAAACAATTATGGCAACCTTTCAGACTTTTTTGGACTTTGGAGATCACAGATGGCAGTTTTCTTCTCTAGCTTTGTTTATCTTCGACATAATTACTCTATCTGACCACTACTAAGAGATTGCCCTCGAAGACACAGTTTTAACACACATCCATTTTGGTGTTAAAACTAAATTTGAATACTTATTAGGCAGTTAGTATTATCAATATTGGTATAGTTGTCTCTGTGAAAATTCTCTGTGAACCGGCTTTAAAACTTCGCCTTCGCTTACAGAATTCTGAGGGGTAGGTTTGGTGAGTGCCCAGATAAACAATAGTTTAGGGTCATCGGTTTTCCTCGCGGTCCCCTTAAAGCCACAACGTCAAACTGCAGCACCATAATGTTTTTATTCGTTAATAAAAAGATTACTTTTTCTCGTTTTAAAGCAAAGCTGATTGTTTGTCCATAATAAAAGGTCTGATTACAAACTGAGAACCTTTAACTGATTTAGCGCAATTTTGGGTAAGGAATCGTGTTTCGGGAACTAACTCAAATTAAGTGAGATTAACTGTGAGTAATTTCATAAAATTTGCTAAGGTTACT
Source organism: Ceratothoa steindachneri (assembly GCA_963969495.1). Taxonomy (NCBI): domain Eukaryota; kingdom Metazoa; phylum Arthropoda; class Malacostraca; order Isopoda; family Cymothoidae; genus Ceratothoa; species Ceratothoa steindachneri. Next base: position 177,826,322 of record OZ018318.1, read on the forward strand.
TGTATTTATAGACTATTAGCTATAACAATAATTACTTTTTCGAAGGAGCAAAATTATTCAAATCGACTCTCCAAATGGAAACTTTGATTATACCTTCATCGGTCATCGAATAGAAAGTGTGTCAGAAAAACATCACGATGTATTAATTTCGAGTGAGTAGAATTTCTAGAAAATTGCGGTCAAATAGATAATCAAGCAAATATGCGTTTCAATTTTATTGCAATAAATTTAGAATATAAGTATAGGGGAATCGTCCATCTCCTGTTCTCTCCCAGTTGAGTCACGAGACGGTGACCGCAAAAACTTCCGTGCCAGGAGACGTGGGTCAAGCTCGTAGCCAAACCCCTCACCAATCGCCTCTATGAGAAGCCGTACGGGTTTAAACATCAGGACCTCCCCTCTAGTGTATATTCAAATTCACCTCAAGTACGAATTTGGAGACGCTGTTCTCTCAAGCTCGAAGGCCAGCTGGAGCAGAGTTAAGACTTGCTAAGAAAAACCGTTGGAGTAAGAAGCCTCCTGCGGCCCATCTACAAGCCCCTTCCCTCCTACCCCTACCCCAGTGGGGTGACGAGGTATAAATACCGAGCACTTGGGAAAAAACGTGGTATAATACGTGAGTTGCCAGGCTACGAAGTCCCCGGCAATAGACGCCGGGCTACCAAGACTAGAACTAAGGGAACTAAGAAGAAACTCATCCTCGAGCTAGTCCCTAGTTATCAAACTGAACAATAAGTTAACTTGTTTAAGTTTAACTTACTCTCGTTAGAGAGACTCCTCCTATTCTGGTGGATTCTAACGCCCAGGGATAGTCTTCACCCATGAGTAATTACGTAACAAAGAAGAAAAAGCTTCCACTCGAGCCCGTTACGCGGTGGCCCTAAAATTCTAAGTTAACTTGGTTTAGGAACCAAGCTCAAATGATTCTCGTCAGAGAACCCCCCTCCTCCTTCCCCACTATTCTGGTGTATCACAAATCACTCTGATAGTCCTCGACCTTGAGGACTTCCAAAACGAAGAAGAAAAAACTCCTCTTCGAGCCAGTTACCCGGTGGTCACACCAAACTCTAAGTTAACTTGGTTTGAGAACCAAGTTTAACTTACTCTTGCCAGAGAGATCCCTCTATTCTGGTGCTTCCTAAAGCCCTGTGATAGTTCTTGCACTTGAAGAAGAAGATCCCCCTGAATACCGTATGGATCCCATCTGCTACACTCGCTAAAGGTCCTGGTGACTGCCAAGTCATCCAGTCCACCTCCAGCAATCTGGTCGAAGCACGCGTCAAATGACCCAGCAGATTCCTGTGGTGTCTGGGCTTATTGAGTTCAAGGTCAAACTCAAACCTACCGCCAAAGCAAACAAGGTATTTAAACTCCGGCAGAGACAATTAGCCTATTTCTTTTATATTGAAGTGAGCAGCCAGTTAACCAATATTAGAGTGTCAAGTTAATTGAAGTCATTATTGTGTATTTTAAATTCATAGTATTTCTGTGGTTCATGTTTTTTTGGTGTAGTAAATTATTAAATTTAAAATATATGTTTATTTTGGGATGATTCCTGTGCGTTTCTCTATATCCTTACGTGTTGAAGCGGCTCTTCCTTAAAAACAACAAAATTAGTACTCTTAGACAAAAGCATACTTCAAAAAAGAAGTATATCACGACAAAAAGGTATACTTTGACAGAAGTATTACTCGATCTAAAACGTATTCTACGACAATAAGAATAGAAAATAGTATTTCCATTATTTATTCAAATCATTCATGCGTCCATAGCTGAAATATACACCTAATTGTAAACTCCTACTCTGCGAAAGGAAATTAACTCACTGGCGACATTAAAGCAAAGGGCAACAACTCTCATTCCAGAAAACCAACCTGACCCTATAGAGTATGACTTGAGAATTAAAAATGTCCTCGCTTGGAGATAGTCACATTTGAAAAAAACTGCTGAAAGTTTTAAAAAATATGAATGATTAAGATAATATAAACTTTAATTCATTTTTTTAACTCACTGAAAACATTACGCAAACAAATGGCTAGCCTTTTCAGAGGATGAAATTGAGGGCATTTTTTTACCTACGAATTCTTCTCTACTTGGAATTTTGTGCGAAAAACTGTAGTTTAACATACCTTAATAATCATGTTTATAAATTAATTGGATGTACACTTATTTACTTATTATTACAGTGGGAGAAAACCAAAGTTAACTGACAGGGATCATCATACAGTAAAACAGATTGTTACCAAACATCACAAAACTGCAGAGGCAAAGATGACAGTGAAGCTGAATATCCATCTAATACACATTGTTTTATAACAACTATGCGCCCTGAAATTTACAAAGCATTCATGAAATCAAAGCAGTGTGGAATTCACTGGTACTAAAACCAAAGACAAAGTGCAAAATATATGGTGTCATGATCGCACAACATGGAAAATTAATATGTAGAGCAATGTAATAATTATTGTTCAATCGATGAGCGTCTTTTTTTTCCCCACAAATAGCCGTGCTTATGTATGAAAAAGTACAAAAAAAAAATCGTACAATCTTTAATACTTGCTTCCTTCATCAAAAAGAAGGTAAATTCGTAAAGGCTTGTGTAAAAGAACAATCTCTGACCCCCATTCTCCAATTTATCGGAGACCAGGTGCTATTGGTATCGCGCCATGGACGACATCATTTCCTGTTCAAAGATTCTTGAAATTTCGACTCCTGTGCACGTTGGGAAAATATTTCCCAATCCTGTATACTCGTCCCAAGCCTCCCCCCGCCCCGGTAACAAGGTGTGAAAGAGCCGCTATGTCTTGCCCTTACTGCTAAATAATGAATCAACTCCGCCTCTGGATTAAGATGTCTGGAGTTTGTGACTACTTTTTCCAAACTCCCCCTTCCTCCTCAGAATCGGGCATACAAATTCTCGAGCTATTCTGTAGTTGAAGAGTCAAGCCCACACCTTCAAAGCCGTCCTTATTGTTTCGTCCCGTGCGCGTCCGTCAGACAGCAGCCTTCTTCATCCGTGATTTTACCCAAGTCACTTGGTAGCTTCTGTGAGCGCAAGCCTTTGAATTTGCGCGACAGTCTCCCTTCGTTTAATCAAACCGAGGAAAATCTCCATCAAGTACCTTTGAGGAAAAGAAGATTCCTCTTCATTGAAATTACGAGACTTTCCACATTCCCCTTCAAACGTGACCTTTGATGTTTAGCTATCTTTATTGGAAGGTTGGTTCGGATCGTGTCCCGGCTGCCTCTTTCGGATCGTGCTCCACTTGCCTCATCGGATCGTTCCTCAATCGCCTCATCGCAAGAAGGACCTTCCTCGAAAGCAGCGACTAGTAAGACTGAAACTCCCCTCCATTATTAGTATTGTCAAGTTCATCCTTTTGATCTGAGCCTAGTTACATTAATCGATTAATTCCATTTGAGAATCCCTCCTCATAATAATTATCAAGAGACTCTTTCAATCTAAATAATTCCTCTTTGCTTATTATTATTCTTATTTTGATCTGTGCAAATAAAATTATATTTTTGTTGTTTCATCTTTATCTAACCTTAAATGATACTCTCGCCCTATTAAAGTAAATCTCGCCAACAATTCATGCACTCTGTTTGATTATTAAGGAATTGAAACCTAACGCCTCAAGTGTGACCTCCTAGTTGGTCGTTAATCCCCTCGACCAGTCTTTCAACAGTTCGCGTTGCAGTAGATGATTAAGTCAACCCCCACATAATATAGGAATAGTGTATGGTATAGAGTGGTTTTACCAGGACAGCTTGGGTTGGTATATACAACAATTATCTAGACATTCTATAGGACGAAGTTCTTACTAGTATACTATATACAGACAGCGCCATTTTTCAAGATAATTAATACGCCCTTTTTAGAGTGCCATAAAAGTTCAGTGTTGGTTTAAGGAGAATCGGAATCTAATCCAACATATTCCATGCCTAGCACAGTCAACTGATCTAAACATCATTAAACAATTATAGGCATTTTGGGAGCAGAGAGTGCGAAGCAGATTTCCACCTCCTTGATTATAGAAGCAATTGGAACATTTCCACCAAAGAATAACGCAACATTCCGCTGTAAATCCTAAAGAGGTTGAATGATTGTATCTCACAAAGGATTGCAACTGTACTAAATGCAAATGCTGGACCACGACCTTGTTGCTAAGTAAATATAGTGTATCGGTCAAGTGGTAACATGCGTCAAAATAATTACTGAATTGCCATGATTTAAGAGGAACTGTGTGAGAGGTAATGATATTAAATAAAAGTGAAACTTTATAAATGTATCTATAGGAAAAAGATAAAGTACAGTGACAGAGATCGCCAAGCATTAAAATTATTTTTTTAGAATAAGCATAGGATTGTGCACGAAAAAATTACTTCAGAATCATACCAATCTCTCTCTGACTCATTCTTAAAAAATAAAATAATTCGAGAGTTTTATATAGCTGCATACTAGTATTGCAGTGCCATTGCCGAATCAATCCTTTTTAATCTTAATATTAAAAAAAAAACTAAGGATAAAAGAATAGAATGTGATTTAGTTTACCGAATCGCTTTCTACACCTTTTCCATACCCACGACATGTTAACTTAGTGAAATAGACGGAAGTTTTGAATTTTTACAGCTTTTTTCTCACTAAGGTTAGCCTTTTATGTTTTGGGAGGCATATCCTGCACGTAATTATCTTGGTTATGCTGGAGAAGTAAATAGGAGAATTAGTGTTAGTGGAATTGTTAGTTTTGACTAACTGGTTATATTCTACAAAAGGACCATTGTTAACAATAGTTTCCTGGTCTAACAATAGGAAAATCTGTCCATGCACAACCCAATAATTGTTAACTACTGACAGAGAAAGCAGGATAGGTAATTGGAAGACATGGATTTTCTTCCAAGACTGCAGAATCTTAAATTATCGAATATCTGTGATTTTGTATTGGAGCAGGATGGAGATAACGCTTTCCTCCTCCAGCATGGATGATGGAACTGAAAGATGTTTCGTTTTAAGAATAGTTCAAAGTTTCAGTAATTACTGTGAAAGAAGTTGAGTCAATTTCCTGAAACATTAAACAACTATTGCTGCCAAAGTTGGACAAAATCCCTATTTATTGAATAATGAACTTGCATTTAACATTGTGCTTTCTTTTTTTATTTCACTCCATGTAAGTATATACTTTTCCAATGTTACTGTCGAATCTTGCAAATCTTCACCGATTAAAAGAAACAAAGGTGTTAAATGTGCGTACACTTTTTTTTGTCAACGGAATTTCAATTGGAAAAATCTCAAAAACAAGAAGCATTAACCTAAGCACTACCCATTGGCTCTCATATGGTACAGCCATATTTTCAAATAATTTCTCTCTTTGCGTTTCCTGATGGTACACTTATAGAAGACAGAGTTTTAAATATTTTGCTCCTACTGTGTAGTGGAATGTCTCATCTAAATTCTAAAAGATCCCTGAGAACAGTTTTTATATGGGACTTATGTTCTTAATATGATGCACACTGAAGATCTCACACAACAGTTAAAGTGCAAAAGAGTTAAAATATTATGAAGAGATACGTGTAAGATATGTCACATGAACAGTATTCTTTTTTCCATTTATGAATATTGTAGTGAAAATGTTTAGTAGAAGACTATGTATCATACTTACAGTGAACGCTGAGTGCGAGTGATCGCTCTAAGGACGTCTCCGTCTCTGAGTTTTGGCCCCTGCATGTAATCTTGGTGCCATCGTCTGGCGGGGTTGGGATCAGCGTCAGGCTGCTCTTCGTTACATTGCCATCGGCCGTTGTCTAAAAGGAAGAAGGATATCATTCCATGTATGTATGACCATTGGGAAAATTAAAAAAAATATTATCCTAATTCCCTTAAACTATATCTTTAAATGTCCTAAGCCCTATAAATCGTCGTTTTTCTTCATCCTACGAATAATCTTCATCCTTGGTTCCGGGGTACTCGTTGGCTTCTTTCCATTCCAACATTAGCTTGTGTGACCTACACTTTTATGTTAACGGAGAGTTAAAGCTAATCTGGTCACAAATAAGAATTATCCATTAATGGAACATTATATATTTTAATTATTTAAAAATAACTATCCGATAATTCGAAGAAAATGGTTTTAATAAGAGAGATTGCAATAATTATGAGCGTAAAATATTAAGAAATAGCAAACATGGTCCAAAGTTTCCTGCCCGTTTTATTCTTTAATTACTTTTTTATCTTCTCATTTGGTTCTGGCACTTAAGGGGGTATCACATTTCATCTTGAGTAATTTCACCTTGTTTCTTTCAAACTTCGCATTTTTTGGCTTTGTATATCATTTTATTGCAAAATTTATAAACTTTTTCATGGTATATTTATTACTTTAGCAACATTGCTATAACATAGTGAAAATTAAGATAATGCAAAATTGTATACATATGTGGAAAATTTTTCTTAGATTTTTAAAGTTCATTTGTGAAAAACAAACAAAACTATACCATTGATTTCTTATTTCAAATTTTATGCACTCTTTTACACTATTTATTCTGTTTATGCAACATGAATAGAACCTAGTGATAATTATGATAATTCAAAATTTTATACATTCATGGAAATTCTCCATAGATCTTTCAAAACGCAAAACTATACCATGGGATTTTAAATATTTGCTAAAAGAATAACTGGTTTATATTTTTAGGATCATTCAAATATAGATTGAACTAAATTCTTAGGGCATTCTGAACAACTCTACTATTCACCTAACACCCTCCCTCTACTCCAACTGAGAACAAAGCCTATAGTTGATCTTGTCCGACAAAATATATATTTTAGTCCACCATTAACATAAAATTTAACAGAACTAAAGCAAATTGATTTCAAATAATAACTAAATCATATATACATATTTTGGTTGTAAATTGAGTTGAATTGCTTAATTTTTAGTAATTTTATAGCCATTTATATGATATCAGGTTTCAAGGGGGGTTCTGAAAGAACCCCCTGTATCTCAAAAACAGCGCTGTTGTAGGTTATTATGATTTTGGTGAGTCTATAAGGGATTTTAATTATCTTTAATTTCTTATATGTTAATCTAACGTAGTTTAAAGTAAAAAAATTAAATGTGGTATCGCCAAAATCGATATACCATATGTGGCTGGTTTATGTATCTATTAGATAAATGTGAAAGAGGAAGAGAATAATCTTTTTTGGTTCCAACTCGAATATGATTCTGGGCCTAAAATAAATTAAATATGGAACTTATAGCTGAAAAAAAGGAACACGATTCAAAAATATCCAATACACTTAAAAGTATTCAGTTATGCGGTAAAGCAATGTCTCTCCATTCTTAGCAAAGAGCAATAGGATATAGGCTCTTTGGGGCTATCCAAAAAAGTCCCTACTCACCTCTTCAGTCGTTCCATCTATTCTCATCGTCCCCTTGAGCCAGGTTATAGAAGGAGGGGGCCGAGACCCCACTACCTCACAAATAAAAGTGTAATTTCTGCCAGCAGAGAGCGGGTCTTCAGGACCAACCATATTAAGCAACAATGGAGGAACTGAAAAACAAATTACATGGAATAAGTTTTTTTTGCTACACTTCTTCAATTTTTAACGCGTCTTCGCCAAATAAAAAGTGTGTTCCCATTATAAAAAGTGTCGTCCACTAAATATAAGTTATTAAGAACGATAAAAAGAGTGACTCTGAAAAGTAAAATGTAAAACATATCACTAATTTAGGAAAAATGTTAGAATTTTTCAAGAAATGTTATAATTCGATAGGGCAAGTGAAGTAAATCCATATTTTAAAAGATTGACTTAAATTCACCATTTCTGACGGTATTTTAAGAAAGTACTTTCATATACTGAGGCATTTTACTCAAAGATTTTACAAACTATTCTTCAATTTTCATCTTTTTCTTCTTTAAATGATGTGTAAGCTTATTTTGCGGATTATTGCGGATGCTGATACAAATAATTGCTAGCGTTAACAAACTTGCTCTACACACATATCTTCTATTTAGCTGATTCAAGTATTACTTCCACGCATTAACATAATGTTGTACCAAATCTAAAATAGTTTAAAAATATGTTTAATAGAAATTATAAAAAATACGCATATTTAGTCTTGTTTCCTACATCCATTTATTCGTACCAAAGATTTCTTGTGTGGATAAAGATAACTAGCATTCTCTCGTATCTTCAATATTCATATACTCGTATGATCAAACAGATACTGACTCATATTTGTCACGAAACCGTTTTGCATCTTAACAGCCACGGTCTCTTGGTCTTTTTTATAGAGGGTCTTTTTATGGTGACACTAAGGCGATGTATAATCGATAAAAAGCTACAGATCTAATTTTGGGAATGAGCCAAAAACAGCTGTTAAATGAATGGTGAGAGATTCATAAATGAGAGTAAAACTCACGATTCATGTCGATCCTCACTCTCTCGGCCATGGGTGATGTTTGGTTTTTGGTGTTCGATGCCTCGCACGTCACTGACTTCATCATGTCGTTGCGAGTAAAGGGACCAAGACTCACGGTGTTGGAAACTCTCTTGTTTTTTCGCCGTTTCCATGATGGCAAGTTACGAATCTTGTGTCCTGCTTCCTGTGTAATACCCTTTTCCTCCGGAACATCCATCTCTTTGTCAATAATGTGGTCTCCATAGAACCAGTAAATGCGAGGAAGCGGCCGACCTGAGGAGAAAAATTAGACAAATCAAGGGTGTGTAGTGCGTGTATAAAGAGACTAAAGATTGCCTTATGCTTTCTCCTACGTTGTATGTATACACAGTGCTCTTCTCTTTCATTATTTTACGCCTAAACCCAGATAATACAGCATATTATGGTGATGCTTATTGCTGTCAGAATGAGAAGAAGATTGAAGATAAGAGAGATGTTCTAATGTCATACTTAATGATTCCCAGAGAAAGAGGTAGTGGCGATAAAGGAGTAGTGCCTTTTTTAAAGTTTAACTTGCATAGCACACAACATTTCAAAATAAAACGATCCTCAAAATTATAATATTGTATACTTGTTGGGATTAAAAATGAGCGTATCTACTTAGAAAAATTAAGGTTCTACCCAAATGTTTCTCTTTAGCCTGTTTAAAATGACTCAATGCAGGGTCGAATGCGCTGTAACGCACTTGAGAGAAAGCAGAAGTACATTGCATTGTAGGCACATAATACACAAAAAAGTTTAAACGTTTTTTACGTAATTGTTCCTTGCGTCGTCGGCTCATGTTTGTGTATCGATCGTCTTCCTAATTTTATTTTCGTTGCAACTTTTTTTAATTATTTTATTATAAGAATTTGGGTGAATTGAAGTTAAGTTAGTCTCAGGAACTAATTATTTCAAACTAAAAAATGGTTTAGTTAAAGGTTGTAAACATATTTATGGGCCTATATTTAACATCTTTAGAATGGCTAATCATATAACGTTTGAGTCATAGGTTTCCTAATGTATACATGTCAACACTGTACCTCATGGTATTGATTTATAATTAAATTGTATCGATTACGAGGGGAATTAATGTTGAGCTATCCTTAAGAAAACAGTTTGTTGAGTATATTATAAAGAACTGACAGTGTCCGACGTTTATTGTGATTGTGATCAGTGATAAGTGTAAATTTGCGCTTAATATACTTCTATAAGGAATTAAGCCATGCAACTTGAGAAAGAAAATGAATCACCATCGAAAGGTTTCGGGCGGAAAATCGAGATATGCAAGGGTCGTCAACGAGAGACTATTCTTGTCACAGTAGCGCGAATTTAACTTGTATATGTATCACAAGACTGTCACTCGTCGCTAGAGTAAAGTGAAACTAATACCACACTCATTGGTACGAAACAAATAGGGAGTAAATTTAATAAACGGCTAGGTTGCCCTACACTAGTTACCAGGATTTTGTTGACTACTGAGAAATGGAAGAGTTCTTTTCACTGAGGAAAGAACACTTAACTTGTTTTGTTTTGGGGGGAAGCAACATGCAAATTGCTGTACAGGTCAAAGATTAAATCTCACATGCACAAAGAGGAAGAAGCAAATATGGAGTGTCTAGGTTTATTGAGTGGGCAATCTCAGTCCCACTTCCTAGACATATATTTTATTACTGCACCAAGGTGAAGTGGAGGTGAAGTGTAGCCAATACACCTACCGTGGCTACTTCCGGTGAATAAGATTAACCCCGGTGCGTCCCTTTTGATCAAAATTAAGAGAAGGATCCCATGAGTGTGTTCTCACTCAATAAAAGCCAGTCATTGGTGGACTTGCGTAATACTGAGATTTAAGCTGAGTGGATTGCTTAATAATTGGCAAAGGATCGTCCAAAATAGTTAAACAACAGATACAAAAATAACCTTTAAATATACATGAATTAGAAATATGAAACAGCGTATATACTCGTATGTATAAATATAATTAATCTTTGCACTGAATAAATAAGTCTACACAATGTCGTGGGGATTACACTTGAAAATTAATCACTAGGATGCTTGCGTCTTAAAGGCGCCAACAGAATGAATTGAATAATATTATTGAATTAAGCACTGAATTAATCATTTCTAATACTCGAAGTTATAAGCTCGGATGGGAACTCTAGTTAACGAATAAACTGGTGAAGTTAGGGGTAGAGATAATTCACTTTAAAGATACCTTTGAGTGCGTAAGTATTTTGAGAATGACGGTGAAGATCTTCTTCTGGTGACGATGATCGCACTTAGCCGGCTGTACGAGATAACCGAATAGTAAGGTAATCCTAGATCGGTGATATAATGATCCTATGCCGGATCACGAATAGAGAAATCTGCAGAGGGCGGTCCTCTGTAACCTTTAACTCTAAAGGGGTAAGAGGGTCTTCGAGAAGTTTTGCACCTACAAGTACCGTGACGGCAACACACACATTCCCCGAAGTTTTTTTTACAACAGGCGAACTTTTTCATTTGTGGGACTAGCTCTCCACACACAAGGTAGGCCCAAGATTTTGTGCCTGACTCCAGGGAGAGTTTTCCCTTATATTTCCCTCACGAGCAAAACTTGAAAGAGAGAGTACCTGATTCTCATAAAATTATTATTGCTGCGCGAAAGACCTTTTTATCTGCTGCCAGACAGAGTAAATTCTTGACACCTTCGAGCTATCCTTGCTCGACGTCGTGGTTTACAACGGATCGAAAACTCGGCCCTTCTTCGGCTCAGGTATCTTTAACGGCAGACATTTTCCTGAGCGTCCGGCCGCCAATTTGGTCTTCTCTTTGGTGCGAAAAGGGGCGGAGGGAATTCAAGGCAAAAGGCGAATTTTGAATACGGGAGGGACACGCCGCTTGTGTCGGGGTATTCCTGCGTACACTAATGTACGTGGTATTTAGGCTACTACATCCTAACCCGTATTGAAAGACATTATTCTGACGTGTAATTAAGAATAATGTATACCTTTAACATTGAATATACGAACAACACAATAAAAATACAAAACAAAACGGGCCCTCAACGAATACAGGAACAACATAAAATAATGATGAAGGCAAAGGAAACTCACAGGTCATATACAGGAAACTCCTGAATAATTAAGAGCTGATGCCTAAGTAAAAAAGAAATAAATGATTATATTTGATACATTAATCCGGGTAGTATTATATAAGAATCACATGCAAAAAATCCGAAAAAAATAAAAAATTAATCACGGCAGTTATAGAGCGTGTCGGATTATCAATTTTACAAATATAACATATGAATAATTAGTGGGTGGACACTAAACCTTAAACTAAAACTTACATATCTATAATACCGATTATTAACAAAGATTCACTGGGCTCGTCTACCGGGTTTCTAGACAAACTATCCGCGAGGACATTAAGAAATCTCTTTAGGTATCGGATATCCTATTAATATTCGGATAATAACAGGGCTCAACGCACGAGTCTTCCATTGTGACCCTTACGACCGTTTTAAATATGCTAGGGGTTTGTGATCTGTTGGTATGGAGAACGGTCTACCTATAAAATATACGCGGAACTTTCGTACCCCAAACACAAAGGCAAAACCTTCTAGCTCCACAGTGGCATACATCTTTTCCTGATCGGAAAGTTTCCGACTTGCAAAAGCCACCGAACATGGCACTTCTGCTTCGTATTGCAACAAGGCGCATCCGATTCCAAGATGAGAGGCTTCGATCCGAACGCCGAATTTCTCCTCGAGATTAGATAAGTGTAGGATAAGGGCAGTCACTGGTTTCTGTTTGAGTATGCCGAAACTGGAAATAGCCCTGGGGTTCTACTAAATAGGGTCTGGAGATTTATTTTTATGCAGGTCATTCAAAGGGGAGGGGCCGGACGCGAAATGGGGGACAAGACGCCGAAAGAAGGAAGCTGCTCCTCAAAAGGTTCAGGGTTGTTTCTTCGAGACTGGAGGTGGCCTATCGGTTATTGGTTTTATCTTATCCTTCTGTGTGGATATGTGATTCTCGCCAATCTTGAACTCTAAATATGCAATAGTACCATAAGAAAAATGGCACTTGGAGGGCTTACTTGTTAAGCCGTGAGACCTCAGTCGGTCTAAGAGTCGGCGAAGACATGCGAGGTGTTCTTCCCATGTACGCATGGATACGTACACGTTGTCAAAATAGAATGTGACGTTTTCTAGCCCTTCTACATATTTTCGCATAAGGCTGAAGTATTCTCTAAAGAGCGAGACAATTTGGGCGATCTTTACGGGCCTGAGGTCGGGGTTTACGTCTAACTTGAGGGAAGGTTCTTCCTGGGAGAGCTGGATAGAAGAGAGAGCGGGAAGCTGGAAGTCCCTGTCCCTCTATCTTTTCTTTTCTTCTTCTTCTCTTTTTATCTTTATTCTTCTTTCTTTGGCTTCTATTTCCATCTGTCTTCTTACCTCGTCTTGTTTTTTATTTTTATTCTTACTTCTTCGGCTTCTCTTTTTATCTTTATACTTCTTTCTTTGGCCTCCTTTTCTATCTTTATTCTTCATTCTTCGTCTTCTTTTTATCTTTATTCATCTTTCTTCGGCTTCTATTTCAATCTTTCTTCTCCTTTCTTCTTCTTCTCTTTCATCTTAATTATTCTTTCTTCGTCTTCTCTTTTAACTTTATTCTTGTTTCTTCGATTTCTATTTTTACCTTCCTTATTATTTCTTATTCTTCTCTTTTTAACTGCGTTATTCTATCCTTTGATTTACTTCCCTTCGGTATTCATCTTTCTTCTGCTTCTATTTTCCACAGTATTATTGTTTCGTTTACTATTCTTTTATTCTGTATTCTTATTTCTTCTAATATAATCTCCTAATATAATCTTCTAGTACACACATACCCCGAACGGGGGAACTGATTTCTTTGTGGGACTAGCTCTCCACACACAAGGTAGGCCCGAGATCTTGTGCCTGACTCCAGGGAGAATTTTCTATTTTATTTCCCTCACGAGCAAAACTCGAGAGAAAGCACCAGATTCTCATAAAATTATTATCGATCCGCAAAAGACCTTTTCATTTGCTTCCAGACAGAGTAAATCCTTCACACCTTCGAGCTATCCTTGCTCCACGTCACGGTTTACGACGGCGCGAAAACTCGGCCCTTCGTCGGCTCAGGTATCTTTAGCGAGACATTTTCCTGAGCGTCCGGCCGCAAATTTGGTCATCTCTTTGGTGCGAAAAGGGGCAGGGGGAATTCGAGGCGAAAGGCGAATTTGGAATACTGGAGGGACACGCAGCTTGTGTCGGAGTATTTCTACGTACACTAATATACGTGGTATTTAGACTTCTACATGGAGGTTGCAGCGATATTGAGTAGGACATCATTACAAGTGCTGGACCCGTCAGCTCCCTCGTTAATGAAGCAAAATAAACGTTCTAGTACATATACATGAATCTGCTTCAGGAAAATATAATCCCCTCTCTCCGAACATTGGAGGAATGTGAACATGTATTCATACAATAAAATGTTCCATGCCAAAAGAAAAGGTTGATGCAGTATTTGGAGGCTGAAAATATCGACCCTTGGTAGATAATCGGCTATAGGTTATGTTTAAGATGCCTCATATATGAATAATAGTTGAATCTACACGCTTGGCTAAAAGTCTAATGCACCGTATATAAACACTCATATAATGTGATCATATTTGTGGTAAATTATTACAGTAGTATTAATTTTATTTATTTTAATACTTAGTTGGGCACCATTTTGTGTCACTTACAATCGGTTCTAAATTTTTGCTTTATACTGAATGCCCCAATTGTCTCGAGTTTCTCGAAGTTCCTTCATCTTTAAAATGTATTTAAAAAATAAAAGTCAAAATAAAAAAGAACAATGCCATGTTCCCTTTCGTTATAAGAGAATCGATTAATACACTCATTTGGAGTGTTTGAAAGATTCTTTGAAAACTTCTTACTGACGTAGCACTATCTCTGACCCCAGGAACTGAAGCATTGTCAGTTGTCATTTATTCGTTTTATACTAACCACACCATTTGTTTGGAGTATCTCGAATTTACTAAATTAAATCGGTGTAATGTCGGGTATGCTCTTTGTAATCATATACAACATAATAAATATATCAGTGTTTAATGCAACCTAGTCACTATTTAGCTTTATGAATGTATGTAGAAGTGCATTTATTTTGAATTGTCTTTTATAAGTTATTACCAGATTTGAAGCTCTGCACTATGCAATTAACTTGTCGTGAGGCCAATTAAAAGCAATTAGGAAAGCTTTCCTATTCTTTGATCATTTATTTTCTCTTCTTGCTATACTTATGAATTCTTACTATCTTTTATTTCTTCTCTCGGTCCTGCTTAAGAGGAAAAAGTTAAATATTTTCTTAGTTTTTTGTCACAATGGAAATAAACACATTGTTTAAAACAAAAAGGTAAAAAAATAATTAGTAAAACATATGTATATGCTTATTTATGCCCACTTTTTATAGGGTCATATGGGGCAAATTTCTGTTATCATCTCGGTTTATAGCAAGAAAAACTCAGACTAGCCTTTATGTTTAAGTTGCATCTATTCCTTTCAGGTTAAACGTAATTACCTATGCAAGATGAAATTATTATAAGGGTTATAAAGTTTAGCCAATTTATTCCTGTTCTTTACTTTCAGAAAATTCCACCTAATTTTCATTGCATATAATATACCGAATACTTAGTACTAAGCCACATAATTATCCATTTTATTCGTCGAGTTTAATTATTACTTTAAATAAATCGTCAAGATAACCATTGTACATATTATATGTATTCTTAGGGTTTTAAATAATATTAATTTTATTACCTATAAAAATATGAGAAATGGAATATTCTACTGCCTAACAGTGCTCTGTAAGGTTAAAGTAGATTTTATGTGGGTGAGATGTAGTGGTCAATGTGAATTTGAATGGAAATTTTGAAGGAAAAGGCTGTTGCTCGTAAGTGAGGGAAGAGTACAAGAGAATTCCGAGACTAGGATAGAAGAAGTAATTAGCAACGAGGATTATGACAAACATAGAATGATTTTAAGTAAGTGATATTGAATAGTGTGACGGTGTATATTGACATAATATCGATGCACTATATAATGTAGATAATCATCATCGATAGATCAATGAATGAATAAAGGCAAAGTTTTAAAATATAGAGACAAATTGATAATTTTAACGGAACATGGATGAAGGTCCTAAAAGAAAAATGGAACCTTTGCTAGTAGATTGTTAGAAAGCTTAGAAACAAAATAGGGATTGATAATTTGAACAACTAATATTATAAGAGCAGAGTACTATGGAGCAACATGTACGTGGTAAGAAGATGGCGAGAATCCACATCGTCAAAGAATCTGAAAGAAACCAACTCTTATCCTAAGTACTATAAATGTCTTTTGAAAACATTTGGGAAGTGCTTTCGCAAGATTTCTATCATAAAATTCATTGAGGCTTGTCAGATATGCAAGATCTAGATGAGAAAAAGAGATTCCCATTGGAGTAGTGAGTCAGGTTACCTGATACACATGGACAGCGAAAAATACAAACCACGTGATTTCTCTTATTTCTTTACAGTTCTATTAATTTAAGGTCGAAGAAAGAATAATTTTATGGAATAAAAAAACTTTGAGATACTTATTACTCTATACCGGGTATTGCAAAAGATTTGTTACACTCGTTAAAATGATCTTGACAAAGGAGATAATGATAGTTTGGTTGCAGTTAGACACGTTTTTATTGTTTTATCAAATAAATATGTATCGATTTTTATATTAATCAACCTGACCGCACTCGGCAGCGAGCATACGCTTCAGGCTAGACCTAAATGGCATGTTCAAGTTGCGGACAAAGTCCTTAGTCATGCTGACTCATACGCGGTTAGCAGAGGACGGATCTTGCAGTCCTTGCCTTCGACTTCATGTTCGACCTAAACAACTCTTGCACGGTCTTGATTGTGTGGGCCGGGGCACCGTCCTCCTGAAAGTCGTAGTCCGAATTCTTTGTGATATTTCTCATCTAGGACAGGAATTTCGTAGTCAAGATGTCCGTGTATTTGGCCGCAGTGGTTAGCATATAACAGGCCAAGAAGCAAACCGGTGGTATATTCTCGCTATTCGAAGCCAAAATGTCAAGCATCATCACGGAGGCCAGATGATTGGTGTTTGACACTTAATAGACCTAGGAGACGTCAGCAGCGAAGCTTACCACGCGGCCGTTCTGCTTGTATGACCAGATCATCCGTGTAGAAAAATTTGATTCCCACGACAATTCAAGTCGTTGAGAAGGCGACGACACCGCTTAGACGTTGTTCCCACATACGCTCGGGGAGTAGAGACCTTTCCACCAGCCTCAATTCTTCTGGATTTTTAGCTTGGGAGCATTTTCAAAGGCCTTTCACACAGCCAAACGGTGACAACTTGAGGTCTTTATGAACATGTTTGTTCTTTGACATCTTCTTCGTTCTCGAGCCTCCCTACGACTCTGTGGATCTTTATCAGGCTGACGTTGAGCCTGTTGGTAATTTCGGACTTGTTGTGGCTCGTCCGCTGGGGAGCAGAGATCTTTATTCTTTTCACTTTTGATCAACCCTGTTATTTGGGGATTAAATTAAAACTATTTATCTATAGGAAGTTCGAAAGTAACAACAGTATTCTGTCCATTAAGTTACAAGGTAGCTCATTAAATAGGTTAATGATTTGGTTAAAAGGAAATTCTTATGTAACTTTATGCGAGTTAAAGTTTTTAATATTTATTTTGCACTCTACTCTCGATTAATTTGAAGTATTAATCGTGAAATATTTATTCTAATCAATATTTTCCATGCTTTCTAAATTTTAAAACATGACTTAAGTACCCTCTTAATCTAGGTTGAGTTAACAGAAATGGATTTAGTTCTCTAAGTCGCTCTTCGTACGTTTTGTTCTTTAAATTTAGTATCATTTAAGTAAATCTACGTTGGACTTATTCTAATTTGGAGATAACTTTCTGGTAGTACGGACTCCAGACTTAAACGCAGTATTTCAAAAAGTGACCGAACAAGCAATTATAGAGAGTAAAGATTGTATCTCGGGACTTAACCTCAAATGCTCTACCAATTAATTGATTTAGTTTTTAAGGACATTCAAACATTGGCGCCTGGATTTTATGTCATTTGATATTGTCACCGCTAAGGCTATCTCTCTATTTACGCTTGAATACCACTTTATGAGGAAATAGCTCTGTCGTTTCAGTATCCGAAATGGAGCACTTTACATTTATCCGCGTTAAAAAATTTCCACTTCTGCGCCCAATTTGGCAATTTGTCTGGACTGTTTTGAATTTCTTTACACTAGGCAATAGTGAGTAGTGTATTCTCAATTTTATTGAAATCAGCAGACTTCGATATTGTGCATGAGATCCTGTCAAATAGGTTGCAAATGTATACAAGAAATAGAACTGGTCCTAGAGTTGACCTCTTGAGATACCAAAATAGTGACGTCGGCACAGCTAGATATTTTCCATTTATAACGAAAGCATTTATTGAAGTCTAGATCAATTATATCTACTTATTTATTCTCGTCATATTAATTAAAATATTCTTTTCAGAAGTCTAATAGATCGTTAGATAGTAACGTTTATTAGGAATGTAATTTTGGGTAGCTCTAAGTAGGTGGTAAACCCATCAAGTGTTTAACATATCTATCGCTTATGAATGTCTCTAGCATTTTGAAGGTAACTGAGGTTAGACTAATTGGACGAAAATTGTTCGGTAAATATTTACTTCTGTTTTTAAATATCAGTGTTACATTAGTGATCTTTTCCATTTACCAGGCATTTTTCCGCTATGTAAGTAATAATTAAATAGTAACGACAACAGTTTGATTAATACGCGAGGGGAGATCGAATCAGGACCAGGTGACCCTTTTACTTTAAGTTTTTTAATACCTTTTTCTGTAACGTAGATACTACTTAACGTATAGTTGTTAACAGTGAGGAGAGTTGCCGGTGTTGGGATATCGTTAAGACCTTCTGTAGTAAAACTGATTTGAAGAATGTGCTTAAGGTACAAATCATCCACTCTTTGTTTGTGGTAAAGTTAGCGATCCCATAGTTGAAGATTTTATTCTTTTGTCTTTTTGGCTTTTGATCTTATTTCCTTTTGTCTTTTAATTAAGTATTGGTCTGAGTTTCATAGAATTTGATTTTTTAAAGTTGGTAACTCTCTCCTTGCCACCGATTATATAGGGTCCTGTTAAATTTATATTAAATATAATTGCACAGTGGCCGATATTAAAAAATTCATCTGCACAATTAACATTCTTTACTAAATCGTCTTTTGTGGTAAATAATAATTTTGAATATTTCGAAAGAGAGAGAGAGAGAGAGAGGGCGGGGGGAGTATTTTTCAGTAATAGCAACTGAAAAAGGTAATTACAAAAATTCACTGGAAGCTAGATAAACCAAGGACTAATAATTTCTATAAGAAATCACTTATACTCTTCGGCAAGAAACTACTTAGAAACTTATGAGTGGTTGATGATATTTTGAGTTAAAACATGATGATTATGTGATGTCTTATTATCTTCAAAAGAATTTTCTTTTAAAATGGAACAAAATAATCTGCAGTAATTTATGTAATTTCTTTCTCGCTGTTATTTAAAATGGGTAGATAATTTTTAAATCAATCCTATGTTCCTCTCTTTCCAGAATATAACCAGATTGCTATTAAAGTTGCCCAATTGAAGATCTTGTTTATGTAGTTTTATGCTTCTTTCAAAATCGAAACTTTCCCCTATGTATTTATTTGAATACAGTCTGCGCAAGAAAATTTCATGTATACAACCTACATATAATGAGTTCAACTTAGGTAATTTAATCTTTATGGCATACTGAAGCGTTAATGGGGTAAAAGGGGACTAAGAGGAATTTCTTTAAATATTTCTTATAATTTTTAGAAATAATAATGGAAAATTTCAGATATGCTACAAGAGGCTTATTCCTACGCCTGCTGATATAATAAACTTTTATGTATTTAAAAAATTCTCCTTCATATAATTATCTTTATACTCTAAGTTTTAAAAGACTTTACCAAAATATTCAAATCCTTGCTTAAGTTCTAAAAAACATTTTAGGGACCTAAAAATGATAGAACCATTTTTAATTACGACTACTTAGTTTTCTTATTCATGCTCTTTATATACTGAATTTTAAAATGTAGCGTTCTATTAAACTTATCCTTTTGGAGGAATCTTGTAAAATACATTAAATATATAACCTATCGTGATATTATATCCCTTTTTGTACACTTTTTATTTCTTTTTCTTTTAATCCCAACCAATTAACAACCTTCCACCAAATGGATACCATGTGTTTATGTTTGAACCAAAGAAATAAAGGATAGTTACTCATATATTGTGTTATAAAGTGTCAAGAAAAGTTCTGTTAATATAAGGCGTGACAGACGACGGGCTTGCATGTGAACGACCCCTCCATTAATTATTCAAGTGATGCCACACGCAAATTACGAACTGACTAGAGCGTGACACAGACCAACAAAAAGAATGCATGGCTTTCTATATGATGAATGGTGGGGAAGACTGGCGTAGAGAATTCGTTTACCTGAATATGCCAGCTTTGATGTGTTTAAGATGAAACGTGATACATGAGTGGCTGTGTACCGAAACTATAATATTATTCAACTTCAATGGTATGGTATTTCTATATTTATAGAAAATATGAGAAAGCAGCTTCAAGTTTTTTTTCAGAATTTAGCAAGACAGAATCAATCACCCCATTCCTTCATAAAAAGAGGATTTGTTTTTCTGGACAAACACATTTTTTCACTTCAGATTTATGGTTAATATATTAAGTACACTCATTCATTCGCATACATAATATAAGTATAATTAGAGAGGGAATTAAAAATCATAAACGCAACGTTATATAGACTTAGATAAAAAGTTATTTACTTCTCACGCTTATGTATATATAAATGGTGCATATAAGGTGAATTAGAGATTAGTATTCTTAAAAATTATTTACCATGTTATGATCAATATTATTAATTCCCTCTTATGCCACCTTTGCTGTCAAAAGATAATTGCTTCACTTTGTCTCGGCTCGAACAAAATTAAATTTGAAAGAGCAACGGGATATTTACTGTATTTACAAAAATAGTCAAAAGGCAAAAGCGTTATTAGTAGGTATGAAATTCTACTCAAAAACTGAATTTTTATATCGTAATTTTACTATTTTAAAACTTAGTCGAGGAGACAACGATCCTTACAAACTTAGATATATAAACAGGTGTTGAATGGATACCTATAAAGTAATAGTATATTAACGACATACCCTGAAATGCTTTTCTCAGCTGCAGGTAAATTTTGTTAAATATATAAAAATGATAGATAGATTATAAAATCAAAGACCATACACGATGCCGTGACTGAACTAGAAGCGTATGATCATATAAAATGAATAAGGAGGGAAAGCAGAAACACATGTATGCAACTATTTTCCACTTCTGAGACAATTGTTAAGATATTAGGGAGTCCACTCTTACGAGTATCACAAGCACTGTTTTAATTGATGAAAATTTAAATATATATTAATGGATGAATTTTCTTTTTCTTTAGTAGAGAGAAAATCAGAGAAGTAAGATAGATTACACCATTCAAAATATGTAATATGTCAAGTAAAAAAGAAAGATTTTTAGTTTCTTTAACTTAGGTAGATATATGAGATTACAGCTCAAATAATGAAATTTATTCTTCGAAATAATAAGGATTGGTTTCGAAAATCATTTCTAGCAAAATGAATATTTTCTGACTCTTGAGTCCTTAAACGTGGAATCAAAGAAGTGTTGAAATCTCTCTTCAAGTGCGTCCTTATCAATAGATATTTCATAGGGAATCTTTGAGGGTAAGGAGAAAAAAGGTTAAGTATACATACATTTAACTTACTGGAAAGCAGCCATCGTATTCAAAGAAGTAGTCGAAGAAGTAGTATTTTTGCGAGGCAATACACGATCACACTTCACGTGCGTATTGCAAGTTACACTGATTAGTCTAAGTTTGGAGCTACTGCCTCATCTACCATTCTATTCTGAATATTTTCCTCTCATTACCAATTTTTAGGTCTTTAAACAATCAGATTCTCGATTGTACCCACAACCATTATTGGAAAAGAGTTACAAGTAAATAAAAGTGAGCTAATTTAATTTCATCCTATTGTCCTTTTCCCATTTTTTCCTCCTTTATGCTTTCTTCGTTCCTTTCATCTTTCTTAGAGTGTCCTTCTGGCATAATATAGTGACTTTTTCTTTAGCGAAATTCTCTTATCTGTTGACTGCTTTTGTTAATGATTCTAAAGACGTTTGAACCTCTTGATTTTATCTCAGACATGTAAATGCCAAGCGAAGGTGAAATTTTTCCATTTACTCAAGATTCTGGAGGTTTCCACACAAAATAAATAACGAAATAATTCATCCCTCCCAAAAAAACTAAATAGTAAAAAGGTTCTTCTATAAACTTACCTCCGTAAGCTATGCATTGAAGTGTTGTCGATTCTCCTTCCTGGAAGGGTCCAATTACTGATTTGACTTCTCTTCCTTCTTGATGTATTTTTAGGCTTTTCGGAGGAACTGGTAAAGAGAGAGAGAGGAGGGAATAAAGGATTAAATGAGCAACATGAATTTTATGACAGTTTGAGGGTGTTTTTATTTCATGTCTCCTATGAGATATTTAAAAAAATGATGGCATCTTCACAAAATAAGTGGAAAATAGTAAAAATGGATAAAGTATAAGTGAAAATTTGTCTATCTAATTGAAGTATGATAAAGTGCTAGAGGGTCCAACTTTCTATTGTGTAGCCGTGTAACTCATCGAAATCAATTTTCTATTCAGGGTCGTCTTAGGCAAAAAATAAATCCTTTTTGTATGATTAATGACAGCCAAAGATATTCGAAATGACTCCAAATTTGAGCAACGACATCGAGATTAAATTCAAAGATGGAAAAAAGAAATGTGGACTCAATTTGACTACACCGAATTCCCTGACTAATGAATTACGTGCAGCGCTAATTGCCGCGACTCTAGCTGGCAACATTATGGCAAGCTGATAATTTTTTTATCTATAGTATTCAATTAATGAAGAATTTTTAATGATGACACACACTATTTAATGATATCTCTTTAGTAAAGTTTAAGTTAAATTTCCTTAGTTTATGCTGGCAAACCTAGGTTACTTAGGTTGTAATTAGCTAAGTAGTTCTTCGACTAAATTTAAGTTAGGCTAGTTAAGGTCGTTGGATTAGATTAGGGTTTCCAAAGATTAAGTGAATTTGGTTTAGGATAATTGAAGTTAAGTTTGAAATTGATTAGATATAAGGAATTTAGGATATGCTAAGTTTGACTAAGCTTAGTTAGGTTGATTTGAATTACTTTCCCTTATGGTCGGTAAGATTAGTTCTTGTTTATTTTTCTTTCTCTAAAGAAAAACCCAGACTTATTATTTCAAGGTAAACTTCTACACCACCTGATATATTTCACTCAAGTTGCAGCAAGTATTTTATATTTTAAAAAAATGGAAGATAAATTGGCATTACAAGAGCATTTATCTTATTAAAACGCTCTTTGGCTTCCATTATTCATTTAGCAATAAACACTATCCTCCATATGGAAAGTTTTCTCTAAGACGCCACAAATATATATTTTGTTTTCTTAATTCTGATTAGGGCAAAAAATATTGCACCTCTCAAACTAGTTTTCCCTAGAAATCATCTGTTAAATAAAGAACTTTAAGGAATCTTTTTAATTAAGTTTGCATATTTAGGTAAATTTCCACCTAATCTAATTAGTTAAAGTTTAGCGATTTTCTTTAATGTGTTTGACTAAGATTCCTCGTTTTAAATAACCATTGTTTTAAACCTCTCCATAGGTTTATTTGCACCGGCTGTAATTGCAAGCAATCTTCCATAACAACTGTACCTTCTTTAATATTCACAGGAGGTATATCTGCATTGACACTTTCTGTAGGGTTTATGGACCTTCATGTGACGTCATGGCGGTCATAGTGTTCACAACTGATCAAGAGGGATAAAGAATCTGACCAAGGTAGCAGGATAAACCTAAAGTAAAGGAATTTTAAAATTCTTTACGTAAATGACCCTACCCTAATTTGAGAACATTAGGAATATGAATTATTTTTTACTTCATTTATTCATATTTTAGTATACGTAAAAATATATCCTAATTGAGCAGTTTCCTTTCTCTAATATCTCAAATTTATCTATGTTTATATATTTATGAATTATTCACTGTTGTTTTCAGTCACATATTTAGTCCATTTGTTATATATTCGATAAATACTGAGGAATTTGATTAAATTTCAAAATAACAAATGAAATTCATATTTAGTTCAAGTTAAACGCGGGTTTTATAAGATTCTCGCCTCATCATTCAACTGTGTTCAAGAAGACAAAGCAAAATCTACTTAAATGGACCTAATATTTGTATATTGATATGGACGTATGTTGGTGCTATGATGTAAATAAATGGATGCAGATTAAATGCGATTATATGTAGTTGCAAGTTACGTTATTCTGGGAAAAATAAACTTTTAGTTTAGGACTAAATTTCTAATTTGACGAGATAATTTGAGGCTCTTAAAAGAATCACTTATTAAGGATTTGAGGTTCATTTTGATCCGATCATTAGAGCCGTGTATGAATTTATATTAGTCACAATTTATTTCGCGGTTTATCTAAGACCAATAAATTGATCAGTGCATAAAGTTCCAGTGCCTACCTCGTATATGTAGTTTCGAATATCTAGAGGATACATAGGCATTTCATAGGCATACATAGTTTTAAAATTTCTGTTAATTCGTTTTATCATTAGTTTGTAGAGTAGGTTTAGAAAATGTGTAAAGAATTTGTGATAGAACGAGTTGAAGCTGCGTTAATTTCAACTCCTATCCCATATTATTCAAAACCACGATGCTGCCCACGTGCATCTTCGATTCGAGGCTTGCAGTCTTATCACAGCTACCGGATGTCAATGTTTAAACAAGGAGGTTATCGTCCCCCCGTTCGCCCCCATACGCCGACCTCGCCAGATTGAGATAGGCTTATGGGCAGATAAGGCATTTGTTCTCCGGCTTGGCTATGCGTTCCCTCGAAGCTCCCACCCTATTTTCCCCCACACCAAGGAGATGTCCTGGCTATTTATATGGAAACTTTACCACTAAGATCAGATTGGAGATCCAGATTTTCGTCGCGAAACATCACCACGACCCTCTCTCCCTTTGTGCGCAAAGGGACCTCGACCTCGAGATTCACCATCACTTGTCCAGAAGGAGGACAATATTCCTTGAGTGCCAAAGGATCGAGCCTTTCTGACGCCAAGTCCCCAAGGCTTTCCCCCCCTGTTGTTCAAAGGAGAACAGCATTAGAACAGCCATTGTTCGTTTTGAGCCCTTCGCCAAGAAACGGTTCTCATCCTCCCCCCCTGTTGTTCAAAGGAGAACAGCATTAGAACAGCCATTGTTCGTTTTGAGCCCTTCGCCAAGAAACGGTTCTCACCCCCCTCCCCTGTTGTTCAGAGGAGAACAACATTAGAACAGCCATTGTTCTTGAGCCCGTAGACAAGAGACGGTTCTCATCCCCCCTTTGTTCAGAAGAGAACAACCTAGAACAGCCATTGTTCTTCAAGCCGTTCGTCGAGAAACGGTTCTCCTTCCCAAGACGCCACGTTAGGATCCTATTATCCCCCCCCCCCTTCGTCTGGAACTCGCCAGCGGACCAAACCTCCTTCGCGCCACCCTCCACTGCACCACTAGTGCAAAAGTTACGTAAGCCAAACGTCACCTTTGAGTATTGATCCCTTTTTTCAATTCTATCCTGTGCTTTAAATGGTTTATCGAACCATCCCATCTCTTTAACTCTATATTTGTTTTACCTTTTTTAAATCCTTTAAATCCTCGGATTAGCTGAGCCCCCACGACCCTTTCAATTCTCTGTTTATGTCAATATTTTCCGTCTTGTGTTTGTTGATAGTTATTATTAATAAAACTCTATTTTATTAATGATAGCAATATTATTATCCTTGAGCTCAGTTCCACTTCTTAAGCATATCGAAGATACATAATATCGGCCGCCAGACAATTAACGCACTCTAAAGATAATTAAGGAAGTTCCCTCAACGAATAGTGATATATATGGTATCGTCGGGAGTTATTCTACGACATATATATATATATATATACTATTTAAATTTGGTATCAGGTGTGTAAGGTTTAACGCTATATCTTTGCAAACACTGGTCTCAGTCGAGTAAAGCATAGTGTTATTCGTTATAATAATAGAATATAGTAGTTCCCTTTTGTTTTAACGATTGCTATCCCCTTTTTTTTAAACTTAAGAAGCTGGAGTAGCTCAAGGAACGGTTATAATAATTTGTTTGTGTTTTTTTGTGATTTTAGTCAGTGGTTATTTAGATTGAGAAACCAAGTACGAATAGGTCAGTGCCCATATTTAGGTAGGCTAATTCTATAGAGGCATAATTCTTGTTGCAAGGAATTTTAGTTGGTTGACTAGTGCGCCCCCAAGTGCAAAGATGACTCAGTTTAAAATCTTTAAAGCGCAAGGAGAATCCTTGGGACTCTCTGGAAAAGAACTAATTGAGTACATTCAAGAGGAGCAAAGAAAAGAACGAGAAAAAGAAAGAGTAATCCGACAAGAGGAACGAGAAAGAGAAATCCAACGAGAAGAAAAAGAAAGAGAAAGAGAGGCATGGATAAGACAAGCTGAGCTTCACCATCAGATTGAATTAGCTCGGATTAAAGCAGAATTTCAAAGAAAAAAGGTAGAAAGAGAAAGGGAAAGAGTAATCCGACAAGAGGAACGAGAAAGAGAAATACAACGAAAGGAACGAGAAAGAGAATTACAACGAGAAGAACGAGAAAGAAAAATACAACGAGAAGAACGAGAAAAAGAAATCCAACGAGAAGAAAGAAGGACGGATTCGCGCTCCTTCCCAGGAAAGCTGACAAAGTTTCCGAGCCCCGTAAAACCCCAAAACTTCTTTCCACAAAACCAACAACGGGACTCCAAACCTCCCGTTAAGATTTCTCCTCCATCTCTCTTCCCGAAGCGACCAATAATATGCTTCACCTGTGGTGTAGAAAACCACATGAGCTGGAACTGCCCCCAAAATTCTAGGCTTAAAAGCGGACCAGCCCACCAAGTTCACCAGATTAATGCAACCCCGGCTCCCCCGGTGGTG
Organism: Ceratothoa steindachneri; assembly: GCA_963969495.1. Lineage (NCBI taxonomy): Eukaryota > Metazoa > Arthropoda > Malacostraca > Isopoda > Cymothoidae > Ceratothoa > Ceratothoa steindachneri. The sequence continues at coordinate 177,853,034 of OZ018318.1, forward strand.
CAGACCCAAGCAGAAACTTCTCCCCCTCCGTCAGGCCACCAGGTAAATTTTGGTTTTGATAAAAGTTCATCGGGAACTTTGAAATATGAGGAGGGCAGCGTGGACGGCTGTCGAGTATCGACTCTCGCCAGGGACACAGGATGTACGTGTTTCATCGTGTCTGACGAACTCCTCCCAGTGGCCTCTAACCACGAAAAATTTGCGGTGGTACATGACCACCTTGGGCGGGCGAACCGATTCCCCGTCGTTAGATGTTACCTGCAGTGTCAATATTATAATGGCTGGGCTGAAGTCATTGTAGCCCCCATACAATTCTGTTCCGTACTTATAGGGCAGAGCCCCCAAGTAAGTTTCGACCCTGTGTTTCAGGCCGCCCTTCCTCAAGGCCGAGATAAGAAAGAAGCCCAGGAGACCGTCCCCATCAGAACCCCGATACAGTCCGATTTCTCGGAAACCTTTAACCAGGAATTTAGGACGGCACAAAAGGAGTGTGAATCACTAACACCCTTAGGTGATAAGGCCCCAGACAAGGACACGGAGACTGTCCCTGGACCCCAAGAAAAAAAGAACCCCCAACGCGCCCATGGAGATACCTTCGTAGAACTGGACGAAGCATCGGCGCTTGAAGAGGATTGCCCCGCGGAGTCCCTTAATGTAATCCAGACAGTGTGCATCCAACCTGATGCCGATTACCCTCCTCCTTCCCTACCAGGAGAGTCTTTGGAACCCTCTGACCTGGATAGTGACGCGCAGCTGACACCACGTCCGAAGAGTCAGCTACAAGAACTAATTAAATGGAGTCACCATTTACCCGCCCTATTAGCTCTTTTCGAGCGACTGCGTAAAAATGGCCTCAGCATTGGCCCCAGCAAATGCCATTTTGCCCACGAAACCATCAAATATTTGGGTTTCAAAATAGGACAAAGCAAGTTAGGTCCCCACGAGAACAAGATTAAGGCAATCGCCGACATGCCCCTCCCGCTTACAAAGAAGCCACTCAAGATCGTTCCTAGGATCAGCTTCTCCCTATCAGCGATTTGTTCCGAATTTCGCTGCAATTTCGGCCCCCCTATGCCCCCTTCAGGAAAAGAATTTCTCCGATCGGTTACGTTGGAATGATGTCGCTGTTTCCCATTTTAATCAGCTCAAAAGTAAGTTCATTTCTGCCCCCATTTTTAAGTTGCCCGATCCGGAAAAATCTTTTGGGGTTAAGACCGACGTGATCAACGAGGGCATAGCAGGTGTACTCCTTCAATACGTGGATGACGGAACGAGTCATCCAGTTGCATATGCTAGTCGTCAATTATTACCACGCGAAAAGAGATATGCCACTAGAGAACAGGAAGCTCTATCAATTATCTGGGTCATAGACAAATTCAAGCTGTACTTGATATGTAAAGGATTTCAAATAGGAACCGACCACCGTCCGTTAGCCTATATTAGGAATGAGAGACACTCAAACGGCCGCATCATGCGCTGGGGGTTACTCTTGCAGGAGTATCAGTTTAAAATAAATTAGATAAAAAGTTCCGATGACCAGGTCGCTGACGCCCTCAGTAGGATTGCGTTACCGAATAGCGTAGAGTAAGTGTATTCATAGGATTAGTATCTCCTTGTAGGTATATACCGTCTTGTACGACTTAAATTAACATTGTCTTATAATATAATTAATTAATGTATATGTCTGACTTTTGTAACGCTCAATGTCGAATTTTTTGTATGTATATATATTTGTACCCATTAATTTACGTATAAATTATTTTGTCCCGTATGTACTAATTTTATATCATTTCATTGTTCCATGCCCCTTTTTTTATTAAGTTGTATTAAAGGTTATTTTCCCCTGTAATCTAAAGATCAAAATAATCATATGTATTGAGGTAATACTAGTTAGGTGCAGGAAGGTACGGTTGGTACAAGAAAACGAGTTCCCCACAACGGAGCTCTATCGTTGTCCCTTCTCTCTCTTTTTTTCGAAGTGACAACTTCCCCTGGAATGGAGGGGTGTGATAGAACGAGTTGAAGCTGCGTTAATTTCAACTCCTATCCCATATTATTTAAAATCACGATGCTGCCCACGTGCATCTTCGATTCGAGGCTTGCAGTCTTATCACAGCTACCGGATGTCAATGTTTAAACAAGGAGGTTATCGTCCCCCCGTTCGCCCCCATACTCCGACCTCGCCAGATTGAGATAGGCTTATGGACAGATAAGGCATTTGTTCTCCGGCTTGGCTGTGCGTTCCCTCGAAGCTCCCACCCTATTTTCCCCCACGCCAAGGAGATGTCCTGGCTATTTATATGGAAACTTTACCACTAAGATCAGATTGGAGATCCAGATTTTCGTCGCGAAACATCACCACGACCCTCTCTCCCTTTGTGCGCCAAGGGACCTCGACCTCGAGATTCACCATCACTTGTCCAGAAGGAGGACAATATTCCTTAAGGGCCAAAGGTTCGAGCCTTTCTGACGCCAAGTCCCCAAGGCTTCCCCCACTGTTGTTCAAAGGAGAACAGCATTAGAACAGCCATTGTTCGTTTTGAGCCCTTCGCCAAGAAACGGTTCTCATCCCCCCCCCCCTGTTGTTCAAAGGAGAACAGCATTAGAACATCCATTGTTCGTTTTGAGCCCTTCGCCAAGAAATGGTTCTCACCCCCCCCCCCCTGTTGTTCAGAGGAGAACAACATTAGAACAGCCATTGTTCTTGAGCCCGTAGACAAGAGACGGTTCTCATCCCCCCTTTGTTCAGAAGAGAACAACCTAGAACAGCCATTGTTCTTCAAGCCGTTCGTCGAGAAACGGTTCTCCTTCCCAAGACGCCACGTCAGGATCCTTTTATCTACCATCTTCGGCTGGAACTCGCCAGCGGACCGAAACTCCTTCGCGCCACCTTCCACTGCACCACTAGTGCAAAAGTTACGTAAGCCAAACGTCACCTTTGAGTATTGATCCCTTTTGTCAATTCTATCCTGTGCTTTAAATGGTTTATCGAACCATCCCATCTCTTTAACTCTATTTTTGTTTTACCTTTTTTAAATCCTTTAAATCCTCGGATTAGCCGAGCCCCCACGCCTCTTTCAATTCTCTGTTTATGTCAATATTTTCCGTCTTGTGTTTGTTGATAGTTATTATTAATAAAACTTTATTTTATTAATGATAGCAATATTATTATCCTTGAGCTCAGTTCCACTTCTTAAGCATATCGAAGATACATAATATCGGCCGCCAGACAATTAACGCACTCTAATGATAATTAAGGAAGTTCCCTCAACGAATAGTGATATATATGGTATCGTCGGGAGTCATTCTACGACAGAATTATTTATTTAACATAGAAATGTAATGAAAAGTGTGTCCAGAGATTCTATACGTAACAACGACCGTCCATACAACTTTTGATAATAGCATTTTCTGATAAACCAGCCAAGAAGAGGAAATTTCACTACAATAAAAGAATTAAATCGTGAAATAATTCGGAAAAGGAAAGTCTTCCTTTGAAATTACTAAAATACTAAGGAGTGATCCTTTTTAGTTCTTATCCCCAGAGATCTTTTTCAAATACAAAACAAAGGATAAACACCTGTGCAAGTAGCAAAGTCACCCTTAACGCTTATGTGTACCAGGTTTTCTAAGAGGCAAAGCTTTTAGCTTTCTTATTATTTTGTCAAAAAGAGAAAAATCTAAGTTCATTCTTTGCTTAGACATACGAGTACATTAAACTGACTTTAGAAATGCTATGTTCATAGCTAAATCAATAAATACTCTGAAAAGGTCGGATAATTAGGAGAAGGCTGGGTTGTTAATTGTCCTCGCTTGAAGTAGTTTTCCAAGCAAAAAAAAAGGAGGAGGAGGATTCATCATTTGGGCCACCATCATTGGGGTCAATTGAGAAGAAAGTTTCAAACTATAGAATAACAACAAATTAAAATCGAAAATATTCTGCAAGTTACTGGAAAAAAATACGTCTTACTTTGGTTTAAGAGGTTCGGCAGTAAGGTTGGCAACGTCGCGTGTGTTATACAGATTAAGGCTTCTAGTCATATCTAGTTCAAATTATCCAATAGGTAATTGGAGTTGAACGTTTGTTGTATATTTATGTTAAATATCTGCAAATGCTTTCAGGACACTAAAATAATCAATACAACAATTGTCGTAAAATTCTTTCTGATAAAAACCCTACTTAACTGACACCACTTTTATTTAGTGTCGTCGAATGCCCCCCCTTTTTTTTGTTCTATTCTAAGAGTGCTAAGCCTATCTAATATATTGATATTATAAGAATATCTTAAAGAACAGAGCCGTTCTGCAACACGTAAGGATATAAGAGAAACGCCCACTAATTCACAAAATAAACTTATATTTTATCTTTAACCATTGAATACACAACCTTTATACATTAACTACAGCAATACTCTAAATATTATTATAAACAAGCATTAATTAAATTAGTTTCCCCACAAAAATTGGTTAACGTTTTCTCTAGACAAAACAATAATATAAGAATTAGGCCTACGGACTCATGTGGAGTTTAAAGGCCTCAGAAATGTTATTGACCAATGACGCGTGCCGGGTGTCCAGTTGTAGATGGGCGAAATTCCACGGTCGTTTTGGCGAGGGTAGCAGCTGGGGGGTCCACACGTTCTTCCAGATGGGGGAAGGGTTCTTCAAGGACGAGAACCAATACGGTGCCTTATGCAACACCTAGGCAGTCGTGGTCTCTCTGGCGAGAGTGAGTCGAACTTGGTTCTTAAATCAAGTTAACTTGGAGTGCGGTGTGATCACCGAGTAACGAGCTCGAGGAGGAGCTTTTCTCCTTCGTTACTTATTTCCTTATGGACGAGGACTGAACTCGGGGAGGGTCTTCTTCACGGGCGAGGATAATGGGGGGGGGTTTCTCTGGCGAGAATAAGTTACTTAAAGTTTGGTGTAGCCACCGAATAACGGGCTCGAGGGAGAGCCTTTTCCTTCTTCTTCTTAATTCCTCAAGGACGAGGAATACCTCTGGTGTTTAAGGTGCACCAGGATATGAGGAGTCTCTCTGGCGAGAGTAAGTTGACTTACCAAAGTTAACTTATCGTTTGGTTTGATAACCAGGGACTTAGCTCGAGGATGAGCTTCTTCTTAGCCCCTTAAGGTAGGTAGCCCTGCCTCTCTTGCAGGGTACTTCTTGGTCTGGCGACACAAGTAAACTACCTCTCTAGTCTCGGTAGTTCGGTTTGATCCGAAGACTTCGTCACCTAGAGACTGACGTATACTACCTCCTTCTTCTTTTCTTAATTCCTCAAGGACGAGGAATACCCCTGGTGTTTAAGGTGCACCAGGATATGAGGAGTCTCTCTGGCGAGAGTAAGTCGAACTTACCAAAGTTCACTTATCGTTTGGTTTGATAACCAGGGACTTAGCTCAAGGATGAGCTTTTTCTTAGCCCCTTAAGGTAGGTAGCCCTGCCTCTCTTGCAGGGTACTTCTTGGTCTGGCGACCCACGTATTCTACAACGATTTTCCTCAGAGTTCCTCATTTATACCTCGCACCCCCACTGGGGTAGTGGTAAGAGGGAGAGGGGCTTGAGGCCGGCCCCAGGAGAGTTCTTTTTCCAAACGGTCTTTCCCACGAAGTCAAACATCGGCTCCTCGTTAGCCATCGAGATTGGGAGAAACCCGTCTCCAATTTCTTGTTCGACGTGAAACTGGATCTCACTCTCCTGGGGGAGATCTTACCTTTTGACCTTTAGGGTCTTTCATGGCAGCGAGTTGTGCCACGTTGTGGTTACGCTTTTGACTCGCCGATGCCTGGGGCGGATGTCCTTGCGGTAACCGCCTTGGGACTGCATCACGAGTGAACGGGATGGGGGGGGAGGGAAGTGACCATTCCCCTACAACAATAATATCGTATTTTCCTTTCATATGTCAATTAGTTTCGAATTTTTCACATTATATCTCTTGCTCATAATTGTTTTAACACCTTAAAGTTAGTTACACTAAATGCAGATGTTAATGTAGATTTGCTATTTTTAATATTTCTATCTAATCTACCTATCGACACAGTTTAGTTACGTTGCTCAAAATTATGATGAGTGCATTACGTTAAGAAGAAACTAATAGCTCCCTTCATTTACTCTAGATGAAGAGCATTTGTTATGATCAGTAGCCAAAAGAATCAAGAATAATCAAGACAAAGCTATAAAACATAGGTAAATGCCAAGTCAATTCGAAAAACTTGTTTTTTCGTTAAAGATTTAACAAATCTTTTATTCCAAAGACGAAGTAATGGGTTGAGGAATAAGTTCTTGCGGTTTTAGCAAATTTATTCATTACCATTAACAATTTTAGAAAAACTTCATTTTCAATTTATAACAATATGCAATTTAATCAATAATGTATTTTCCATTGTTATTTACGACTTCTTCCTAACGTTCAACTAGTCTTTTGATGCCTCTGCAATAAAAATCTCTTGATTTTGACTCGAAGAATTCGTCTAACAAGGTTATTAATTCTACATCAGTATTCAACGAAACGCCGCGCAAATTGTTGGAGAGTGATCGGGACAGATGGAAATCCAATGGAGGCAAGCGAGCTAATGTGGAGGATGCGGCAGGATTTCCAAATTAAGCGTTTGGATGGCGTCTTTTGTCATATTGGCAATGTGAGGACGAGCATTGTCGTGTTGCAGAAGGACTCCATAACGTCGCTGAGGTCGCTTTTCACGAATAGCTTCGGCGAGTCGATACATTTGTTGAACGTAGAGTTCTACATTGACATTTTCGTTGTTCGCAAGGATCTCACAAAGAATAATGCCTTAACAATCCCACCACAAACACAGCATCGTTTTTCCTGGATGAAGTCCTTGCTATAATCGCGAAAGTGTTTTTTTATTGGGGCTAAGTCATTGTTTTCGATGGTTCATGTTGACATAAACACACTACCTTTCGTCGCCAGTCATGATGCGGTGAATAAATCTGTACCCGTGGAGCGTTGAAGTTTGTTGCTTTCGCTCAAAGCATGCGGAACCCATGCAGCGAGTTTTTCAACTTTCCCCATCGAATGAAGGTAATTCACTACAGTTTTCTGATCATATACCAGTTGTACAGCCAATTTTCTAGTCCATTGACGAGGATTTTCATGAAGAAGGTCGTTCAATCCATCTTCATCGACCTTAATGGGGCGACCAGAACGTTCTTCGTTATTTAGGTGGAAATTACCGTTTTTGTAACGTGAAAACCACCATTGCGCTGTCCTTTCTGATAAAGCATTTTCTCCATACACAGCACAAATATCACAACTAGCTTTGGCTGCGTTTGCAATGTTCCCGTCTCGATTGAAAATAAATAACAACAAGTGTCGAAAATGCGCCTTTCTTTCAACTTGACATTCCATTTTGAGTGTACAGAACAAAAATTAAATTAACACAACTTTTAAATAAACTGCAATGACTTATTTCTCAACTTCAAGACTTAGCCTAAGCAAAAGCAAAATAGTCTACGCTGTTAACCTTTGAAAATTTTGCTCTCATTATTTATTTTTGTTTCTTAATATGTGTACAAATCACGTCAACAAAACTTAAATCAACACAATATTAAAAAAACCCGCAAGAACTTATTCCTCAACCTAATAGAAAAACTTATGAATAAATCCATCACATCAATGAAAATTAGATGCACACTTAATTCCAAATAACTGTAACCATTGGTTATATGATGAGCCAATTCCAAGTTTAAAAATAATATCATTTAGAAATTTGAATTCAATTTAAAGCTCATTGAGTCTTGGGGGGGAATTAATTGTCATTAAAAAGTAAATTTAATTGTGATAGGAGGTTTTCTCCACATTGAAGATAAATAGAAGTGTTATTGGGGTTGTTGGATATTTTGAAACATTTTTTTCCACACCGTATATGGAAAGTACAGAACTTGATGAGACAAACATTTCTTGAACATACCACTGTTTTGGTTTTGGTGGTTAGAATTGTTCTTCATTTGTGGCAGAAAATTAAATTAACTATTTGTAGATCACTTTATTTACTCTTTACTCAACTATTGTTATCAAAGTGGATCTAATTAATCCAATATATCCTATTCATACCAGATGCTATACTCGAATTTGACACTCAATCCTAAACTTTATTTTGATCAATAGAATTGACTGATTCAAGCCAATTTCCAACCTGTATTTTATGACCTTTCCCTCCCCTTTTTTCCCTTGATAAACATGTCACACTTATTTTGTTTAACAAACCATTATTTTTTATCTGATCAGAAAAAATTTCCCTGGCCTATAGTATTCTCACCTAATTCAGACCATATTTTAGCTCTCCGCCAAGGGTTTGATTTAAAGAAAAAGTGTCTGTAATTAATTCTCTGGATACTCACTAAATTGAAATGTTTGAGTAATCTAAAAATGGGATTTGAAACCTTAAAATCATTATCTTTAATATTAAATAATTATGTGCAAAATTACTATTTAATCTTTCTCAGGAGGAGGAGGAGAAAAATTGCGTTTTCACTAATTACTGAGACGAAGTTTATTCAAATTTTTTTGTTAATTGAACAAATATCAAATGATAATTTTCGTTCCTGGGATGTTCAGGTGCATTAAAAGAGACAAAGAAGAAACCACATCGAATTGTAAAGAAATTTGCTTTAGTAACTCACCGATTACTTTGAGACTTATTCTAGTGGTTCTGGTTGGATGCTTCATGAAATCTACTCTGCATTTGTAAAACCCTTCATCCTTCTCCTTGACCGATGAAATCTGGAGTTCAGCTACCCGATCTTTCATCACGAGGTTAGCTCGGCCACCCAAAACAGTAGTATCCATCCAATGGGTGACCGAATCTCTTAATCCTGGTCGTAAATCATAGCTGCCAAAGAAAAAAAATCAAAATTAAAAGTTTATATCCTAAAAAAAGTTTAACATTAATTTTCAACCAATTTTAGTCCTCTGGATTCCCTCTTTTCCGCCCTTCATAAAAAAAACATGAATTATGTGATATTTCTCAATATTTTCCTATATACTTCGGCACAAGGTCAATTTATTGAGTATATGCAATTCTTTATACATCGAGAAACCACTCGATAGATTGGCTATACAAATGTTCCGCGGAAAATTATATTTAGCATCGAACTTCAATTGTTTTTATTCGAAAATTAAATTATTATCCCTAAGAACTGATGTTTATGAACATGCGATTTGATGGATTACCACCGGACATAAGCCACTCTGAGAGAGAAAGACAACGCCGCCTACATATTTATTTAAACGTTCATAAAAATTAATTCATATGCAAGTTTTATATCCCTCTTTCTATTTTCAGGAGTTAACAAGAAGATTAAACATTGACATTTATTGACATTCCATCTCAATGAGACCCTTTTCCCATGGTCAAGGAATTCTAATATCCAACTAAACTGAATCTCCTGTCTACGATTAATAAATGACCGATGTCACTGAGTGGTGGTGGTTTTTCTGTCAGATAGTCATTGTGGTAAGAACGGGCAAATGCTCGGTTAAAATGTTGGGTTTCAATTATGGCCGGGTGTATTTTGATTGAGAATATTTTTGTTTCAGCTTGTACGTGTTTGGGTGGGTGGGCTACGTGTACATCCTATGATTGTTCTGAGTGTACTGTTTTTGATGGTTTCGAATGTGTTCCTGCGAGATTTTGCTATTGTTGAGTGAAACGCTGGTGTTGCATAGTTGATGGAGGTGCGGATGAATTGTTTGTATAGAGTTGTAAGAGGCTCTTTCTTTTGTCCAGATGTAATATTTGATAGGGTTTTGAGTGCTTCGACTTTATTTGTGTTCTTCTTTGCAATGCTTGTTTTGTTGGTTTTGATTGTCATTTTGGTGTCTATTGATTCCTATAGTGGTGTTTTTTTTAGTGGAAGTTGCTGTTAATTTACTCACATTTTGCGGTGTTGTTCGATTTGTTGTAGTTAAGTGTTCAGAGCATTATTTTTAATTTGTTCGTTTTGATTTGTAAGCTAGTGTCGTAGTGTGTAAATACATACGTTGTCTTTATCTCTGATTGAATTTATGATTGAGGGGTGTGTGCGGTGAGTAAGATTTTGGCTGTCTGGTTATAGGTTTTGATTAATGGGGCTTGTGTTTGCGGGATGCCATATGTAAAAAGGTTGAATAGTAGGGGTGATAGACTAGCTCTTTGTAGGATGCCACTGTAGAGTGGTCAATTGTGTGATTTAAAAGTTCGATGGGTGACTTTGGCCTATCTGTCGATGATGAGGTTTATTATCCAGTTTTGTTCATTTTGTAATGTTTGTGTTCAGGATATTGTGTGCTAGATACAGTTTTAGTGCTGTGTCGAATTTTTTGTTTAGCTCTATTGAAGCAATTAATGCACCAGAGAGGTGTTAGGATTTATTAAAGATATTGATTGTCTGTTGCATAAAGGTTGGTTATGATGGCCTTGTTTGAGTGTGTGATTTTTAAACTAGTTTCAGAGACAGAAGTATATTTGGGTCTTATGCATACCAGTGTTTTCCATCTTTCTCTACTCCTTTTATTACTCATCTTGATCTGAGCTAAAATTGATTATATAATCTCTATACGTCCATACAGTGATGGCTGTCATGTACTCTTTATTTCAGTCTGAACGATCAACTTGACAGATGACATATTTCGGAAGGGTCTTTGGGCATGCCATAACTAAATATCATTTTCAACATTAACTAGCTCAAGTTATAAAATCTTACTGTTTGAAACTATTTAAGAACTTGCTTTGGAAACTAGTTTTCCTTTTATTCCTCCATACTATACTCTGATTTATCTTTCGCAACTTATTAATAGGAGGATTTTTTAAGAAAGTTTTATACAACTATTCGCCGGAAAAAGTTATTTTCAGCATGGATTACTTTCCTTAATTCAGTCGATGATCGATGAAAAAACATATAAAATTTTTTGGCGATTTTTACTTCATTTCGACCTCAGAGCTAAAAAAACCAAGTGCTCGGGACTTCTGTTTTTATTCCGCCAAAAACATATATATAAGAGGAGCGGTCAATAAGTTTTGCAATTCCGATATAAGGAAACGAGATATGAGGAAAAGTGTTTTATTATTTTTCAATATAACTACCCTCGACTTCAATGCACTTGCGCCACTGGTCCCTGAGGCTTTAAATTGCCGACAACCAAAAGTCTCCCGACTGCTGTTCAATCCACTCCTAGACGGCGAGCTAGACATCTTCATCGTTCCCAAACTAGCGTTCACGCAGTGCATCCTTGAGCTGGCGGAATAAAATGTAGTCGCTAGGGGCCAGATCTGGACTGTAGGGGAGATGATTGAGCTCCTCGAATCCGCACTTGCCCAGGACAGCTTGTGCAACTGTGGCCTTGTGGACTTTGACGACGTTGAAGTCGATCATGGGAAGTGAGGTTTCTAGGGACCCAACGGGCAGAGACCTTGGGCATGGCCAAATTGTTGTGAATGATGTTGATAACACTTGCATGTGATATTCCAAGTTCTGGCACGATTTCTTCGACCTTCACCCGTCGATTTTCGATATCATCTTCTCCATACAGGCAACATTGTCCTCGTTCATCACGTCTGACGTGCGTCCTGGACGGGGGTCATCTTCAAGGGACTCACGACCATGGCGAAACTCCCTATTCCATGAGCAATGATTGCATAGGAAGGGGCGATGTCGGTTTACACTGCAACCATGCGCTTATGAATCTCTTTTGCATTCTTGCCTTCCTTGGTCAAAAATTTGATCAGTGTGTGGTGCTTAACGTTCTCCATTGTTGAAAGATTGGTGACTGACGATCTGCAATCAGCTACTGCTTCTTAAATAGACGAGGCAGGAGCGTGTGGCTGCAGGTCCTGACTTGTCATAATTTGTTCTAATACCCCCACAAACAGACATCCCCCTTTCTCTGTTTTGCCCTATCGATTCGAAAAACTTAATGACTGCCCCTCATATCAAGAATTAGTGTTGATTTTTTCATATGTAGAAATTACATTTGACTATGTGATGGATACTTTTCTCGAAAAGAGAGGAATGAAATTATACTTCGGAAATTTACTTTATTATAAGTGTGATAGAACGGGTTGAGGCCGCGTTAATTTCAACCCCTGTCACATGTTATTTAAAACCACGATGCTTCCCAAGTGCATCTTCGCTTTGAAGCTTAGCGCCTTATCGCAGCCACCTGAGTCAATGTTTAAACAAGGAGGTTTATCTTCCCCCCGTTCAGCCTCATACGCCAACCTCGCCAGATTAAGTTAGGCTTATGGGCAGATAAGGCATTGTTCCCAGGCTCGGCTGTGCATTCCCTCGAAGCTCCCACTCCATTGTCCCCCACGCCAAGGGAGTGTCTCGACTATTTAGATGGAAACTTTACCACTAAGATCAGATTGGAGATCCAGATTTTCGTCGCGAAACATCACCACGACCCTTTCTAACTTTGTGCGACAAGGGACCTCGACCTCGAGATTCACCATCACTTGTCCAGAAGGAGGACAATATCCCTTGAGTGCCAAGGTTCGAGCCTTTCGTGACGCCAATTCCACTAGGCTTCCCCCTCGTTGTTCAGAAAGAGAACAACGTTAGAACAGCCATTGTTCGTTCGAGCCCGTTGACAAGAAACGGTTCTCACTTCTTCCCCTGTTGTTTAGAAGAGAACAACATATAACAGCCATTGTTCATTCGAGCCCGTTGACAAGAAAAGGTTCTCAACCTTCACCCTTGTTGTTCAGAAGATAACAACATTAGAACAGCCATTGTTCTTGAGCTCGTAGACAAGAGACGGTTCTCACCCCCCTGTTGTTCAGAAGAGAACAACGTAGAACAGCCATTGTTCTTCAAGCCGTTCGTCAAGAAATGGTTCTCATTCCCAAGACGCCACGACAGGATCCTTTTATCCCCCCCCCCTTCGGCTGGAACTCGCCAGCAGACCGAAAATTCCTTCACGTCGACTTCCTCTGCACCACTAGTATAAAATTACGTGAGCCGAACGTTACCTTTGAGTATTTAACCCTTTTGCCAATTCTATCCTGCGCTTTAAATGGTTTAGCGAACCATCCCATCTCTTTAACTCTATATTTGTTTTACCTTTTTAAATCTTTTAATCCTCGGATTAGCCCGAGCCCCCACGACCCTTTCCATTCTCTGTTTATGTCAATATTTTCCGTTTTGTGTATTGTTGATAGTTATTATTAATAAAACTCTATTTTATTAATGATAGCAATATTATTATCCTTAAGCTCAGTTCCACTTCTTAAGCATATCGAAGATACATAATATCGGCCCGCCAGACATCCACGCACTCTAAAGATTTTTTAAAGAAGTTCCCTTAACAAATAGTTATATATGGTATATCGTTGAGAGTCCATTCTACGACAATAAGCATTTTTTTCGAGTGCAAATTTATTAGCGAATAAGAGATAGGACTATGAATACTGGAGCTTCCTTAAAAAAGAAATCTAATCAACTATATTATTTCGAAGAAATAAGGGAGTTTTAAACCTCTTTTTCACATATTTCACTTCCATATTTAAAGATTAAAAGGCGCAAAAGTTTTTATTTCTAAATTCGAAGAAGAGAAACTAAAGAACAATTGGAAAAAAGTGGTGTATATTCCAACGGTGGAGTATTTATATAGCGCTATTGGAATGACTTCTGGACACCTAGTTGTATATATATGAGTAGTTGTCTCACTCTTATGGGCTGCGATGGTTTTTTCAGTTTCCAGCTCCTTAATCAAATTTTAGAGAACCCTTATCATTTAAGCTGTCTTTAAGACTTGATATTTTTCTTCTGTATAATTGAACTAATCGAAATGAATCTTTACATTCTAGTCGGGAGATAATAGTCGAAAATGATCAAATCTAAATTTATTATGAAATAACTTAAATGCAACGCTAAAGTAAAGTGAAACCATTTAGTTTAACTAGTAAAATAATCGATTAGTCTATAGAGTTTATTCGAGGTTCATAAAATGCAATGAATTATGTTGGTTTTAATCTCAAAATATCACTTAATATCGGCTGGAGACAAAGAGAAACAACCATGGAATCGCATTCAGTAAATTATAATGGAACTTTGCACAAAAAGAAAAAGATTTTTTTCATTTCTCTCCCATATTAATTCAACAACATTTAGCAATGATACTTTATCAAGGTTAAATTAAAATTGAGGAAGAATGGGAAAGGCGGCATCTATTTGGTAGCAAAGATAACTTCCGCAGTGAGAACATTCAATGTATCTAAATTTTAATTTTAGTTTCTATGATTCTAAAGATAGAAAACAAAGTGTTGCCATTAAAGGGGGATGAGACTAATGAAGGTGTACTATGTATCTATAGTAGTACAGGAGTAATATAATTCAAAGAATACTTGGTTTGCAGCTCTAATTTTCTCTTGGAAACTTCCAGCTGTTTTCGAGACAAGCGATTGCTTTGAGGAAAAGTTGCATCGAACTTTTGTCTCTAAATTTCCCTGGGATTATTGTAAAGAGTAAGGAGAGTGTTATTTACCTTGAGAAAAAAACAAGCCATGTTTTGGGTTTTTACTCACTAATTTTTGTGCATTGCATTAGTACTGAGCTACCAGATAATGAGGTAAAAATAATAAAAATAATAATAATAATGTGAAGTCTGAAATGGAAATAGTATATTTTGTTAGTTTGATTCAGCAGAATGAAAAAATGGCGGATCAAAGGAACATCGGTAGGGCAATGGTAATAATCCCTAACAATCTTGAAATACCTAAAACTGGCTAATAAAACAATAAAGAATTAAATGCCTAAAGAAATTTAGGCAACTCTCTCTTATTGAAAGGATATTAATTAAGAAAAATGTGCTTCTATATTCTCGTTTTCTGTGTAATATGTCTACCTTTGGTTATAATAAATATAATTAGCTGGATGGTGACCATTCATTCAAACTCGGAAATTTACTAAATATTTTGATAAGTAATCACAAGAGTTTAATATGGCAAATCAAATTTATAAACAGAAATATTTATAATTGCCTCTTAGATTAATATAACAGTTTGTTTCAGAATTGAAAAAAGAGAATTATCGCTATAAGAAAGATTTAAGGTGAGTAGTTGTGGAACAATATTAGATCAAAGGAATTTTCTATATAAAATGAAAAACTTCCCGAAATGTTTTCGAAGAATATAGAACTTTAAAAATGCCAAAAGTTAGGAATCAGACACGGCTTTAGAGCCAGCCAACTGCCTGAAGATTCCATCACTTGCTTCTTTTTTCTCTTTGACACAGAGCTAAACTTAGACTATGTCACTTCAAAGGTGATTTACGGTTTTGAGAGTCATACCAGATTATATTCGGGGTTAAGAATATGCCTAAATACCCACACAAAGTTATAAGCAAAAGAAGGACCTAAGAAATTAAACTATCGACGCTTTCAACAGCCTTTCCTATCTTGTTTTAAATGAATATCAAAACATTTGCTCCTTTAGTAGGCTCCCCCTGAAAATTTACTTTGGTTATATAAAGTATCAGGTTGAAACAAAAGTATGTAATGTCAGATTTTCTAGAATAAGGTTTACATAGCATGTTTTAAAGTAATGCCTCTTGTTAACAATCATGAATGCTACAATTAGTAATATACATATATCTCTTTCTTTCAGATTATAAAAATATTTCTTATAATCATATTTTATTCACCCCATATCGTTATAACTAAAGATCATGTCAAACATTTTTTATTATATGTGTTTTAGAAAAATATAAATTTCAGAAATTCGATAGCAGCCCTTGATTCAACTGCTTTGTGAGCTTTCGTTTCCAGCTTACGAATAATCTTTCTCTCGCTGAAATTCAAGCGTTTAAGATGATTCTAAATAGAAAAATGCAACTTGCTTTTATTATAGCTTTATTCATTATGAGTTGACCTTTCACGATTACACTTATCGTATCTTCAGAACATACTAAGTAAAATTAAATTGATCAACCTTTTAATACAAAGTTGTTTAGGTATGAATGGAATGGTGGGATAGGCTTATCATATATGCAGGTAGGTGACCGTTCAGAGGCTAGCGTTAAAACAATGGGGAAAAGGTAAATGCTGCACTGGAAGGGCTATCTATGTATACATAACTCGATATAATGTACATGCATTATACAGGCATGATTATGTGTATTAACAGGTAAATATATATAATTTTAATCCCCAAATATATATGTGATACTATTAAATACATATTTTAATTATTAAAATTATAACTATTAAAGACTATTTATAATGCGAACCTAATAAAAAATATTTAAATAATTTTTTAGTTCTTCGCATTTCGTGTTTAATTTCGGCTTCCTTTCTTTGATAAGAATTGCTTCAACAATCTTCAAGTTTTCTTCATTTGTTGATCTGGAGGTGGTTTTGAAATTTTAGGCAACGTTAGGGATTTTATTCCAGCTGTGGGCCCCATTAAAATGTTAATGTATTTTAGTGCTTTTGTATCGGTGTTGGTTTGCACGTGGTGTAATATTATTAGTAGTATACTCGATGTATGACAACGCACATTTGTTTATAGCTACGTCATTTGTAGCTTTGCAAACAGCTGTAACAATGATCAAAGAGTCCTTTTTCAGAGTTATATATCCATATCACCTTCACTAAAGCTCAGTCCAGGTAGGCTAATATAACAAATTATTAACTATCTATAATATTCATAATATTTAAAAATTAACAATAAATAATAATATTTGCTTTAGTAGGTTGTTTTTTTTCTGTTAATCAGGTCACTTTTTTCATGGTCAAATCGCCGCATTTCGTTTTCTAGACACCATCTAATTTATATTCTTATATCGCACGCAAACTCTTATTTTTCCACAAATTATATGGATGTCATTCAAAATGAGAGAGAACAAACGTGATGCGACTTTTGGAACAGATATAAAACTTCCCGACTGGCTGCTGGGCACCGTTAGTAGCCATTACTAAGAGACAATTCCCATTTCTCTTTTTACCTTCATTAGTAGCCTTGAGCTGCAATTCTTGGCACATGCAGGCCATGCTGGTTTCCTTTCAACAGCAGGTAGAATAATGACAAAATTATATTATATTTAGCAGCAATATGTACATGTACCACATTTAACGTCAAAGAAATATATCGTAGAGAAAGAGGTGGGCTAAGTTGCAAAAAGGACTGTTGTTTACATTCATTGGAGTTTGAGTAACTCATACAGGGTGAACCCTTTAGTGAATTTGTCCATATCCTGCAATATTTATCCAATACAATGAGATTGATAAAGGCAAAGAAGCTATAACTGCAGTATCTTTTTCATACTCCTTTATTCCACTGATAATACTTCCCTTCCTTTGTGCTTTCTTCATCCATTTTCACTCCCAACACATTTAGGTCAGTTATTTGATACAAACCTCTCTCCACTTAAAAGATTGCCAACGAATACTTGAAATATATCAGGTTGGAACTAAAATAAGGTCCGATATTTCATGAATAAAGGTTTATTTATAAATTATTATAGTAGTCCCTCTCGTTATCGTTAAAAAATGTTGAAATTAGCAATTTATTACATATTTCTTTCAGATTTTATATCTATTTATTGTATAATCTTATTCAATATTCACCTCTATATTCCTCCCATGTAAAGATAATTTTAGGCATGTTTTACTCTATTGGGTTTATAGAGGTTTCAATAAAAGTACAGCTGCAAAATATATTCAGAACACTTTTGTGATGCTGCAGTAAATAAAAAAGGTTGGAGGAGCTGCTTTTCTTGTTTCCAAAGTCGGAATTTCAGTCTAAAAGACGGCCAAAAAAGAAAGTAGTACAAAAAACCTGATTCCGAAGAATTGGAAGCTGTTTTCTTAGAAAATCCTGCTACACCTTATATGGAACTCGCAGTATAATTAAATCTCACGCAGGCGACTGTACTATGCCTAATGAAAAGGATTTGGGAGGGTCCACTGTTAGTAAAATGGGTACTGCACGAACTCTTCCCGGCAAATCTGTGAATCATTGCTTCAACGACACTTTCAGGTATCATTTCTTAAAAGGGTTTTTAATTCTTATGATAAGTGGATTCTCTAGCATAACGTCAACCGACGCCCTTCGTGGATAAGTAGAGGAAACATAATATCTTACGAAGCGAGAGGAAGATTACTTACAAAAAAGATAATGTTGAGTGTGGGACATTAAAGGAATTGGAGATTGCAAACTGCTAAAAAACAATCAAACAATTAATACTAATCTCTACCGCAATCAACTTCGTCGTTTTTGTATTTGCTTTAGGCCAAATTCTAGAGTCATCAGAAGGGGTCTTTATCTCCATCACGATAATGGACTTCTTTACACAACTTGAATGAACAAAAGATCTGTTGGGGAAGTTCGGTTGGCAAATATTTCTTTATTCTTCATATTTTCCCGATCTTGATCCTTTTGATTATTACTTGTGTAGGGGATTACAAAACCATTCGGGTTGTCTTACTTTGACATCAAGAGAAGAGGTTAAAACGAGTTTGATTTACATTTTGTATCAAAACCTGAACAACTTTAGAACGTGGCATTAGCGTTTATGAGCTTTTTATCAAGTGGAATTAGGTTCTAATAAGCAATGGAGGTTGTTCATGATTAAAAATTTGCCTTCCATAATTCTTTCAGGTTTAATATCAACCCTAAATTCGGACATTACTTTCGGACTACCCTCCTGATATAAGGGGGGAAACGTAAATCAAATTCTATGAGAGTTACACTAGATATTTTAAAACTTATTTGGTAACTCACATTAATTAATACTCAGTACATCGATTAAAAATAATGGCAATGGCTTTTTGTACTTTTGGCTGTATGTCTGGTTCTCTAGGCGGGTTACACTAATTGACCAAGGAGGAAACTTCTTCCAACTTTCTCTGTAGAAGGAAATCTGGTTTAACCCTATTAATGTCGGATCTAATATTTTTTAAAGAAAATCGCATAATAATAATTTAGCAAAGTATTTCAGGTTCAGAACAAAATTTCCAAGAAGACAATTGAAAGAACCTGGAAGTGTTTAGAGCTGAGAAAAGCGGAGTATAGAACAGGCCAGGCAATGGCTTCGTCACTTTCCCCTACAGACGGATCTTGCGCTTCGCTACTAAGATTAAAATTTAAAATCTAAAAAAAGCAGCCATGGTTAAATTTTTATCAATTTTATGAACTTTGACAATTATAATAATTTTAAAAATTTACTCTAAATTAAATTTTCCCGCTTTCACCATTCGTAATTCTTTGGGTTTTAAAAAATTCACAAAGTTTCGATAAATTATATTTATTTCTGAACTTCACCATTTTGGGGGGATATTATAAAAAAATATTAGAAATAACTTTGATAAACAAAACATAAGTCATAACCGAACTAAGATGAAATCATTATTCAAATACTCAAAAAATCCCCTTCTTAAATTATAGAGTTAGTGATGATAACGCATACGTGACAGACAGATGAGCAATGCTGGCTTGCTAGAGTACACATATATACTTTTTGAGTCACGGAGTCCAATTCGTTCCTGTATCGTGATAGAAATCACGCTACTCATTATTTCCAAGATATTTACAACTAATTATAATCATCGCAAATATTATTAACATTTCTTTGTATGAGATGACGTAATGAAATCACAAATTCCGATGTAATCATAGAGTAAAGGAGATTTCCTAAGTGAGGGCGAAAGAAAATGTACATAGATTTAGGGAACTTGTTCTCTACGTTCTGGTGGCACTAATTATATGCATTATTTCTCTTGCTATGGAATATGAATGTCCCAAATCACGACATACTTTTTCCCCTTTTGTTAATAAGGAATAAATTTTTCCTGAACTTTTTATCCATTCTTGAAGATTAAGACATCTTTTATGTGCTAGCTTTCACTCCACCCCTTTACTTCCAAGTTGAATAATAATGAAATTTAAATTCTGTTTTTATTCTATAGTGTTGAGTGAAGTCCTTTTTCTAGGATGAATAAAGTTTTGCATTAAGTAATTTAATTCCATTTTAAATGGAAATAGTTTGCCCTTCTTCCGTTATCCTTATAAAAGACTATTTAAATTGTGACTTTCTTTTAGGTGGGTTTAAAAGAAATTTGCCCCAAAGAAAAAGAGGTATATTGATGTGTCACTAACATCCTTAGTATCGTCATTAACATCAGTGTCCAGCTAAATATCAACATAAGGATGTTTAGCTATATCATTATCAACATCTTTAATATCATAATTAACCTCATATTGAACACAACATAGCTGTAGCCCAATGGCACTCGGATCGTGCCACGGAATGCGCGAGTGCCAAATGGGAGAAGAGGTTTGAGAAGAGAACCTGCCAGACCACCTCTTTGTCTCTGTCTCTCTCCCTCTTTCCCCCATCTCTTTCTCTCTTTATCTCTTGCCCTCTCTATCTCTCTCTCTTCCTCTCTATCTCTCTTTCTCCCTCCCCCTCTCTCTCTTTCCATCTCCCCCTCTCTCTCTTCCTTCCTCTCTCTAACACCCACTACATCATCGGATCAGCCACGAGACTCAGCACGATAGGTTCATTCTCATGGAAACCAGATCCTGGGGGATCGCCACGCAACGGAGCTCAGTCCAGTAAGTATAAAAGACCGGTCACACTTACCATTCATACGTAATTCGTCCGTATTGGTCGTGTGATGCGCCTCTTTTTACTCACACTTTCACAAAGTATCGATCAACCTTTCAACCACAAACACATTATTTCCCCCTTCATCAACCTGGATTAAATCACCCCTCACTGGTAGTCGTATCAACCCCTTCTTCCTGAACCCCCCAAATCTCGTTCAAATGCACCGCCAATTGGGGGTTATGGACAGTCACGCTGAAGTTTACATCGAGTGAGTTGCGAGCCCTCCCGACCCCAATCAAAAGAGGTGGATATCCGTCAATTGTGGATACGAGAGAAAAATATTCACTTTCTAAAGACTTTCACCTCCACCATCTTCACCAATTGCTGTACGAACCACTCCTCGCTTTATTTAAATGGAGGTTCTTTCAGGAGTTTGTGCTTTTTAGTAAAAATAATAATAAGATGGAGCAATTTAATAATAATAATGATCACAACAATCCCCAAATCAGTCTAACTTCCTTAGTTAATACATTCATAGTGGTAGTGAAATACTTTCACGGAAAGTTCTTTCCTACTTTCCGTCCTCATATCTTCACATTTAGCCCTTCTATTTTTCGTCTTCTCTATGATTTATATTCAAAATTAGCCTCTAACATATCCCTAAAATGGCCGTGCTTCTGAATATTCAAGCCTCATTCACACATTCCACTTTCTATCAGATAATAAATTAATTGCATGCATCAAAACATTTCCTATTTTCCGCCCTTATTTTAATAATTCGCGCAAAATGTTTGCAAATACCTCAATCAGTGCCTTCCGGCACATCGGTATACAATTCACCTTTCTTGCGCCAACAGTTACTCGGTTCACTACATAAACACATCCAGATTGCTGTGTGTAACTTGTCGCATTAGGTAACTCTGAAATCCATGCATGCCTGTTGCTGGCCTCAGTTCATTCTTAATAGAAGAAAATCGTTTTATGTTTTTTCTCAGTAGGTTAAATTAGAAAATTCACTATTACCTTACGCTTGGGAGCGACGGGAAGGACCGGAAATTACGTGTGGGTGTTTCCTGCTCGGAATACTTTACTTGGATTTCTCCTGCACTTTTCCACCTGTGGTAATATTTTTGATCTCAGAACCTCTATTACATTAGCTATTTTACTCTCTAAGCACTTAAATATCTATTTGACTGAGACTTAATACCAATGGGAAATTTGATGCTTGTTATTGTTGGTGGATGAATAAAAAGAAGAAGACTTGAATAGGGTCGGAAAATGGATGAATAAGAATTATATCTATTCTATCAAAGATCCATGGATATAATTATGTATCTATGCGATCAGAAAGCATATCTTCAATATTTTATATTTAGAATATAAAAATGAGTCGTAGAGCTTGAGAAAATACCGCTTCAATTTATTGTCCATTTACAGACTCCAAATTTGGCACCTGGAAATCAATCTCAAATTGCTATAATAAATTACTACATTTTTACTTTATCATTATATAAATTTTGCATGTTTTATTAAAATTGGCCTCGAGCAGAAATAATTTGAGAGATTATATAGGCGATAAAGAATATTAGCTGGAAGCAACAGGTTTTATTGTCGGGAACGAATTCCGATTATCACGTTTTGTGGATGCGTGAAAGACGTTCCTTTGATCAATGCAATAAACTCAAGATACAAATAATCTATAATTCAAAACTATGCAAATAAAAAAACAAAACAAAACTATATATAGCTAAATGCATTCAGAAAAACTAAAGTACTTGTGAGTCAAAATGTGTTGAAACATTTTAAATATTCCTAAAAGAGAAATTTTTTGATCTCTCGCTGGATTATTGTGAAAGTCCTCAGACTTTTCTTCAGGTACAAAGCGTCTGCATGTTCTCAGCTAATAAAATCTACGAAAATAGCTCAGCAGCAAGGGAACAAGAGAATGTAACTATAGCCAGTTAATAGAAGTTACAAAAATGTACTAGTAAAATTTTATGGGAGGTGAAATTCGTCTGAAGGTTCAACTTAAACTTCTTGGATACAAAGTGTTTTCGTGCAAAAAGCCAGGTGAAAATAAACGCTAGCCTCTAATTTAGATACAGATCGAATCCCAGCATCGCTTACTTCTCTTTGGGGAACATTCGAACAGGGCGAAAGTTAAAATTGCCATCGAAAAGTGTGTGTACATAATTTCATACAGAAATTTTGAGAATACAGCTCTCTGCTTTAGACAACTAATACACACCATATTCGATTTATCTTAGTGCTTGTTACCCAGTAAATCAAGAAGTTCATGATTTTTGTTGTTGTAGTCTATTGATTTACATAGATCGTCTTAGTTGCTAAGTGGTCAAACCAACTGAATGCAACTTCGAAGGACCTGGTTTAATCGTTGATCAAGTCAGTAATTCAGTTTATTCCAACTTTTAAGCCTTTACGACTTACATATTAATTATCTTTTTCCTTGAACTCTCTTTAATACTGACCATAAGTATTTTAATTCTAGTGACCTTGCTTTCCACAGAGTGGATGGCTATTTACAATACTCGAGATAAGTTAAATATTCTGCCGAGTAATGGATTTAGTTAGTAAGCTATATTGCCTGTTTAATGACAACTAACTCTCGCCATTCTCTTTATATTTCTGCCCTTGTAAACCAGTGAAAAGAAAAATTTCAGGAATCTAATTTTGTAACCTTAACATTTACATACATAAGTCACCTGAGTAACAACCGACCTCAAATTGAAAATACTTGGTTTACTTCTCAAGCAAGATATTAATTGAGTGACGACGTATTTCACACAGTAAGTTAGTGTTTAAAGAACTGCTTTATTTTGAATATTTTACCTAACCATAACTTTAGTCATTTTCTTGTGATCTTCTATAGACAATTTCAAACGTTGTATTACGATAAAATTCCACTGATTGAAGTGAAAAGTGGAATGTTCTGAGAGTCTACAACATTATGTAATTATAGTGATATAGGAGTGTAAACATAATTAAAATAATGAGAAATGAAAATAAATTTAGAGGAGGAAGATAAAAATCCCCTTGCTACCTTCCGGCGCCTATCGTCCAAATTCCAAAGGCCTGAATAAGGGTCGTTTGCGTACGACGCCGCGTTTCAAGGATTCATTTATACCAACCGCTAAAACGTCAATGATTTTGGAAATGACAGATGGCGTCGAGGCACCGGTCCAGTAGATCAGTTAATTCACGGCAGAGTGAGAAATGAGTTAGGCTATAGAATATGAAGGGTATATGTAATGAATGAAGATGGGGATATGTATTAAGACGAGAGAGACCAGCTGCTTTCGTTATGTGTATGAGCATCAAATAGTGTGAAGTGATTCCGAGGATTGGACTAAACACAATCATATGATCTGATAATTTGCAGGCGAATCGCTTGGGTAGTAATATTTGGTGCTATTAATTATAAAGAAAAAGTCGGGATATGTAAGGATGAAAATATGCATGGTTGCAATGTAAGGACCTTTCAAAAATAGAGGTGAGGCTCAGAAGGAAATGTTTACGAATGTTTTTTTAGCGAATAGTGGATGAAATTGCCAATGTGTGTCCATTGATCGTAATAATGTTTAAGGATGGTTCAAAAGAGATATAGTGAGAAATAATATTTGGTTATTGTAAGAAATAGAAACTAGTGATTGGTGTAGTAGTTAATTTACCCCAAATATGTCCATATAGTTTTTGTATATGGTTGAGCAAAGAACATAGGGTCAATGGAAGAAGAGCAACAATTTATCTTCTGTTGAATGCAAATATTCTTATAAATATTTTGCGTTTATATTTGCTTATCTCTCTGAGGAACGTGCGAACACATTAGTGGGAATTTGGCTGGTGGCTAGGGAAAAATTTGTAAAGAAGGCGATAAGGTCCTATGAGATATTTAGTGATCCTTTAGAGAAATAAAAAGTAAGTGTGTGCTAACGTTGGATTTAGGGAAAAAATATAGAACAGATTTGTCGTAATAATATAGGGTAGAACAAAAAGATACATGTTGGGGTGTTAAAACTAGAAATTTAATGCTCAATGTTCAATCGCGGAAAGAGATATTAGTAGTGAAAGTAGAGAATAAGAAGAAAGCCCAAGCTCTGGCCCTTGAAAGTGGAGATAACCGAGTGCAGATAAATCGCTGGAAGGAGAGGTAAAGTGGGTGATTAATGGGTGATTTTGCAGCCAAACAATAGATCTGAATGTGGGTAAATACTGATACGTAATAGTACAGAAGGATATTTTCGATATTTGAAAGGCGACTACCACGGGTTACGGTTTGGGTGGTCGGAAAATACAGGTAGTTTCAATTTACAGACAATCTGTAGGACTATTAAAAAAAAAGAATGTTATTAAACCTTTCACCGAGTAATTAATACGAGTGCTATCGCTACAATATAATGTAGAGCGAAAGCAATTAATTTGAAAAAGCGGATCTTAAAACACTCGGCAACGCTAAAATTGAGATCGACGGAAAAAAAGGAGTAAATCGATATTGCTTTCTCAAGGTGGAATTCTGAATAAAGTGATTTAATTAATGGTTTTATATTCATTCTTGCATTTATCCTTAAAGACAGGAAAGAAATAATAAAATATAACTGTCGTTTTACTTCCATATTTTAGGATACCATGAAAATAGTGATCAAAAATAGAATACTTTGAAATGCACGATTGCATGGTAGGGTTAATTAACTGTTCTGTGTCGAAATTGGATTAAATATAATTTGATTAAATAAACAAGAATGGAATGATTGTACTTCTTTTATGTATCCTTGAATCTAACGTACTTTTTTGTTCCCCCAAATCTGGGAAGTTATTACTTATATGCTACTTTAAATGACATTGTATTCTTGGGGGCTCAAATTTTGTAATTTTAATTGATTAAAGAAAACTTTATTTTGTTCAGAGTTTCTTACAAATATGAAAAAAAATAATTTAAAAGGCAGGCAGAGTAAATAGATAGACACAATAAGAGCAAAGGAGGAAGAAAAGGAAATTTATTTTCAATTTTTCACCAATCAAGCAGATTAAATCTGCTTGATTGGTGAAAAATTGGTGAAGAGAAATTTTCTCTCTACCTTAGAACCAGCCATTTATTATCTTATCTTTACGTAATCACCTGAAAACGGGGAACCCCATTTTCGCACCTTTTCTCCATTTCAATTTCCATTCAGACTCTTCTATTTATGTGCTTCTCCATCTAAACTATTGGTTTACTATTATCTTTTCACTACTTTGCTTTCATATTTTTCGTTTTTCTTCTTCGTGCAAAGATAAAAGCAAGCACAATGAAATTCCTTTCTTTTTTCTTTACCATCATTGATTTAAATAAGTCCCGTGTAGATTGTTAATAATCCTCTTCCTTTTTCATCAATATTAGTGATCGCTGGTATCGTGTGGGCGATTCTCTTTTCTGTCCATTCTTTATATTATATTAAATGACACGAGACGAGGGGATGTCGTCATCACTAAATGATCCATGTTCACAAACTACCTATAACATTCAATATGTTTAACAGTTACCAACTTGTCCACCTTTTTTTTAATTTTCTTGGACGGAAGTGAAATAAAATCTTAATAACAAAAGAGCGAAAATGTAATTAATATTTCACAGTAAATAAACGGCCAAGAGGTTTATAGCGTGATCACTGCAAGCTTCTTTGAAGCCCCTTTTTCCAGCATTGAAAAGAAAGGCGTGAATGATCATGATTATAAAAAATATAGTTTTTAAATTTAATTATTTGTTATAAAGATTTAATAAAAATTCTAATAAAAATGTATTAATAACCATGCAATCTATTGGTACTTATGTTATGAATCTTTTATTAGACATTTATTTTGGCACTGCTGTTTTTACTAGGATATGGAAGATTTCGAATCAAGAACGTTCCAATCATTGGTATAAATTTTATTAAAATACCTTCCTAGTGTGGGAGAAAGTATTGCCAGTATTTTTAGGGTATTTTAAATTTACAAATTATATTTTATTTCTGTACAACAGTTTCCCAGTTTTTCATCTATTTTTATAGAAAGCTGAGACTAATAGTTTTTACCAATCCATTACTGAGTAAAAATTAATTTCTTAGACTGTTTCTTTAAATTTGGAAAACATAGAAGGTTGAGTACACCCAATCGTTTATCCAGGGTAAATGATTTAGGTTTAAAATCTAATATAAAACATCCATTGCTTCTACTGGAGAAAAGGAAATAGCCCTGCAATGATGAAAGCTCATAGGTTGATATAGTTTTGCCTTCTATTTCATCGCTGTCATTTTTCTTTTTCTTTAGGCTGGATGAAGTGATGCAGATTTTGGTTCCCCAAATGCTCTTGGATATATCAACTTTGGAGGAAATCCTCTAAAAAATAGGTCTTTTTCTACACAAGAATTGATTCTGACTGGTCAACAAATTTGAGCAGATAGCGCCCAACTGTTCAGGGTTGAAACCTGAATGAATGAGAGGCTCAATTACATAACATCTCACCTTCTCACTAATGAACAATGGTTGAACAAGATTCTGTAGGACATGGATGCCCAGAGTTTGAAGGGCGACTAGTAGGACTAAAGGAATGGTGGTTTTGTTTCTGATAGGGTTTAGGGATAGGTAGCGAAAGGACGTATTTCAATAACGTTGAAGCTAGCCGAAGTTAATCTGGGGAAAAATAACATACGCTGAAGATTGAGTATAACATTGAATACCAAACATATTACGAAGAAAAAGCATCGAATTTATTGATGTTTCCTTAACACTAAAACGCCCACTGAAATTTTATACCTTAAACGCCCAAGGGGGTCAAACTGCCCCTTTATCAAGTTTTTCATATAATAATTAATAATTTAATTAAGTATATTATTATTTGATTCAACAAAAGGAAATAAATATATTTTTATCACCAAAAATATATATTTTTCATAATAACAAATGAAAAAACTTTGAGATTTGAAAACTAATTTTTCGTAAAATTGCTATGTAATAAGTTGTCGTATGTAAACATGCACACCATGTATTATTATGATATTTATTGTCAAAGAGTACACATATACATACTTTACCTTTGCAGTAAACTTTCCGCACACCATCTCTTTGCACATTGTGAAACTAAATTTAGTCTTATTCCCCTTAAATTGTTAACGAACTTGACACTTCGGCGAATAATTACCGGCTGTTTCTACTTCCTCTGAATCAGAATCATCGCTATAATCTGACAGCTGCTTTGTAGATCGGTTATTTTTTACATAATCCTTCCTTAGTTCTTCCGTCACGTTTTGCCTAAACTTCTGCCATGAAATCCTTTGGCTAGTAACAGCTCGATACGATATTACAGCATTGATACCTGGCATATCAAGAACGTATTAAAATGTGTGGATTGGCCACCGCATTGATGAAGTCTTGACTGCGTATTTTCGAGAAATTTTATCTAGAACGTCTACGCCACATTTAATCTTATTGCAATAAGACACTGTTTCAGGTGTTTTCTCCTCATTGCTCTCAATTCTTACACTCGTATGGATACTACTCATTAGCAGAACATTTTGGTTTTTCTTTCCCTGATATACTGCAAAAGATATATCACCGCTTTTTAGAACTGATGTGTCATATAGGGGCTGGCGGGTGTTCTTCACTGAACCTGGAATTTCTCTTCTCGCCCTGGTTATTGTTTAACAAGGCTAGTACTTTTTTTTCTGAAGCCTCCTTGCTAAATTCAAGGGTGTAAAGAAATTATCAGGTGTTACATTTCTTCTAGTATTTAGATATGGCTCCATGAGATTTAATACGGCGTACTTCGAAACAGGTATGTTTTGGGGGACAAAATTGATCGTAGCCTAAATAAGGAGAACAATTTAGCATGTACTTCGATTCCCTTTCAACAGCAAGCCAAAATTATTGCCCATATTTGTCTAGCTTTGATGATATGAACTGTGTAAATGGGAAAAGGTTCTCATAGATTGTTATATTGGATGATAGCTTATAACACGTAAGGCAATTTGTTTAGGAATTTATCACATCTTTCATAAAAAAGGGCAAATATATCCGCAGGCAAGCGTTGCGATCTTGTTGACTTATAATCAAGTCTAAGAAATCTCATGAATTCACAGAAGCGATTACGAAACATAGTTTGTCAGCAAAATGGGAGGCCCCGGGGTTCAGACCATAGAGAATGAAGATCGATAATTCGTGAACTGCTAACTCCGCGTCATATAAAATTGCAATAAGGGCATGGAATGGGCCATGTTTTGTTTTGAATCCCTCATTCAGCTTCCGCTTCGGTACATTTATTTATGTAAAGGAGCATAAAATCATCAATAAAGAGCTTCCAAGCCGATGCAACACTATCACCATCGATGTTCCTCTTATCGTGTGGTGTTGGGCCTGGTATATCTTTCAGTACATTGAGGTAAGGACGCCTACCTTGTGTATCATTATTGGACCTTGCACATTCCCACACGGTCATGTCACGAGCTATTTTTTGATTATTTTCTGATTCTAAGTCAGCTGTATGAGTATGTACTCGTTTTACCGTTGCATCACGTTAAATTTTCCCTTTTTGTTTCCCAATATTCGCACTGCTTTCTGAAAGTATACACATGGGTATATACTAGTCGAGTGTATATGTAAAATATATAGATGCATATGTATAAATATTATTTCCTATAACAAATTTTTATATTTGGATTGGGATTTTTAATCCAAAGCAGAAAGTGGTAAAATAATGGGGGCTTACTAATATATATATATATATATATATATATATATATATATATATATATATATATATATATATATATATATATATATATATATGGTATATATGCATATCAACATGTATTTACCTTCAATGTTGCTTGCGTGACATGAATCAATTGAAAATTCCTGTTCACTATTTGATATGCTTGAAGATTCGAGAATGAAATCTTCATCACTTGAGTGATCAGGACACAATTCTCCACCCTCTGATTCTTCATCCTCAACCCCAGTAAGTGTAGACAAAAGTTCACTGTCACAAACTTTAGAACGTCGTAGCATTATGATGAACGATAATTTTTTTTACCAAATACACTGCAACTAACCAGACACAAAATCCACGACCTCTTCTTTGTATGGAAGCAGAAAACAAAAGTGAGCTGAACAACAACTATGTCTCTATCCACCCTTTGTGGTTCAAGTCCTATGATGTTGAAACCTGCCTGTGCAAGATAAGAGAGAAGATAAATTTTAACATCTGATTCCATCATATATAAGGAAACATAAATACTGTAAATTTAGATGGCCCAAGAAAGGTCAAAATGCTCCCATGGGCGTCGCATATAAAAAAGTGTATTATTCGTATGACACTAAGTGTATTAAAAAAATTCTATACAAATTAAATGGGCTTTTAAAATAAATAAAAGTCAAAGAGTGACGGAGTTTGGAAGGAAAAATGCTTCATGTGAAGTGGTTTTGAGTCTCTAAAAATGGTCAAAATGACCCCTCTGAGTGTTTTAGTGTTAAATAAATAATCAATTCACACTTTTAATATATACATATGTAAAGCTTAATAAACTTTGACTCAAGAATCATCACAAATCAGAAAATCCATGGAGATAATCCAAGTATTTGTAGGCAAAATGCTGCATACATTCATATATAATTTTATGCATAACGTTCATAGAATATATAAGAAAATAAAAATCGTACGGATAAATGGCAATATTATGTATATAACTTTGTGTGAAAATATCGACACATGCCACACATTATTTTCAAAGTTCAATAAACTTTTCATGTCCACCATTGGTTTGTTGTAGATGATCTACGCAATGTTCAGTTTTACGTAATTTTGTCTCAGCATTTCTTTATAATTTTAAAACTTTTAAATAATATAAAGGTTGAATTCATTAAATTTCTGAGATTTTAGTCATTGCACAATAACCATAACCAAAAAGATTTTGACATCATTTGATCGTAATGGCCAAAGAAACCTGTCATCTAAACTTAATCTATCCAACAGCGAAAATAAAATTTTAAAATCTTAGTGAGATGGCGCAAAATAGGGTTTAGAACAACTTTGAATTAATAAGTTTTCGGTTCCCCGATTTCTCTAAGAAAATTAACCAAGTTATTGGTCTTACTCTGCTTTTCACATCATTTTTATATACTCTTCCACCTTCTATGTAAATCGTTGGACCATAGGTTATTCATAGGAAAGTTGGACGGCTCCCGAATTAAAAAGAATCGAGATAACTAGAGGGATCGAGGTGAAAAGAGATAAATAGAAGATTTGTTTCAGTATCACGATAATAATTATGAGGAAGTTTAAATAAAATTCCAGACACAAGTACATTTGAAATAGATGTGATTTCTTCTTTTCAATGATTCATATTTTTTTTCATCTCCGGCCCCCTGAGAGATATTTTCTACTCGCGGTTATTTCCTTTATTTTTTATAAATAATGTTCTCTTGTCCTTATTTTAGCTTTTATTCTCTAAACTTTGCTTATTTTTCTATCTTAGAACCTCAAGTCTACAACAGCACCGGATGTGTGTAAATTTAAGGAAAACTTAATCGAATGACCTAAATGACGAATTTAATTCTATTATGAAAATTTTATTTGTTATACGGCATATAAATTAAGAATGCAATTTATATTTATACAAATAAACCTCCAAATATATATTTGAGAGTTTTACACCTAAATAACCATGTTTTCATAATTTTTACAAGCCATGTGGAATTGTATTGGAAACTATCTCTATCATTTCGTTATGATGATTACGCATGTGAAAGCCAAGTAATGAAAGTTGCTGTGTTTATCAGAGTAGCTATTTAAACATTTTTTCAGACGATTGCTTGGTAGATAGACACCCAGCGATAGACCAATATAATGACATGATGCAATATACCCATCAAGTTGAATAGATATATGAAAGAATGATAAGTTATAACCCACCTGACTAAACAGATGTTTTTACAGTCTGGTCATTATCATTATAACGTATAATATTCATAGTAGCAAAACATTGTGATACAGGGTTGGAATACGTAGTGCCCATAGCAGGATTTATATTTTATACAGAATATATACAGTGAGCAATAAATTTCGTAAAGTCTCCAACAAAAAGAACAGTCAGAAGAAGAAATGTGAACGCATACCGACTGTAGAGATAGTAATAGAACAACCAGAAGATGAATAATGCGTGAAAAACGAGTGTTTAGATTAGAAGAGCGTAGGAGAATAGCATAAGGCAGCCACATTTCCCCTTCCGGCCCGATATCTGTTGGTCTTCTGCCAGAAGAACCCGCCGACCACTTAAGCTAACCACCGCGTTCCTTCCTCGACTGGTTATCGATAGATAGTAGCCTATCTTGGCTTCCGGTGGTTCCCGGAAGTTTGCAAAGGAAGAAATGGAGGAGATAATCAAGCCTCTCTCACCCAAAGAAGGGCGCTTGATATCAAATCTACTTCTGGTGCCAAGTGAATCTCTCCCGAATTTCGAGTATAAAAGATGAATTCTTTTAACTCTTGGTAGTAGAGCATGCACAGCGTCTAGCAGGGCAGGAATTGCCATCTATCTCGATGTAGTGGTAAATCGTCGAAGCACCAAGTCTTCAAAGAGGAGATCAGTCCCAGTTAGGGAAGCTCCTTACCCGGTTGGTCTTAAAGTCAGTGCGGACCAAGGCTGGTACTAACGTCTTCAAAGCCGAAGCTACAAACGGCCTCACTCTGGTTACCTAAGTGAGAAAACTACATCTCGGCTTTTCTCCCTGACCCTACGCGTCGATAGGTTACTTCGTTTCCCCCCCCCTTTACAGAGGCACCCAAGATTCCTTAAAGTTTACAAGCGTGGGGCTCTCTTTAACAAGAAGCTCCCTTCACCGCCTTCTTCCACCAGAATCGTGACGGAATTTTGTGTCCAAACCAAACGAAAATTAATCCATTTTTCAAAAGTAAATTTTTACTTACTAAACTCGAAGACTGTTTTTACATGCCATAGTAAAAAGAATATGTCAATAAAATCTTTAAAAAGTTACAATTGTTAAAAAAGATGTACAATCAAGGCTGAAATTTAACTAATAAGCTCATGAATACAAGAATATAAAAGGATTGTTAACAAAATGAAAATCATGAAATCTTATCTGACCATTGCTAAAACAATATGCTTACTATTGGATATACAGATTGAGAAAGCCATGCCATAAAAGCTATTAACTTCTTGACTTTGATGTGTGGTACCAATTATCATCTAAATGGATAAGAATTTTCAAAAAAGAAGTTTACATAGTATAAAGGCACCCCGAGCATGTTAATGTGCAAGGGTTATATACATGGTTTATATTGCTTACTCGTTCACCTCGTCTTTTAAGAGAGATGAAATTCTATCTTCCTTGGCTTTGCGACGCACTTTAGCGAGGATGAAACGCAGTATTTAAGCCAAATTGCTTCAAGTGTGACAATTTAAGACTCTCTCTATGCCGCTCATAACATTGTTATATATCTTTGCCCTTCCACAAATGTCAGTATTCATCATTTTTCAGCACTTTCTTCAGGCATTGTGAGATACTGACCTGTTTGCATTCATATATTTTTACCCATTATGGGGTGTATAAAATATAGATATTGAGCATGCGACATGATTACCCTATTATATAGGCCATTTAAATGGACTTTTCTAAATGATACTGAACAAAATACCAAGTTTAAATATGAATACTGGGGTGTGGATGGTTATAATAATATCCACTTGACGTTAATTTTAATGCCGGGACTAATTGACATACAATTAGGCCTCCAATTATTCTTTGTTCTGAACAGAAAACCAAATTATGCTAAAACATTGAAATAGATGAACTATGGCTTACAGATTTAAGACGGGATAAAGAGTGACAGTATTTTCCTCTTTTTTTAAGAAAGTAATTGATTTCCTTAATTGACATCATTAATCAAACATCATATCATAATTAATCATAAAATATAATGAAAAATGTCCTCGATAATTCTACGGTTAATATTTTAGTCACCGGAACTATTGATTTGGTTGTCTGTTAATCTTGGTAAGGAAACAAATGTGATAGGTTTGTCGTTTCAATTTAAAGGACAATCCTATAAACATGATGGCAATCGATTGGGCAATACATGAGATGTAAACTCTCGCCCGCTCTTATATCCTAAATGCACTGAGAGAGAGAATTTCAGGAAGCTCTCGAGGGAAATAATTGATAAAAAATGGTCCTCACGATAGATTAAATTTAATTCACGTTTGTTTCTTACAATTTATCTCAAAAATGACTAAGTAAAGTATAAAAGTAGTTAGAATTCCTGCTTACTGTTTTCTATTGGATATCCCTTCATTTTCACACACATATATAAATATATATATATATATATATATATATATATATATATATATATAAGAAAGAGAAATTTGATGCGAATGAGTAATTAGACAAGAAACAAGAGTGTTTGGAATGTATGAGAAAGGAACATTAGAAGAACACTAAGATCAAAGGGAGCAAAGGACAGCAATCTTTACTGATAAGACAGAAATAATGCCAGAGGAAAATTTTGAAATCTCTAGCCGTGACTCGAACCTTGGTCTGCTGATTACAAGTCAGATGTTCTACCGTTAAGCTACCAGGTACAATGACTCTACTTCGCCTAAAGCATTACCCCATCAAACACAGTATCTTCTTAATTTAGGAGCCTCCAATGGGTCTTATTCCAGATCTTCTTCCCTCCTCACCAATTAAAGGCTCACTATCTATGTATGTGACATGGAGAATGAGCCTTTAAACCTCAATCCACACTGCTTTCCAACACCATAATTAACCATAAGGCAAATGAGGACCTACTAGTCAACCTGAAGATTTGCCACAACGATACAACTTCACGACCAACGCGCTTTTCGCTAACTGCCTACGAACCGGCGTGGTTTCTTCATTCTCAGCTAGGCCAGCCAGCTCATTCTAGAATTTCCAAACCGCAACATCAATCCTTGTAATTCCCTATAACTACAAGTCCCGTTGATTTTAAGATCATTCCCCAAGCCCTAAACTATTCTATTAATTAATTTCTAACTTAAGAATAACCTTTACCAAGCATAACTCAAAACCAAGATGTCATCACTGCATAAGCTCCTGGCGAGTTGCATCTTCTCTGACTTAAAGAGCATCATTTTCAGGATTTTTTCCATAATAGGTGCAACCCAGTTTATCCGAAAATCCAATCGCATCAAGCAAAATATTCTGCCCTTATACTTGACTAGTTGATATTTCCATAATTCATTTGCAACCTTTATTAGCAGAGTCGCAACTTCATCCACCTGCTTCCATTAACGCATAACCACACTGTATACATTAGTCCCATGATCTTCGGTGTGACTCTTTACTAATGCTTTCAACTCTCGATAATATAAAACAGGACGTACTTTTCACTTAATCGGCTGTTTAACTGCCATTAGCAGAAGAAGGCCACTTTCAACCTCCTCCTTCCAATGTATAAAGATACCTTCATCTATCCAGCGCTCTTTCTCTTTTTCAATCTCTTCTCTTTTCTATTCAGTCAACTTTTTGTCGTAGCAAGAGATTGAGTTCTTTAACACAGCTGGCTGATTTGCTTTCCCGCACCATTTTACAGTCCAATTCCTGCTATAAAATCCTTATCTTTAATTAAACACTCACTGGCTTTCTCTTCATAGTTTCTTTGTTCCTGTACAATAACTGACAAACAATGACCCATCCGATTCTCACAATGCTTTTACTGATAGTAACCCCCCCTCAGCCGTTTAACAACGTTTATTCTTATCACCACATCAACACCATTAACAATTTTATCAATCAATACGTCTTGCACTTCCTGGTGCGTCCCACCCACCACCAGATCCATCCACGATTTGCCTATGCATATGAGTTCTCTTTTGCAACAGCCCCCCACTTCTCGTTACGTGGTCACACTGCATGCCTATGTGCCCTTCTTTCCCACACATAAAACACAGGATTGGTCTTCGCTCTTTGCACAATCCTGCCATGTGTGGTTCTCCACATCGAAAACTCTGTCTTTAGAAAGTCAGACTCGTACTTACTTTAATAGCTTCTTTACCCATTCTCTGCTGCTTGCTTATTTGATTAACATATACTGCTGTTACTCGACTAGCCCTGAGCAGTCAAGACTCTAGCCCTTGAAAGAATATTACTTACTGATATTTTGCAATTTTTTCAGCCTGTTTAAACTCCATACCTATGTGGTCGGGAAGCCCATTTACACATATCAGCCTTACACTGTGCTTAAAGATATTCCCGGTAAACCCTGGTAGGCTAACCCATCTCCTTATCTCATTGGCATAAACATCTACCTGTTCACCACTCCACCTCATATTCACTAGCTTCCTATAAGCCACAAACGGTTCATTTCTAAATGCTTCATTTAGCCTGGTCTCAATCTTATCAACGTCTGCTTGCTTTTTCTCTTTCATTTCTAGATATATTGCTAAGGCCAAATCTTCCAAATATAATGGCATGAAATTTTCTATGCCCGTTATATTTTGCACGTTGTCCACCAACTCTAATTTCTTCAACCACGCAATCACGTCACCCTCTACATTTAATGGTTTTATCACATCCGACAACACTTTGAACTTCCTTTATATTGTTTGAGCCTAGATAGCTTGTTGCCAGATCATACAATGTAGTAATACGCGACAGAAACAGTCTTACTTACTCGAGTTACAGCGTGGAAAACGATCGACGGCGTTAACGTAAACAAACCTTTTCGAAACAATGACTCTACTCACCGGCGCCTACAAAACTCAATACTCTCTGCTTCCTAAAATCTTAATCCTACTTGAAAGAAATCAAGAAATTTAGCCACCCTCAGGATCTTACACAACAACGATTGGACCTTATAACTAATGCGCTTTTTGGCCAAATCCGGTGAGCTAGCATGGTTTCTCTCTTCTTAGCTAGGCCAGACAGCTCATTCCAGCATTGGCAAAGCACAACATTCTTTCGTGTGCTTCCCTATAACTACACAAAATATAAACCTCACGGCTATTGAAATTTTTAGTCCAAATCACTCTTGCACGATCACTTTTCTTTTTTTTAATAAACTAATAAATAGGTCGAATAAGATTTTTCAAAACACCAATGCTGTTGAGAATTGAAAACAATTGGCCCAGCTCCCATTCAATTTTAAAAAATAGTTCCCTTTTTTCAATTTAAATATAACGCCCGTTGATTCTCTTCCTTTTTTTCTCCATAAAAGTACTGCAAAATGTACGTTTGGATGCGTCTTGGCCTTGAAAGCACATCGCCACCTGACAGTTTATATTGTTATCTCCATATGGATGTTATTTTAAGTTCTGCCTTTGGGTAGTGTTTGTGGCGTTCTGCTATTCGGAATGTTCTTTATCTTCTGATTTCGTGTCTTTAATTGGGGACGGGATTAAAATGCTAAGAATTTATTCAATTTAAACATTTAGAAACTTGCGCCTCCTACTCGAGAAAGATAGTTAAATCGCATCGTTTTACATTTATCGACAATTGGGTTTATTGTTCGTGCGTTTTTAAAAAAAAAATGATAAATAATTACTGTAAATATAATATTAGTTTTAAATGCATCATATTAATTAAATAAAGATCAATTATCCATTTCATTAAAGTAGGGGTGAGCACCTTTTCACCCTTGAAGCCTAGTTTGAAACAACTAATAGGATAATTTAAAAGGAGGAACAAAATTAAAAGAAATGTCGCTCATAAAAAGAGAAGAAAAATACGTTTAACTTTTATTTGTATTTTTCATTTATCGGAATCAATTTTTTTTCTTTCTAAATAACTATTTAGAGTAGGACACAAAAGTTTACAACAGTACGTTAGAAATGAAAATTTACATACTTTTACTTAAGGAGGTTGATGAAATTTGCAAACAAATAACTCTAAACTATATAAGATAAATGCAATGTGACGATCATGAAAGCAAAATGCTGAACAGGAAAATCTTTTTAAGGAAAATAATGGAATTTGACAACGCAAATTTGCATAATATTTATTGTCATTTACAGTTTTTACGGCCCTTTGAGTAGGATCCTAAGATATTTCAACGGTGGCTTGGTCTGATCTTGTTCCATTCCTCCCAACATATTTTCTTCAAATAGATAAGTTATGTGAAACTCGTTTCTGGCTGACTGGGTTCAATTTACTCTACATATTTGGGTGTGATTCAGGTCAGGAAATTGACTTAGCAATGCAAAAACATTAATTCTACCCATATGCAGCCAATTCATAGTTTGTTTTACTTTATATTTCGGCTCATTTTCTTGTAGATATGCCAAACCTGGTTTCAGGTTCAGAGAGCCAATGCTACATAATAAAATTCTTTCCAAAATTCCACTCTATATTTTGTTGTTCACTCTTCTTTCGACTCTGTCACCATTCTAACTAATTATCACCTTATTTTAGTGTAAGGTTCTTATTCCTTTGCCCGTAAGCGTCATACTTTTTTTCTCCAAGCAATGCTGATTGAATTTCATTGGTTAATTATTAACGATTTAATTGCAAACACCTACTGAACTGTCCTGTGATTTTTCTTAGAGTGGAGTCTTCCTTAGTGTACGAGGAAAGGGATCATAACGACACAAAGTTCTACTTATTTTATCCTTGATAACTCCACTTGTGTTTTCCGACATTTTAGGCAAAGGCTAGAGAAAGGATACCTTAATAACAAACCAAGATCGGGTGTGCCTATAGCCGAGAACCAACAGACCGGTGTCTTGGTAGCTCCTTGAAGCCGAGGATGAAGCCTCGTCGTCTCAAACCTCTCTTGCCACCAGGGTCCTTCTTCCCTCGGTCAAGATACGGGTCCGAAGACTGCACACATTCCTCCCATTTAAACCTAGTGCAGGTTTGATGCCTTCAACTGAGTGCATCTGTTATCATCGACCTCGATAGGCTTCCCAATGCAAGCAACGCATGTTGTTATTCACATATTTCTCTATTAAGGTTTCAAGCCGCCCATTCCGTTGACATCCGAGGGCGACCTCAACGATTCAAAGGATGAAATGAATTACGAGACTTCAAGTTGCGTATTATGGCACCAACTGAATTTAGAACTTCAATAAGCTGTACAGATATTTTCTATACCTAGGGCCACTCTTATTAATGTTAATAGTATGACTATCTTGCGAGGAATTACTCAGTAGCCTTGCACGTTGACGAAAACACTTAGCATTTTGTTTACTAGATAGACAAAATCAAATGTGGATTAGTTTTTAATGAAAATTTTGCAGAGGTAACGTATTTATATGAATGTGCTCTACAACCTATTTGTGTTTAATTTCAAAATTATCCTTATAATATTTCCCTGTTAACCGGTTTTCTTTTTCATCGTAAGGTTGTAAATTTCATTTAGCTGCCTAAAATAAAACAATATAAGCTTTCATTTCTAACAGGGTGTTGTAAACATTTGAGGCCCACCCTATTTAAACTATTTTTTGAAGAGTCAAAACAAACGAGGAAATCTTCAAGAAGTTTCTACAAAGAAGTAAGGAATATAAATTGAGAGAAAATAAGGTCAAAAATTAGCTTAAACAATAAAATGAGGAGATTGCTTAGAGGAATATATAGAGTAAATGGGTATGCAATTCACTTTAACCTATACCCTGTAATTTTATCAACACATAAGTAAACCTATCTAAATAACAATAATAATTGAATTTTTAAGGAAATTCCTGCTGATAAACGAACTTATATTTCTTAATTGGCGTTTCTCCACAAAACTTGGCATTTTATTGATACAAAAGTAAATAATGTGATTACCTCGTATCGAAGATAAAAAAAGGATAACTTTAGCCTTTATAGCATGAAAGAATCTAATTAGGTTGATATTGTTTGAGCATATGCAGTGGACACAACAAAAACATACGTCATACCTCTTTGTAATGAAGGCAAAAGAGAGAAAGTAAAGTTTTACAAAACATTTATTGTAGTCCAGTTTATATTACGTATACCAAGTGGATTAAATTACTTGGGGTGAGAAAGTTAAAGAATGTCAAAGCTAATAAGTTCGGAATTCTCTATCTATGTACAGAAATAGAAAAAGTTGTGTGTAAGATTGAATACTATATGAAGGAAACAATGAAACTTCTAGAGACGGGCCTCGAGCTCGAGTCTATGTTATTTTCTTAGAAAATACGATGATAATATATTGGTCATTTTGCAGAGAAGTTTTGTTTCAATATTTAGTATTGAATATATTTGGTCCCAATTCAGATGTGGATTTTCATTCTAACTTAATATATATTTCTATTAATTTTATTAATATTACAGTTTAATTTTTAGAAAAAGATTCAAAGCTGCAGTAAGCGTCAGGGGCTTGACTGCGCTGAATTTTTCAGACTTCATCGCATCTCTTATAAAGAGAAGTAGTTAAAATACAGTTGATTAATCACTCTAACCATTTAGAGTCAATATTTAACGCTATGTGGCAACACCCACAATTGTTTGTTTTTTAATTATATTGTCTGATCATTGATAACCTTAAAACATAGAACTAAAAGCTAATTAGATTCTCTTTTATATATCTTCTAATATTTTTATATTATTTTCGAGCTTATACGATGAATAGAATAAGTGTTAAGCATTTACAACATTCCTTTGTTACGGGAGATAAAATTGCTCCTTATCTTCATCTGGCTAATCTAAATCAGTCGGATAAACGGGGAAGAAAAATGAAAATTTATCTCTTAATTGATAGATTAGTTTATGAAAATCCTCATGTCATAGCAGGAGTATAAATTACTCTTTAAGTGAGATTTGGGGACTCCCTAGACAGGCAGATTAAGGGCAACCTTTGAAGTAGGACATACCTCCTCTCCCCATTTGTATTCTAATCTCCTTTCTCATGAGTTTCTCCTCCACCCCACCAAACTTTATTTTCGCTTAGTAACTAGTCAGTCGCTATCCACACTTCATGAGAGATGAGAAAACAACAGTCAATTATTAATATAATCGGACGCTCTCTGTTCTCATGCTCATAATCTTTGTAGACATTACTGGGCCCAAACGCCATATAAATTACGACGTGGTTTCAATCTCCTCCTTTAAATTCTCAGGAAGAATGAGTTTATCCTATGCCACCCATCCATTTCTGTACATAACCCGCAACTGGGCTGGAGCCTTTCTTAATCGCTCTTCATTCTCCAAAGTTTTAAAATGCAGCTCTATTTTTAAAACTCTTTTCTAAAAATTTCGACAATGCTCCCTAATACTGTTAACCAAGCAAAGAATTTTTAACTCTTGAACTTAAAAAATAACAAACCGAAAAGCAGAGGTCTGTTCTAACACATTCAGAATTTTCTCTCAGTGAAACTTCACTTGAATCATTAAAACTGAGAGTAAGAGCATTTTTAAGCTGTATCTATTACACGCTCAATTTGAATTTTCGATGACGATACAGTTAGCTTTAATTACTTATTATACGTGGCTTTAATACTTATAAGTTTGACACAAATCAACAAGTTTGAGCTTAGTTTATATTGAAAGCAGTGGAATCTTCAATCAAGAAGAGAATAAACACATTAGATTTAGTTTTTTCTTATTATATTCGGAGTCTTGAGTCAACAGAGTCGAGCAAAAGCAGGAAATAAAATTATGCTTCTATTGTAGCCCTTACAGAATCTTTGCTCTCTTGCTCAGTTTCTTCGTCATTTGTTCACATTTCTGGTTATACCTTTTCCCGCAATGACTTCCATTTAGATTTTCGTAAACATAGAGTTGGTCTGTAGATTAGAAACTCTATTAGGTATAATAATGCGTTTACTGAATTTACTCTTACTCTTGGAGTCTTCCTCCAGTCATTTAATATTTATATTTTAGTTGGATACAGGCCTCCAAGTTATATTTCAGATGAGAATAGTTGTCTTATTTCTTATTTCGACTTGTTTTGTTCCTCCAGAGAGGTCATTCTAGTAGGAGACTTCAACCTACCAGATATTGAGTGGATGCTGCCTGCTCCACAGGCTTTTACACCACTGCTTGGTCGATCCTTCTTGGATTTATTTCTATCGCTAGGCCTTATTCAGTGGGTGAATTTTCCTATTTTTGTTATCTCTGGAAATATATTGGATTTAGTTTGGACCTCTAGTCATGACTGTGTTTTAGAGTTAACTGGCACATACCCTCTCCCTGGATGTGGCCATGTTGTTATTTTATTCACTTGCTTAGTTTGTTCTCTCTCAACGACACCCACGCTTGATTCTGAGTTATACCTTGACTGGTTTCAATGCAATTTCAATGCACTTAATGATTGCTTGTTCTTGATTGACTGGAATAAAAGACTTTTTGGTTGTGATATACTTAAAAGCTACTCTAAATTCGCTAGTATATTGCATAATGGTTTCAAATTCTTTTTCCCTCATAAATAACAAAGTCTCTCATGTCCAATTTGGGTTAAAAAAGATTATCGAACTTATCAATCTCAAAAGAAATCTTTTTTGGATTCATTTCAAGGCTCCAAGATCTAATTATGGGCGAAATTCTCCGATTACTGTTCAAACATAGTTGGAATACAAGAATGCAAATATTCGTGTTATGCATGATGTGTGTAATGCTGTCTCTTCCTATGAAAAATCATTGGTTGACGACAAGAACCTTAAGAGACTTCATGCCTATGTGAGAAGGAAAACGGTTGATCGTCCGTTGGTTGGTCCTTTAAAAGTAGATGGCAGGTAGTACAGCGACTGTGAACAAATGGCTAACTTATTGGCCGACCAATTTGTGTCTGTATTTGTTGTCAGAAACTTGCATAATCCATATCCACACCAAATATCTGCAGCTCGTATGAACCTTAATGTAGTTACTGTAGAGGAAATATTAAAGTCCCTTCAAAGATTAGAGCTATCAACTGGTTGTGGACCTGATGGCTTTCCTTCCATCAGCTTTATCTTATCTTCAACACGAGCATTCCATCAATGAAGGTACTAACTGAATAGAAATCTGCTAACATCATGGCATTGTTTAAGGGTGCTATACATTCAGTCACTTCGAACTATAGACCAATTAGCCTGACTTCAGCCTGTTGTAAGTCTCTGGGAAGAATTATTATTTCCCATATTATATATTTTGTCAAGCCAATAACATCCCTTCACCACATCAATTTGCTTTTCTTGCATACTTATCTGTGTCTCACCAGCTTCTGAGCCCATATGATTATATCAGCAATCAAGTGGACTCTGGCCAAGCTGTTGATGTACAATTCTTTAACTATAGCAAGACCTTTGATGTGGTTAACCATCAGCTGCTTCTATTAAAGCTTTCTCTGATAGGCATAGGTTACCCACTGCTAGGATGGATAAGAGATTTACTGCAAGGTAGGAAAATGAAGGTTGTGGTTCAGGCTCTTCTGGTCGTGGAGACGATATCTCAAGTGAGGTTCCTCACGGCTCTGTAATTGGACCAGTCTTATTCCTTGTAGTTATAAATCATGTTGGTGCTTGTCTTAGTTTACAGACGGCTTTAAGTTGTATCTGGCTTCACCACTTGGTGTTGCTGAGGTTCTTGTTTTCAGTGAGACTATACAAAATGACATATCCTTGCTCTACCGCACAAGTCAGTCATGGGGTCTGAAATTATCTGTAAATAAGTGTGCTCGAGTTTACTTTCGTATGTCCAGCACTATACCTATTTTTGGTTATTTTATTTGGAATTGTCCTATTCCTTATCAATACTTCTTCAAAGATCTTGGTGTTCTGGTGGATTCCTCTCTTAAATTTCCTTTGCATATCAGGGAAGTGCTGAGCAAAGCAAGTGGTATTCTTAGGGGCACAGTTTGCCGGTCTCCTGACTATATGAAACAAGTTTTTATTTCTCATGTTCGTCACATTATTGATTTTGCAAGTGTACTTGGGAATACTGGTTATCTCAGTAATTTGAAACTCCTGGAATCTCTAAAATGGTTAAAGGATTCATATATTTGCCTTATATTGAGTGTTTAATAAACCTGTATTTGTTCTCTATCAATGGTATATTGCTGCGATCTGATTTGATCATGGTGTAGAAAATTTTGAATGTCTACTGCACCCATCTTGAAAACTTGCTTGCATATGCGGATAGTCTTCGCACCAGAGGTCATACTAAGAAGAATTTTGTACCTAGGAATTTCCCTGACCTTAGAGCTCGTTTCTTTTCAGTTAGGATCATAAATCTCTTTAACACTCTTCCTGATGTGTTAGTATCTGCTTCTTCCCTGAAGACTTTTAAAAGTAAATTGACTGTCTTCCACGGTGATCTCTTTTTGAAATTTAATGGCTTTTCATCTTGACTTTTCTCATTGTGTCAATCATTACCGACCTATATTGTTTCTCCTTGTTGTCATTTTTCTTTGCTGTTCTGGTTGGGGACACAACAGTGGCTGGTCAGGGAGAAGAGCCTCATTAAGGTAAGAAATTGAAATATTGAGGCAATTTCATGCAAAAATTAATCCGATCAACAATAAAAATCTAAAGATATCTCAAGAAATTACAATGTACAATATAGTTTAACTGCATCAAAGTATTAACAGAGTCTGATCTTCCATGGCTATGTGTCAGTCTTGTTATTAAAGAGTCGATGTCATCATTTAAAGAGGTTGGCTTTGGACAGTAACTTAGATTGATGGTGGTTTCAGATGAGAATGTGAATTCTGAATAACTTAGTTTCTATTATATTACAAAATATCTCAAAAAGAAGTTAACGAAATTCAATGAAAGAATAGACGTCAAGTAAACAAAGAGCTTATTATATTTGTGAGCACATCGAAATCTGTATGAGGATTATCGAACACCTATTTTTTTTCTTATGTGTAAAAGAAGAAAAGTTAATTAATATTGTGCTCCAGGTATAGATATTAATCCCTTAATTTTAATTTCCAAACGTTGAGTTTAATGCGAGGACATCGAACATAGGTGGGGAAAGACTAATACACTTTATCCAGGATAACTTTCTTTTACAACTGTCGAGGAGTCAACAAGTAGGCAAAATATAGTCAATTTAGTTCAAATCATTGGGATTCTAAACCTTCACATTAGTACAAATTATTTAACAAGCAATTCAGCAGTGGCATAATATAAAATCACTTTTAGCAATAAAGTTCCTCAAACCTGCAACAGCCTGCACAAACGAGTAGTGGAAGGCACATCAGTTTATACATTTATTAACAGAGTTAATCTTTTTTATTTGCGTGTATATGTTACCTAGTAGGAACACATGA
Organism: Ceratothoa steindachneri; assembly: GCA_963969495.1. Lineage (NCBI taxonomy): Eukaryota > Metazoa > Arthropoda > Malacostraca > Isopoda > Cymothoidae > Ceratothoa > Ceratothoa steindachneri. The sequence goes on from OZ018318.1 coordinate 177,897,814, forward strand.
AAGTAACTATATATTTATTAACACAAGAGTTATTCTATTACTTTAATATGAATGCATGAATAAATATGATTATTAGATTTTCCGTGAAAATAGGTGACAAATTCGATATTAGTGATCGACACAAAGAATTAATCTATAAATTAAAAAAAACTTTATCCATTTCACTCAATTTTAAATGGGGAATATTTCTTGATCTATCTTTAAAAGTTTTTAATTAAAAATTAACTAAGAAAAAGATTAGGAATATGGATATAGTAATGGTTAAATATTTTCACATTAGTTTATCGTGAGAGTAAAATTTAATTTTAGAGTTTTTATTACAAAATGGTCAATTTTAGAAAAATTAAATGTGATTACACTGGAATCACGAATATAACATCTGTCTATTTTTGCGACCCTCCAGTTTCTCGTCAATTACCGTCTTACTTACGTCAAATACACTGATCGTTCCGTAGGGATTGAATGCAAACGGGATTGGGCCGAAGCTGACAACTCTAAAAGTTATCAACAGATTTTGATATAATTTTAATTGAGTGTTCTTAAGGTATTTTCCAACCGAACCGATGAAATTTATGAAAGTATACTCAAAATTATTTTTAGTTATATAGGTCCAAATCCGTGGAGATTCTTACGTAACCGTAATAATTTTATAACTTATTATTAATGCTTCCTACTTTTACGTCTTTATTTAATATTTGTTGCTGTTACTATTTATACATAATTTGTCACAACTACAGTGTTTTTTCTTTACAAAAGACAGCTAAAATGACCTAAAGAATGCCAAAATACCCACGCAGTTTCTGTTATATATGCAGATCAGTTACATTAAGACAATACCACAGACCCATGACTCAACATGTAAAGAAGCATTATGAGCTGTACTTTCTATGTAAAGTGAGTGACCAGGAAGAACGCTGGGTACCTCACATATGTTGTATCAGGTGTACAAGTTCCCTTTCTACCTGGTTGAAAGGCAAAGGGCCTGGATTCATGTTTGGCGTACCAATGGTCTGGGAGGAGCCAAAGGACCATTGAACGGATTGATGCTTCTGCTTAACAAATAGTATTGGAAACAAACCATGTTTCCAGTACCTCGACGCGATCTACCCAAAAAAGAGGGGTGCCGAGATTTAAGAAGGCATATTCGTAGGCCCTAGGATTCGTTAATTCTTAGCTGATGAAGACTTCGAGGCAAAAATGAGTGAAACTAAGCTAGCCGTTGTGCATGCATTCAAACATGTAAGCAAAGGACGTCTGGGAAAGCACCAAGGAGCGTTGCGAGAGGGTATAGTGGAGAACCTAATCAGGGGGTGCGAGGGGCGGGCAATAAGGTTTGCAATTCGAATATAAAGAAACGGGATATGAGGAAAAGTGTTTTATTATTTTTCAATATAACTACCCTCGACTTCAATGCACTTGCGCCACTTGTCCCTGAGGCTTTGAATTCCCGACAACCAGAAATCTCGCGACTGTTGTTCAATCCACTCCTGGACGGCGAGCTGAACATCTTCATCGTCTCCAAACTGGCGGGCACGTAGTGAAGCCTTGAGCTGGTGGAATAAAAAAGTAGTGTCTAGCGGCCAGGTCTGGACTGTAGGGAGAATGGTCAAGCTCCTCAAATCCGCACTCGTGCAGGGCAGCTTGTGCAACTCTGGCCTTGTGGACTTTGACGACGTTGAAGTTGATCATGAAAAGTAAGGTTTCTAGGGACCCAACGGGCAGAGACCTTGGTCATGGCCAAATTGTCGTGGATGATGTTGATAACATTTCCATGTGATATTCCAAGTTGTCGCTCGATTACTTCGACCTTCATCCGTCGCTTTTCAACGATCATCCTCTCCACAAGGGCCACATTTTCCTCGTTGGTCATGTCTGACGGGCGTCCTGGACGAGAATTATCTTCAAGGGACTCCCTATTCCAGCGAGCAATGGTTGCATAGGAAGGAGCGGTGTTGGTGTACACTGCAACCGACGTTAATGGATTTTTTTGGCATTCTTGCCTTCCTTGGTAAAAAATTTTATCACTGCGCGGTGCTCAACCTTCTCCATTGTTTAAAAAATTGTGGCTGACGATCTGCGATCAGCTACTGCTTCTTAAATATACGAGGCAGGAGCGTGCAGCTGCAGGTCCTGACTTGTCATAACTTGTCCTAACACCCCACAAACAGCCATCCATCTTCTTCTATTTTGCCCTACCGATTGACAAAACTTATTGAGCCCCCCTCGTCCTATGATCATGGATGCAATATCTCACTAAAGTTACACTTTCTTCACTCTCATCTGTTTTCTTCTTAGGGAGTGTAGGAGATGTAAGCGATGAACATGGATAGAGGTTACATCAAAATATAGCGTCAGTGGAAAGAAAGTATAAGGGAAAATGGAGCTCTGCTATGCTGGCTGACTTCTGTTGGATCCTGAAAGGTCTTACAATCAAAGAAGTAAATAGTAAAATTTAGGCTAATACATTATATAATGCTGACAACGAAATACAATAATGGTATCATGGAAATCAGTATCGATTCAAAATTATTAAATGTTATGTGATGGGAAATTTTGTTAGCAATTTCTAATTCAGCACAATCAATTTCATAATAAAATATATATGAGATCTATGTTTTTTGCTTGACACTGAAATTTGTTGTAAAGTGTTATCGAATGTTTTTTTAATTTTTTAAAAGAAAAAGAATTACAAATGCTGAAGTTCAGAAAGTTTATTAAAATTTAGCTGTTTGTTTGTTTTTGATATACGAGGATTTTTTATCCCTACATCTAGTGCTTGCTGAAGAGAGAGACGAGTTGTCGAAAAAAACATTTATAAAATGTTGTGAGAAAATGTTTCCGATCTTTAAAAGGCAATTTCCAGGGAAAGATGTTTGATTTTAAAAAGAAACGAGGAATTATATTTATCGGAGAGGATTTTATGGCTACTAAAGAAGGGTGAAAATCAGTAACTCTGCGATTTGGACTACTACGTTGTCGTCGTGCGGAGACTTGTGTGCTTCAATGACTCCAGACGGAATGTTGGATAAGTTCTACAACGCAGAAGGGGCCTAGAAGGAGAAGTTAGACCAACAGTAATCCGAACTCGGAGCCAAAACAAGGTCATGCCCTCTCCCGTGCCCACACCTTTTAAGATATCAAAGCTACAGAAAGCAGCAAACCATTCAAGGGCAAAGATTGCAAAAACAACAACAAACCTACATTGATGGGAATGCAGGACTCGTCCATCTTTCCAGCATGCCACACCGCCCCGCAAAATACCGACCACCTGGTGCTAGAATGTCATCAAACTAGAATAAAGATAGGCTATAATTCCATCCACAAATGTAGTGACACCTTAAACAACTGGCTAGAATTAAACAGAATGGAGGTATGAAATCCATACGACACGAACGATCGAAGTTTTTTTTAAAACAATTTTTAATTTTAATCTTTAGCAGCTGTAAATAGCTACTGTCACCTTGTCGTAGAATGCCGAGCTAATATATATTTATTTGTTTTATTAACTTTTAATAAACTAAATAACTTTAAATTGAGGCGTAGGTTCGTGCCTCGATGATCGCTTAAGGATCGGGCTCTAAGAGTTCTAAACTTTATTTTTATTCTAGTGAATGAGTAAACTGGGTTTCTTTCTTGACTTCATCAAATATTGCCACTTCAACTTGTTGGTGGATAATTAAAACAGTGTATTTACTAAAGAAAAATAGACTTTACTGAACATAACCCATCTCTCTAAATAACATACAATAAATACAGATTTAGTACACTTAAAAACAAAAATAAGATTACTGGGTGAGCTCTCGTAGCTCGCTTCGAGATGAAAATTTTACGGGGGAACAATCTTTAAGTTAATAGCTTTGTCCTAAGTCAGACATCCACTTAACTAATTATTATGCACGGGGACATAAACAAAAGGATTATTCTTTACTCACATAAGGTAATGGAGATTAAATACTCGCGACTAATTAGACTATCTTCGAAAATTTTTGATCGGAATTGGCAGTTTGTTCGCTAAATGGCGTTCATTGACTTGCCTGGCGAGTTGATGGGTGACGTCACGAGGGATCCTGGGTAGAGGCGACTTCAACTAAAACTTAGCCCTTCCACTATGCTTCCAGACGAGATGAAATCATTGTCTTCTTTTATTTTTTTTTATCTAGTTGGGGTTTTTCCAACTCAGATAGAGTAAGATTTAGAGTCCTCAAACTGGCTAGCTTAATACTCAATCTCTTGGGAACTCAAGCGGCGCCGAGCTATCTTTGCACGATCTGTTTTCGTACAAGGACTGCCAAGCTCTCCTTAACTTTCAGAAAACTATCTACCGGTGATTTTTCTGTTTCTTTCTCGAAGTCGAAAAATCTCTCAACCGTTGACTTACTTGTCTCTTCCGTTAGAACGAACAAAAAGCCTGGTTTACACGGGTCATCCTGTTATATACCCAAATTACTCCCGCTGAGGTGGGTGGGGAGGTGGATGGGGGGGGGCTCGCAAGGTAAGACCTCAGGTTGGTCTCCCGCACTTTTGCGTCTGGTGGCTCAGGGAGGGGGTAATACGAGATCGGCAGTTTGCACTTTTGAATGGGCTGTTTATAAGTACACCCTCGAATTGTCTGCCTTTTGAGCTGAGGTCAGGAATCAGTCTCGTATCACTTACCCTTTTGCCCGTTCTCCTATGATACCGGAGAACATCGAAGGGGCAAAGCTAAACCCAGATGTCTTTAGTTATTATTTCCTTAGACTAGATACATATATATATATATATATATATATATATATATATATATATATATATATATATATATATATATATATATATACTAATCTCTTATTATACCTCTACATTCTTCCACCCTTAAGATGATCCTGAGGGGGGGAGGGGAATCGCCTGTGCTCTACGCAAAGAGCCCTACTAAAACATCTGTACAAAAAACTACTCGACCGATAGTGGGAACGCTCTACTCACATCACTCTTATTGATTAAATTATGTCATCTGTGCGCCTAATTAACACATATTGTAACTGATTCTACGAAATATACAAAAGAAACTACAACATTAGGGATCAACTTATACGTACAAAATAAACCAAACAATAAAATCCTATTTACACACAAAAAAATTACCGTATGTAAACTATATTAACTTAGTAATACATTATGGCTAATGCTTTTAGTACTCCAGTCGCATACGCTGTTTCCCACATCGTGAGTTTTCGAAGGCATAACATATATCGAATGAATTTCCGGTAGCATGGGGCGGTTCCTACGAAGGAACGATCTTGTTCTTTTGGTTCGAGTTAGCGGCATCTGTATTATGGCGTCTATCCGATTCTGTCTTGTAGATAAACCGTTTTTCCCAATTTTGACTCCTAGCTCAGAGATGGCCTCATCAGCAAAGTAGTATTTAGGCGTTCCCATCGTGTGAACGCGTTCGCAGGGACGCTTTGAGATGGCGCTACGTTCATGTAAGTGTCCTTTCCGTGTAGGGGTTGTCACGTACACGTGGTCAGGATAGGAGGATGACTCCTTCCAACCACCTACACATATTCTTGCTTCTCCTTCTCTTTGAATCTTTATTTGCCTATTTACAATTGACTTTTCTTCTCGGGAATAGGGTTGATCTTCATCAGGGAGAGGAGATTGATCTTTCCGAAAATCTTCGTTCATTTCTTCTTTCATTTAACTCTCTTTAGAACCGTCATTTTCTTGAAAGTAGCTTGGTTCTCCCGTTTCAATCACTGCATTTGACCTTGAGTTTTAAGTCACCATCTTTGACTTCTGAGAATTTTTATTTTGAGCGTTTTGATCCGGCAGCGATTCTGCACATTGCACATTTATTTTGATCTTGCGAAGATTTCTCAGTTAAAACTTTTTCTTGAAAAGTTTCTTTGATGGCCCTGTGATCAGGAGGAACTTGCTTGGCTACAGCTTGCTTATTAGGCGTATGTATTACTCTTCTTATATTTATTCTTCTTTCTTTTTCTTCATTCCCCTTCTTTGCTACCTTCCACTCCAGGGGTGGGAGGGACGGAACCACATCCGTTGCAGTCTTGACGACTCGTGAACATATCCCTTCGTCCACATGTTTCTCGGACGAAAACAAATGGGTCGAAACCGTGTGTCTCTCATTCGCGGGTATTCGGGTGACTACTAATTGAGCTATCGGATTTAGGGGGAGCTGCGCGCTCTGGCCTATTAATACAGAGCATAATTTAATAGGCACTGCTACTACGTCGGTCCAACCAGAAAAATATTTCGACTGTATGTGGCCTTGGACGACAGGAAACTTAGTGTGTCTACCCAGGAAATCCTGGACGACCACGAACTTCTGGTGCTGGGGGGTGATAGGGGGAAGCAATTGATTTGATACAACGATACAGGTAAACCCCGTATCGCGTAACACGGTTGAGACTCGGCCACCATTTACGGCCTCAGTCTCGAATTTTAATCCTTCGGGAGAATTTTTGCTGTATACAAAATTCACCTGCTGTTCAGGGGAATTCGCTGTGGTCAAAGGAGGCGAGGGATTCGAAGGTTGTTCTGATTCCAACGTTGCTGTCAGGTTATGTACCTGCTGGTTTGAGGGCAACTTAAGCCTCGAGTTTTGGGGGCAATTGTAGCTAAGGTGGCCTTGGATGCCACAACTATAGCAAGTTATGGGGTTTCTGGGATTTACGGAGTTCCTGACGAATTTAGGGGAGTTATTTTGCGGGGGTTTATAGGAATAATCCCCTTCTTTTGGGAAAAAGGCTTTCTGATGATACCCACCTTTCGTGGGGGACGAGGGCTTGTTTTTATTACACTCTCTAGGATATAAACTATGGTTTGATAAATGCAAGTCGGCTTCTGACACACACTCTTTGAAGGACTCTGCTCTCTTGTCCTTGACAAAGGCCCTTAATTCTGGAGGCAGCGTGCTTAATAGCTGGTCCTTCAGTATAAAGTCGATGAGTGAGTCAAAATCATTTCTCACTCGAGCTGACTCTAACCAAAATTGGAGGTGTCTCCTGAGAATAAAACCAAATTGTCAGTAGGTTTGTCCGGGTTGAATCCTAGCCTGCCTAAATTTTATCCTATAGTCTTCAGGATTCAGGTTAATCACTCCCAGTAGTTCTGCTTTTAGGGTAGAATAGTCTATCGTCGCATCAGATGGTAGAGACACGAATATGTCTCTTACTCACGTACTGAGAAAGGAGACTAATCTGGCGATACCGTCTGTCTCGATATCCCAGGGATTCACTTCAAAAAAAATTTCGAAGTGCGAGAGGTACGCGTATAGGTCGTCTTCATCCTTGTACGCTGGCAGCTTCATAGTTGGGACCTGCGATGTCCTAGTCCTGGACCCCACGGACTGTACTTCCACTTGGTCCTTGCTCAATGCTCTCTCGTGTTGTCTTATCTTTTCTCTTTCATCAGCTTCCATTTTCGTCTTTTCTCTTCTTTCATCAGCTTCCATTTGTAACATTCTCTCTTCTCTCCTTATTTCCCTTTTCTTCCTTTCTTCATCTTGGACGTATGCAAGGAGTTCTTTGTCCTTCAGCGCCAGGGATTGACCTTGTTTAACAAATAATTCAAACGAAGACATATTGGCTATGTTCGTCAAAACCTCACCACGGTAACGAACGCTACGTATGCAACTTGGAGTCCCTTAGCTTTTATTACCCTAACCTTACCTTTCTCTAAACCTCTTGATTGGATTATTTCTATCCAAAAACAAGACAGCACACTACACAACACTCTTCATTGAGTTATAATTCCTACCTTCGTAACTACACTTCACTGAATCTTTAAGACTTGTTTGAAGTCTCGTTATTTAAATTTTCCTCGAACGGGTTACCAAATATTTGTTATGGGTAAGGGCTTAAAATTGGGTTCTTCTGACTTAACCGCAATAACCTGACACCACTTAAATAATATGTCGTAGAATGCCGAGCTAATATATATTTATTTGTTTTATTAACTTTTAATAAACTAAATAACTTTAAATTGAGGCTTAGGTTCATGCCTCGGTGATCGCTTGAGGATCGGGCTCTAAGAGTTCTAAACTTTATTTTTATTCTAGTGAATGAATAAACTGGGTTTCTTTCTTGACTTTATCAAATATTGCCACGTCAACTTGTTGGTGGATAATTAAAACAGTGTATTTACTAAAGAAAAATAGACTTTAATGAACATAACCCATCTCTCTAAATAACATACAATAAATACAGATCTAATACACTTAAAAAACGAAAATGGGATTACTGGGTGAGCTCTCGCAGCTCGCTTCGAGATATAATTTTACAAGGGGAAATCTTAAGTTAATAGCTTTGTCCTTAGTCAGACATCCACTAAACTAATTATTATACACGGGGACATGAACAAAAGGATTATTCTTTACTCACATAAGGTAATGGAGATTAAATACTCGCGACCAGTTAGACTATCTTCGAAAAATTTTGATCGGAGAGGGCTGTTTGTTCGCTAGATGGCGTTCGTTGACTTGCCTGGCGAGATGACGGGGGACGTCACGAGGGATCCTGGGTAGAGGCGTCTTCAACTAAAACTTAGCCCATCCACTTTGCTAACGGCCAAGATGAAATCGTCGTCTTCTTTTATTTTTTTCTATCTAGTTGGGGTTTGTCCAACTCAGATAGAGTAAGATTTAGAGTCCTCCAACAGGCTAGCTTAATACTCAATCTCTTGGGAGCTCGAGCGGCGCCGAGCTTTCTTGGTACGATCTGTTTTCGTAAAAGGACTGCAAAGTTCTCCTGTGATAGAACGAGTTAATTTCAACTCCTATCCCATATTATTAAAAACCACGATGCTGCCCACGTGCATCTTCGATTCGAGGCTTGGAATCTTATCTCAGCTACCGGATGCCAATGTTTAAACAAGGAGGTTATCGTCCCCCCGTTCGCCCCCATACGCCGACCTCGGCAGATCGAGTTAGGCTTATGAACAGATAAGGCATTTTTCCCCGGCCCGGCTGTGCGTTCCCTCCAAGCTTTCACTCCATTTTCCCCCACGCCAAGGAGATGTCCTAGCTATTTATATGGAAACTTTACCACTAAGATCAGATTGGAGATCCAGATTTTCGTCGCGAAACATCACCACGACCCTCTCTCCCTTTGTGCGCCAAGGGACCTCGACCTCGAGATTCACCATCACTTGTCCAGAAGGAGGACAATATTCCTTGAGTGCCAAAGGTTCGAGCCTTTCCGACGCCAAGTCCCAAGGCTTGCCCCCCCCCCTCCTGTTGTTCAAGGAGAACAGCATTAGAACAGCCATTGTTCGTTTTGAGCCCTTCGCCAAGAAACGGTTCTCATCCCCCCCTGTTGTTCAAGGAGAACAGCATTAGAACAGCCATTGTTTGTTTTGAGCCCTTCGCCAAGAAACGGTTCTCATCCCCCCCTGTTGTTCAAGGAGAACAACCTAGAACAGCCATTGTTCGTTTTGAGCCCTTCGCCAAGGAACGGTTCTCACCCCCCCTGTTGTTCAAAGGAGAACAACATTAGAACAGCCATTGTTCTTGAGCCCGTAGACAAGAGACGGTTCTCATTCCCCCCTTTGTTCAGAAGAGAACAAAGTAGAACAGCCATTGTTCTTCAAGCCGCTCGTCGAGTAACGGTTCTCCTTTCCAAGACGCCTCGTCAGGATCCTTTTATCCCCCCCCCTTCGGATGGAACTCGCCAGCGGACCGAATATTCCTTCAAGTACCTTCCACTGCACCCTAATGAAAAGTTACGTAAGCCAAACGTCACCTTTTGAGTATTGATCCCTTTTTGTCAATTCTATCCTGTGCTTTAAATTGCTTATCGAACCATCCCATCTCTTTAACTCTATATTTGTTTTACCTTTTTTTAATCCCTTAAATCCTTGGATTAGCCCGAGTCTCCACGACCCTTTCCATTCTGTTTATGTCAATATTTTCCGTTTTTGTGTATTGGTTATAGTTATTATTAATAAAACTCTATTTTATTAATGATAGCAATATTATTATCCTTGAGCTCAGTTCCACTTCTTAAGCATTTTGAAGATACATAATATCGGCCGCCAGACAGTAACGCACTCTAAAGATAATTAAGGAAGTTCCCCCAACAAATAGTATATATATGGTATCGTCGGGAATCATTCTACGACATATATATATATATACTATTTAAATTTGGTATCAGGTGGGTAAGGTTTAACGCTATATCTTTGCAAACACTGGTCTCAGTCGAGTAAAGCATAGTTTTATTCATTATAATACTAGAATATAGTAGTTCCCTTTTGTTTTAACGATTGCTATCCCCCTTTTTTTAAAACTTAAGAAGCTGGAGTAGCTCAAGGAACGGTTATAATAATTTGTTTGTGTTTTTTTTGTGATTTTAGTCAGTGGTTATTTAGATTGAGATACCAAGTACGAATAGGTCAGTGCCCATATTTAGGAAGGCTAATTCTATAGAGGCATAATTCTTGTTGCAAGGAATTTTAGTTGGTTGACTAGTGCGCCCCCAAGTGCAAAGATGACTCAGTTTGAAATCTTTAAAGCGCAAGGAGAGTCCTGTGGACTTTCCGGAAAAGAACTAATTGAGTACATTCGAGAGGAGCAAAGAAAAGAGGAAGAAAGAGAAAGGGAAAGAGTAATCCGACGAGAGGAACGTGGAAGAGAAATACAACGAGAAGAAAGAGAAAGAGAGGAACGGATAAGACAAGCTGAGCTTTAGATTGAATTAGCTCGGATTAAAGCAGAATGTCAAAGAAAAAAGGTAGAAAGAGAAAGGGAAAGAGTAATCCGACAAGAGGAACGGGAAAGAGTAATCCAAAGAGAAGAACGAGAAGAAAAAATACAACGAGAAGAACGAGAAAAAGAAATCCAACGAGAAGAAAGAAGGAAGGACTCGCGCTCCTTCCCAGGAAAGCTGACAAAGTTTCCGAGCCCCGTAAAACCTCAAAACTTCTTTCCCCAAAACCAACAACGGGACTCCAAACCTCCCGTTAAGACTTCTCCTCCATCTCTCTTCCCGAAGCGACCAACCATATGCTTCACCTGTGGTGTAGAAAACCACATGAGCTGGAATTGCCCCCAAAATTCTAGGCTTAAAAGCGGACCAGCCCACCAAGTTTACCAGATTAATGCGACCCCGGCTCCCCCGGTGGTGCAGACCCAAGCAGAAACTTCTCCTCCTCCGTCAGGCCACCAGGTAAATTTTGTTTTTGGTAAAAGTTCATCGGGAACTTTGAAATATGAGGAGGGCAGCGTGGACAGCTGTCGAGTATCGACTCTCGTCAGGGACACAGGATGTACGTGCTTCATCGTGTCCGACGAACTCCTCCCAGTGGCCTCTAACCACGAAAAATTTGCGGTGGTACATGACCAACTTGGGCGGGCGAACCGATTCCCCGTCGCTAGATGTTACCTGCAGTGTCAATATTATAATGGCTGGGCTGAAGTCATTGTAGCACCCATAAAATTCTGTTCCGTACTTATAGGACAGAGCCCCCAAGTAAGTTTCGACCCTGTGTTTCAGGCCGCCCTTCCTCAAGGCCGAGATAAGAAAGAAGCCCAGGAGCCCGTCCCCATCAGAACCCCGATACCGTCCGATTTCTCGGAGACCCCTAACCAGGACTTTAGGACGGCAAAAGAGGAATGTGAATCACTAACACCCTTAGGTGATAAGGCCCCAGACAAGGACACGGAGACTGTCCCTGGACCCCAAGAAATAAAGAACCCCCAACGCGCCCATGGAGATACCTTCGTAGAACTGGACGAAGCATCGGCGCTTGAAGAGGACTGCCCCGCGGAGTCCCTTAAGGTAATCCAGACAGTGTGCATCCAACCTGATGCCGAGTACCCTCCTCCTTTTCTACCAGGCGAGTCTTTGGAACCCTCTGACCTGGATAGTGACGCGCAGCTGACACCACGTCAGAAGAGTCAGCTCCAAGAACTAATTAAATGGAATCACCATTTACCCACCCTATTAGCTCTTTTCGAGCAACTGCGTGAAAATGGCCTCACCATTGGCCCCAGCAAATGCCAGTTTGCCCACGAAACCATCAAATATTTGGGTTTCAAAATAGGACAAAACAAGTTAGGTCCCCACGAGAACAAGATTAAGGCAATCGCCGACATGCCCCTCCCGATTACAAAGAAGCCATTAAGATCGATCCTAGGATCAGCTTCTCCCTATCAGCGATTTGTTCCGAATTTCGTTGCAATTTCGGCCCCCCTATGCCCCCTTCAGGAAAAGAATTTCTCCGATCGTTTACGTTGGAATGATGTCGCTGTTTCCCATTTTAATCAGCTCAAAAGTAAGTTCATTTCTGCCCCCATTTTTAAGTTGCCCAACCCGGAAAAATCCTTTGGGGTTAAGACCGACGTGATCAACGAGGGCATTGGAGGTGTACTCCTTCAATACATGGATGACAGAACGAGTCATCCAGTTGCATATGCTAGTCGTCAATTATTACCACGCGGAAAGAGATATGCCACTAGAGAAAAGATAGCTCTATCAATTATCTGGGTCATAGACAAATTCAAGCTGTACTTGATATGTAAAGAATTTCAAATAGGAACCGACCACCGTCCGTTAGCCTATATTAGGAATTTGAGACACTCAAACGGCCGCATCATGCGCTGGAGTTTACTCTTGCAAGAGTATCAGTTTAAAATAAATTAGATAAAAGGTTCCGATAACCAGGTCGCTGACGCACTCAGTAGGAATGCGTTACCGAATAGCGTAGAATAATTGTATTCATAGGATTAGTATCTCCATGTAGGTATATACCGTCTTGTACGACTTAATTTAAGATTCTTTTGTAATATAATTAATTAATGTATATGTCTGAATTTTGTAACGCTCAATGTCTAATTTTTTGTATGTCTATATAATTGTTCTTATTAATTTACGTATAAATTATTTTGTCCCGTATGTACTAAGTTTATATCATTTCATTGTTCCATGCCCTTTTTTTTTTCCTCTGATTAAGTTGTATTAAAGGTTATTTTCCCCTGTAATCTAAAGATCAAAATGTTCATATGTATTGAGGTAATACTAGTTAGGTGCAGGAAGATACGGTTGGTACAAGAAAACGAGTTCCCTACAACGGAGCTCTATCGTTGTCCCTTCTTTCTTTTTTTTTCGAAGTGACAACTTCCCCTGGAATGGAGGGGTGTGATAGAACGAGTTAATTTCAACTCCTATCCCATATTATTAAAAACCACGATGCTGCCCACGTGCATCTTCGATTCGAGGCTTGGAATCTTATCTCAGCTACCGGATGCCAATGTTTAAACAAGGAGGTTATCGTCCCCCCGTTCGCCCCCATACGCCGACCTCGCCAGATCGAGTTAGGCTTATGAACACAAAGGGCATTTTTCTCCGGCCCGGCTGTGCGTTCCCTCCAAGCTTTCACTCCATTTTCCCCCACGCCAAGGAGATGTCCTGGCTATTTATATGGAAACTTTACCACTAAGATCAGATTGGAGATCCAGATTTTCGTCGCGAAACATCACCACGACCCTCTCTCCCTTTGTGCGCCAAGGGACCTCGACCTCGAGATTCACCATCACTTGTCCAGAAGGAGGACAATATTCCTTGAGTGCCAAAGGTTCGAGCCTTTCCGACGCCAAGTCCCAAGGCTTCCCCCCCCTGTTGTTCAAGGAGAACAGCATTAGAACAGCCATTGTTCGTTTTGAGCCCTTCGCCAAGAAACGGTTCTCATCCCCCCTGTTGTTCAAGGAGAACAGCATTAGAACAGCCATTGTTCGTTTTGAGCCCTTCGCCAAGAAACGGTTCTCATCCCCCCCTGTTGTTCAAGAAGAACAACCTAGAACAGCCATTGTTCGTTTTGAGCCCTTCGCCAAGAAACGGTTCTCACCCCCCCTGTTGTTCAAAGGAGAACAACATTAGAACAGCCATTGTTCTTGAGCCCGTAGACAAGAGACGGTTCTCATTCCCCCCTTTGTTCAGAAGAGAACAAAGTAGAACAGCCATTGTTCTTCAAGCCGCTCGTCGAGTAACGGTTCTCCTTTCCAAGACGCCTCGTCAGGATCCTTTTATCCCCCCCCTTCGGCTGGAACTCGCCAGCGGACCGAATATTCCTTCAAGTACCTTCCACTGCACCCTAATGAAAAGTTACGTAAGCCAAACGTCACCTTTTGAGTATTGATCCCTTTTTGTCAATTCTATCCTGTGCTTTAAATTGCTTATCGAACCATCCCATCTCTTTAACTCTATATTTGTTTTACCTTTTTTTAATCCCTTAAATCCTTGGATTAGCCCGAGTCTCCATGACCCTTTCCATTCTGTTTATGTCAATATTTTCCGTTTTTGTGTATTGGTTATAGTTATTATTAATAAAACTCTATTTTATTAATGATAGCAATATTATTATCCTTGAGCTCAGTTCCACTTCTTAAGCATTTTGAAGATACATAATATCGGCCGCCAGACAGTAACGCACTCTAAAGATAATTAAGGAAGTTCCCCCAACAAATAGTATATATATGGTATCGTCGGGAGTCATTCTACGACATCTCCTTAACTTGCAGAAAACTTTCTACTGGTGATTTTTCTGTTTCTTTCTCGAACTCAAAAAATCTCTCAACCGGTGACTTACTTGACTTTTCCGTTAGAACGAACAAAAAACCTGGTTTACACGGGTCATCCTGTTATATACACAAATTACTCCCGCTGAGGTGGGTTGGGAGGTTGATGTGGGGGGGGGCTCGCAAGGTGGGACCTCAGGTTGGTCTCCCGCACTTTTGCGTCTGGTGGCTCAGGGAGGGGGTAATACGAGATCGGCAGTTTGCACTTTTGAATGGGCTGTTTATAAGTACACCCTCGAATTGTCTGCCTTTTGAGCTGAGGTCAGGAATCAGTCTCGTATCACTTACCCTTTTGCCCGTTCTCCTATGTTACCGGAGAACATCGAAGGGGCAAAGCTAAACCCAGATGTCTTTAGTTATTATTTCCTCAGACTAGATACCTATATATATATATATATATATATATATATATATATATATATATATATATATATATATATATATATATATATATATATATACTAATCTCTTATTTTCCCTCTACACACCTAAAAACGAGTAAAGTAAAATGAAATTATTAGAGGAAATTTAGATAGGGAAAATAAAAGAGTCGTTATTTTTTTTTCATATTGCAAATGAATTACGATAAAAGTTTTTTTTGCCCTTAGGCCTAGAAAATAAGCAATAATATGAAACATATAGACCTAAACTAAATTATTATTATGTATGTAATTAAAACCTTTTAAATTTGCTTAGACCAAACTCTATTGACAGAGATGGATATGCTGTAGGCCACAAACCGAGATATTGCATGCAAAGCAATATTTTTACTACGTAAAAATAAGTACCCATTTCAGACGAGATTTTGTGGTAGTGATATTAAAGAAGTATATTCCATTACATATATATATATATATATATATATATATATATATATATGATGCACAATTTCAAAAAACTACTCTTACCAGTGTAAAAAAATAAGATAATTCATGGTGCCGAAAAATCCTATTTATGTATATTTTGTTAAAATACTATGGGATGTTTAAGACAGGATCGATTGAGCATCAATAAAGCATAAAAGCCCCCCTCTTCCCTCGTATTGATCAATGAGACAACTTGTAACTGATGCCTATATTTACACAGATGTGCTAATCAAGGGTGAATGAATGAAGGGACATTCAAAACCAAAAATAACGGATATTCTTTCTGTTGAGGAAGGAAAAGGATTTTTAATTTAATTTCAAGAGACTAACTGGCGGAACTAAAGGAAAGTAAGTGAGGAAGACATTCCTAATCATTAGTTATGATCCCTACATATGATGCTGTGGTCAATCTTTCGCAGAGAGGCTGTGCTCATAAACAACAGAGAAACTTTCGCATCAAGAGGGGTGGGTTGGAACTCAGTCCGCACAACTCCTCTTGGAGAAATTGCTTAATATTTCCTACCATACCTACACGTTCCATTATATTTCGCAGCCAGAATAGTGCATTGAAATGGATTAGGAACCTCTGCTTGTCTTGAATCCTCATCAAAACCTCAAAAATTAAGATGCCCCCGCTCATCACATCCTACCTGTAAATTGGAGTAGTGAGGTTGTCGTTGAAGAAGAGGAGAAGAAACACGGCGTCATCGGGAGGATGTTTCACATCACACGCTAATGCAGCTCTACCGCCGTCTACTGCCACCACTTCAGACACGGTTACTGCAAAGGAGGAGACCTTAAGCGAAAGTAGGGGTAGTTAATGACAATTTGTCGTTTGCTGCCGACACACATAAAACAAATTCACCATTTCCAATAATAATAATATTCCGATACGTATTAGTATTAAGAGTAGTAGTAGGGTGGTTTGAAAGCTGACAGGGCCATATGACCAATGAAAGGCGATAATGGGCAAAAAGAGCCAAACGAATCTTGTCTAATGAAGGGCTCGTGGTTATAAACAGAAAAATTAATCGAATTATTTTAATTGGGTAGAAAGTAACTCCACTATTAGGATTAGAAAGAAGAGTTTATATAAGGGTTGTTGAAGTTTAGGAAAACAATCTGTAAGGAACGTGTGAAACTCGTTTAACCTATTCGGGGAGATAGTAAGAGCGCACTCTAACTCATAGTAACTAGGATTTACGTAAATAAACGGAACTTTATTCATAAGTAAAGTTTTGATTTGAATACACCTAATAGTATTGTTAAATTTGTATGTATGAATTACTTATCAAAATATTACTAAAGGTGGAGGGACAGTTGTGAAAATTAACGGAACAATGAGGAAAAAGGATTATTTTGTAATTTTAAAAGAAAAATTGCAAATGGTTCGCAGTTTTACTTTTAACGGGACAAAAGTCCCAAATATGCGGCTTCAGTAGTGAAGAAATGGTTTTAAATTTAAAAACTAATATATAGAAATGGCTAAGCAAAAACAAAAATTACGCTAAATACTATTATATCATGTGGAGAGATTTATATAAGGGCGTCTATCATAGAAAAGAAAAAGATTAGTTATGGAGAGTCTTAAACGATGAATGGAATATATATATATATATATATATATATATATATATATATATATATATATGTATATATATATAGTGAAGGCACCTGCAAGTTACTAAATACTATCAAAACCTAGGAGACTTGGAATTGATATCAAAGATCATATTACAAATATTCGCTATTATTTTTTTTTTTTTTAAACATTCTTTATGTTCAATTTTTTAATGTTGCTAAAATAATTTTTTAGATGTCCGAAACACTTGGGATTTACTTTTTGAAATAACTTTGGCTTTTCGTTGCAACACTTAAAAAATCCTAGAAATTTTTAAAATATAAAACAAGTAAAAAATTTCCAATTCTACAGCAGCTATGCTTATTTGATTCTCAGCTAAAATAGCATATTTAACTATAGTAAAATTATGTATTAAAATTATTTAGTGCTATTCGATGAAGACAAGGAAAGTTCCTTGCAACGGATCTAAGACAAGTAAGTGATGTCACGTAAGGAAGATTAGATGTTTAAAATATTTTTAAACACAAATCTCAGTAGAAGTGAGTAAATAAGATCGCAAAATGATACAAAATAGTTGTATTTGTTTGTCCAATGACGGGTAAAAAGGCCGAGGGGTAGGCATAAAAATAGCGATTTGTCTCCTTAGTACTGTATAGCAATATGCAAATTAATCGCAAATTAAATAAAATAAGTTTCCTACTCGTTCCACTTTAGTTGACAGTCCTCAGAATCTTACTTTTTTCTTTTTTTGCGAATTATTTACAACCTTGTTCTGAAGCAAATGTCCTACTATGTTCTTAATGAAGCGATCAGACTCAAAAATGGATATAGGGTCAAGTTGCCAAAGATTTTCAGAGAAATAGCCTCTATTTACCTAACGTAAAGTTCCATCACCTTATAGCTGGAATATTGATTAATAATTGGCAAATGTTTTCTGTTCCACTGAATGTCGAATTAAAATGATATCTACTTATGTATTTTATCCCATAATAGATTGTAAAGCGGAAAGATTCAGTTAATGTTTAAGGTCTAGAAGAATACACATTTATACATTCTTTGCTTTTATATAAATATATATAGTATATGTTGGTAAATGTTCATATGCATTTATGATTTGTTTATTTTTCATAGTGTTGACGCATTTATATATTTTTGGATCTAATTAAACTTTATGGCCGTATGGAACAAGATAACTATCAACGATTAGCCCAAATAACTGTTTACACTATTTAGTAATTGTGATTCTGCCTAATTATACGGACCATTATTCGGCTGCAATAGGTAACTCCCACTACAGACGGCGCTAAGTAGGGGGAGAGAGGAAAGAGATTATATTTTCCTTTCACTCATTTTACTTTTCCACTCTGAGATTTGTTTCCGACGAAGAAAAGATACGACCTTGTACCGAGTAACAAACTAATTCCTTCCCTTATAAATCACGGGGTTTGGAGCTCCACTCAGATTACCCAACGAGTTTCATGTAGTTATTTAACAAAACATGATACACAATGAAGACATGGCAGAAAGTTCGCCACTAGAGGTTTATAAGGAAAGTGGAAATGTAAGTGAATTAAATTGCACGGAATGTACGAGTATTTGGCCAGAGTACTTCCAGATAAGCATACATAAGCCCCTAAGAGGAAATCGCGCAACTCTTCAGGTCCATCATAAGAAAGATTATGTTTAAATCTCGACCGCCGGTTGTAATAGAATTGATCAACTAAAGTGAAAATTAGTTCTCACTAACTTCCTAAAAATCAATTAGTCTTATATAAATATATAAATTATCACACTAAGTTGTCTTTTATTTACCTTTATTTAAGTTCTGATATTCTGTACCTCAAAACCCAGTTCCTACTTCTGACAAAAGGATTTATGTCTTAGCTCCTGCTCCCTTGTTTCAATCCGTTTGAAGTTTCATTATACTTGCGTGTCTTCAGGAAGAATTTGCACTTTTCATCGGTCCCTTAATTGCTCTTCTGTTTTCCCACTCCTCTTTTCCGTTTTTCCACTTCTCACTATCGTTTTCTTACTACTTTCTCCCTGATTTTTATTTAATGTTCTAAATAATCAAACTCGACTCCCTTTCTTTTCCCAGATATAAGGGAAGACTCAGCTTAGCCGCAACATCGCAAAATAGGTAAAAACTGACGGAAAATGGAATATTTGGAGAATATTGCTAATATCATAATGATCTAAGTCTATTTTTGCACCTCCATTACTCTAATAAAATCCATTTTATCATATTTGGTGAAAGCAATTTTTCATTTTATGTTTTCTGAAATAATAAAAGACAAGTTTAATAATTTTTAAATTTATATGTGGAAATCTTTATTTGGCTGCGATGTTGGTCAGAGAGAGGTTTAATACTGATATCATTCATGAGATCATTTATGGAACACCGCGACCCTACACAATGAGATATGTAGGAAATTGAGTCTTAACCTGGCTTCTCCTACACTTCCAAGTAATCTATTACAAATTGGTTTTTGCAATTAGTTATCTTCCATGCTAAAGACAATATAAAATTATAATAAAGATTGTTTTTTACTGTAAAAATAATTCCTAATAACACATGGTATCCTTGTTCTTTGCATGTATCACGACTTCTGCTAAAGGAATAAAACCCTTCATTCGTTTTAAGTAATAAATCATAAGATAATTAAGTCGCTCTACTGAGGCATTAGTATTAATGAAAGGCAAAGGTCAGTTCATCTGATCCAATGTGAGTGATGTGATCAAAGAATGGCGATGAAACAGAAGAAAATTGTAAAACGAAGTAAATGTTGTAAGAAATGGCAAACTTTTACAATAATCTTTAATGGTTTACTCATAATTAATTTTGTATTTATAGGCAAGGGTCATAAAAGAAACCTTGAATATGATAAAACTTTTGAGGGCAGGAAAATGCAAAGGGCTTGCATAAATATTCGATCAAGCGTTCTTAAACAAAGAAAGATGAAAGAATCTAGTCCATTAAACATACTCAACCATCTTAAAAAAAGGAAGAGGCTAAATTAGTCTACTTAAATCCGGTAGAGGAAAAAATAGTCTACTAGAACAATGTATCCTTATGAAATTGCCGAAATTTGTCTTTTCTCCCATCAAACCTAAATCTATTGCAAGAATTTCAATATAAGACATGTCAAGCTCTTTAATAATAATAAAAATTCTCTACTAACTCTATCTAGCCACTGACTGGAAATACATATTATCTTTTAAGATTATTAAGAATACCTAACTCAAATCGTTACATAATTTAATCTTGAATTCTAAGCCTTTAACTTTAAATAGTTGACGTCAAGACTAGTTGATACTAAATGACCTAAAGACGTCTATTTGAATTACTCGTTATAGGGTATAAATGATGAAATAAGTAAGAGTGTTTAAGAAATAAGTTCAAACTTTGTTTCTCGAAGTTCTGGATGATATAGATTGTTTGCTAATTTCACTGGGGTCTTTCAGATATAATGGCGTCTTAGTTATAAATTACTGTAGCCATTAGGTAATATATTAGACAGTCTAAATATATATACATCAAATATAATTGATATCGTTGTATATAAAATAAAATTATTAAATAGTTCGGTGTCTTTCTTAAACGGAAGAAGTATATGAGCCGGTCTAAATGATAAATCAATGTCAGACAACAAGAAATCAAATAACGTAGAGATAAATAATCTCTATTTATGGATTATATATATATAATAATACAAAAGAATAATATATATATATATATATATATAGAGAGAGAGAGAGAGAGAGAGAGAGAGAGATAGAGAGAGAAAGATAAAATATATATATTAACATACATGCAATACTTGAAATCTTTTTATATACGTATAATCGTAAAGGCAGAAGTTAACCCATGATAAAATGAAGGAAAATAAAAGAGCCTGAGCTCTTTTATTTCATCAAACATTTTCAAGAGGCAACTTGTGAAGAATGAAAACAATAACGCATTTTCTAAAAGAAAAAAAAAGTCCATTGACCTTTATTAAGTTCAAATTTCGCTGACGTGTTACAATAACATTGGCGAAAGGTGATAATTAATTTATCACGGATGGAGGATAAAAATTTAAACATGTACATGAATTCATATTCATAAATATGTATATAATTATATAAATAAATAGATGTGTATATTGGAAGAAAAACATAAAAGAAGGCACAAAAATTATTGAATTGCACAATAAAATGGAAATTGTTTTTTCTTTTTTTATATTTTGATCTAGACTTTCCTGTTACTTTTACCATCAATAAAAAGGATTATAAGTATTTGTTTAAATTAAACATACATTTATTACGAATGTATTGCTATTTGTTTTAGGTAAAACAGAGTTAGGGATTTGTATTTGTTCATTATTGCGAATGTATTGGGGGTTTTTTTAGGTGAAACAGAGTTAGGGATTTGTATCTGTTCATTATTGCGAATGTATTGCTATTCGTTTTAGATAAAACAGATATAGGGATTTTTATCTGTTCATTATTGCGAATGTATCTTTTATAGTTCGAGGTCAGAGTACGGTTCACTTTTATTTTATCAAAAAAGGTGCAATACTTGCTCGGAGCTGGTTCCTTGTTTGTTCAAGTTCGGGTCCTTCTCTTTGATGAGAATAGCCTCCGAAATTTTCAGGATGAGATCCGAGTTTTTACTGAGAGGAGTGAGATATGAAGTGAGCCATTTAGACAAAGAATATGAAACTGAGCCAACAGAACTAATTATATGGCCTCTCTGGCATATTTATATGGTCTTGTAAAGACTCATAAACCTAATTACTCTATGCGCCCTATTATTAGTTTTGTTGGCTCAGTTTCATATTCTTTATCTAAATGGCTGTCTTCATATGTCATTCTCCTTCTTGGTAGCATGTCTATACCCTATATTAAAAATAGTTACGATCTTATTGAAAAACTCAAATCAATCCCTTACTCTAATAACTTCTCCCTTGTTAGTTTCAATGTTTGTTCTCTTTTTACTAAAGTGCCGGTAAACGAGCTTTGCCCCTTCCTTAGTGATAAATTGCGTGATTCCCTTGTCTGTTAATATTTTCACTGTACTCATGTCACTTTGTAAAAAGGCTAAGTTTTCTTTAACAGTAAATTTTATCTTCAAAAGTTTGGTTTCGCTATGGGAAATTGCTTATCTCTTGTTCTTTCTAATATATTTATGGATTTTTTTTAAACTACCTTACTCTCCACCATTATCGATATTCGCCTTGCTTGTTTTCGATATATAGACGATATTATATGTTTGTGGCTTCTTCTAATGGTGTTAATGGGTTTCTTACTCAACTTAATTCTCTCGTTTCTAAATTGAAGTCATTATAAACATTGTTTTCTTCGAGGTGTTGACCAAGTATGAGTTCCAAGATCTTTTCTTATACCTTCCGATGAAATCAACTAAGGAAATAAGTCGGTAATTTACTACCCGTCTCGGTGATTTTCTAACTCTCAGGATGAACATCCTTTTCCGACCTCAAAGATATTTTTTTCTTGTAAGTTATAATGTGTCTGGCGCGTTCTGTTTAAAAAAGCTTATTTTTTTTCAGTCATGATGATGGTGTCAATTGCCTTGTTGGTGTTCCTGTTTATTTCGATAAAGTGACGTTTGTATTTTCGATGGATTATTTGGTTGAGTTCATCTTTATTCCTCTTTTCAAAATCAAGGTCAAATTTTTCGTTATTTTCTTCGCTTATTTAAAACGATTTCCCAATGTTATCTGAATACAATGTTAACGTCTGTTTCTTATTTCAGCTTGTTTTCTCTTTTAATTTTTCCTGTTTATCCATTTTCAGAATTATTCTGGTAATTTTTCTTCCTTTATTCTGCGAATTAGGTTGTTCCATTTTTCACTTTGTTGTTCCACTATTATTGCTGTGAGTTTTCTCGTTTTCCTTCTCATTTCGGTTAATAATTCTCTAGATGATAAATTTTATGTAATAGCTCAAAAATCCTTTATATATATATTTATTTTTAGCATTTCAGTTCTCCATCTGAACTTATTGATGGTTCTAGGAGATCTTTTATGGATTGTTTTATGATCTCCACTTAATAACGCTTCTCCAATTACCTTTAGCACTTCGTCTTGTCAATCTCTTTATATTTCTGCCTAGCTCACAGATGAAGGCCCTCATGTCTTTTGATGGCTTCTGCATGGTAATTTTTGTGTTGTTAGCATGGAAAGCGAGTAATCGAGATTTTGTGACACGTTGTCATTGTTGTAAGTTACGAATTCCAGCGCTAGCTTTTGAATCACTTTCCGATTTAGCAGCGTCTTTAGATATCGCCCCCAATTATTTGTATATCCGTTTTCTGTTGTGTGCGCGTTTATGTCACACATGAAAAATCCATTTTTTCTATTGTTTAATATTTTTTGGATGTTGATATCTCGTTGCTATTATAAGACTGATGAGTTAACGTTTTACAGTACTTATATTTCAACTTAAATCTCCAATAGTTCCTGCTACGTCTTATACTGCAGCTGGTTTCTAAAATCAATGACGGTGTATTGACTCTGTCTCTCGACGGGTTAGTTGCTATAATATTATATTTCCATATCCTCATCGTTTTTCTTCTAGACAAACTCCATATCATAAGATAATAATTATATCAGGCTCTATTTTTTCTAATAATGTTTCCTTATAAGTTTCCTCAATCTTTCCATTCGTTTATACTAACTATCGAATTTCTAATTTCCTTCAATCAATACTGTAGGTTTGGGTTTTCTTGTTTCTGGTAGCCACGGGTGTTAGTTTTCCTTTCTCTGCGCGTGTTGTTTCCTTTTGGGGGTGATTTGTTGCCCTGCCCCTGGTCAGTCTCCATTCCTGTGCTCATTCTTCCCTTCTTATTTCTTAACACGTATCTTTTGTTTCCATTTCTTTATTTATTGTTCATCATTTATTCTTTGTTTGTTCTATTAGATCTTAAGGGGTATTTTTGCTAAGTTAATGTTAAAGATATCTGAATAAGCTGCGCGTGTTGTTTCCTTTTTGGAGGGATTTGTTGCCCTGCCCCTTTTCAGTCTCCCTTCCTGTGCTCATTCTTCCCTTCTTATTTCTTAACACGTATCTTCTGTTTCCATTTCTTTATTAATTGTCCATCATTGATTCTTTGCTTGTTCTATTAGATCTTAAGGGGTATTTTTGCTAAGTTAATGTTGAAGATATCTGAATAATCTTCTTGTTTGGGGAATTTTATTGTCTTTGAGGCATTATCTATTACTATCCCATTCAGTAACGAGGTAATGATTTATGGATTCGAAATATTTATTAGTTTTGAATACAAAAAACACCTTAATATCTTTACGTTTAATTACCCGTTGAGGTCGATGTGTATATCTAATCTTTGTTGCGTAATCGTTTTTGCTGCGAATGGAATGTTCTTTGTTTATTTGTTTTATACTAAAGATTTCTTTCTCTTTTTCTTTATTATTTCCTTCCTTTGCAGCTTGTAATAGTCATATTCCGGTGCGGTCATCTGCATTTCATAGCTCAAAATGTTCGACAAATGTTAGGAAATATATTTAAAAGAGAAGTTTCCAGTCAAGGAGAATCCAATAAAAATAATCATGAATTGAATACAACAGGACATTCCTTACCATTTAAATGAGAAAATGGGTCTTAGTTTTTAATTTTTTTTAGCTCCACTCCTTCAAGGTAAATTTTCTATCGAAGAATTATCGATTGTAGAAATTTGAACAAAATTTTAGAGGCGGTGGTAAAATTCTCCATTCCAGAAATAGCTAAATTGGCCTAACCTAATAAATTTATGGACTTAAATTCACAATAACTAGGATTTTTCAAATAACCATTATTTAAGTAGCCGCATGTGTACAGCTTGCATCTTTAGAATACCTGGTGTTTGTGGGCTTCTGTAACTTTTTTAAGGTACCTAAATTGTGTAATCAGATTATTCTTTAAAGAAAATTGTGAGAATTTCCATATTTAAAGAAAAACTAGTTACCCTGTTATTGTCTTTGATTTTAGTAGTTTCCCATTAAGGAGAGAAAGGGGCTCAATATAAATGTCTAAGCAACTAAATATGCTTCCTAATCAATTTGAGAGGAAAATTAGTGAGTGTGTTGAAAGAAATGGGAATAAAATTAATCCAAAACTTGGAGATGAGTGTGAATGTGTTTGCTGTTTGCTAGAAATATTTTACTTGGATATTTGTATTACACTAAAATAGCATGTAAGTTTGGAGTCAAAAATTAATGTATATTGGAATTCGAAATTATAATGATTATCAAAAGATTAAGAGTCAAATTTTCTTATTCCTATTTTCCCTATTATACCATTTCAAACATTCTCTTTTTATTATTCTATAGCGCAACACTGAAAACTGTGAAGGTTCCTAATTATTATCGTTTAATTCCTTCTCATGCAAATATATTTATTTCCCTAATATATTTTTCCTTTTGACACCAATAAAAAGAAGACTATGCATTGGCAATGTCTACGCCAATGTCCCAACCTCTTACGCCCCAAATCTTTTATTTTCCAGAGGAGGGGATACAAATTTTTTGACTTACTACTTAATTACGATCTACTCCTTCCTGTATCATTTGTTCATAGGGCAATTAGTTATAATTTAAACAAAGTTAAAAATTTTACCCAAGATAGATGAACCTAAACTCTCTTTTTATTTATTTTATTATCTTAAATGAAATGATGGGAAGATAGAGTATTTCAACGACGGAGACAGATTCTTTTTGACAGGTTAAAATACTCGGTAGGTTACTTTCGCGCATTGTAACATTTCATATATATGAAAACTGTTTGAAATATCCAGCATTTAATGAAATTATTTGCTTCAGAACCCTTCTCCACTAAATTTTATCCTCTTTACTTTTCTTCCTACTCTTTTTATTCACTGCTCCCAAGTGTAGGAGGAAAATATTACCGCCCAAAAAAATGTTAAAAGCAATAAGAAAACAACATCAGCTATTCTGAATTGAACTAAAACAAAATTTAGCCTCATAGTAGATGGTTTCAGGCCTAAAATTTGGGCATAGATTTAAAACATTCAACTAAATTACGCTACACCTTGGTTTTATTATTTACATTAGAGACTTATATTAATTTTTGTGCTACATTCACACTTTCCCGCTCAATAATCGTCTCACGTTCACCAAAATATATGAAAAAGATAATGATGTTGATTTCGGCGACAGTATTTGAGTACAAATTTTTGTCTTGCCGTTGAGAAAAAATAGACAAAAAGGTTCATAAAACTATAAGAAGTTTTTGAAAAAATTTCCTGTTAATTAATTTGAATTTTAATCATAAATTCTCACGAATATTTGGTAAGGTGAATATCCAATGCAGTGAATCGAAGAGAAGAGAGTGTAAGTGTGACTTATTAAATGTTGGTTGAATAAATAATGAGCTGAGAATAGTGACTATCTCATTCATGCTGTTTGAAATTGAGGAAAAGTGGGAAAAACGGCATGCAATACAGTCTTGTGGAGTTCATAGTGTACAGTTATCTAAATCAGATTGATTTTTTAGAATAAAATCTGTTTAAGTTAGTTATTGAAATCATTTTGAGGAAAAATACGTATATTTTACATTTCATTGAAGGAATATTTATAGATTTTTCACCGACAAAATCTAAATCTAAACATTTATCTCTCGCTCAGTTATTGAATGATTGAGTGGGAATACTTATTTAGCGAGAAAAGCTCCAGCTCTACAAAGTTTGGATTGGCATCCTAAAATGCATTGAATTTCAGTGCTTTGCAATTTAATTCGTTTAGATATAATATGCACTAATATTGATATAGCTTCCATTAGAATACATATATCAAAGTAATCAATAGGTTGAATGGTCTGCCGAAATGGTCATTAGAGGCAAGTTTAAAATTAGATCAGGAAACTCTTTGAATAAATATTTCAAAAGGCTGGAATTTTTATAGCCTCTTTCTAAATGGAGAAAATTGTATTGTGGAGTGATAAATTTTAATTTGAAATAGTTGATAAAAATTTACTTTTAATTTTCTTTTATAAACTAAAAAAAGTTAGCTAAGAGCGGAAAACTTCAGTTTTGAATAAGATTCGAACATTGGAACCTTTCACAGGTGAAGTCTAGCCGTACCGACAGAGGCAATTCCTACTATTTCAATTACTCTCTTAGTTATATACCGAATTACTATCTGACACATCTAAATTTAATTAACACCTCACTATTTTGAACATTCTGCCTCCAATTAACTTATGTTGCTGTTATAAACCAACATGACTTTGTGTTTTTTCGTCACTGGAGAACAAATAATGAAATAATCCATAAGATAGGAATGAAATAACCATGGTAATCAATGGTACACAGTCCCGAATATTACAGAGGGGATATTTTGCATTTTTAGATAATTATCAGAGAAGAGAAATAAATAATTCATTAATTATGTATAAAATTGCGACGAAATGAAAGTAATGGAATTAATAAGATTGAGGTGTTTTATATGAATGGACCAGTGGCGAAACGCTAGTGGATTTTCATAATGGCCTCTAAATCATATAGCGTCCTTAGGGGAATTATGTACCCCCTTTATGTATTAACTAGCAATAAGGTACCGGAAATAATCATTAACTATACCCCAATGTCCTCTCAGGAAAAGTATTTTTTGATAAAAAATTGGTTGGAAGTTAAGGGAATCCGCTGTAGAACAAAGCGCACATAATAACTTAGGTGATGAAGAGAATTTATTAATGTTATAATTATTATTTGTGATTTATTTTAAAATTTTGTAATTTTAACGTGGAAAGTGTTTCCAATCCTTCTTAGATAATCATGAAAAATATCACATTATCTAAACTGTACAGTTACTTGTTAAGGATAGGAATTGGTACTTTGAGATTCCTTTTTATTTTAGTACTGATCAAACACATTTGCTGATTAAGATAAATGGATATCATTGGTGATTTTGACTTCGAATTGGGACACAAGTGGTACATCAAATTTTCAAATGACTTTTAATCTTATACTAGAATAAAAAATTTACCAAATTGCTATATCATTAACAGCGACAATCGCTGACTAGAAATTGGCACACAAATGCTGCATCATCGCTTTCCAATAATTTAATCATTTACTATAGGTGGATCTTGCCTCAAACTCTTATATCTTTAGGGGCGCCGTTTCCAGCATTTAGCGCTTAAATAAGAGAATTTATAGACTTTATTGTTGTTAACGTGTTAAGGACAATAATTGCATAGTTCTTTACTAACCTCAAATTATTATCATCTTTTAAAAAGTAAATTCGTTAGTTCTAACCAAAAAACAAATAATATCAAACTTAAAAAATAGGTCGCAAACGCGTCTCCGATATTGACGCTTAAGAACACTAAATGTTTCTATTTATACCTGTCAATTTCTTAACAGAAAAGTCTATTTAGATCTTATGAAATTTGTTAAATTCTTTTACCCGAGCTATAATTTAGAAGTGAAAAAGCGCTCAATTATCTATCGCTACCAATTCCCTTTATTTATTACCTAGAATTCCACTCCTTTCACAAAGGTTTAAGCATATTTTTGAGTATCAAGAAATAAAATATAAATTTTTGGTAGCGTTGATGAGGTCTAAAATCGGTTAATTCAATGTTCTGTAAATTATCCTTTTCAAAAGGATTCAGACTATATTGGAGAATGGAGCCAATCGTTTAGAGAGAAAGGTGCTTTATTAATCTGATTCTGATCCCAGGCACGAATTAAAATAGAATCTTGCTCATTATCATCAAGAAGATGCTAATTTCATCGGTGTGTTATTTTTTTAATTCTACCACTAATACTGTATAAATGTTACTGCATTTATTACAAAAAGAAATTATATTGAAATGCAACAAGTACGAAAGATTTTATGATGAAAATCACAGACAGCATTTCTTTCTTAAATGAAAGATAAATCTTCTGCTGTAAGTATTTTGGTGGTTGGAGAAACTATATTTTTCGTTAATTAAAAGGAGTGATAAGAGTTAGGGAAGAGTTCAATCTAAAACACTTGTTTTAGATCTCATGATAGTAAACACCTTGTTCTCAAATAGGTTTTTAAAGGACATTGAAATATGAGTCTTCAAGATTTTCACTAATAAATGCGTTTGAAAGTGATATGAAGTGAGGATGTACTAGGCATAAATTGAATTAGTCTTTAGCATCAGTCATCTACCTTCTGTATTCAAAATTGGAATAGTGTCACAGAAAGAGAGATGCAATATTTGTCTAAAATTGCAAACTCACAGTTGGCACTAAGGAGAAAATTCCCTATTGAACCAAACTTAAAAGTCTTCAAAGCCATCATAAGAAATTAAGATGTAAACAGATCTAGAGCCAAAATATATGACAATGCTCTTTCAACATTCACCTATACCTTTTGGATTGACTCATTTACCGGTGTGTTTCATGCAACCTAATGAATTAAAAATAAAGAGAAGGAAAAATACGATTAGTTACTAAATATATTTGAGCGCTGATTTATGGATATATTAAGCGGAATAATCCTAACACAATTATTTCCTTTTTTAGCAAGAAGGCAATTAGTAAAATAAAATCAAAAAAATTAGTAATAAAAAGGGTAATAGGTAAGCAAGTGTAAAATATAGATTATTTCCATTTATTCCACTTAAGATTCCAAAGGAAAATATGCCATAAATTTGAATTATTATATTATCATCTCAAATCAACATGCGATGCAACTTTGATATCACCATGATCCGATTTAATCGAGCATTTCCCCTAAATTTACCATTGTTAAATTTGGTTTAATAATTGAGTATTAAATAGCTTTTCAATGTTTTTCAAACTTTTTTTGTCGTGAATATGGGATGTTTATTAGATTTTTTTCTAAACTTGGTTTCTTCTTTCAAATTTAACATTTATGCAATATTTCATCAATAGCAATGTACAAAGTGTCACTCAGATGTTGTCTAGAAAATAAATTCTATAATTTGTAATAATTTAAAACCCAAAATGAATATATATATATATATATATATATATATATATATATATATATATATATATATATATATATATTTCCGTAGTACAACCACTCTATACATTACACTACTCTTATATTATGTGGGAAGGGGGTGACTTAATCACCTACTGCAACGTGAACCGTTGAAGGACTGTTCGCAGGGAATAACGACCATCTCGGAGGTCACACTGGAGGTGTAGGGTTAAAAATCCTTAATAATTAGACAGAGTGCATAATTCGTTGACGAGATTTACTTGAATAGGCCAAAAGTATCGTTTAAGGTTAGTTAAAGATGAAACAACAAAATATAATATAATATACACCTATCAAAATGACAATAACAATAGGCAAAAGGGAATTATTTAAATTAAAATATTCTTTTATTAATTATTAAGAGGATGAATTCTCAAATAGAATTAATTAATTAATGTTACTAGGCTCATATCAAAAGGGGAAACTTGACAATACTAATAATAGGGGGGGTTTCAGCCTTACAGTTCGATGACTTCGGGGAAGGTCCTTCTTCCGATGAGGCGCCTGGCTCACGATCCGATTAGGCAAGGTGGGCACGATCCGAATGAAGCAGGTGGGGCACGATCCGAACCAACCTTCCGAAGAAGATTGCCAAACTTCAAAGATGACTTTCGAAGAGAAATGTGTGAATTCTCGTAATTCCACTAGAAGAGGAATCTTCTTTTCTTCAAAGGTAATCGATGGAGATTTTCTTCGGTTCGATTAAACGAATGGAGAGTGTTGTGCAAATTCAAAGGCTTGCCGTTCACAGAAGCTACTAATTAACTAGGGTAGAATCACGGCTGAGAAAGTCTGCAATCTAATGAACGCGTACGGACTTACTTAAACTTGAGACGATGAAGACGGCCTTGAAGTGCGGGCTGGACACTTCTAACTACAAAATAACCCGAGTATTTGTATGCCAAATTCTGAGGGAGGCAAGGGTAATTTGGAGAAAGGAGTCACAAGCTCCAGACATCTCAATCCAGAGTAGGAGTCTATTTATCATTCAGCAGCGAGGTGCAAGACAGAGTGGCTCTTTCTCGCCTCGTCACGGGGGAGAAAGAGGTTTGGGACGAGTTCTCACGATTGGGCAATATTTTTCTAATGCGCTCAGGAGTCGAAACT
Source organism: Ceratothoa steindachneri (assembly GCA_963969495.1). NCBI lineage: Eukaryota > Metazoa > Arthropoda > Malacostraca > Isopoda > Cymothoidae > Ceratothoa > Ceratothoa steindachneri. The sequence continues at coordinate 177,928,948 of OZ018318.1, forward strand.
TTGCGAATGTTCAAACAGGAATGAGGTCGTCCACGGCGAGATACCATCGCACTTGGTCTCCAATAACTTGTGTGCGTGGGGGTAGAGGGGAGTCAAAGGTGGTTGTTTTACATATATATATATATATATATATATATATTAGTAGTAGTAGAAATATGAAGACATATCCGATGGTCACGAACATTTAATTTTCCGGACGTTTCGGTCATTAACGATGATGGTCATCGTTAATGACCAAAACGTCCGGAAAATTAAATGTTCGTAACCATCGCATGTGTCTTCATTTTTCTACTACGAATAATATTCCCAAGGAACGACTTCATCACTAATATATATATATATATATATATATATATATATATATATATATATATAAACAAATCTACAGGTAAAATGAAAAGTGAATTCCAAGTACTTATGTACTTTATCAGTTCCGCCTATACATGCCAAACGAAAGCCTTAAATTAGATATAGCGGGAATATGGAGACAAAAAATGTAAAGAAGAGAAATTAATTCAGGTTTAGCAAGGGTCTCATCATATGCATAGATAAAATAACATTAAAATACAATAGCGAAGAAAGAGGAATAATTTAAAAGAATAGCAGAGATCTTGATTCTTTTCACTTACATCTCAACACACCTGTATATAAAGGAATACACGTTTTAATGACGTGGGCTGGCAAAGTAGAACTTCAAGTTTGTTGGATTAAACGGGAAGTTTTTACATCACAAACGTAAACCTATCAAAATATTAAAAAACCGAGCGTGATAGAAGTTTGGCCAAACCCGGTAACCTAAGAAATATCACTAAAATATAATAATGACTATCGTAATTAATTCAATTTTACTTCTTTGATCTAAAGATGGATGAAAATAGAGAAATGCTGGAAATGCTGAAAAACTTAATAATCCTTTCCGTCCCTCTCTCGTTAATAGCTTTTGGGGATTTACGAAATATAAAAAAAATTACAAGTTTTTTAGACGAAGCAAAGTTAAAGGAGAGAACAAGGCAATGGAATAAGGGAGCATATTGGATTCCAATATATTAGAATATACTCGTACATACTGGCATGATGCTTCGTAGTTTCTTACATTATATGATAATATTAATCAATATTTTTTTCCTCAGGAATGTTAAAGCTTTTATTAACTAAGGGAAGAAGTAATTTCACGTTTTAAGAGAGAGTTATAAAACCTAGCAAGAAGGTAGTGAATATATAATTTATATTTATTTAGGTGAAAGTCAAGTTTGTAAAAATATCAAGTATATTGTCAGATGGTTGAGATTTATAAAAAGGGTATATTGACACCGGAAAGAGAATAATAGCAAAAGGGAAATAAATCTCTAAATGTTTAAATCACTGAATATAACCTTATCTCTTTCTTAAATACAAAATTCGAAAATACGAACAAATCAAGAATATGTAAATTCTGATCTCGCTAGTAGTAAATAAAACCAAAATAATGGAGTGGTAATTAGGGTAAAAAAATGCAAGCTATTCAAATTTGGAAAATTCGTTAAAATAATACAAGCTACATATTTTCAAATGCATAGAAACAGAAAATGAAGTAATAAAGATATTTATATGGACATAGAGGTACTGTGCACATTTAAGGATTGCTCATATGTATGCACTCAAGGAAAATATGTGATGAAGATTCATACATGGCAAGATAGAATGACCATTTCTGTATATGTGTGTATGTAGTTGCTGTTTGACTTTTAGATTTGTCAGTCTGAATTTTTGGGGTTGAGTGGATTCTAGAAAATAAAGGAGAGAATTACTGGGGTGAAAAATTCTGAATAGGGCTAGTATAGTTCTCTTGATTCTGGGGGAAGAAACAAAATCGATTTCCTCCGACTAAAAGTAAATAGATGGATTTAATAAAACTGATTTCTATAGAAGGAAATAAACAGTCAAAAACTATGAATATAGTTGAATCAGCATGGTTGTATGAAGAAAATAAAATTGTTAAGTGCGAAAAGAAATATTTCAACACTGAAAGATATTTTCACTCTGTTCTACCAAGTAATGATAAAGATATGTGCGTTAAAATCGGGTACGATAAAAATATTATTACCAAACCACTATCTGCATTTTTCAATTTCAGGAAAATAATAGTTCATATAACTCTAATTCCTCATCAGTAAGAGCTAGTGCTAGTATAACTAGGCAAAGGTGGAGAGCAAGAACATCAAATGGAAGTGGGCTGCAGGAGTGGAAGAGGAATACTCCTGAAAGGGAGCTGGGGAGATTTTAAGGGATGTATTTCGCAGGTGTTCTTTTAAATCTTCGTAATATAGATTCTTAATTAGGTGCTATCGTTGTTTCCTCATTAAGGTGCCGCTGATTTGGGAATAGTTAGCGTAAATTACAAATACCGACAAGAGAGTTGATTCCACCTTTGTTTGTTTCATTTATATAAGTAAGACAAGGGGACGTAACAATTGTATTAAAATAATATAATTATCTGAATACATAGAAAGAGTAATTTAGGAAAAGTGAAAAAATGTTTGACTTTGGAAATTGATGTGTATTATTTTCAGCTCCCATTCTTCCAGAGGAAGAAGAATAGGAGAAATGTCAGTTTGGGGAGCAATGTGTGTGGGCAAAACCTACACAAAGGAATATATTATTTTTCTTTTGTTCATTGCCTATATGAGAGTTAGAAAATGTGATTTATCCTACTATCGAAAAAGTGAAAAGGGTGAATAGAATAGCAATGACAATAAATTAGGTTCCCCATTCCCATCTCTCAGTCAAGCAGAATTGGTTCTCTAAATCAGACTTGAGGATATTCTAGTAAGGACCTTGTCGTTTAGTCGGACGTCGCGGCTGGCCAAGGATTGGCTCAGCGATGACGCATGAATAAAGTACGCTAGAAATTGGGATATAGATCCCACTGCGAAGGTTAAACAATCAAAATCGAGTCAAGTTGGCCTAAATAATCAATTCTTAGAGGTTCTGGGTTTAGAGAAAGTGATTGTAGAAAAATAACTTTTTTATATACCAAAAAAATATAATTAGCAAAAGTCAATAAATGACAATAAATAAGATGAGACCCGGGGTAACCAATGGAGCGGGGGAGATACAAATGACTCGACAGGGACGAGATTCCGAGAGAGGATGTACGGTGATTGCATCCAGGGAAAGGGGGAGAGTCCAAATGACTCACGTAAAGCTTAATTGGCTGCAAGGTTTAGAAACGAAGAGTATGCGATGTGCTGCAATGTTTCACTTGCGAAATTCCTTCTGCTTTAACTTTGCTGATAATTGAACGAAGAAGTTCTCAAGACGAGAACGAAGTCAAGACTCGAATGATAGATGCCTGTCTGTGTCTATTGTCTATCGGGCGGGAACTATGATCTTAGGTACGAGCGAAGCCGAGAAGAGCAGTGAGGCGTCTCGTTCTTGGCTGGAAGCGATCAGGAGGAGGGGCAAGGCGTACAAGACTGTACGTGGCTGCTGACCGAGACAGGGCTGTATGGTACTAATTTCTCAAAGTTTATCGTGAAGTATGTTTACTGCTCCGGTAGAAGTTGGTCACCGAGGGCCCCCAAAAGGGGGACGGAGATCTCATTAGACTTGGCGCGCCAGGGAAGCGGAGGATATTCTCGGCAAACATCACGGGTAGCACGAAAGTCCTCGACGCTTTTGGTCTGACGCCGATCAGGCGATGCAACGAGGGGGGTGGAGGGGAACCTAAACGCATTATGCGGTCGCGCGAAATTCTCGGGGCTCGTTTGGTGCTTTTTGGTTGCGCAAATGCATATTTCTCAGGCGCCACGGATAGACGTTGGGTTCTAAGTGTTGGGGTGTGTAACCTTCTCTCTCTGGTAGACTTTTTACTGCTAACTAAGGCTATTTCTTCTCATATGATTGCAAAGATACAGGAAAATTCTTACTATATGCACACCGATAGACAGATCAGTATGTAGATACGTATAAAATTGATTTTTATTATTATTTAATTCTAGAGGGTAAGGAGTTGAAACAAATATTTATTGAGGAAAACTATTCAAATGAAAAAAAATAATTTCCTAGCAAATGGTATCTTTCGTAGTCTTAGAGTATAAACCTGACAAAGGCCCATCCATATCGTCAGCGAAGAGACTAGCTATGCTACAAAGATATTTCTTTCTTAATAACAATAAAGATTGATCAATCTTGGAGTGATAACCTATATAACTTCTAAGTTCATTTAGCAACGGGCTTTGTGAATTCTAAATCATGAAGCTGGACATAAAAGGAGGACTAAATTTACAAGGTACGACAGGCTGGGAACGATATTCACTCGCAATATTTTACTTATATTTTACGCATATTATTTTTTACCTCCGTTGTTTATCTTTTGCTAATTGAAAACTATAAGCATCTTTGCTTTATTTATTACTGAATAATCAAATATGGAAAAGTTTGAACCTCCTATATGGTGGAAGAGGCTGAGATTACTCCTTTCAATCCGAGCCTGAAAGAGAAACAAATAGACTTCAAACTTCCTTGACTTCAACAGAAGGATGATGGAAAAGATCAGATAGGAGCTATAAAATTCATGGTTGGACTACAAGGTGACAGCTAAAAGGAAAGCCCATGCTTGTTGATCTTAAACCATCAAAACTCCGAACTTAGCCTCTAAAATCCAGGAGATCATTATCAATGTTCCTAGAGAGTCTATGCGTGCCATTGAATAGGAAAAAAGGTGTGTATGAAAAGCTCATTAAGTTGGTGATAATTAAGAATATGCCCTACTTTTTTATAAGATCAAAAATGAACAATTTCTGTCCAATTCTATGCAAGACATCGACTCATGCACAATAATAATCTGATAAAAAAGTTTAAACATCCATTAGAGCCAAGCATGGTGTGGTTACACTTCTACGAGAATAATTTGTGCCAAGACTAGAATATCAACTCACTGAGAAGCAGATGGCTCTCCTGCCTACTCAAGGACGAGCACGAAGACAATTACATAAATTTCCAGTAAAAATCATGGTCTTTCGTTTCGTCAGTAGTGACGGTGACGTCATGTCACCTCACATATACCCTGAGGCACTCAAGCTGAACACCGAAGACTATATCCGTTTTCTAAGCGAGGTGGTAAAAGCCTGGATCACCCAAGTAGCTGCATGGAGGTATTACGTGTGACATCAAGACTCTATGCCCTGCTATACCAGCCGGAAAACTCAGACCTAGCTAGCGGGGAATTTTTTCGATCACACAGTACCCGGAATACGGTCTCCTAACTGCAACCCACTGACTGCAACCCACTCGAATTCTTTCTATGGGTCGCTGTGAAACTAGAGTTCAACAAATGCAGATGAAACAAGAAGGATGAAGTAAGAGGTAAAAAATTACCAGGGCCTTCAGATGTTCAAAGTCGAGGTCAGGTGGATAATGTCATCAAAGCAACTAACGGTTAATCGAGTGAGATTTATAGAAAATGTCCTGAACACAAAATGACCCAAATTTCACAAATATATCCTGAAAAATTAAACTATTTTTTCTGATATTCTTCATGCCAAAGAATATCGTCCCCATCTTGTAGAACTTCGAGTTTGACAGATTTTGATTCATTATTTTTCCTTTCGAAGACTTAGGACGATCCATTGGGGCAGAGTTGAGATTAATCACTGCAATTTTATAAGAGAAAAATAGCATGAGAAATGGGATAATTACGAGTTCCTATCCTTTATATAATTATTTTTGTATTCCAAGATGTACTTACATAAGTGAATTATTTTTACTATTCGTAGTAATAAAGGTATTATAATTAAAATAGTTTTCTTATTATTTTATCCTTTTACGGTTTACTCTTTACAAATCTTTGATATTTTAGGTGTAAATATTATATTTCCACCCTCGTTTTTTGTATAGAACACTACGTTTATCCAATAAAATTGTTAATTATAAAATAAATCATACAATTCAAAATGTTATATCATGGTCCTTATTATTTTCCTTCTATTTTACATATGATAAAACATTCTTGATACTATTTTGGTATTACATTATGTTTGCGTACATTTTATTTCAAACTAATTTTGACAACCCGAATTAAGGGAAAAAGTTCAAAGAATTATATTCAAATTACGTTTATTCAAATTAACAGCACACATTAAAATAAACTCATCCTCTCTAATTAATAAGTTGAATGCCGAGGTCACTTGTCCTTCGATTATGGGGGAGTAAAAACAGCATTAAAAGTCTAGGACTCTATCCAACATTGCGATTGATTACATGGCCTTTCGTGTGAATGTGTTTTAGACAAGTTAATATTATCCCATATAAAACTCTTATTAATACATATTTCAGGCTATTCGACCATACATTGAGCCACTCTAAATTCTGTTAAATATCCCTCAGCTTTGAAGACCAAAAGATGAAAAGATTCCTCCTGAGTTGTGTTTGCTGTATGGTACTCGTAGCAATTTTAAAAAAGGAAAATCAACAAAATATCCAAATTCGATCACAGATACGATTTAAAAGTTATATTAAAACGGGCGAATATTAACATAAGTGGTAATAGAGGTAATAAGGATGACTAGTTTCTTCTAATCCTTGCAATCTTATAAGGAAAATTACAAAAACTATATGAAAAAGAGAGCTACACCTTTGAAAGAGTGGTATAAGTAGAGGTTTATCCGAGGAAACAGTTTGCACTTTATCTCTCCTCTCGATGAATTCTAATTACGTGCCTGAACCCACAATGACTCGTTTTAAATTCCAGAGACACCGTAAAATGCAGGATTTATGCGGTAAGATAAATTAGAGTTACGCAATTAACATTGCAGAGATTTATCAATTTGTCTTTCGAATAAAATATTTACTCATTGTTGTCTTAATTGGAGAAAATAAAACAGAACGATGAAGAGATTACATAAACGTATTATTCAAGACTTGTGAACAATTACATAATAGTTTTTTATAATGATTCCAAGAAAATGCATTTAGTTTTTATAAATACATAGAGTATTTCCAGTCAGTTATTATCCTCTAACTTTTAATTACACTGAATTCGATAGAATCCATATCTTTAAATGTTTATAATTTAATATGATTCAGCTTACTAGCTCCTCTCTTGATCCGGAAAGTGGCAGTAGTAAAACTAGCCTACGGAATTAATCGTCCAGGTGCTTAGTATCCATTGAGCATTTGTCAGGACAGGATAATGGACACCCTCAGCCCAAACATCTAAATGTTGGAGAGAGAGACTCAGATATTATTTAACACAGATCTCTAGGGCATGATGCCTAAAGCGCACATAATTCAGAGTAATCCGAAGATTGTTGTTTGGGGCAAATTTAGGACCTTATTACAAACTGCGATTTCTTTTTATTATAGCATTGATAACATTTGCCCTCTCACATCCCCTCATCTCAAACATTTATTCCCCTAGAATCCTTAGTAATCTTTTGTGTGAGCAAATTTAAGGGAACAAAAATTCTAGCCTCTACTTAATGATCCATTTGTATATATTTGTGAACTTGTCATAATTGCAATACTTTTCTTTTTTCTTTTAACTAATTTATTACTTTTCTTTTCTCTATATAGTCCCTCTCTTTCTTTCACCTTCTCTTCCTGTAACTCTAATACTCAAAAAGCACTCATTCCTTGTTTTGTTATATTCAGCCCAAAGGAAAAGAGAAAAGGAGGATAAAGGACTGACTATGAAGGAAGGAATTTCATAATAGTGAAATTTGCATATCCAGGCATTTATCAGCTAAATGACGTTAAGTACGTTATAAAATAACTTCCCCCCTCTCCTTCACTTACGAATTTCTCAAAATTATAAAAGTTACATTTATTTGCCTATATTAAGAGATTTTAGAAATTTATTTAATTTTTAAAAATATTGAATTTAGCTTCGTACGAAATATCAATTAAGAAATTTTTCTTTTTCCAACAGTTCATAACCAATTTTGGGGTGATAAAGGTAGTTTGCAGCCGGATGGTGCAGCGGAACAATTGAAAAAAAATGCAACAATCTTAGCGGAGACATTGTCACAAATATGGTCTCTAGCATGCCATAATGAAGTAAGGCAGTGCCGAAGAACAAGGGACAACATTGTAATCATTGACTAGGTGGCACTATTTAAATGTATTTATTAAAAAAATAGGTTTGGGTTCTAAAGTTTTTAATATTTCAAGATATCATAATAACATACAAAAACAAAATGAAACGTTTCATTAGTTCTATTATTTTTCTTATATGAGGAATATAGTACTCTCAGAACTTTCATTCATTACTCTATGAGAAATTTTAAAGAAATAGTACATTTCATTATATGCATTGCATTTTTGCGTCAGATGTGTGGTAGGTTTAAGATGAGGCGACTCATTCTTCTTGTTTAGCTTCTAGTCTTCGTTGAAGTTCTTTCACCTGAAAAGAATACGAGCAATACGGAATCATCAACATGTTTGGGTCGGTTCCATTTTCACTGTGATAGAATCACTTGGTCTTTTGGGGTATTATTAGACATCAACTGTCATCTCCTTATTACGTCTGAATTGTACCTAATATCTTCTTTCATCACCTGTCTGTGTGTGGACTACGACACATGGAGATGTTCGCTATTGATCTTTATCGAATTGCTAGTATTTCTTTGAGGATATTTTGTTATTTGCTGTGCGAGCCAACTCATCATTACGAGGCTTTGTTCGCTGAAAATGTTTCTTTGCCTCTTCCAACACTCAAATTTGTCCTCGGTAACTTTGTATCTCTCACTCCATTTTCTGTCTTATCATTGGCAAATTTTATTAATGTTAATGCATTTAAGGCATTGATAAAGAGTAGAGTAGGATGAATTTATTCATCCTAAACATATTAAAGGTTCTTTTCTTCATCATGCTACGTTATCTACGGATTTTATACACTAAAATATTGTAGAAAGAAGCCATTGGAATTTCTCTAAGGTTATCTTACATTTTCATTATTCTAGAATAATAAAAATTCCGAAGAATATTTGATTGCTTAATAGAATAAGAACACGAACATAAATTCCCTTAAGAAATTAAACAATGTACCTTTCTAATTTAAAAACAAACCACTGTAACATTAGGAATACTTTACAATATCGAATTTTAGGTAAGCCGTATAAATCTATAAGTAAACATAAAGCTTTCTATTAATAACGGTACAGTTGCCATAATTCACCAGCTTATGTGATTGATTGAATAGTTAATCTCATCTTGTGATAATGGGGATGGCATTGGCTAGATTCTAGTGTTATTACTGATATTAATTCTGTACTTAATTTTTGAATCTTGTAATTAAATAAGACGATGCAATATTACATATCCATTCTATTCTTCTCGAATCTCAATTTGAGACCTGGATTGTCTCATCTCAAACTAATCTTTGATATATATATACAATGGCCAAATAGAAATCTCTAATTTGTCATGGAGATTCTAGAATTATTGCATATTTCTTGAGGTAAAAGATAGTTTGGAATATTATAGGAATCCTATGGAGGAATTAAACTAAAATTGGTCCAATCTCCACTAGATTCTCTTCCGCTTTATATTTAACGTGTGAGACTGAATTATTCTAATTTACGACAAATGTTTAGTCTTTTCGTCTGGACTGGATTTGTTAATTTTAGATAATTATGTTTAAACAAGTTTGGATTAAAGTTTGGTGCCTTGGGTCACGTTAGGTTTGGAGTAAATTGGTTAAATTAGAAAAAATTTGACAACACAGATTAGGTTAAAGTAAAATTAGTTGAACTTAGTTTAGTTTGGGCTGGATAAGGCCAATAAAGGTGGTGAAAAATGAATCACATTAGTTTTGGTTTTATAAAGAACAAGGCGTTATAAAAATTCTAGTAAAATCATATCAATGCTGTAGCGCCAAATATAACATTTTCTTTCTTTATAACACGTCAAAAATAACTAAAAATATAGCTTTTAGTCTTAAGAACCTAGGTAGTCTGAAATGCATATTTACTAAGTCCTGATATTCCTTTTATGCAAACTGTTTATTTTTCAATTATTCTTTATTTTTGAATGAAAGATTGGAAAGAATTGTATTTTTCATGCAGATATCATAGAAACCAGGCAACATTGATTAATAACAGATTATATTTTAATAAGTGTTTTATGATGAATAATTTTATTTTATTTGAAATTTGTTTTAGGCGAACATTTAACAGGTTATTTTTGGAATTCGTATTCTGTGTTGAAATGTAGGAAAAAATTTACGTTTATTTTTCTTAATATCTTATGTATGATAGCCGATAAACTATATAAGATTTATTTTAAGGGATTCCTGAGTAAATTGTGTTTTGTTTTTAGGGTGTTGAAACTGACTGACAATTCTATGTCTAACAAAACTTAACAAATATATATATATATATATATATATATATATATATATCATGAATCCATATGGAAATCACAGATAAAGACTGATGCGACTAAATTAGTCACAACCTGCTAGATTTTTCTTTCATTCTCTCTCTCACATTGAAATTCTCTCAGGTTCTGATTCGCTGAAGATGGTCTCGTGGAGGAAAAAACAGGCTTTCTATTCATATTATTTCTCACTTTTACTTAGCTTTATCATATCTATATATATATTTGCGTCTGTTTGTGTGTTAATATATGATGGAAGTTACTTCGCCTGTATATATTTTTTATTGGAGATCAGTTTTTATTTCGTTTTCAACAATTTCGTTACAAAAATTTTCACTTGCACATGGAAATTTAAGATATAGTTGGAGATAAAATAGCAGTCGAGCAATATCCATTTTATTTTGACTTAATAACAAACTGATAATTTATTTGAATATAATAGCTCAGTCAAAATATGCGATACAATTCTAATCTCCATGTCTTCGAAAAGACATTGCAATTTTAAAAAGTGCTCGAACTCTAGCAACCATAATAATGCATGAACTTGGAAATAGATTGTAAGAATAAAAAAGCTAAATCACTTTAATTTAGTACGATGAAAATTATGACTTCTATATTGAGTCTTCTTATCCTCTAACAGATCACATTGGCTGTCCTGGTTCGTTATGCTATGATATTTAAAATATATATAATTAAGATGCAACATTTTCAAGAGACTAATTGGTTCTTACGTAAAGAAATTACTGTCATAATAATGTCCAATCCAATTCACACTAATGCATAATATAACCCGATAAATAGGATATAATTCTTCCACTCGTAGCTAACACGATATTGCAAACTATTCTCTTCCATCCGGCTCCAATGGCACATTTTGGAAAAAAACAGATGACACATTTATTTAATGCGACTAAAGAGCCTTTAGAAAGCTAAACGGGCAATACTGTGCAGAATAAGGACAACTATGAAGTAAATAAAAGCCTGCAATAAAATTGGCTCCTACCAATATCGTTGGGCCGAAACCTTATTACAATTACGAAGACAGAGGGACAACTAATATTGCCTCTTTCAGAATCATGTTTTAGACAGCTGGAAGATTTATATGAAGAAATCTCAGAATTAAAGTTAATAACTTCCTGTAAAATGCGAGCAAAATAGAATAAACATTTGGGTGAGTTTCACAGTTGACTAATCATTGAAATAACTTTGCTTTTTGAATCTTTTTGAATGCATATTTATGCATATTTATGCTCTTTGAGACCAAATATTCGTGCTTGCGTGATCCGTGACCTAGAATGTTAACTCGCAATATTACTTTAACAACTTAGTCAAAGCTTATTGAAGCTTATATTTCCTTAAATCAATGATATAAGGCATTGAAGATAAAAGTTAAGATCATGGCATCCTGCTTCTGTACTAGCATTCAAAGAATTTTCCTAAAGACACTGAATTATATCTATTATTTCGATGATGATTTTAACAAAGTTACCTTGCCAGCTTCCTTATTTTTCAGTTTTACACCATTAAATAAAAATATGCAATTTACCTGGTGGCCTCCCTCAATAAAATTTAGCTCCCCACTAAATTATAGAATTCAACGAATACATGTCATTTGCAAAACTCGCACGAATACATAAACAATATTTTCAATATTCTTGATTTTTTTAATTCTCTTTTAAGTTTTGTTTCTATTTATGATTCTATTCGGCTGTCTCTCGTTTCTACGTGATAAATTAACTAGGAACGTGAACCTGTTAGATTTAAAAAAGTGTAAATTACAATGACAAAGATATCTGGATGTAAAGATTTTATTCTAATGATCCTAACGCGTGTATATGTCTGTGTCTAGCAGTGTATATGTCCATCTGTACATTTAAAAGAAAAATTGAGAATGGACATAAATTTTGAATTTATTGTGAAAAAAAATTTATCATTAACATTTCAGAATTTGGTGAGCGAAGCAATAAAGAGCCGCGGGCCTACCAAAAATGCCTGTAATGATGACTTTTCCTAGTTCATTACATAAAGTCTACGCTTACAGAATGCCTACATTTACGTAGGAGATAAATGATTCGCGCATCATTATAATTATGAATTTTACAAATTTCTAGTGAAAAAATATATTTCATATCTTTAGCCTTAAATGATTATTAGATTCGCAAATTTTGTAGAATTGAGATTAATAAAAAAGGTTTGTTTCACAATCGAAGAACAATACCATTGGTATTTTCTCTTTGGTTATCTTAATTTTTCATTATTTTAGAATAATAAAATTGCAACGAAAATTAAATCTCTTAATGCAATAATACATAGTACGAAAAATCCTTGGGGACAGAAAACATTCTTAGTTTACCACTTACTCAGATATAAGTACGTTTTACTTTATACAATACCGCAGTAACATCATAAATACTTCAAAAATAATATAATGTAAAGAATGAAATAAAAGGAAATAAGTAAAGACAAGCCAATAAGTAGGATACAAATCTTACTTGCTGTTTCTTGGATGTCTTCCCTTTATGATTTACTTCCTCATTATTAAACTCTCGAAATATGAATGTAGTTGGCAAAACCTGCACGATAACATAAACCATATTTTCTATGTTCTAGATTTTTTAATTCTTTTCATAGTTTTTCTTTCTCTATATTATACTATTACGCTTCCCTCATTTTCTTCCGGATAAATAAATTAACTTCGAACGTGAATCTGTTTGATAAAAAAGTGCAAAAGACAATGACAAAGATAATAACTGAGAAACAATATTTATTAAGGAAAAGCCTACTGACAGATCAAGCCTAGATTCACATATAAGGCTCCTAAAAGAATAAAAAAATATGATTAGCCTTAAAAATAATTATATATGATATAACTGATTCGCGCATTATTATAAAAATCGATTTATAAATTTGAAGTGTAAATATATGCAACATAACTTTTTTGCTATAAATTAAGTTAAACGTGATTTATTTCAATGAAAGAAATGTAAATTATAATGCAGAGATAATGTCTGAAGAATATTTTATTAGGGGAAATTGTACGGACACATATATAGTACTCCAAACAGTGACAATTGATTAAAACTGTAACATTGGACTACACAGATAACACTGGTCAACACACTTCAGCTGAATTATGTTGTGTGCTTGTTTCTAACTAACTTTGACATGCTGATTTCAAACACGGCATCTATTCTTTTGTATCGCATCAGGTGTACATTTTAGATGATATTCCTTTTTACGACGTACTGCATGTATTTACTCGATAAGGATAGTTTCCTCAGTGTTATAGATTTTAACAATAACTTGAAGTGTCAACATAATTTAAAAGGATAAATGCATTGTAAGATAATACCACCTATCACTAAATTCATACAGGTTATTTTTCTAATATATTGAAGATAACACAAGCAATCGTACACATACCTATACATTGTTGGAAGAAATTTTAGATTGCGAGAGTGTCTAGTGTTTTATGTCTACACAATCTCGTTGAATACTCCAACAGTAGTCCGCCATCATATTTGTATTCCATCGGCCATGATATCTCTCCTCCATTATATTGATATCTTGCTTAAAACGCACTCCGTGTTTATCACTCACGTTGCCAGGATTAACGGGAAATTCATTAAGATGGATCTTGAGGAAATTAACCTTTATGCTCATGTTGCAGCCTAAACAATGAAAACTATAAAGTAATATCTCTACCAAATCCTTGTAGTTAGCAGCCTTTTTTTTCCAATAACTCCTTTCACAACAGCCACAAATGAATCCCAGGCTACTTTATCTATGTCAGTTATCGAACTTGAGAAGTTTTAGTTTTCCATTAACTTTCTATTTGTGGCCCATCAAAAACTTTAGCCTTTATTTTATCATAACTTAAGCCAGGAAATATTCTACATATAAATTTGAAACAGTCACCCTGAACATTAAGAGCTTTCAAAATTGTTTTATCAGCCCTACTTTAATATGAAAGCGTTGGAAGATCATTTTCTCTCGTTCAACAAATGATTGTGCTTAATATTCTTCTCCTCAAAAGTCAAACTTTCTTTAACTGGCCAGAGTTTCTGTTCCCAATATTTCTACTTGGCTCGGCTGTCTCATAAACACAGGAAACAGATATTTTGTATAGTCTCCTTGTAGACTAAGTAAAATATTTACCATTTTCAGATCCATGTTCCGTCCTATTCTTTGAATTACGCTTATGTTTAATCTCTTCCAAAAAACTTCCCTTCTAAACCATAATAGTAAATGCCGCTAAATACGATTACATATCTTTATACCTTTTCATACCTTCATAATAGATTACTTGAGTTTCATGAAATAAAACTGTCATTTTAAGCAGTAATTTTTAAGCATTCAAGATCGATGTACTTGAACCTCATTTCTTTAAAATAGCATTATCAACAGCACTTTTTAAAGGGAAGTGAGACAGTTGTTATTAGCTTCTTTATCTCATATTTAATTCTTTTAGGAAATACTACGGCACTGTACAATAAGTTACTTTATCTTTAAATGCAAGTACAATAAAGGGAAAGTTCATTAAAATGAACGTTTTTCACACAGAACGAATTGCTATTTCTTTTTTCAAAATGAATTTCTGGATCGTGAATTGAATACAAAGGTCAGAGAACAATTGCATGTGGCTGAGACTGTTAAGATAAAAGCAAAAGACACAGAAAATAATGTCTAAACACAGCTTAAAAGTACCCTAGGAATAAAAATAAGAAAAATTTAATGCATATTAAACCGCTTTGCCCTTTTCCTAATAGGGATTGTTAGATGCCAGTTCCTTACGGAACTTTATAGTTCTGAATTCCTTAGAGAGTGATGGGTGAATTTGAAGGAGCCGATGTTTCTCATATTGTAGTAATACGTCAAAATAAAATTAATTATCTTTACGCCATATTAACTGTAACATGAATCTCAAAATGTCTGGAGTCGAAGCAGTAAAATAAAAGAAAAGTATATTATTTTTGCTTACAAGAGAAGATGACTCTGTAAACATTTCCTTTTGTGAAAGTGATTTTCAAATAATTTGGAGGAAGGTGACACAGATTACGAAAGTGTTCGAAGAATCTCCAAGGCAAAGACAAGGTAGCTCCCTCTCAAGCCTAATTGATTTGCTTCTAACTGCATACCGGAAGTAGAAAAAAGTACAGATCTACTGCAGTTAATCAAAATTTAAGTAAGATATTTGGTCGTTACTTTAATCAAATTAATTTAAGCTATAACTCTTTCATTCAAAGCGAATTAATTCCGAGTATAAAAAATCGCGTTAGCTGATAACCAACGGAGAGGATGTTGAGAGTTTGTGCGTAAGAATTTAAGGAAGTATTCTAAACTTTGTTACAAATCATTGATTTCTTTGATAATCAACCTTATTTTCTTCGACACAGAGTTGGTAGACATTGATTTGTCATGAACTATTTTTTTTAATTATTGTCCTATTATCTTAGAAAAACGTGTATTAGTTTAGTATTATTGAGATAGGGGTTTTATTAGGCATAGCCAACTCTCGAATTATTTGAAGAAAGCTTTTTTATTGCAGAGTATTAATCCCTGGGAAAGGATAGCCTTAGTAATAAACAAACAGGGTTATAGTTAATGGTAATTTATTTACCTTAAACGGATCTTAGGTGCTGCCTCCCCATAACAGAGAGCAGAGTTCTGGGTTAGATCATAGCTCAAGATTAGAATGACTTGTCCACCATTAATGTGCTTTAATTCTCGTAGTCAGGTTTAGTAAGAATAATTAAAGTGATACAGTATCGAATTTATCAAAGCTAATCATTGCTTTTGTTTACTGTTTTAACTCTATTGAGCAGCGATGTACAACTCCATTCTGAGCTAGTTTATGCTTCATTTAAGAATGATTTTATAGATACGTGTATATGTATTTCTTCTTCCGGGGTGATATATTATTACGACCTTTATTATAACATTATTCATGATGAAAAATCTTAAAATCAAGTAATTTGCTTTAAATTATTGAAATGAGATGTCTCTTTATGACCTATAATTTTTTCGAATTAAAACCTATTCATGAGGACGGGGCATGAAAGATGAGTAGAGAGATAAAACTTTTCTTAGAGAAATTCTCTTTTATTACTTCCTCGAAAAATATACTTCCATTTTCATGAAAATTGTTAGAAACTTTGACATAAATTTGTGTTATTTCGAGTTCGAAATATGAATTTCTCCATTTTCTTGAAGAAATTAAACAAATGAAAGGTAAGAAACTGAAAAATATTCTTTTTGCAGTCAATCAAAACTAAAAACTGGAAAATTAAAATGTGAGCAGGTGGCGAATTTCAAAGACGTGCTGAAATGAAACTGGATGGATTTTAAGATGCCCTTCCATTAATAGAAGAGAAAAAGTAAATGAGTAAATGTAAAGATTAAGAATGGTGTTCGGATTGGAATATATAGATTTGCAATGCTATTTTAAATTCTGTCAAAAATTAATAAATATGAAAAAAGACTGAATCATTATGAACTCTTACAGAACAAGCTTGAATGCAAAGTATGTTTGGATTTAATGCTCCTTATATCCCAACCTCACTTGCCACATAAGAAAAGAAAACTTAATTTTTTAATGTGCTGGTACCTATTTAATATCCAAATTCAGTATCTCGTCGTTTCTTTCAGCAAAAATTTTCTTCCATGTTTAAACGCGTCATTACGTTGAATTTTGACCTATTAGGCAGTCGTTAGAAGGGCTCTTAAAGTTTACCAAAAATATTTCTATCGACAAAGGTGGCTAAAAAAATGTGCTTGTATATTGGTTTATATTTTAGGAACAAGTTAGATATTCTCAATGAAACCCGCTCATCTCTTTCCCAAAAAGAACATTCCACTTGAAACTTTGACAACTGACATTCATGCTAAATAGCTTGAATATCGTGATTTTAAAATATGGAAACTGCCTTTTAAGATCTAATATTAATACATAGATAATAAATTGTATATCGTATACAGGCGTGATATATTTAACTCTTTAACTCATAAAAATAAAATCTAAGGTTCATAAACAGAAAATTAATGAATTATTTAGCGAAACAAATATTCGGTTTTCGTGAAAAGAGATTTTCATCGGGTCTCCTAAATCATCCATTTTTGAAACTCATATTATCGAAAATTAATATTTACGCATTCGAAAGGCCTAATATTGGTTTTATATTACATAATTGCAACTATGTTACGACACAATATAATATATTAAATCTATTTTTCTAAATTCAACATGGTTTTCGATATATCAAAGTTTCAGCAATAGTGTTAGGTCCTATGAGAAATTCAATATCAAAACGACATTTAATCATATTTATTATGTTTTTTACTAATCCCTTACCTCATTTGTATGTGTTAATGCTTAAAATCATACAATATATATATATATATATATATATATATATATATATATATATATATATATATATATATATATATATATATATATATATATATATATATATATAAATATATATATATATATATATATATAAATATATATATATATATATATATATATATATATATATATATATATATATATATATTCTTGGTCCCTTTTACTTCTTTTTTTGTGAGGTACATAATTAAAGCATATAAATATATCGGAATTTAATTCCCTGAAAACCACAATAATATTAATGGTATAATTTTAAAAAATAAATTACATAAAAAACTTGTCTTTCAAATATTTCTTTGGAACCACTACCCTATTTTCTAAAAGTTTATATTATTTGATTGAACCTCTATCGGGTAAAAATCGTCTCGCGGTTTGAAGTGAAAAATAATGTAAATTCTTATTGCCCTAAAATGTTTTTGACAAAATTATTCCAAATGTATAGAAAATAATTCATGCCAAGTGTACCAACTGGCAGGAGTTAGTATGTGGTCATAGTTTCTGATGTAAATGAATAGCACTCTATGGCCTTTCAGTAGCAAATGCATCAATTACACTTTTAAATATGTTTACGAGAAGTTAAAAGTAAGTTTTTTTCAAAATTTTGGATTCTATTTGGAGACGCCAACATAACAATAATTAGTCCCTCATTATGCTACTTAAAAATTAAAAAAAAAAAAAATAAATATAACACAAACAATTTTACTCTAAATAAATCGGTGGAAACACCTAAAACAAAAAAAATGAATTATTCCAGTTATCGCCATCATTGATTTAAAAAGAATAAATAGGATCGGGCGGGGCCTCCTCCCACTTTCTTAAAAAAGTAAATCTCCCACAATCCTATTTAAAGGAGTTTAACCTAACCAGAAGAGAGATGTGGTAGCCTACTTAGCTGCCACGTTATTGGAACTGCTACCAGGAAAGAAGGTTCATCAAACTAAAATATTCAACTAAAAAGTGATGTCCATCCAGTCTGGAGGAAACACTAATCTTCGAAGAAAGGTTCTGAGAAGCTCTCCATTACATAGCTCTTTGTCTCGCGAATGTATCTGATTCGATCCGGCAAGTAATTTATGGATGGGCCCATGGAAACTTAAGGGGAAATTGTTCTGATTAATTATAATCGCGCCCGCCCTCTCGCAAATTCTTTTCCATCCAGCCATAAAGGTTGACCACGATTCCTACCATCGAGTCGTCCTCGGAAAGAGCGAAACACCAACCAGCTTGCTTAGTCTGTACAGGCAGGAAGACACACAGTACCAATGACCAGCGCACTCGGTTACAGCATCGCTACATATTTAGAAAACCAATAAAGCATAATTTCAGTATCATTTCAAGAAACAGCAGCCATCGCTCCATGTAAAATGTTATGCAGGGAATATGGACATTCCATTTACTCTAGGAGTTGCTATAGATTAAAATATTTGTCTCTAAATTGGACAGACGCATTACTGTCCAGTTTCAAACAATTGGAAAGTAGAATCAAATCCAATAAACACTTCATATTTAGAGCCAACTGCGCATACATGACTCTGGTGAGAAAAGATGCATTCTCACAAAGATGAGAATAAAATACTAGTGATGCTGTGGAAGCTTTGGAGACAAAGTGATAACGACAACCATTGAAATTTGGTACCCATTAAGGTGTCATTTTAGCAGAAACACTAAAGAGTAAAGTTTCATAATGTATTACTGTCTTTCGTGAGTTTAGGTGCTGTTAAGATTGGCCACATAGGAAATAAAAGACAATGTTGATCGAAGAAGGTACCAAACTCCCGCCTACAAGATCCTGATGCACTGTTTACTGTATAAAGCAAGTAGCCTTTACAAGGCGGCGAAAAAGAAACTATCGTTAGAGAATAGCGAAAAGCGCCATTCGCCAATCATATACCAGCATTTCGGATCGAATCCAACAAAAACAGTATATGGCGTGCCACTGGTACTTGAACATCAAAGGATAGATAAGGAACAGAATGTTGAGGGGCGGTGAAGTGAAAAGGTTTGGTAGGAATGTAGGTTTGCTAACTAACGACCCAGCTAAAGCCAAGAGGAAGATTTGTGATACCCAGCTTGTTCGGTCATAACAAACGTAACTAACTCATCGATTAACCTCCAAATGCTGATCCAGACAAAGTAAAATAGGAAGGAGGGAGTTTCATTTACAGAAATTGCAATTAGAGCTGAAATGGAAATGACAATCTAGAGTGACGAATAACTTTGGGCCGTTACTTCAGGTATCAGAGCAGTTAGAAGGGAAGAGTTATCTAGTCGATTCATTTTTTTTTTAGGGCTTTTCGACTCTACGTCTATTCATGTATTGATTCGAATTGGTGCTTTTGTCACCAAATTTATTTTCCTTTAGTCTTTTCTCCTCTTCATATTTTACCTTCCGATGATAAGTTTCAAAACATCCCAAACTTTTCTATGATTATTAGACGTCTGGCATAATTTGAGATTCATTAAATAATTAAGAATTACTTAAAGAGCTTAGGGTTTTAATATTTTCTATCATAGACAGCTTTGCACTTATTGTTATTTGTGTTTAAAAACTAAAACTTATAAGATTTAAGTTAGTATTTATAGCGTTCCTCACAACAAAGATATTCTCTAAGATTTGCAAAGGTTGGGCTTAGACATTAAATTACCTTATTTGTTAGAAAACAAAAGATTAAATATAAATTAAACAAGGGGATTTTGCCCTATGATAAAAGAAATAAAATTTCATTACCAACTTACTATAAAGGTTTAATTTTCGCCTACCCTCAGGGGGAAATTGATAGCGAGAAAACAACCAAACTTGCCTTTAAATCATTTTATTGAAATAAATGATAATTCCTACCAAATTACAAAGTTTGAAATTGGTAAAACAAGAAATAAAAAGAAACAAACAAAGTTTTAATTTTCATAGAAAAAAATTAAGAATTAAAGGATTTCCATCGTCATCTTGTTTGATCTCCTTATATGTCCATTTAAATGTTTAAAATTCCTTTTAGCATTAAACAGATGTAAAATGAATTCTTGATAGACAAATACATTACGAACGAATCTTTTTTTTAAGACGATTTGATATGGATTACCAATTACGTCATCTTGGAATCCAAAGGGTAAAGGTACTAGAATATGCAAATGACGAGGGGCCGTTGGTGAGGAGAAGTCATAGAAAGAGGAAAAGACAAATTGCCTATATTTTTACCTTTCGCTGTGATCATGGATTCGTCTTGGACTGTGCAGCATTTCGCTTATTAATCTCTTAGCATTACACCAAGAGTGAATGGGGTGATGCTGTCTTTTTCAGGCGTATTGGTGTGAGACACTAGGAGGGTCTGCCTATAATGAGGTATGTGAGCTTTTTGGTTTGGGTAGCGGGTCTTTTATTGTAGTTGAGTTTCGATAGCTTGAGTGGGGATGGGTGGAGTGGTAGAGAGGAAGAGAGAGGGCAGTGGAAAGAGAGGTGGGTACAGTGAAAGAAGAAGGTTGGAGAGCGGAAGAAATGGTCAGGGTCGGGGAACATAGGGTGAGGAGAGTAGAAGGAGAGGTAGGGACATTGTAGAGGGTGTTGGGGCATTGGAAAGGGTGTGGGGACATTTAAAGCAGAGGAGGGTGCTGTGGAAGGTGAGCATTGAAATGATGGTTAGGGCCAGAAGGATGTATGTAATGACAGAGCTGAGGGGGTGGGCAATGAAATGGAGATATCAGGATACGAGACAGGGTGAATGGCGGCGGAGGAAGGATTGGGAAAGAATGGAGTTGGAAGGAATCCGTATTTGCAGCCCGGTGAGTGGAGGAGTGGTAAACATTAATTCTTCTTTGTTCATGTATTAGGGTGGACACCATATCGATGGAAATGATTTACCCTAGTCCATTTGGTCCCTATAGCAAGTTTAGGACACTGATGTATAAGCTGGCCTCACTAGAAACATGTCTTTATCCACAGCCGAAAACAAGCTGGCGAGTTGTGTTTTGGGTTTGCCATGTAGGTTTTGGCTAGTCCCTTTCCGTGTGTGGGCGTATGTCAGTGTGGTGGGTTTGGTTAACCTGGAAGTGCGGCTATTAGTGGCATATGTTCGTGTAAGGGCGGTTGGAGAAGAAGCAGTAAAGTTGGGTGAAGTGGAAGGCCGTTAGAGTGGGGTATTCTGGGACCTCCTTAGATCTAAGATAGCATCTGCGCTCTTCTTAATAAAGTAGACGCACATCATGCTCACAGCAACATAGACGCCATCGTAGCTGACTTAGTGGACGATAGTACTTGTGCATTTGTGTAAAAGTAACGTTTTACACCCCATTTGTAGGAGAAAGGTCTGATTTACATGAGCTAGTTTGGAGGCCAGCCTTGTAAAAGCACATGCACAGATTTGGGCGAATAATTTGTTGTCTCTAGTTATGGTTTTGGTTTCAAAATGCCAAGAACCGTAATACCCTGGTTTAGCAACCTCTTTTAGTCTCTCTTTTCAGAGAATAATATGACTACCCAGTTTAGGTGTAGTTGTTATATACATATGCCTTTCATAGCTTCCTTGCCGTACGCAATTTTGAGTTAGATAAGGCATAGTTGAAACGCGATTATTTGTGGGGAAATGAAGTGGGGTGATTGTTAGGCTGTCATGTTAAAAACAACAGTCTAGTATTATTCCCTCTCAAGGCTGCGAGCAGTCACAACGATGAAGGACTGCATGAGTGTCGGGGTGGGGTGACTGGCAGCCGGTCAATGCTGGTCTCTCCTCTGGATGACGGACGCGGTTTGTGAACGGATCTGGAGATGTATTCTTGAAAACTTGCCTTCTTGATCAGAAGGTGAGAGGAAGAGAAATTTTGCAAGAGCAAGATTAACCGGGGATGATATGATGGAAAAAGGCTCATAGGTTTGTTTTTTAATACCAGACGTTTAAAAATAAATTTTGATGGAGAGAGAGAAAAAACTCTACGTTAGAAGGCTTTTGATAAGCCAAAATATAATGTTAGGTTGTACATATGTATAAAAACATATACATATATACATATGAAAATACACATATATATATATATATATATATATATATATATATATATATATATATATATATATATATATATATATATATATATATATATTTATATATATATATATATATATATATATATATATATATATATATATATATATGATAAATAACACCCAGAAGGAAAATGGAAAAACGATTCCGAGCGCTTTCGTCTTTATTCTAAAAGACCTCTTCATGGAATAACGTAGGTCAGGACAGGCAATGTCTTAAATAGTAAGGAGTGGGAGGTTAAAACGACTACCTGCATCAAAACCCTAACTAGGGGGTACAAATTCTGTGAACACTTTAATTTGTGATTTAATATAATTAGATATGATAGGATCTAGGCTAAACAAACCAGGTCTAATATTAAAATTTGGGGAAGTATTAATAGAGATACACTCCAAAATATTTCTTTAAATGTACATAGCTTGTACATTTAATAATAGGTTTAGCACTATTCCAATTAATAGTATGATCCTGACTATAGGTATGTAAAAATAATGCAGATTGTTGACAAAAATTAAGAACATTAGTTTGGTGCTGTTTAACTCTAGCATTCAATTCTTCACCCGTCTGTCCATAATAGCATATTTCACAATTAATGAAACCAATAGAATATACAATGCCTGGTTTAGGGGCTGAATCTTTTACGAGAATGCGATGGATAGTGTTTTCATATTTAAAAATAACATTTATGTTCAAAGGTTTTAGTAAACGAGGTAAATTAATGAAACGTTGGTTAAAAGGTAAAACATACATTTTTGGCATGAAATTTAGGAATGTTACGATTAGGTTGATAAAATGAACGCTTAGCAGAATTATAACAATGTGTAAGTACGTAGAAAAGGTAGCACAAATTTAAACCTATATTATATATCCTATCAACCTCTTTTTCGGATTATTCCAGTGAAACTATTCTCAGGATACGGATAAACATGGAAGAGAAAACACTTTTTTGGATACTAATATGGTGATCGAAATAGAAATGGATGTATGAGTCAATGGCTGTAGGTTTTCTATAAATTTCATATTTAAAACCTTAGTCTGTTTGGTGGTCTGATGGTGTTATCTTTTTCATTTTCTAAAGTAAATTTAATTGAGGGGACTAAGGTGTTGATTTTTTCAAGAAAAGTATTGATATTAAGATCATTAGGCCACAAACAAAGAATGTCATTAACATAACGCATCCATAAAATAGGAGTTATGTTGGTCTGGGGGAGTATTTTGGATTCAAAAAACTCCATATATAGATTGGCCAGTACCGGGGACAAACAATTGCCCGTGCCATTCCAAAGATTTGACGGCAATATTTCCCATCAAAGGTGAATTTGCAGTTGTTAATACAGAGGGAAATAAGTTTAATAATAGTGGAAGCCGGTATAGGGAGAACGTCATTAACAAGATACTCTTTGAGGAAATTTAGGAGATCGGGTACGGAAACTTTTGTAAAGAGGGAACATACATCGAAATTAACCAAGAAATAATAATCCACAATATTTGAATCCGATTTATTTACGAACAGATCTCGTTTCTGCTTTCGCCATTATGAACTGTACCGGGTGTCTCAAAATTGAGTCCGTAATTTGATGAAATTGAAAGCTTTTTTGAAAAATTCTTTTTGAATTCTGTTCATGTTCAAATTGTTCTCTGCACAAAATTGCAGTACTTCATGTACAGGATGTCTCAAAATTTGTTTTTCAATCATTTTCATAGTCACTTATTAATGGATATTAAAAAGAAAAAAATTATGTTTATTTTTCAGGCTCAATCATGCTCACAAAAAGAAAACAAAAATTCATCCTGAACAAAAGAAAAGAAGAACTTAATTTAAATACTTCAGCATGTGCTCCGTACCTAACTCTGCAAATTTCAAATCGATCTTTAGCATTGTGAAAAACATTGTTAAACATTTCGGGAGTTATGTCCACCATTAGTGAAATAGGTGCTCTTTAAGTTCAGTTAAATTATCATTTTTTTGCTGACATCCGTTTTCTTTGATAAGAACCAATGCAAACAAGTCCAGGATAGTTAAATTTCGAGAACGCGGAGGCCAAGATCTACTTCCTCCACGTCCAATCCATCTATTTGGAAAGCGACTCTTCAGGTAATCTCGGACAATTACACCATAATTACATGGTACACCATCTTGTTGAACACGACACTATAAAAAAACTATCATCAACAAGCCTTGTTTCTACAACTGTTGGAGCATATCTAGGTATATGTTGCCTGTCACAGATGTTTCATAAAAATATAATGGGCCATAAATTTGAAATTTGGTTATTCCAGGCCCCATTTTAACTTTTAGGGAGTCACTTTTCTATTCCATGAAACCACTTTGTCTTTCATTTGCCCAGATACGACAATTGTATTGATTAAGATGGTATCTAATAGGATTTTAGTTTCAATTTGATTTCCAAATTATGCGCACCTTGTTGATCGATTTGGAAAATCTTTTTCATTAAGGAAGTGCAGTAATTTAACATGATAAGACTTTTTCATAAGTGTTAAACGCAAGACTGTGTGCACTGTTGTAATAGGGATATCAAGTCTCTGAGTGACCTTTCTCACCGAAGTTTTTGGTTCATTTTAAAACAATTGTCGGATTTGTTTAGTTTTGTTAGGCTTAATCTTTTTTGTCCTCTTCCTTTTTCATCATGTACGGATCCGGTTATTTTAAATTTGTTCACAAGTGAACGGATCGCGTTTTCTGTAGGTCCAAGTTTTCTAAAGTTTCTTTGAAACCTTTTCGTACTTCATTAAATTTCGCTCCTCTGATACGAGCTATCACTACAAAAAACGCTGTTTTGTATTTATTATTTTAAAGGGTTATGAAAAGAATTGAAAAAAATTGGGGTACACTCTGTATATGGAATACCACAATTTTCTGCAGAGCACAATTTGAAAATGATAATCATACGAGGGGCGGTCAATAAATTTTGAAATTCGGATATAAGGAAACGAGATATAAGGAAAAGTGTTTTATTTTTTTCAATATAACTACCCTCGACTTCAATGCACTTGTGCCAATTGTCCCTGAGGTTTCTAATTCTCGACAACCAGAAATCTGCAGACTGCTGTTCAATCCACTCCTGCACGGCGAGCTGGACATCTGCATCGCCCCAAACCGGCGTCCACGCAGTGCAGCCTTGAGGTGGCAGAATAAAAAGTAGTCGCTAGGGGCCAGATGTGGACTGTAGGGGGGATGGTTGAGCTCCTCAAATCCGCAGTCGTGCAGGGCAGCTTGTGCAACTCTGGCCTTGTGGACTTTTACGACGTTGAAGTCGATCCTGGGGCGTGAGGTTTCTAAGAACCCAAGGGGCAGAGACCTTGGTCATGGTCAAATTGTCGTGCAATATGTTTATAACGCCTCCATGTGATATTCCATGTTCTTGTTTGATTTCTTTGACCTTTACCTGTCGATTTTTGAGGATCATCGTCTCCACACGGGCCACAAAGTCCTCGTTGGTCACGTCTGACGGGCGTCTTGGACGGGGTTCACCTTCAAGTAACTCACGACCATGGCAGAACTCCCTATTCCAGCACGCAATGGTTGAATAGGACTGGGCGGTGTCGGTGTACACTGCAACCATACGCCAATTGATCTCTTTTGCATTCTTGCAAGTCGATCATGGGGCGTGAGGTTTCTAAGGACCCAAGGGGCAAGGACCTTGGTCATGGCCAAATTGTCGTGGAATATGTTTATAACACCTCCATGTGATATTCCAGGTCAAAAAATTGATCACTGCGCGGTTTTCAACCTTCTCCATTGTTGAAAAATTTGTTACTGACGATTTGCGATCAGCTACTGCTTCTTAAATAGACGAGACAGGAGGGTGCAGCTGCAGGTCCTGACTTGTCATAACTTGTCCTAACACCCTCACAAACAGCCATCCCCCTTCCTCTGTTTTGCACTACCGATTCGCAAAACTTATTAACCGCCCCTCGTAATTCAACAAGATTTTTTCATAGAAGTTTTCAATTTAATCAAAATATGCACTCACTTTTGCAACACCCGGTATGATGAAAATTCTGATTTGTGACTCCAGTATATAAAGGTGAAAAATCCTACAAAAAAATTTAAAGCAATGAAAATATGATAAAGATATGAATATGTTTATGGATGGGGAGGCAACTGTGAATCCCGGAGATTGATCGATTCTGGCAGTTTATAAATGGATTCAGCGACAGGATTCGAGATATATTTGTTAATTCTATATTGTCCTTTAGAAGTATTAAGAACGAGGTGGCCCGTTGATTACCTTTAAGAGGGTTTTACTCTGTCTAGAGGCTGTTATTTGGTACTGGTTCGTACTTTTAACTGTTGGGTTACTAAACAGGAAAGATACTTTATAGAATTAATTATTTAACTCATTTCTTTTTTCGTCTAGTTCGCCTGCCTCGTGGCAATAACTTACCCAGAAGTGCTTAAGAAATATGGACGGAATTGGTCCGCTTTTCATAGTTTACTCTCTCTACTACTTCAACGAAATAGGAATCCTTGAAACTCTCGAAAGTTTCCTTTCTTGGTGGCATTTTAGAATATTATTTGTGTTTATGAACTCAAATTTGCATCCTATTACGAAGCAAAAATGCACTCAGTGAGAAAAGCCGACTGAAAAAAGAGATAAAGTAAATAGCGATTGCGTGAGTACTAGGCCAGATGGTGACACAGAAAATAAAATCTTTCTATCGTGCTAAATCTTCTACGTAGTACGTGCAGCGACAGCTCTGTCTCTGAAAGAAGGTACACCAATATCATTTCTTCTAGTCACGTAAAACAGTTGCCATTATTTTTTATTGTCCCATCTCATTTGAAATTAACGAGTCTAAGAATTCCCAGAAGAAGGTGGTGTATGAAGTGCACCTGACTTACATGCTAGGCAGAGGAGATATCTCTCGCAACTGCTATCTGATTGCTAGTTAAAATATACTTATGCTTTGTACAGTCTTTGGAACCAGCCATTATTACTACGTCCCTTGAAGTTAATTATGTTCTACCCTTTTTATCATTTTTTACAGTTCATCTCTGCCAATTTTAAAACGTTTAAAAAGTTATATATTGTTCTCTTTTTTAGATAAACATTCCGTAACATTTTTACAAATCTTTCTGTAATAGTTGCGTAGGTTACAATATATTTACACCATGAATCTGATGGGGTTTTTTCATCTCATATATGCTGCTTTCCATGGCTGAATTTTTTTTTAATAGCATCTGTAGGACGCAATGAGGAAGCTATTAATTAATAAAGCTAAAGAAACTGAAGAAAGGTCTTGAAGACGCATTTGAACATGTTATTTATTATCAATAAATCAATATGTCAGAAGAGAAATCTTTCGTGATATTTATGACAGCATTATATTACCAAAGGATATTCCTTATTTTATCAAAAACTCCTTACCTGCTTTTATCTCCACTTTACACCTTAGATAAGAAAACTGAAACGGAATTTATTTACGGTAAATAATGGTGACAAGGAGCATTTATTTTCATAGAGGCAGATTATTCAAGGTAAAAATATACTCTTGAGTGTAAATTTATTATCTCATACGTATAGGATAGTTAATTTAACTACTCTCTTATGTGCGTGGCAGCGCGGAAATTCAAACAAGGACAAATTGTGAAGATCAGGAAATTTTAAACAGTTTAACAAAGTCCCCACCCTTTAACATTTTCACACCTAAAAAAGATACCTTGACGCTGAGTGATGAATATCTGGAAGAAAACTATCCGTTCAGCTCAGTTGGTCAAGACCGGCAGCCTAAGGGGACTCAGCTGAAATACAGGCAACTAAAAATCTTGCTATGATTCTTTTTCAAAATTTTTGTTTTTTATTCCTCCAAAAATGTAAGGGTGGGTCACAGGCATTGCGCATCAGAATATAATTTATCTATATATATGTATATGCAATGTCCCACAGGAAAAATGAAAAGGTGTTTTCAAGTACTTTCGAACTTTATTAAGTTCCCTATCAAGGATAACTACAAGAAATCGCCAATGAGGAAGACGGAAGGGGGAAGGTAAAGAATCACATTAAGAATTACAAGAAGCAGGTAGTAAGGTCAAACTAATCCGACAGAAAGGGTAACAGATTTAAAGAAATGGAGATAGCCTAACGAAGGAGATTATAAGACACAATGAGCAAAAGGGTAGGAAATACAATGTACAAAACAGATCAGTGACAATTAAAAAATAAAAATAATAGTATAAAATAAAAATAAAATAGGGAAAGATAACAGTGCTTTCTTTGTCCATATGTCAGATAAGGACCATCTAATTAACTGGAACTCGGCCAAATTTATTTATCGTTCCAATGACCCAATAAAAAGGAATATTATTGAATGTGCTTTTATAAGTCAATGTGATAATTTTAACCTTTCCGTTGGTTTCTATAAAATAGATGCTATAATTAAAAGAGTAATACTTAAAGAAATTAGTTCTGTCTTTCGTTCTTAGTTTTTGATATATATTCTTTAGAAATGTGGCTCCTATTTTATTTTTATTTTTTATTATTATTTTTTTATTTTTTAATTGTCACTGCTCTGTTTTGTACATTGTATTTCTCCCCCCATTTGCTCATCGTGTCTTATAATCTCCCTGGTTAGGCTATCTCCATTTCTTTGAATCTGTTACCCTTTCCGTTGGATTAGTTTGACCTTACTACCTGCTTTTGTAATTTTTAATGTGATTCTTTACCTTCCCCCTTTCGTCTTCCTCATTGGTGATTTCTTGTTTTCAAGGCGGTCTTTCATGTTTTTTTTCGTATATATACCTCTAATAGAATATTATTTCTTGTAGTTATCCTTGATAAGGAACTTAATAAAGTTCGAAAGTACTTGGAAACACCTTTTCATTTTTGCTGCGGGACATTGCATTCATTTGCTACCCTCACGTGATACTTTGTGAGTTTTTCACATATATATATATATATATATATATATATATATATATAATATATATACTAGCAGATATACCCGTCGATGCCCGGGTAAAATATGAGTTCGTAAATAAATTAAGACAGATTTGATCTTTTTCTTTTTTTTCTCTTCACAAACAATATTGTAATTCTCTGAACTAAACTTAATCTTTTCAACAATGCTACAGAAATTCTTGGTACACAATACTCTTCATTTTTCCTTGTAGAGTATGTACCAACAAATTAATCTTTCTTCTATCTCTAGAACAATACATATAGTTGACAATAAGAAAAAGAAGGTTGTTCTAATTGTAACTATGCGACTAATAGAGTCTCGCCTTAAGATTTTTTTAATTGGAATTGCAAAACTTACACGGATTAGAAAATGTAGTTTTCTGTATTTAAATGACAATTCTAACCCTGATGGATTAACTGATATTCTCTGAATGAAGACATTCTATCTTTCTCCGCTCCAAGTAAGAATGGTTGCCTCTATGACAAGGAGCATAAAATTATTTACCACCAGAGGAATCAATTTAGAGAGGTTTGTTGGATCGAAATTGCGTAATAACATTATTCAGATTTACTAACTACAGTTCAAGTTGGTGAAGATGTATGTCTCGTAGGTGTAGAGAATTAAGGATCTCTGTAGAATAATCGACTATTTTAGTAAGATCCAAAGTTGTATCAACTGACTTGTAGATTTGTGGATTTCGTGAGATGAAAAGCAGTGTATGTTTATTGATTCTGAAGACGGTATTTTAATTCGAACCCAATATAACTCTTTCACAAAGCCAGTTGTGCTTTTGGTAGTTTTGCTTAAGATTAAGTAATATCTTTGCCTTGAGATATCATTAGTATTAATAACTATGCAGGCAGGAGACATTTATTCCACTATCAACATCAAGAGGCAATTTGTCATTTCCCAGTGACAGAATGTTTTTTGCTCATTTGTGGTGAGAGTTAATAACCAAAGAGCCCTGCTGTCATATTGAGTTTAGAGATAGTGTTCTAATATTTTTACACAAAAAAAGAGATTGTAGCCAATCCCGGAATCATATGTTCTTGTTAATTTATAGATCACTGGAAGTGTCTGCTTGAAATTAGCTTACTTTAAAAGTAAGAGCCTCAAAATCCCTGATGTCTCGCATTGCTCTACCTAGTAATTCTAAGGCTCACCTATGAGTCACTGAATGAGCTATTCGTGTTTCTTGGGTAAAAACAACAATCCTAAGCAACATATAATTTAAAATTGTTATATTTATTACAAATTATTCTTTAAGGGAACCGTTTAGTCAGTTTTCACAAAAAATTAGAAATTTAAGTGTTTTCAGCTGATCATATTTTCTCAACCAGCAATGTTTTCTCTATATATAGTTAAACTCTCATAAGTGGTTGCCAATTATTTATTAACTTATTTGTATAACAAAATTAGTTGAAGTTTGTGTGCGATTTTTATAAAAACGACTCATTGTGTGTTTTCATTGGAGGAGGGGCCCAATATATATGTTAAATACTGTCATCCATAAACAGTAACATACACACTTATATATATATAAAGGTATATAGCCTATGTACATAAAGTATCTTAGGCATTAAACGCTTCCTACCATGTGTTAAAAACATAAAGAACTAGCCGAATTTTGGAGACCATTTTCTCGAAAAAAACAAAAACATTAACAAAAATCACAATAACTTCGTTATTTATTGGTCGATTTTTACTAAGTAAAGGTTAAAATATTACTTAAAAAAATCTGATGTTATTTCCACATTTACTTGTAAAAAATAAATTAGTTCGGTGGGGGTAGCCATATTTGACGAATTTGAGAAAATATTTGACTACTCGTAGTTAATTCTTTCTTAAAGAAAACCTTAATCACATTTTTGAAAACACTTATCATAATGAGGTAAAAGAATGCTTAAATATACCTACAGAGTTTATTTCACAAATATCAGTTCATGAATAGGGGACTAATTATGTTCATGAAATGCCTGAAAATTTGAGGTTTTCCTCCCCCATCGATTTAGAATTGGGGTGGGGGAGTGTCGTATATTTTAAAAATCAAACTAGATATTGCTCCCTATAAATGGACAAAGAGACAGACATACACACACACACATACTTCATTTTTATTATATAGATATACAGGGTGCCTCCTTGTAAAGAGTAGGCCCTCGTATTCCCATGCCTTCCCTTTCTCATCATAGTTTACGGTGTTTTTCGCAGGTCGTCCTGGTTCGGGGCTACATTTTTAGCGTAAGATTCTGTAACTTACTAGCCTAATTTGCGTAGGAGAAGCGACTCATTCCCCCATTGTGCCTCACTCGGCTTTTCCCCCTTCTGACTGAAGGATATAAATGGGGCCCTGAGTCTATTAAATTGATTCTGTTGCGAGGATTCTGCCTTGATTCCTCCACTAAATTGTTTTCCGTCACTTACCTTTCACGTTGTTCATTTTGGAGATCCGTACTGGATTCCTTCGGGCAGCGAGGATTTTTTTCCATTGATTTCTGCCAGCGTTGTCTCTGCCCCTCTGTCGGCTGCATCGAATTGTGCTTTTCCAGTTACGTTTGTAATTGTTCTCCTTTGGGAAGACGTTCACACTGGCCAAGTGAAAGTTCTCCCCAGTCCACTTGCCATCTCCTCTTTGGGGAATACTGTCATGTTGAATTCCTTCTCTCGAATCGTTGGGCCTTCGAGTCATCATTTCCCGTAGTATCAACGCCTTTCGCCCCGATATCGCCGTCTGTGGGTTTCTCATCACCGAAGACCGTCATCGCATTCACCCCTCTGGACTTAGGTCGAATTCACTCATCGTCGCCGAGCCTTTTTCGCCTGGGCTTCCAACGTGGGTTATTGCTTCACTGATCTGATATCAGGTATTTTGGAGTATTTCTTTCTTTTGACGTCCCTTTTAAATTAATTTAGTTTTATTCATGTTAATTTGGGCCTTCGTATAAGGGTTGTAAGACAGAGTGGTTATTCCGGGAACACCTGTCACTAGACTAGAGTAGCCTATTCATCTTCAACGGCGCGTGTCGTTCGGCTTTAAGCAAATTATTCATAGAACCCAATTTTGTATGCGCGAATATCTATTTTGGTTAGAACGACTTGTGGTCATTAGATAGTGATAAGCATTTGTGACTTTTCTTATTATTTTATGTATCCCCGTATAATTTCTTAACAGTTAATTTATTTCATTTTGATTTTGATGTAAATAATACTGTTAATACTTGTATGTGTGTATTCATTTAACTTCTTGCAGATACCTTGAAATTTCGCACCGTCCTGGTAAATTCTGGTGAATTTCCGGTAGGCCTTTAGATCTCTGGTCTTCTATAAATTTCCTGTGTGTGTTTTATTTGGGTCGTGAACCGGATTCCGCGATAGCCTTCACCCCCACCCCACCCCACCCAAAAAATTTGACGGTTTTAGAGAAGCAATATCTTAATGAACATTGCAGCTTGAGATATGAAATAAAATAAAATGAAAGATGAATCCTTTCCCTAAAAATAGTTCTTTCATGTAAAATTCGTCTTAGAGTCATTTAATGAGTCAATTAGCCTTTAAAATATTATGTAAAAAAACATGGCTAGGATCAGGAGAGATTGTCTGAATCGCCTTCGGTAAGGTAGAGTCGCTGCATCTATCTACGCAATATATTGCACACAGGAGTCTTCTGTTAGGTCAATTACACATATTTGCCTAATAGTGGGTGAAAGAGAAGATTAGGCATGATCTTCATAGAAATATACACTTAGAACAAAGAAAATCATGGTTACAGAGAACTAATAGTTTAAAATACCTTTGTGATATACCATTTGTAACTTCCAATGTTTCCGTGTCATTTCGGCCAGAACCTTCAAATGGGCCTTCATAGCAATATAATTGTATGTTAACGAGAGATAGTGTACCATCTCGGTAAACAAGAGTGTCCTCTTTCAGTTTCTAAGTTTACTATTGACACATTTGCATTCCCTTAACCTAAACTCTTCCTAAACATAACCCTTCTTCAGAAATTTTCAAAGAAATTTCTTCTTTTATTCCCCTGTAAATAACTGGTCTCCGTCTTACAAATTTTCGTAAAATAGTAAAATTATGCAGCGTCTTATTCAAATAAAGGATATGGAATGAAATTAAATGAATGGAAATATTAATTTACATTACAATGGGAATTTCAGATGTTGTGTACAGTCTATATGCAGCCACCATCTGCGTCTCTATTCACAATGAATGGCCACAATCACAGTGTTTTGTCAGGCGTCGAAACCTGTTAGAAAGGTAAATTTGATATCATCTCACGCAAGGAAAGATACGTCGTTTATGCAACGGTATCTGGTGTTTGAACTATTATTTTAGAATAAATTAAAGTAATCTAATAAAAGCTAATATATATCTAACTATCAATAAATCTCTCTCTCTCTCTCTCTCTCTCTCTCTCTCTTTATATATATATATATATATATATATATATATATATATATATATATATATACATATAGCCTGAAAATCACAATAAAACGTGACACAGTAGATGATCAGTAACCAAAGAAAATAGAGAAAGATGATAGACAGGCGATTTTGTCTTTTGCCTACACTAAACTAGGGGAAAGAATGGTCCAAACAAATGGATGCTATGAGAAGTGAAGAAAGAGAATAGATTAGATATAGCGAAGAGTTAGAATTTTTAATGTGTGTGTGTGTGTGTGTTGGCTGTAAATGTTTAAGAAGTTAAAGTGTGTTTAGTTTACCGGATACTGGCTGATCTTTTTTGTTTAATTTTTTTTCATTATCTTTGTTTCGATATGACTCCATTTTAACTATTATTTCTTTTGTGTGTGTGATGATTGGTCAACGTGTAATTTTCTATGACGAAAAATAGGGTTTTGTTAGTTCTACCTCATTTACCTAATTATTTTAGTATATATTAATTCTCTAACGCTTTCTGGCCTTCATGACTTTTTCCTCTTCTTTTGCTTAGTTCGTGTTTTTACTTATTTATCTTATATAATTATTGGGTTTTCCGCATGCTGAAAGTTTGTTATGCTTCTTGAAAATAGATTGGGCAGCTATTTGGCATTCTTCCTGCTTACCTTATCACTGATTTATTCTAATTTCTCATTCACCTGTTGCCAGCATTTTCTTTCTCGTCTCTGTACTGTTTTGTTCACCGGTTTGATGTCGCTATATCGTGCAAACATCTTATTATTTTCTCTCTATTGCGTTGTCCTGTTAAGTAGATTGCCTTGTCCTCCCTAGTTTTTTACTCTATGAAGTATATTTTTGTTTGTTTTGCATGCAGTGGGATTGGTAGGTATAAGAGCACCGATTCTAAAAGTGATTTATGTAATGATATTTTCATTTTCTGCTTCACGCTTCATAGATTGTAGGGCAGCCGTACACTGTCTTTAGCTCCTGTTACTCTTGTTTTGCTTAAATATGGTGTCCTCTGGTTCAGATGTGTTGGCCAAGCATTATTCCTTCTCGCGTATAATTCAATTATTATCATGTATTATTTGCGCCTCATTATCGTGATCATCTTCAGTTATTGAAGGGCGTTTTGGAGACATATTGTACGAAACATTCTGCGATCATGTCTCTGTTCTCTTCTCTTCTTCACTAAATCGGCCGCAAACCATATTTTCCAAATTTTCACTCCCTGTCCATATGACACTAATGCGCATGCCTGTGTAATTTCATGTTTATGTTGAAAAAAAAACATCGGGAGAAGATTTTTGGCCTTTTAATCTATCTTACTTCCTGCATCCAAATCGACTCACCCATGAGTTATAATAGGAGTGTCATTAAAACATCAAACAATGAATGGATCACTCGAACATTAATTGAGTCGATGAATCAGCGCCATAAATTATATATAAATGCCAAAAAGGTGGGATTTATTCATGGGGACGTGCATCGAAAGCACAAATCTCATCTTAAAAAGCTAAATAAAATGCCGTAAAATACTTCTGTCACTCAAAAATTAATTTGGTAGAAGATAATTTTCGAAAAAGTGGAATTTCATTAATCAGGCGAACCACGTCGACCAAAAACATAAATACCGGAGCTATATAAAATGTATAAAATTATTAGTCACCAAAATGCGATGGTCAAGAAACAAAATGCATATCATGGCTCGGTTACATTGGCAACATCAAACTATATCCCTTATGCAGGAAAATACTTAAGAGATTTCTCGCCGCCACACATCTTAGGCACATTAGTTTTCGTTAAGTAATACGTGGTATAGTTTGACTCACTCTGAAGAACCTTATATTATTTAATCCAAGTATTCTTTTTTATACCGGTTAAACTAGTAAAACTCTAAAGTCGAAATATTTAAAAATGGTTGGGACCGTTACCTTCCATCCAATTATGAGTCTTGCCCTATTGCCATTTTGGCTACACTTCAAAAATTACCAATAAAAATATACTATCTTCGGCTGAGATCGTTCTTTATAGCAAACGAAGTTCGCTTTTTCAACCACCAATTCGTCTTCAAATCATTTTCTCCTACAGAAAAAGCAATATTGCCGCTTATGGAGCTAAGCTTTAAGATCCAAATGGCCAGAAGATTTTAGCATTTAACTTCGTCGACTCATATAAACCTTTTGACTCAATCAACCATGTAATCTTCCGTGCGAAACGCGTCACATATTGGATCATTGATCATATTGGATCATAAGAATTAACTGATTACATATCACAATCTGT
Organism: Ceratothoa steindachneri; assembly: GCA_963969495.1. Taxonomy (NCBI): domain Eukaryota; kingdom Metazoa; phylum Arthropoda; class Malacostraca; order Isopoda; family Cymothoidae; genus Ceratothoa; species Ceratothoa steindachneri. The sequence continues at coordinate 177,965,371 of OZ018318.1, forward strand.
TACAATCTGCTGCTAAACAAACTACAAACTGCTCCAGCTCAAAAGCATAAAATTATTCTTATAGCGATTGTATGACAGAATGTATCAATCCAATTCTACAAACAAACATACATGAATTTACTTTTGTTTATTCTAAATAACTCCAGCCAACGAGGGCATTGACCTGTTTTAAAAAGCGATTTCTATTCGAAAAATAGTTTATAAAAATTTGTTTTATATAGTATTCACAAAACTTCTTTCAGGAAATACATATATTCCTAAGATTTCTGTTCCTAAAAAAGTTCATTTATAAACCAATTTGATGAAAAATCTTTAGGAACTAATTTAATAAATAATTTAATGAACGAACCTTTATTAACTCTTTAACTAAACCAATTTCGTTTTCATTTTGATGAATTATCAAAATGCTTATAATAAAAAGCCGCTAGAAATGACACGAATATTGAAACGACTTTTAACAAAGCAATACGAAATTTAACTCTTTTTCACATCACATATTGAAGAGGGAATATGGCAATAAATTTTTGAAGTGAATCTGATGTGATTTAAAAATATACGATTATTATTCAATTAAATAGCCCAACTATTTCTCCTTTGGTCAAGGATAGTGTCTTTATCCTAAAACAAGAACAAAAGAATTATAAATGATATTTTACCAGGAAAACATCAAAATCATCCATCAAATAAACGCTGATCGTGAAATGAAAATAATTTGGGTCCAGGAATGAGGAACGCTTGAGGTAATATGAGGTAAACGAAGCTGGAACCAATTAAGCCCGTTAAGTCTCGTTGTAAGCAATTAAAGCTTTTTAACTGAAAAGTAAATGAGGGTGATTACCATTGCGATGCCCAATTTAGGAAGATTTCTTTGATGACTGAGTCATTAGCGGATCTATATATGTTTAATAGGGGTATAATGAGGGGGAAAGGGCTGACTAAATAGGTATGGAGCAAAATTGTTAAAGACTAACATAGCACCCGACAAATAAAAAGAAAAATTACAAGAACTTGTAGCAGGTCTGACACCTCTGCCTTGTATGATTCATTAAGAATAATAAAGTAGTAAAATATCTCAAAATTAAAATAAGAAGGATAAAATCCGTCTATTTCGATCATTTTTAAATATTTAGGCAGAAATAAAAATGTCTAAGAGTATTAGGACAATGCGTTGGATTACCAAAATGAAAAGTAAAGAAAAATTAAGTTTCATAAATAATATGTCTGTTGTTAATTACAGTACATGCTTTATATTTTAATCAAACTATTGTACAAGGTTTAAAACTGTGGCTAGCGCTAATTTCTATAAGAGTACTCTTTACAGTAGACAAGCTTTATAATTAGCAATGCGAGAACAAATTTTTAGTCGAGTTAAAGTACAGATTTTAAAAATTCTCGCCTAACTAAATTGCTTTTGTTTACACAAAAAATAAAGAAAAAAGAAGGCAAAAAATAATAGTACTTAAATATTCTTAGTTCTTGTGGAAAAATCAGCTTTAGATAAACAAGGTGACGTTGGTGTGTGAGCATATGAAGCTGCTTAAAGAGGGAGTTAAATTGAAGAGTCCTGGACTTATTTTGAAATTGGGTTAGCCATTAATTAGAGTGGAGTTTACATTTCTGCAACTCTTATAGTTATTTTACAGATATAACACGTGTTCCTGGTTACAGTTAATTTGATACTTTTTGATAAGATTTAACTAAGGAGACAATGTAAGCATATATGGTGCTTAGGTCGTATTTCTATTCATATATGAGTAACTCAATACCTATTCCGTGTTCGCAGTAAAGCACACCATCACGAATATGTGAATCCTCCGTATGCAAGCTTGTTACTCTCGAAAATTAGACAAAAGTGGGCGAACATTAGCGTACTATTGATCTATTTACGTGACCCCGCATTTTTTTCTGCCACTTATTTAAACATTTCTACATAGACCTTAATTTGGTCATTTCCGTTTTCTTTATGAGCTTACACTAGAAATTATCGCCTTTTTCTACTATGATGTGCAGATTTGTCTCCTTTTGCAGTATAAACTAATTATGTGTGCTCTGGATAAACATTCAATTTGTTGCAACAGACGATTCCAAAGAACTTGGTCTTTTTCGAATCAGGGAGGATTTTCAACATCGCTAAAGTGGCCAAACTGCTCAGGTAAGTTTTGTAAAAGTTAGAAAAGATTCATTTTAATTTACTAACTTTTTCAAACGAAATGGGAGTGATTTTCACGATAAATGGAAGTAGCTCAATTAGATGCCCCTCTATATATATAGGAATTCACTTTATTAGCGTTTTATTGTGAAATAAATATATATATATATATATATATATATATATATATATATATATATATATATATACACTCAACTGATAATTTTCCTTATCTTTTTTCAGGACGGCCAATTTCATCTGCAAACACGATATGAAAACTAATATTTTAAGCCGTAATAATATGTCAAAATCTTAAAGAAAGCAAAGAGTGAGCGATAATAAAATCTTTTCCCTTTGCTTTTTTTTATTTTCTGTTATAAACGGCATAATTATATAATAAAAAGCGTTTTAGAAAATCTTGTAAGGGTAGAATGAAAGGTACTGCTCGGAAACGACTTCCGCTCTCTAATTTAAAATTCTCCAGCCAAGCGCTTTCAAAGGACTATTTACCGGAATTTGCCTAAATGACGTCCAATATAAGAAATGAGTTTTATTGCTTAATTATATCGATCATTTGGTTTGGGAGATAATATGCATCGATAATAATACTTTATATATTTATTTCAATATCACTCCTTAGGAAAATATATATGTAAATACTCGGCTTACCTCCAGCCATATATAAAACACACAGCTGAGGCCATATGACCCGGAATGCGAATTACCACGTCGTTTACAATGTTTTAAATTAAATTTGTTACTAATATAATGAAGAGGTTTTGGGGCATTTAGAGGAATGGTATTTTTTAAGGAATTTATTTGTGGAAAAAGGGATTTATATTAATGATAGTCAAAATTATACTATTACTCTTAAAAACAGCCAATTATTCAACAATTAATATTGCATTTTCTTCCACTGTTTTTATAGGATCTTATTCAAGTTTCAGTAGTCGTCCTTAACAGGGTTCATTTTTAGGACTAACGTTTTCCGACCAAAAATATGCTGCATTACTTTTAGGATGAATTAATATATAATCTTAGAAACCGGAAGAAATCGATTATTAATGTTCTTTAGTTCTGATTTCAATTTACTCTGTATTCATTTTTTAGCAAATTTCGATCCAAATTTAAGGAATTTCATTTGAACCTTCAAAGATACGATTAATAAAGATTCGTAACAAAATTCCTGATATTTGATAACCCCAAGGCATGATTGAGTCACATATACAAATTTAAGTATATCAATCATAGATAAAGAAATTAAACTCAAACCATTCTGTCCAACTAAATGGACGCATCTCCCCCTACAACTTTAATAGCGGGAACCCAAATTCACTTATTTACATTTCAGGTAACATCTTTACTTTTAAAAAATAACCTTAGAAAAATCCAGCAAGTCTGAGACATTCACTATTAAAGCAGTTATCAAAGCTTATCACTATAACATATTTGCCGCCATCATGTCTGTGGGGTAATAAGACATTCAAATCCCTTTGATGACTTCGGCTCTTATTCAAGAGGTAGCTTGGGTCGCCCGCTCACGGAAAATGTCTTGGATCACGAGGTTTGATCTCTCTATGATGAACATTCAAGAGAATGTACAAGTTCGCCTGAATATTTAATGGCAGATCGATAAAGGATCTTTTTTCACCAAGATTAAAGGGATTGTTACACATTTAATCTACTTGTGCATGTTCCGATACTACTGTAATTCGATACTACCATAAACCCTGCACAACTCCCTAACAAAGGTTAAAGCCAATTTATTGTGAGATTTACCCTTAAATATCGTAGCTGTGGGTAGATAAGTATGCGGTAATATCATTTTGGAAACAAAATTGTAAACTAAAACCAATTGAAATGTATTTAATTTAGGAACGCTTAATATCCTCTTTGACCCTTTTTCGAGTCTATCCAAGGAGAAAATAAAGGGTGAGATATTTAAAATAGTTGTAAAAGACGATCCCAGATGAGAGAGAGATCATCTGGTTTATTTTGAGGAATCCGGTCGGGGTGGCGTGCCGCTCGTCTAGAAGGTTTTAGTTGTAGCAAGAGCATTACCCCTCTTACATCAGTCACCTCTTATGGAGGTAAATCAGAAATGGATTAAATAGAAAGTAGAACGTTTATAAATAAACCAGAGATAAATTGTTGTTTTCTGTCTGGAAGAGATAGAAGAATTGGCTGGTAGCCCTACACATCCCATCTGTAATTGCACAAGTGTGGAGAGAACCCATGGTTGACCAATCAAGGTCCCTCATCGCCATCATATTCTAGGTCATCGCGGAGTTTATTGGGCCGGAGGGCAAAGAAACGGTGGATACCGAGAAGGGAGCAAAGGAGAAGGATGAGTAGGAGATGAAATAGGGTTGAAAAGAAAAGTATAATAAGAGATAAGAAGCTAATCTCAGTTGCTCTTCTTATAGCGAAGGATAGAGGGATATAATGGAATTGTTCCATTCTTTCACACCTACTGGTTAAACTAGAAACACAAAAACGGCTTGTTCTTATTCTTTTTCATTCTAATCTAATTTTATAATGGTTGCGGTAAATTTATGTAATCACAACATCTTTCAGATTTTTCCTTTGAACCAACCAATCTCTATACTCATTTAATATGCATTTAATAAACTTTTCGTTATTTGGTGATCAGCGCTGATTACTACAACTGGTTTCAGAACTTTCAGAATGAGAAAAGTGAGGACATCCTTGAAGTAACCTTCCTCAACATTGAGACTTGGTTCTATCTTTCTGAATATACTAACAGCCAAAAACACACCTATTAACACTGGAAACAATCAAAAACTCAAAGAATTTACCTCTACACGATCATAAGGTCGGTGTATGGTGTGGTAAAATCGTATCAGTATCATTGGTCCATTTTTCTTCGACGACGCTATAAACCCAGAAGGTTAACACACTTACATTCTATAACCATTCATATAGCAACTCAATAAGCGTGAGATTGATCAAGGCTGGTTTCCACAAGAAGAGACAACTGCACACATGGCCCGTGTATCACTACACTTTGTTAAAGAGTTCTTGGCCGATGGACTAATCACCCGTGGAATCTGGCTTGCTAAGTCTCCGGAACTCACAACAACAATTGGTTTAAGGAAAATGGAATCCATTACCTCTATCGAGTGGCAACCACAAAACCCAGAGTTACATCCCATACAAATCGTTTGGAGAGCTTAGAAATTTATTATGAATTACAAGTACAAATCAAACAAAAGTGAATAAAAAATTTAAAGCTGAGTAGAGAAAGATAGTATCAAAAATTTGTGAAAATTTGGTGAAATCTATGTCAAGAATAATTAATGCTGTAACTAAAGCAAAAGGATTCCAAACTAAATATTAAAATAATTAAAAATAAATAAATATATAATATATACATTTACTACAATTTTTTTTCTTATATTAAGTATGATTTCATACGGTGCTTTATGTTTTTGGCCAAGGATTTGAGTATGTAGTTGGGAAGAACAATGGTCGCCTTCTAGATAAGTTTTCATAACCGATCAAATAATGATGTTAAAACACCCCTGTTGGGCCATTTGAGTGAGATAATGATTCTCGGTAAGTGAATTAACCAGAGTTCACATCTAAGGAGTAAAATATCTTCAAAATGCCATCATTCTGGAAAACTTGAGATGATTACCTCTAAATCGCTTAATAGTTTCAAAGATTAGGAATAAAATTTGTCCTTCTTTTAATTCCAAATCTCCTTTTTTACCTAATAAAAATATGAGTAATTAATGGAATTAAAGAGAACAGAGTGTTAACTAAGAATAACGGCCTCACATTCCTTAAAACATCATTGAAGAATAAGGGAGGACAAAGAATTCCTGGTAAAAACAAGGTCTGCTGAACAAAGTCGCGTGCTTTAACTTATTTTTATTTATGATCTTACGACCTTCAAAACTTGAAATAATTCCAAGAATAACCTTGGGAGGTCCTTGGCAATTATATTATTCGGAAGAAAATGTAAAACAACATAAGTCTTCCGCTAGAATCAGCCGAATAATTATGATGTTATTGCCAAATAATTCCCCGGCTAAACTTGGGAAGACCTTTTCAATTATATTATTCGGAAAAAATGTGAAAACACCAAAAGGAGTTAAAATTTCATTAGAATCGGCCAACTAGTTATGATTTTATAGCTATAACAAAATAATTACCAGGCTAACCTTAGACGGACCTTGACCATTATGTCATTCGAAAGAGAATGTAAGGCAACATAGGTATTTCAAATTACGTTATAATTAGCCAAATAGTTTCAAGGTTATTACCAAAGCAACAAAAAGCAAAATGGGGACCGACGCACTGACCAACTGACCAACATAGGGAGATATAGAATCGCACGCGACTAAAAAATAGGCTACAATATTCTATGTCAATTAAATGAAATCACCTCAGTTAACTTATTTTCAATAGATGTATATATAATATTTATTTCTTTAATATTTTAAAGCAATAATGCCTAAATCAAAAACTTTCTATATATCATTTTATCTATCCATTTCCGCCTCTTTCTTCTATTGTCTTCATTTCTCCTTTTTTATTCTTTCTTGAAATGGCTTGGCGCTGTTTCCTGGTCTTACCTGGTCCACAGTTCTCGAATTTTGTAATTCATGGTTTGTAAGATGAGCAACAACCTAGACGTTGAAAGTTCTCCAATAGCGCTTTCTCTTTAGTTTGTTTAAGAAAGTTATCCAGAAGACAACAAAAATGCCAAATTTTTTAAAATTTGCCTATTTTGTTTTTATTATTATTGTCGAAAAAATGAGAACGTCCATGGAAATCAAATTGTTTGAAACCACTTTGGCTGATGATCTCTCTCAGAAAATTAGAAAGAATAGAATTGATTAAAAAATAAAAAATGTTTTACTAACCCAAGCTATTTCTCAGTTTGAATTTGAAATTCAAATTACACATTTTCTTTTAAAGCTTCAAAGTTTCTTTCCCCAAATTTCGATTTGTAAGTTGTGCAAGGTTCTATTTCACGTTTAAATTATGAGCTCCTGTATTATGTTGATATTCGAATATTAATAATTACCATAATACTTTCAAGTTTACTTTGGAGTAAAAAAAATAAAATAATTAATATTTAAGACAAATAATTCTCGAAATTGAATTTTATCGCAAGATTATTATTGGTTTGGTAGAAATAACGAATAAAATATTTTGTTTCTCCCAAATATTTTGCCGTTTTTATCTAAAAACTATTACCAAGATTCCTGTCGATATAATTCATAGATAATTCTGTTTTATCTCTGGGTAACATCTCTACCTTAGTATCAACAAGTAGACAGCTTTTGGACATTATGTAAATAATAATTCGATGGGAGAAATATGTACCAAAACGTATTTATTTTGTTAACTACCATTATCCTCAGTCCTGAGCTCTTGATGGTTGAGATGCTGCCGCCAGAACAACAATACACTTCAATCTGATACCTTCCTCTTTCAAATTCTTCAAAAAATGAAGTCTAGATTCCTCTAAAGGTTCATAATTCAGTTGTTAAGAAGCAACTGGAAGAGTTCTCTGGTTGTTCAGGACGATTTTAATTATCTACCAGCAAGTGTTATCGGTATGACTTGTACTCTAATGAACTTTATTATCTAGGTTTAACAGAAATATCGACTCAATTCTACCACATTGAACGGTTTGAAAGGTTTATTATATATACTAAATCTGTAATAAACAAATAGGGTTACTATGAAATAGGCAATGTTTTATTTAATCTCAGATTTTGTGCTAATTTTCTTAATTTAGCCTTGTTTATATGTATTGATTGATGACAACTGATGACGGAATCATTGAAAATGACTTAAACAAATTTTAAACCACTTTAAAATTCTTACACCTAACTAAAATAAGGAAAGTCCAGGTTGAGTTCGAAGTGAATGTTCAAAGGCAAACTAGCATCATCTCTGATCATGGTCTTGTGACCTCTTCTAGTTTCCTGTCTAACGTGATTTGGCACACTTTCTTCATAGAAAGGTGAATATAGTCTTGTTCATTGCTTTCTTCAAAAAAAATAAGGCATAGTTTTGTTAAAGAAATTAAATCATAGATTTGTAAAACAACTTTTTAAAAGTGTTCGACAAAAGGGTAAGGCAATTTATATGCAAGTTGAAAGGCTAGAGTAGACTAATTAGGCGCTAAGGAACTAAAATGTGTTTAACTCTGGGATAACTGCTTTTGCGAAGGTGAAATTTGTTTTAGAGGGGTGAGATATTTCAGTCAGAAGTAGAGAAGAAAAGGGGAAAAATACTTAGCCCAAACAGAATCACTCATAAACACACATATCTGTATGAATCTTTATTTGTGGATGAATACCTTGCGACTCACTAAACTTATTTTATTACTACTCTATTCTAGATCTTTAAATTTGTTCCATTGTCTCTTTCTCCTTGTCTTCTAACTTCTCTTAGAGATTAAACCTAATGCGTTTAGTGAACTGAACCAATTTCTCGTCAAGCTACTTCGCGCGAGCAAATGGTGTGATTTCCATTTTTGAAATTGACGAGAAGAGTTGGGTTAAGACAAAGAAACCCAATGTAGTGAAATGTAGCAGTGACATAAAATTTATGTTAAATATAAAATGGGTAATATAAATTTACTTTTAAAAAGTATAGAATTTTTAGACCTGAAGTGCAAAAAACCTGTTAAAACTGTAAAGAGTAAAGAATTTCATTAGGCATTTTTGCTTCTTCCCTATGAAACATGAAAATAATACATTGAAAATAAGATTACATAAGTTTGACCAAATCCTGTTATATTTTTTAATCCATAACAATAATGAAGATACTAATAGAATGTAGATTAATATAATGAAAATGAAAATTTAAAATTTTGAAATTAAAGAAGTATCAGAGTTAAAATTGTATTTTGAAATGCAAACCGGTTTAAATTTGAGATTACAGTGGATAAGGATCTAAAGTAGATTACATATTTTTAATTGTATTTATTTTTTACCTTCCAGGCTTCATGTCCCAAACTTTTCTCCAAAAGTGGGTTGGGCTATGTCAACAGGACTCAGAACTACCAATCATTTCCACACCCTTAATCACCTTTCAAACACAAAGCAAATCTTGAGATCTTTCACACCCAATTAGCCAATTACTTTGATTGTCTCTATGTGCTGTAGTATCTTGACTAGTCTAAATTAATGACCGGTCATAAAGCCTCCTTTAGACTTCCTCAAAACTCCTCTTCTATTCATATGTTTTATGCATCATATCATCGACTTTTCTCTCTTTCAACCCACTTTCTCCCTAATCACATTCACACATTTATCCCTACCTTTTTTGCCAGCACCCAACCGTTTGCATGCCTTAAACATCAGTCATATATTACAAATGTGGCTGTGTTTACTAGTCATTTTTATACATGAGTAACATAAAACTATCTCAAATAGACATCATTTACGGTTTGTTTTCATTCCACCATACATAAATCCTCCACGTTTGCTTCATTATCGATCTACAATCCTCACGTCCATGAGCATTTTTCTATCTAATCTGTTCTTTTATTCTATCTTTTTCTATCCTGCATACCATAACCTGATTCATTTTACTAATTTCAGTAATGACATACTCTCATTCTACTTTCTGGTATATTCCGAGTTAAAACATTTAAAATTCTCTAAAAGTTGGATCACCCTAAGATATTTCTGCCATTTGCAATTATATTTTTCATGTCGTAGCTAATGATATTTTATCGTCAATGTCCGAGAACTCTTGTAATAGTACCACCATCTGATAATACGAGGTGTTTTAAAAGTGGATAAACGTACTAGTATTTACTCTTATTTGTCCAAACATAGGTGTGTAGAATTTTTCGTATGGCAGAGCTTTGAACAATAACATATCTGAAGGAGAAATCACAATACACACATGACAAGAAGATTTTCAATAACTCACAGGAATAAAGTAAGACTAATTTGCAAAGTATTTTTCCTTTAAAATATGACCAAACAATGATAAAACATAATGAGAGAAAGAAGGATGAGAGAAATAAAATACGGGTTAAAATAATATAAACAATTTTACCCGTTAATGGAAAGTGAAGAATTAGTGGGGTTTGAACCTTTGCCATCGAGCGTTCTTCGGTTTTTATGCCTCTTACTCTAAAATATTCTTGGCAGAGGCTTAGAGAGTGAAGAGCATTCGATGGCATAGGTTTGAAGCAAGCACATTTTTCACTTTTATTAAGGGGTAAAATAGTTTATATTATTTTATCACGTTTTAACCTCTCACTTGCTTCTTTGTTAATCTTTTTATATCAATATTTACTAATATTAAAAGTTGAAGGCAAATTGCAATCAGTTTTTCGTTATTACTATGAATTATGGATCATTAACAACCCTCTTATCCTCCTCTGCTCTAAAACACCGCTGCATTTCATTAATCTATGGAGCCGAGGTTTACGAGCATAGCGAGCTAATCAGGAGAGCCGGGCTAGACCGGAACGTGGCAGTCTCTGCGAAATGGCACCTATTTCTAAATTCTTTTTTGATCCATTTTTCTACAAGGATGCACCAGAGACTGGAGATCACAAAAGAAAGTGTTGTTCACAACAAAATAATAATCATGCACACCATCAAACATCGAGAGATCCTACACGAAATTGTTCGTGTTATGGCGGAAACTCGTGCAATTTGAGAAACAAGATGGATGATCTTTTGTTCTTAGAACCAAAAGAGGATTTGATGTTACCTAGATGATCTCCAAATCTATCCCTAATAACTGGACTCCAATAATATATCAACAACTCGCTTTTTTACTATTTTATTCTTTTCCATGTCGTAACAAATTTGTATGGGGGAGGGGATAAATGGATTGGGGAAAACAAAGCCAAAACATGAATTTCAAAGGTTGGTTTCGGTAAATATCCAAAACACCCTCGATGCCAGTATAAGAAAGGGAAGCAAGGGCGAAGATATCAGAGTGAAGAGAAGTGAAATGGGACTAATTCAAGATACTCGTAATTATCAGGTAGTCTCATAATGCTTTTTCTTATAATGTATATATAGAATATTTTTCAACATGATTTTTAATATCCAAACTCAGTTACTTTTAACCTTTACAATAGTAAATTATTCTATAGGCAAGTAATTATTTACTAGAATATTTCTTTCCGATTGTACTGTTAAATCTTTTTACCTGCGGCGAAGCCACAGGTCGAGGTGTAGCTTTTGTTTCAAAAGGAGTAAAATTCAATAGTACTCAGTTAGAGCCATGAAATGTCCTATATTACCATGGGGCATATACTATTTACCCTGGAGATTTGAAATCTACCATCAAATTTGGCGCTGGGGGAGGACATCTATTGGCAGAAGCCTTATTTAGCCATTCTTTGGCACTTGTAAGTGGTTTGAACCATGGGAAATCATCAATGCAATATCCATTTATCATCTTATCACAAAACGCCCCAGGTCATTGGAGCGACTTTCCCTCTTGTTAAGAAGCTTGAAGCCGATATTTCCATTATTTTCTTGGTTATATAACTAAAAAATGGCCTCTTATTTATATAAGTTAATCTTTTTGTCTATTTAGGACTTGTCTGTTTTAACGGCAAAAAGGGAGATCACAAACCCTGAAATATTTTGTCTATTTTGGATGTTACAATACATTGGTTGGGCACATCTCTTGAGAAATTAAGAATGTGAACTATTAATATTTTTATCATTAATGCATTACTTTCCATTGATCTAGTTTCAACTTGTTCTGCTATTTTATTTACCTTACCATTATACTAACTCTTTGTAATTGTATTTAATCTTCACGATTTTCTGCTTTATTTCCTGATTTCAAGTCTTCATCTGATTGGGAATATTTTATAATAGGTTTCTATCAGTCGTTACATATATTATAAAGAACAATGGAACAAGCTCGGATTTTTAAGGGACAGGGCTATTAAGCTTTGCTTAGAATGGAAAAATCTCAATAACCAAAGTTTTCTGCCAGCGGATCGATAACACACGTTCGAGATACATTAAATTACATCATACCTATTCCGTGTGCTTTTAACTTTATCAAACTTTGCTTATCCGCAAGAGAATTGAAAGCTTTTTGAACAATATTAATTACATAGTAATAAATAAACTCAATTACTAATCACACGTAGGTCTACATTGCCTTTAGAAAGGATTAAACATTGATTATCTTCCAAAAAATACATGAACATAAACATGATTCGAGAGTTCAAAGAGAGAAATTTATATTTCTGAATGTCTAAAACCATGACTGTATATTAACTTTAACAGGTGTAGAGAACGTTGAGTCAGGAATGAACACCGGTTAATCTTACTGTATGTACGTATAAAACAATCGTTATAATTAAGGGCCCAATTCTGAAAGCTCAAGTCGAATAAATAAGAACCATTTCACTGAACCTCTTCAATATCCTTTAGAAAAATATTAGCCGTGCAATTGTCGCCGTACGTTAGCAATGCAAAGCCATTATATTGGTGCTAATAAATTTCTGACCCTTTGGGAGATAATAAATCAATATTAACACTCATAACTGATATATTTCCCCCCTAGATCAAGAAATGGGGAAAGTTGTGGAGTTATATAATGCAGCCTGAAAATGGCATGGCATGGTATTGCAGATATAATTAATAGACGAAACAGAAGCGGATATGTTTGTGGAATATGGACAGAGGAGTATAAAACAAGGATGTCCAAGTAAAGAACGAAGGAAGCTTGGTTCAAGATTCAAGGCGCGTTTAAAGGACCAATTTGAATAAAAATTCTTAATAACCTTAGAAAAAGATAAAAAAATGGATCAGTTTCGGAAATATATCCATTGCATCATGAATCTAACATTTTAGAGACTAATGCTCTTTTTAACATTTTGCAAAAATATTAAGGTGCTTAACTGAAGTTATTTTTCTTACTCTTAGAAATTAATTATTGGCGAAAGGTGAGTTGAGTCCAAAAATTATTGAATTGAATATATCCAGACTTTTATATATGTTTGATGAAAGGGTGGATTTAGACATTACTTACTGTACTCAAATGGCACTGCACCAAATACAGATGCATGGTCGTATACACAACTAGTTACTCCTAAATAAAGTCAACACATTTAAATAAGCATACTAAATTGCCTTGATGGCAGATTTAGGCTTGACTTTTATGCAACAACGTGTGTAAATAGGTCATCTAGAGGTAGAAGCGAGTGAATTCCTACCGCTTTCTCAGTTCCACATTTCTTTGTTATGTCAGTATTCACTTTACCTCACTCCTTATGTGACCTACATTTCACTTATACTTCATTCATAGCAAGCCATTTTCACCCTCATTCCACGGAATAAATGAATTAAAGAGGCCCTCGGACGAACCACGCACGTTCGCACACATAACGGGTCGTTCTTTACAATGTACGTACGCAAGCGTATGAACAAGAACAGAGCGTTTCTGCCGGTCCCACACTTCAGAACAGCTCTTTAACAAGATCTTTAGTTATTATAAATGTCACTTTTGCGTTTTTAAAAAATAATAAAAATGTAAAAACACTGAAGATTATCGAATGAATCAGTGAAGATGGGATTCCATTAAAAAAGAAAACTCAATCTTCTTCGACTCCTTGTAGAGAAGGCTTTATGGCTTGAATGTTTAGTCACTTTACTAACAAGTTCGAGGAGAATGAGAATAAATATTTCTGTTTGTAGTTCTTTGCATTTTTACTAGTGTTATTCATCAAGGACTATTCCATTTAGAAAACAAATGTTATAAATCGCCTTTTAACCTAAAAAAAAATTCAACTAAGAGAGAAATCACAAAGAAGAGGTGAAGGAGAATGATGAGAAAAGAGTTAGGCTTTGGTCATTTGAGCCGTGAAAGCTTTTCGTTCAGGAGAGGAAATCTTTATAAAAAGTAGAGGGCCACAACATTTAAAAATTTAGTTTACCCAGTATTCAGCAGAGAATACACAGCTTATCATATTCCCCTTTCTCCCCTTAACCTTTCCAATTTTAAATAACTCAGCTACATCTCCACAATTATATTTATATAACCAAGATTCGGATTATATCAAATAAAATGACCTTCCGAGTAATAATTCCAGTAAATAAAAAATAGAAATCCCAGGGGGGGGGATCTTTCCCCCACAATCCCCTAAACCTTTTCATTAATATGCAAAACTATGACAAGGTTAGTTACATTAAAAGTTCTAAAAGTAAATAGTGACTTTTCTTATAAGCGCTTCGTTATCTATCAACTCACGCGAGGCGAATTTGGCCCAAATACCTTCCACTTTTTTCAATAGAAAAGAGAACAGAATTTGAATAATTGCACTTCGCCAACCCCAATTCTTATATTTATTTTAGCGGTAAAATCTCAACGGCGCAAAGAGCCACTTTAAATATAACAAGGATGTTCGCAAGAGTTCGATTGACACAGTTATCTATAAACTAATGTTGTTGTCAGTCACTGAAATATAAAGAAAAAAAACAATGTTAATTTGTAATAGAATTAATAATTTTATCTTTCAATTGTTAATGCTTGAGTAACTATAAATTTAATTATGTGTGATGTTTTAAAAAATCAATTAAGTAATTAACATATAATATAAACTAATAAATTCTAACTAGACGCTCTCATTATTAGATTTAATGACTCTGTTATCGTTTCACCGATACTGAAAGAAATAGGTCGCCATTTCTAAGTAGATTTTACTTCCCACAAGGATATCAAGAGATTTCCTTCCCATAGATGGTCGTTCGACCAATAAATATACAGGAAATGAAATCATCATTTAAACTGATCTACTCTATATTTAGAGGAGAATGGGAATGTGTTTTTGAATTGTTTTTGCTATTATTTTCTGCATAAATTTGGCTTCGTAGCTAACGACGATTTTACATGAAATCGTGTGGTTTTTTGGTTGCAGGGTATCTATATTGTTAATTTTCATGGTATTTTAGTAAAACTCAGCAAGAAAAATAAATGTTACCCTTGAAGATTGTTTAATAATTTTCTATTCGAAATTGATCGACTCACATATTTTCTGTAGGAACCTAAAATATATATTATAATTTTATCTAATATTTTTTAATTATCATCATCATCATCATAATCATCATCATCACTAACTCTATAATTTAGGAAGGGGATTTTTTGAGTATTTGGATAATAATGTCATCTTAGTTTGGTTATTACATATGTTTTTTTATCAAAGTTATTTCTAATAATTCTTTTATAATATCAAAACAAAATGATGAAGTTCAGAAATATATAAGTATCGAAATTTGGGGAATTATTTTAAAACCCAAAGAATTACAAATGGTAAAGTTCAGAAAATTTATAAAAATTTAGCCATGGCTCCTTTTTTTTAGATTTTAAATTTTAATCTTAGTAGCGAAGCAAAAGCTCTCCCCGTAGGGGGTAGTGGCGAAACCATTGCCCGGTTTTTATTAAAAATAAAGGTTAATTTTGAGTTTATGCCCACCCTCTAATTTTGTGTTATTTAGTGTATATCATTGATATAAACTATATCGCAGTTTCAATACTTAATGTGGTCAAATTTTTAATTTCGGTGTTATCACGAAAAGTAGATTGGCCACCATCTTGAGAGTCACAGTGTTAATTGGAATCTCATCATTTTGTGTTTTACATTATTTTGAAGTGAATTTTTTTTTCTGAATGAAAATATGATATAGAAATTTCATACCGGTAAAGCGGTTGTCGTCGTGTGAAAAATTGGCATAAAAATGAAAACGTTTGCTTTCTTAAATTCTTCTTTTGTGTTTTCTCTTTTATTTTTTTTATCTCTCTCTCTCCATCTACATATCTATATATCTCTGCCTCTCTCTGTAGTAGTGGTAGTGATGGTATAGGTAGTGTAGCAGTAGTGGTAGTAGTGTAGTAGTATTGGTGGTGGTGGTAGTTTGAAACTCTATACAAGAACCCATAAAGCATTTAAACTCAGACAAAAAAGATTTGAAAAATCATCGCGGCTGAACTACTAAAGTTACAGACTTATATTTGGTATCATTGAACAGATAATTATCTAAATCTCTTTGGGGGTACTGGTCCCTTTGATGGGACCATTTTAATGCGTGCATTTCCCCAAGATTTCTGAAATGCCTCAAATGAAAAAGGAAAATCTTATTTCTCCACCAGGACGAAACCGGCCAAAAACATGATCACTTTTCTGCCGATTTTTCTGATTAATCAATTTTAATGAAAATATGATTGATTTAAATAGAATTAATGGGTGAGGCTTATATTCTAGAAGTCAAGCAGCGTGGTAAAAAAATAGAGTCCTAACTAATCGCCTTTTGAATTCGAACCTAAGGTTAGACTTTCGAATTACGAATATTACGAGAGGTTTTTAATTGTGGCGTGTATGGGAGTGCTACTTTCTACAATTGAGTGGGGGTATGGTGGGTAAAGCCCCCTTTTGAAATACCCTTAAAGATTATATATGTATAATTCAATATGATGCGATTGCAATAGCCTAGCAAAAAACTCATAAAAAAGTACTTTTTTAATTTTTCTCAAGAAAAAAATTTATTTACATTAAAAAACAATTGTTTTTGGTATATATATATTTTTAATGAATTATCCAGAAAATTGAGGCTGAGCATAAAACTCCCCCCAAAACAAAATAAACAATATTTCATTTTTATCCTTTTTGAACAAACAAAGTGTTCATTCTAGTATTCAATTTCATCTCTAATGCCAAACTCTATGTTCAAATTCAACCAGACAATATTTTCTATCATCACGACCTATAAAGAAATCGAGACATAATAATGACATCAAATATCTTGACCTGATCTGAAGCATCATTGTTTAACTTCTCTCATGAATCCGCTATGGAATAAAGTGAGAAAATATTTTATTATTCTCTTTGTCAACTACGAGCAAACTTTCATTGCGAAACAATATTGTGTAAAACGCAGCACCATCAGATGCTACTTTTTCTCCCTCTTGCTAAAATAAATGTTTTCTTTCTTGCTAAAATAAAGACAGGCACATTTTCTATTGAAATTTTGGTTGCGAAGGTCTTTGTCTACCTCATGATTACTGATGGAACCCGTTGTCTTGGTGATCTCAACCGTTTCTAAAAGGAGATCTTTTTCGCAGGAAAGCTTAATCCTGCGAGATTTCACGGATGAAAATATGAATGAAGTGTTTTGGGGGGGAAGAATTAGGAAAAAGCCGATCGCTTGTAATGAAACTCTATGCTAATAAATAATGAATGCGGAAAAAAGTAAAAAGATACAATAAATGCAAACAATGGCAAAATGTAGATATAATTGTTTTCAGGATTGTAGCCAATATTGAAATATTAAATTTATGTGCGTTTAATGGAGGATAGTATTGTTAAATGGAAATTATAAATAAATGGAGAAAGAATAATTAATCTTAAAATGGAAATGTTGAGAAATGCTCAGTCGAAATAGGACCCCCCATAACTAATCAAAAAGGGGGAAACATTCAGAATTTGAGCTAATAAGGCTATGAAAACGAGACGAGATTTAAAAGTTTACCTCTGAAATTTCCCTGATTTTTTAAATGACATTTCTGTTTGGAAGCTAACAAGAATAGAAGTAAATAAAGAAGGCTTAAAAGGATGTACGGGGAGGATAAGCCAGTTCTGTGAGATGATAACAAAGGAAATAGAAAGAAGTTGTCATTAAACACGAGATTTAGACAAATATTACTGAAACTAAGCTCAGGTTTTTTAGAAAAAAAACTTCTATCAACCTTCAAGTTTTTACTGAAAAAAGGCTATAATCTGATATTAATACACAAAATATCCCATCTTCAATAACTTCATTTCTCAGTATAAAATGACCCTTGGCATAATGTTGATAACAATTATAAGCTATAAGGAGCAAGTACATATGATACAGCCATTCTTAACACATAAAATGATCACTACAGAAGTTATGACCAGCTATCCAGATTAAAAAGAATCCATCTTATAAAACGGACTTAGGAAATATTCATTTTGAAGGCAGAGAAAATCATGGTGTATTTGCACCTTGGTGGCGGTACGTCCCTTAAGCATAGTCCTTAGGAAGTTGCTTCTGAAAGTGTAGGTGATAGCTAGGATATTGTTGCACAGCAACTATTGAAAACATATCTGAACTACTATTTTCTGAGGTTGTATCAATTTCCTCACACCATTCTTTTCCAACCAGGCTTATTTTCTTCTTTAAAAAATCCAATTCTAATAATAAACCCCTTTCCATCCATCCCTTCTTAACCTCTCAACATTTAGTCTTTGGGAGTTTAGGAATTAGGTTCAAATAAACCATCCCATTTCCAAATCCCAACGCCCTTTCCAAAACTCAAGATCCTCCATTAAATGATCTAGAACTACAATTATCAAATACCAAACCTCTGCATTGGATTTCATTCCGGTCCGAATTAAGCGACACTATTCGTCTGTTCTTTGTGCGAGTTTATAATCCGCTTTTCTTTGTTTTATTCTTTTTTCGCCAGCGGACAAAAAGTAATTTTCTGCTTCAACAATGGCAATATTATTTAAGCTAAAATATTTTTTGCCATTTTTATATCAAATAATTTAAGAAATCAAAGTTTTTCTGAGCACCATTCTTTACCTATGTCAATGAGTTCAAATATGTGGCAGATAGTGGTGTTATGTATGCCAATATTGTATAAGCTTATGTGTCTATTCCTACTCTGCATCTAAAATCGTAGCTACCAGAGGCACTGGAAAACTTTATTACATACTGAATGAATATCTAGGAATTAATTCATACATTACTATTGCCCATACTATATATTTTTAAAGGTTATTAAAAGGTATTTATGGATATGATGGGATTATCTTCTGCGTGCCCAATAATCTAAATAATTGTATAGCTTCTTTATAAAATCAGGGTCTATTGAGACAATTGTGATTGATATACGAGTAGCTGGGCTAAGATATATGAATCCGGCTCTGGATTACCGAAAGTTTTCTAATTGGGGGAATATTTGAGATACTTGGCCTGATTATAGATTTCCTTTTTCATATTCTAGCGTATTAATGTAATCATGTTTTTAATGTCAATATTTTAAGTTTAATAAAGGTTTAAATAACTCAAAAGACGATCAACATTCCATATCTTAACGACGACCATAATTTAGGGCATATCTGAAAGTAAACCTACCTTCTTTCCCAAATGGCAAATTGTGTGAGAGTAGAGGGAAACTGCGGGCCTTTCACATGTCCTGAATACACCTGTCCATTTCGTTTAAACATTGAATGATATTTCGCAGTTAAAATCACTTACAAGCTTGATCATTTTCACCTTTTCTTTATTTTTGTTAGCTTTTTTGTTTTCTCTCCCACGATCTTCCTAATTATTATTTAAGATATATTTTCTTAGGACATCCGGAAGCATGTCAAAAGTAGAAGCAATAAAATCAAGATCTTCAAGATACCTCATCGCTGGCACAACTTTGCAGAAGTTAGACATCTTTCGCCCAGCGTATGGATTAGATAATTAGGTGAGGGTAAATGAGAAATAAAATTATTTTCTGGTGTTATTTCTATTGAGGTTAAGGCCATGATCTAAAGTCATTTTCCTAGACGTGCTCTTAATTCTTTATATAAATAACAACTTATGTAGCGATGATTCCTCTGAAATACACAACATATAGCTAAAATAAAATTTATACTAACTGTAGAGGAATTGCAACATAAACCCTCCCGGAGATCCAGGCGGACTTATACCTTAAAGTCCCCCCTCCCTTGTGTAGAAAGCTGGAGAAGCGAGCCCCATGAGGAGAATCGTGGAAACGGTAGCCGGCGAATAACGGTAACTGCCTAGCCTGTTTGATCTCCCCACCGCATAGGTAGTTGGAGCGACCATCTGTGTTAAAGCAACCACCAAAGGCCCTTAAACGACGCTCAAAAGATCCAATTACCTACAAGATCCATAAGCACGTGGTTATATCACCAAAAAGCGGTGCCAGTCAAAAGGAACCCCAAGGAGGGGAGCCGTTGGGGTCTATCTAATTAACAAGCCGACTTGGGCGCCTGAGTGCCAACCTCTTTACTCTTCGCTCTCCCAGATGCAACATCACCACTTGCACTCCCCTCTGCGGCCTCGCCCCTTCCATCTTAGATGGGAAGGTGTTTCGTCTATAAATAAGCCCCCGGAGGAAAGAGACAAAATTATTATTCGGAAAAAACGACATAGGATCAGTTCGTGAAGATCGATCCTTCAGCCAGTCAAGATTATTATTCGATGAGAACGACATAGGATCAGTTCATGAAAATCGATCCTTCAACCAGTCAGGATTATTCGGTGAGAACGACATAGGATCAGTTCGTACAGATAGATCCTTCAGCCAGTCAAGACTTTTCGAGGATAGACGATAAAGGATCAGAATGAGAAGATCGATCCTCCCCCACACCCAGCGCCGAATTAATATAAATCGTCAAGTTTTCTATCGGTGCCATCCCGAAGAATCCTTTACAGACTTAGAAGAAGTCTGACTGGAGAAAAAAAAACCGCTCACACTTAAGTGACTCTCACAGCTCAAACTCCGTAAGAGTCAGAAAAGAAGAACCAAACTCCAACGAGGTTCCATTTGTTAATTACTGTAGAAATCTCATCGTATACCCCAAAACTAGTTGGGCTCCCGGCGTTAAAAAATAGGACACAGAGAGGCTTTAAGATTATGTAGAATAGAAGTTTTGAGCAAAGAGCACCGTAACTCTCTCTGTCTTCTTAACGTAACCGGTGTCAAAGTTGCAATTAGAAGTTTCCATCGCTCACCCTCTCTTCCTCCATCCCATATCGAAGAAATTCTAACATCGGCCTCTCCAAATCTCCGAAGCGCCAGAAAAGCCCTCCAGCGCCACCTGGCAACACCTAATCCCTTCTGTCATGTAAGTTAGAAAGAATATTTCTATTCATATTTTGATAGTATGAGTTTATTACGTTTCACGAGTTAACGGAAGTAAAAACAATTGTGCCTGAACCCCTGTCATATTTACTAGTAGAAAAGAGTAATTTAATTTAATGTTTAACGCTAATCTAAAAGAGGCGCGATAAAATAACTAATCGGCAATTAGTGTGTTTACGTGTAGCCTATTTGTTTATTTTTGTCTTTGAGAGATATTGTAATAGACCCAGTTGCCAACCGGTTTGGTCCCGGTTAGCGTAGGAGGAAGATATAAATTTGCTTACTGTTTTTGTCATAGTTAATTGTTGAATTTAAAATATATGTTTATTTTGGGATAATTCCTGTGCGTTTTTTTATATTCTTACGTGTTGAAGCGGCTCTTCCTTAAAAACAACAAAAAATAGCATTATTAGACAAAACTCTACTTCAAAAAAAAGTATATCACAATCAAAAGATATCGTGCGACACTGACAACTAATTATTTAATTGCAAGATAACTTATATAGCACAAACGAATTTTAATGGCATTTTTCTCATGGTAAATATATAATCACTGTACTTACACAAATTTAGACTTTATCCGATTTCTCAATTTGCTATGTCTTTCTTTCTATTATAAACGCAATGTAGATGATGTTTGTAGTTTTAAGCGTCTGATCTTTGTATAAATAGTTCCTGGTGAATTAGAAATTCGGCCGTTGAAACCTACCCTTATTAGATAATCAGATTTGTTGCTCTATACCTTCTTTTATCTTGCTCTATTTACTTAATTTTGTTTGTCTGTTTCCCCCAGCATTAGAAATACCGATATAAAGACATAAACATACTTTTATAAAATCGCTCATTTTCCTGTGATTTTCATTAACTAGATTAATTATTGCCATATATCAATCGTATATTCTTTCTGACCCCTTAATATTTAATGAATATCCCCCTTAATCACTATACATAGGGGGATTTAGCAGTCAAGCAATCGAAATGAAGTTCTCTACCACATGCTTCCTCGTGTAATGCGTCAGATGCTATGGTTTTGATTAAACTTTGAATCTATACATATTTAAATATATTATTAAATACTTGCAATTTGTTTTATAATGTATATATAAATGTTTGGATTGATGTATTAAATCACACATTGTGTGTACATTAGTATGCATGTAATCCATTATCAAATGCATGTAGTGGTTTAACTGCCTTATGAATATATGAATCTAAATTCTAATTGTTCTTCAAATTCATTCCTCGACGTGTGTTTCGTGGTAAAGCGTTTCCCCACAAAATCCTTGGGAGTTTTAAGCCTTTCTCCTCCTGTCTAAGACATTATTAATGCTTTAAAATATAGAATAAATATGAGAAATATTTAAAGACGCTTTTCGAAAAAAATTAAATTTCCGTATGTAAGAAATTGAATAAATCTCCATTTCTTCCACTTTCGTTATCTACGAGTACCTCAACTCTCTTAAAAAATATAATTCTTAGTTCCCTTACGATTCTCATACGCTTAATAATACAACTCATTTCTGCATACTTATTAAATGAATAAATGTTAAATTTTATCCCTCCTCTTTCAAAACATTATAATGGTTAGCTCTTCTGTTATAATTTGTAAAAGATAGAAAATCAAAGACAAAGCTGGCTGTTTTGAATTTTTGGACGAATTTCACCAACCACCATTTTTATTGGATATTCATTAGCTTTATTCTATAGATTCTGTATAAAATTTTCATTATGTGTATTTTTATGATAGTCAAACAGAGACCCAATCCACCATTTAACTTTCTTATAGGATAAGAAATTAAGTTCCATTAAGCTTTTTAAAACGTTTCACTTTGCATCTCGTAATCATCAACAATTCTTTACATAACTTTTTGTATTAACTTTAATTTTTTGCCTAAGGCATAATTTCCGCTTGCTCTTGGAGAAAAATATACTTGAAGTAACACTATGGCCTTTAGTTATCAAATATCAAATGAGAATTCCTAAACAAAACTGGTAACATTTTTAAATGTATTATCTATTAATAATTCAACTCTAGCTCATCTCTGAGTTTTGGCTGAGCTGAGATTTGTCTATTACCAGCATTGCCATAATTTTCACTTTTACTCTTTAGGAAAGATTTTTGTAAATAACCCCCTACTCACAAAAAACGAATAAATAGCTTAATGTTGACGATCATTAAGGATCCGATTTACATGCAGAAATTACCTTTATAACAGTGAATCCTAATGTCGTGAATGAACTATCTCATGAACAAGAGAGAGGAAGGCAGAGTAGATGGAAATATTACCATTAAAACTTGGTAATTTAATGGTGTGTGTACGGTGTAAATTAACTTTGGCCTAAAATGAACACATTAAATCATTTAATTTCAATATTATATTCTGTATTTGGATTGTTTATCATTACTTCATTGTTGAACCTATTTATATTTCGCTTTGAATATCACCCCTAACTAAAATAATATATCAATTAAGAATGACATTTTTCACTTTTATAAGTTGAGCGCGAATCTAAGGTTATTCAGCAATGACGTATGTATCTATCTCAGGCCTGCTATAAGCGTATGAGAGACTCTATATCGATAGCAAAACGTCTTGATGTTAATACATACTCAAGATAATAAATAAATACTTAAACAGTAATATACTAGTGACAAAGGAAAGTTCCACAACACATAAGATTTCACCGAATCGTTCAAGCTAAAATATAACAGGCTCCGAATGCTATAAACTGAAAAGATGAAAGCTTCCTTGTAGAATTATTAAACAACTCCTAAACTGTAGAGGACAATATTCTAGCTCTTCATCTCTGTTGGTCTTATATATCCTTGAAAAAGAAAATTAGGAGGCTGGAAGAGAAATAAATCTAAGAAAAGATAGCGAATATAAATTATTAGGCGTCCTTCGAATTTTCACTTGATTGCCTATTTTAGATATTAATTGAGGTTAATAAAAGATAAATTAGTAGAAAAGGGACATAAATTTTATAATAATTATAAGAGAAACTTACAGAAATTATGCTAATATGATATAAGAGGAATGGCGCAAATAAACGATGAGGGCACGAATATAGACAACCAAGATTAAAGCAAAAAGAATCGTAAAAACTATCGACGAAATTTTCACAAAAAAACTTCGAACAAGTTTGCTCATAAAATTTTCTTGTTTTAGAAACACAATTCTTTGAAAAGGGTTGGAAAAACATTGAATTTAGGGAAAGTGAGAATGTGGTACCGTACAACCTGATTATCTAGTGAAAATTCTACTTGAGAGAATAGTAGAACAAACTAGCTCTAACGCAATAGAGACAAAGTCTAACCATAAAAACAATACTTCAAGAAATTTATTGACTTGTGGAGAAGGGAAAGAACAACCTCATTGACCAATTTTTACAACACACAGCTTCGTTAGGGAAAATTAAGGAGAAAACTAAGTGAACAACAAAACTCACGTGACACATTAGTGCTGCACATTGATTTAAACTACATAAGACCGACATTACATTTGATAAAGCAGAAGAAAACTATATTGGGGGCCAAAGACATCTTCCTTACAGATTGTCAGATATTTGATACATGAAAAAGATCTTAGATAATTTAGAAGGTCCTCACTTCGTCTCATTTATTTTAGATATTATTAAATGTCTTGCCCACTCATACGGAGTCCAAGACCATTTAAAGGAGCGTGCCCTTCATATTAACATGTTCTAAGTGATTTAGGGCAGTATGTATGATGAAAGAGTTTTAAAGAATGTTTAACGTTTTAAATAGCATTAATCTTTATAAAAATCCATATTGTCTTTAATCTCCCCTCTCACACCTCCTTTCCATATTACATTTTATTACTCTCTTTGTTGTAGCAGTTTCCTTTGTATCTAAATTAAACGCCAAATCCCAGAAGCTCTGAACTAAGTATGTTTGTTCACACCAGTTATCCGTTCTTCGGAGACATCTACATCATTTATTATTTTCCTCCGAAATATCCTTCCACGCTTGAGCTACACGTCTGAGTGGAAAATGAAACAGGCTTGTCAACCGAAACATGACACAAACTAGGTTAATGTGGCAGGGATAGCAGGGTGAAGAAGATGAATAGCTGAAGAAGAAAATCCTTGAAAGGCTTGAAAACGTTCAAAACCTTTGTTAAAAAATGAACGATATATATGTATTTTGTCGTGAGTATGTCTCTTTTCGTATTCTACCCGAGGGGAGAGGGGTGAAAAACGGCCGGAAGTTTTCATAATTTCATACATGTTTTGGCAAAAATATGTTCATTTGAGAGATTTCCATCTCTTTCTCTCCGGGAAAATCTGAAATATAGGTACGCCTTCTCGTAAAATGGGATTATCTGCAAGTTTATTCATAAAAATATCTCAGAAGTTGGGCAAATCCAATGAAGCCCGGAAGGGCTTTTTCCCTCCCCTTATTTGGCTGAAGAGGAGATCTAAGCAAATCATCACATGGTAACGAACAATTTCTCTCTAACCCCCAAAAGAGCTGTTTTTAAAGTTCCTCTCTTAGGGTTCAATTCCTGATTAAAGCTTGTTACAAAACTACAGCAAGTATTTAATTTCCTTTAAATACTTGTAATTTCCTGACTCGAATATCTCAGAACTACAAGCTTCACTAGTTAAAAAAATAACCTAATATGAGTTTAAATATTATTTTTATGTGGCGACTAAAGCAGCAGTTCTCCAGAGAAGGTAAGAGAGATATTAGAGAAAAATATAGATAATTTAAAAGAGAGAGAGTAAGAAAAAAATAAAAGGAAGGCTTCTTTTTACCATGGAAGTTTAGAATCTTAATCAAGGTGTGGGCAAATTAATAAGAATTTAAAGCAGAAATCAGGGAGAGAATTCTCTTTAGAAAGTATGTCTGTAAAGAAAGTGGTGATGATAGAGGAAGTGAAAATATGTGGAGGATATGGATCCACAGATCCACTTGTGTGCATTTTGGCCTGGATCGCACGCAACTCCGTGAAATAGTGCCAGGAAGGCACGGGATTCTCCAGATGTCAAGTGCAGCCTAGCTTCCCCTCTTGCATCTACCACGAATTCCGATCTTATGACTCGTAGAAATTTCTACGAACCACATAAATGACCAAACAACGTATTGAGGTAAATTACAAGGCATCACACTTTTAAGACGAGCCATAAAATACCACGATCACGTACATGATCGTTCTTTCAACTATGCTAAATAACCATCATGGATTACCTCGAGACGAATGATAAGAAATTACCACAAATCACCTGGCTTGAATTACTTGATATACCTAAAAAATCTCGAAATTACAAAAACCAAATTTACGTTCAAAATGTTTACATCAGAATGTATTACCCTCATATGAATTGCAAATAACCATCATTGGTTACCAATCATTGAATTTGGGGAGTAAATCATTGACATTAGGATAAATTACCATTACCTGAATCATGCAGAATAAACATTAATCTCATTAAGTTACCATTGCATCAATTACGCGAACCCAATCAATTTCACAGATTACATGAATTATAAGACTCATCATGCATTATATTAAAAGGAAGATTAAGCGTAAATTCTGCGAATTACCAATACATAAAATGAATACAAATAATTATTATTTTGATTGCCTATAGGATACAGAAGGGGTAACTGTAAAGGTCTCTAATGTAAATTATAAGGACCTCCAAGAAATTTTAAGAGAATTGTGTGCCCTTCCTGCCTCAGCTGCATCCACTAGTATCACCACACAGTTAAACAATACTTATTAATTTAATTGAATACAACTACTTACTTTATTTATACCACGTTTCAAAGTGCCTAAAGCTCCAACGTTGGTTTTCATTCTTTTTCATACAATAAAGACTTCAAATTCTTGCACAGGACCGAGATTATATTCATCAATCTTAATTTTCACGATTGTGTGAACTTGGGTAACTTGGATAAAAAACAATGGCTTGTAAGAACAAATCGAAGATTCTTGGCTTCGAGTCGATGTTTAATTCTCTCTGTGAAAGCAAGTCTAGAATGGATGGAGAGAACGAGGACAAAAGGAGAAGTAGACTGGCGCTGTCCTGCGGGCAATAAGAAGCGTCCAAGTTCACAGTAACACATCCTCTTTATTCGTATTTTTCTTCTTGTTTTTTTTTTATTCTCCCCTCTCCCTCCCCATGCCTATATGGACTCAACTATGGGGCTGGCGTTAAGCCACATTGAGAGGTTTTTACCAGTCAAAATATGATAAACAAATAACTACGAAGTGGGTAGGGGTAAAACACTAAAAAAGAATTTCATGTCGAAAAACCCTAATTATCAGGAATGTGAGTGGTTCTTAAGTCCAACCAGCATTGAATAGCAATTGATTAGTCTTTATTTTAAGTGGAAAATGCAGAAACGTGGGCATCTGCCCACAGTGTAAGAATATATGTGCGATGAGAGACAAGTCAGTAAATATTCGTATGTAAAAAACCTTAATTCTTATGATTATCGATGGCAAAATCTTCAAGAGCAAATTTCTTTGCCCATAGGTTTGAGGTCTCATTAATTCCTCGAAATTTAAAAGCGGTAGGCTAAATTGCTAAACTGACTCTTTTCTCCTTAAATCGATTTGACAGATGTGAAATTTTGATTTCTTTTCAATTGAATTCATCTTTCCCCTGTGTCATTCTTTTTTTCCAACCTTGAACTTGTGCCAATAAATTCTTATTTATCCGAACGTTTCCAAACTTCCGTGTTATAGATGAATCTCGTCATGGGACTGCTGATATCAACCTAGCTTTAATCTCCTGATCAAAGATTTCTTTATTTATCTCCAGTAAATTAGACGATATTTAAATTGCGCCTCAAATTAACCGCTCAATTTTAAAATATATTAAGGGCTGATGGGAGATACGAAGCGTCGAGAAGGAATTCAATCTTCCAAACTTTAATGGTCTATTACTATCATCTCTAGCCCAAAACAAACTTATATAGATGCATGCTCGAAGAAATGCATCAGCATCGGTATTTGAATGCTTCACCAACGCTTTTTATCTTTCTCAACCTAGGCAGATAAGAGTGTGCCCATTATACAACGAAGAGAACGCGTAAACAGTACTTACTCTTTTTAAGTTGCTGAGCCCCTGATGGTAACATAAGTAGAATGCACTCCACTATAAACACAATAATGAGCATTGGAAAAAGATTTAATTGTTTCTTTTCCATTATTTCAGCTTAAAAGGGAAACGAGAATTTCGCTGGTAATTCAAATTTATTTCAACCCAAATAAGTTCGATCGCAAAGAAAAAAATGCGTACGCAAGAAATAAAACCATCGATATCTTAGTTCACTCGCTCTTTGTGGCAAAAAACTAAAGCTAAACTTCCTCTGAATATACGAAATAAGGGAGTATCACACACCTGGAAGCAATACTCGCCATTACAGAGTTAGTGAAAAGCGGTACTACACCACCGAAGATTTCTGCTGAACTGACGATGGGAGCGAGTCAGGAAGGGAGAAAGAGGGGAATTCCGGGAGCCAGTTGGCAGTTTGTTGATTTTTGAGCTCATTTAATCAAATATTTCAGCGAAATATTTCTGTCCCTTGATGCATTCTATCTGTCTACCTTTTGGGGGTCTCATATTCATTGCAAAATCGTATAAGGAAGCGATAACACTATGGCTTTTTCCTTTCCACACTTTCAGCATTTTATCCGAAGAATGAGAGAAAAGTAAAGAGTAAAATAAAAGAACAAAATATATAAGAACTGATAAATCTCGTTAACTGCAACTAGTTAGTATTGAGACATATAATTATCAACCAGGCACTGTTTCTTCTGACAAAGATAATTCACAATTGCACATTCAGTTCCTTAAATGGGAGAAAGAAGAATAAAAACGTATAAAATATAAAACTAAATTTATACACTATCATCACTAAACGCGAGGTAAAGTATCAGTAACTAAAGGCCGTAATCAAATCTTCTAAACTAAAAGATTAAAATAAAATTTTAAATATCTCTCAAAGTTCTAAATCTATAACTGGCGTCCAGAGAGTTAGCCATTTGATCAAATTTATACACAGAAAACTCCGTTATTAATGTTATTACTCATACTAGAAGATAAGGTTAGTTAAGGGGTCAAGATAACTTTAAGGTTTGTTTTTCTTTGTTAAGTTTGGCATGTTTAAACCTTATAAGTATTTATATTCTAATATTAGCCTATTGTCAAAATCAATCATTTTAATTGAATTCTGCTAAGATAATTTAATGCTATTTTGGGCTAAATATTCGGGTAGATGGGATATATGAGAACTGAGA
The DNA here is from genome assembly GCA_963969495.1 of Ceratothoa steindachneri. Lineage (NCBI taxonomy): Eukaryota > Metazoa > Arthropoda > Malacostraca > Isopoda > Cymothoidae > Ceratothoa > Ceratothoa steindachneri. Next base: position 177,994,699 of record OZ018318.1, read on the forward strand.
TGAGCTATAATCTCAATTTGGCTCATATGGTGATCAGAATAAAACTTCTATGTGATTAAATCACATAGGTAACAACCAGTATTTGGAAAGTTGCAACAGTAAATTGCTTTAAACTTGAAAAAAATGTGATTTTGCCTTTCCTCAGCCTATGAAATCGGTTTCACTGCGGAAAAGAATTCCACAACTACAAAATGGAGACCTACAAAGACCTATATGACTAATCATGTACTACTCCACAATATAGAATAGGAGGAGAAGGTTTAACACAAAACCACTCTATCTGAAGAGAAACCAGATTAGTTATCATGCATTTAAGGGACCGGAATGCAGGGACTAAGATAGGAGTATAATAATACCTTTTCCATTGCTACTAGGTCTACACTAGATGTACATAGGTAACTACTTGCTTCATGTACTGGCAGAAAAGAGGAATCTGATCTCCTTAATACAGAATCTCGTCGGATAATACTAAAACGGAAATACAACTATACCAAACGCCTTTATATACATTACTCTGAAGATGCCTAAGAACTTGTAAATTTTTCTTTTATACCATTTCTTCACTATCTTTCTAGCTCGTTCAAAAGTCGATTTCTAATTCCTATTAAGTACATTTGAAAGAAACGCGTCAAATATTTTTTTAAACACTATCTGGTGTCCTCCCACTACTGATCAAGTTAGACTATTTCACGTTTAGGAGATTTTCTGACTGATAGTAATTTATGATCGTGTTTCATTATTTAATATTGTTTGTCGTTTTTTGGATAACTCAAAATATTAAGGAAATTTTACAATAAATTGGATAATACGTGCTATTTCTGATTAATTTTTCCAACAATGTCCCCAAACTTTGGTCTTTACAAGAATAATAACGAGTTACGAGTAATCTTCCAATTACAATCTTTTATAATTAGTTTTCTTTCTCTTTTCAACGGAGGCGTATGGTTAGAAATCTATATAGTTATATGTTCAGTTGATTATATATGTACATATGTCCTAATGTTGAGGCAGAATTAAGAATATTGATCACACCATTTGTCTCTAATTTTCCCAGTCGCACAATGTAGCTTCCACGCATTTTCAATAACTTGCCACTTTCGTTAAATGCAGCTTTAAAAAACATATGGAAATGGTTCTCTTAATATTAGTCTTTGGCCCGTCTACTTTTGTTTTAGCGATATCAGTTTTTTAACTAGAACCTTTCGAACTTGACCAATATCTGTTTTATACTCCTATAATTATGTTTTATAAAGCATCTCTCCCTCACCACAGAAAAGAGATACACTTAAAATGGCCAATTAGATAAATAATATCACTTATCAATGGCATTGATCATTGTAAATGCACTAAAAATGACACAAAAAAGTAGAAAATTAAAGGGGTAGAACCAGAAAGAATAGTGGTACTATTATCGCAGAAAATGGTATAAGAATGTTTTGTTTTATTTTTTAGAGAACAGTTGGGTAAATGGCGCTGACCTAAAAGAGGTTTAAATTCGTGTATAATAATCGAAAATTAACGGAATTTATAATTCTAAGGTAGTTTCTTGAAAATGAGCCACTGTTGAAGGGGAAAGACTCATGTCTTTGAGCAATAGGTATGTGAAGATACGGCAATCACATTCCCAATCATCTTACAAGGAGTAATAATCCTCAATTCAGAATGTGCTCTAATAATGAACTTGTATTAAAGTGTCACACGCAAGATAAAGAAGAGTAAATAAGATTACAAGCGCATCCCTCTTCATTATTACAAAGATTTTCAAAGAGGTAATGTAAGATAAATAAAATACATCAGCCCTATTTGTAGATAAAATGCCCATCTTTCCTTCAAACTCTAAGCGAAAAGGGTAAAAACAAATTTAATAATGATGTAATTTGGATAGGTATGCGATGATAAATAGAAACAAGAAAACAAATTTGGTTTCAAATGAAAATTAGAGCATGTTGTAAGGCACACATATTCTAAAATGTACCTTATAATATAATTACTATAATTTAATGATGCATTTTGTAGTATTCCATTTAATTGCGTGATTACAATAAGATCTATGCATCAGCAACGCCGAGTTTTCAGTCCAGTAACGGATAATATCATTTGGGGCTGCTGCAAATGAACTCAGGTGTCTTGCTTGTTAGTTTGTCCATAATATCATTTAATGCAATATTTTCCAACATTTTTAGCAAGTGCTGGATCATAGTTAATATGGTATTAATTTAAACACATTAGACTAGCCATGGGAACTTATTAATATTTTCATTCATTTTATAAAAGGATTCAGCCTGATTCAGAACGCAAATGACGCAGCCAGCAATCTTCTTCACTTACTTTCGAACAACTAGGTGTACACTGTTTACATTAAACTTTCCCCTTTATACACTAATTAGTGTAAGTTCGTTTTTAATACGAAGTCGTCTAGACAAATGTTTAGTATGGCAATAAGGTAATTATAGGCATCTCTTCTTTGCTATGGAATGTTGAGAGACAATAATAATATCACAATTTACCAAATATTCCTTGATTTTCGAACAGCAAGTCAATGATATTTGTGTAAATAACAGAATACGCAAAGACGCATATACGTCTTAAGCCTAATTACCTTACATTTGGACATGCAAGGTTTTTATATCCATGATTTTGCCCGTTCTTACTCTATCATTTCATTAATTCTAAGAAATAATGAATGAATAATATTTTCAGCATATTTATGAATTTAAACTATACCTTACATTTTATGGTTAATAGAAATAGTTACATATGAAATTTCTTTAGCTAACATTATATACAAAAACATTTCGGAACCTTTTCCCATAACAAAGCATTGATTAGGTGCCATTAGTTACTCTTACAGATTGAAAATTATAGTCTTTTTCCAATATTCATCTACAACATTTTTCTCACCTGCTCTAAGCAACAGAGATTTCGTTTCCAAATGATCACATCTTATTTTAAATTGAATGCAATAATGTATTTTAGTTTGAATTGAATGCAATAATTGCAGCTCTAAAGTAAATGTATGGATTGCAATTAAGTAACTGAAGGCTAGAGGTGCTCGTTTTTTTCAAATGAATGCAATGATTACACTGCGTTTTCAATTGAACGCAATTTTAGTATTATGTTATTAATTGAATGTAAAGACTGTATTCTTTTAATTAAATATACTGATTTCTTTATGTAGGGAATTGAATACTATGATTGCAATTGGGTATGAGTTAAATGCAAAGATTGCATGTATTTTCAATTTAATGCAATGATTTTATTATGTATTAATTAGGAAGCATTGATTTTAGTGCTATGAATTAAATACATTGCTTGTAATGTTTTAATTGAATGCAATGATTGCATTTGATTTATATTTAATGCCCTAAACGTAAAGTAATTTGTCTTGGTTACAAATATTATATTGTCTTTGTAATTTAATACAATGATTACATTGTGTTATTCAATTCAATGGAGTGAGTGCAATGTGTTTTGAATCGAATAAAAGGATTTTATTGGGTTATGAGTTGAATGGCATTAATTCATTGAATTTTTAGTTAAAATCAATGAATGCATTGAGTTTTGAATTGAAGTCAATGCTTCTATTGTATTTTCTATTGACTAGAATGATTTTATTGTATTTTTAATTTGATACAATTTATGCATTGTACAATTAATAGAATATAATTAGTAAAATAATTAAAAATAGATATTGATTTTAATATAGGTGAAATAATTAACTTCTTTATTGAATTGAAAGCAAAGATTAACCTAGGTTTGTAATTGACTTCAATTGTCGCATTGTTTTAAATTGAATACAATTGTTCTCTTGAGTTTTGAATTATAATAAATGATTAAATCTAATTTATAAATAAAATTATCATTTTTTTTAATATTTTTAATACAAAGATTCATTTTTTTATCAAATGCTTGTTGTTAATTTAATTGAATGATTGCTGTGTGTTTTGAATTGAATTCAACGAGTATAATCTGTTTTAAATTAAGAAGAATGATTGCCTTGTGTTTAGTATTAAATTCTTTGATTGCACTGTGGTTTTAATTGAATAAAAATGATTACATTGCCCTTTTTAGAAGGCAATGCTGGTATTAAGTTTTGAATTGAATGCAAAGATTGCTTTTTTGTTTATTTGAGTGTAAAGATTTTAATCATTTGAACCTAATAATTCTTAGATTTAATTGTATTTAAAGTAAATACAATTTTTAGATTGAATTGTATTTAAATTAAATAAAATAAAGCATTGTATTTAAATTAAATGTATACTTATAATTTAATGAAATGATTGAATTTTATTGCGAATTAAATCAAATAATTGCATCCTCTTTTTGCAATTTAATTAACCAATTGTATTTTATATTAAATTTAATTCAATCTTTTCATTTTGTTTTTAATTTAATTCAATGATTCCATGTTATTAATTAAATGTAATAATAAATGTAGCTTCTTTTCAATTAAGTTCTTTGATAAAAACTGGTGTAAAGGATTAGAATTATTGTCTCGTTTTTAATTGATGCAACTATTACATTGTGTTTGCAATTGAATGCAGTGATCGGAATATTTTTTAGTTGAATGCAATGATAGGGTTGCTTTAAATTGATGGCAATGATTGAATTTCCTTTTTAAATTATATTTTTAAATTCAAAACAATGAGATTTTTGTTTACTTGAATATAATGATTGCATTTTGTTTTCAATTGAATTTAATAAAAATATTTTGTTTTTAATTAAAAGCCAAGATTTCATTTCGTTCTGTATTTAATGCAGTAAGTGTAATGTGTTTTGAATTGAAGGCCATGATTTCATTAGGGGTATAATTTACTGCAATGATTGCAGTCGGTTTTGAATTGAATGGATGCATTTATGGTGTTAAACATGGAAACGAATGATTATAGAGTGTTTTTAATTGGTTTCAATAATTTTATTGTTTTCAATTTAATTGAATACAGTGATTGAATTATTTTGAATTAATCTTAATGATTCCATTTGGTTTATATTTAATGTAGAAATTGTATTGTCTATTTACTTGCTAAAAATAAGAGCAAGGTGTTATACTTCAAAGAAATGTTTTTATAGTACTTTAGGTTTGAGTGCAATGATTGCATTCTTTTAATTCAATGCATTTTGTTTTAAATCGAGTGCAATGATTGTATGGAATACAATGATTGTATCGCCATTTAAATGAATGCAATGAGGGCTGTTTTAGAAAATTATTGAAACATGTTTTAAATGTATGCAATTTGTGCGTTTTATTTCGAATTCTATACAATGTTTCGATTACATTTTGATTTAAGGCATTTATTTTTTATGTTTGAAATTGAAAGAAAAAATTGGTTTGTGTTTTAAATTGAATAAAATGAATTCATTGTGTTTTAATTAAATTAAATGATCGCATGTGTTTAATTGAATACAAGGATTGCATTCTGTTTTGAGTCAAAGGAATAGACTGAATTGTGTTTTAAATTGTGTACAGCTGTTGCATTCTGTTTTTAATTGAATGCAATGAATGCATTCAACTTTAAATATACTACAAGTAATTTGGGGGGTTTTAATTGACGTAACGATTTATTTCGTATTGAATTTAATGCAATGGGCGAATATTATTTTGAAATAGATACCATGATTGCATTTTGTTTTGAATTGAATAGAATTTGTGGAAGGTGTTTTAAAATGAATACAATGAATGCTTTTGTTCATAGTTGAGTGCATATTTTTTGAGTAGTGAAGTGAATACATTGTGTGTATTCCGTTATGAAATGAATGCAATACTTTTATTTTCTAATCAATTGAATATATCAATTAGATTTCAAGTTTAATTAAACACACTGATTACATTTGATTTTATTTGACCTCAATTAATATTTTGGCTTTTGCATTGAATACAATGATTGTATTGTTTTTAGTTGATTGGAATGATTGTATTGTGTTTTAAGTGAAAACAACGATTTTATTTTCTTGTAATTTTAGTACAATGGTTGCATTGTGTTTTGAATTGAATTCAAGAAATATATAGTATTTTGAATTGCAATCAAAGATCGAAACTTTCTTGAATTAATGCAATAAATGTTTTTTTCTTTTAAATTAGATAAAATGTTTGCATTCTGCTTTAAAAAATGCAATGATATCTTCGTTATTTGAATTGAATATAAATATTGGTCTAATTGAATTTAATGCAATGATTGTTTTGTGTTTTAATTTGTATACAATTTTAATTTGTATTTTTAATTAAATACACTTATTCTATTGAGTAGTAAATTAATTATAAAGATTGATGTATTTATAATTCCTTAGGTGCTGTAGTTTCCTATGTGAAATTGCCTAGGCAGGGCTACACAGTGAAATTGTAACTCATCAACTCTGGTTTATGTTTACCACTGCTATTCAGTAGCAGTAGTTAGTCCGTTAGGTAACCATGGCAGAAATTCATTGAACAAGGATAATTAAAATCCCTAGTCTTTATCTTACTCAAACTATATATTGGGATTGGTATTGGGATTTTCAAAAGTGAAGTTGGTGTGCAGATAGATGTAAGAAACAAAAAAGTAAGTGTAAAATAGAAAGAGAATGTGGGAGTAACTCTGATAAACTCAGTAACTTTATTTATTTTTGCCTTTTTAATTCTTATTTTATTCCTCATTTTAGAAGGTTTACCGTTTAAGCCTTTGTTTTCTTAACCAATGCGGTTTTGTCGTCAATGATTAATCCTGTCTAGTATATTTCTCTTTTTATTTAGTTATTTTTTTCTATTTCAAATCTTTTTATTAAGGTGTAGTTGTTTTATTTTAATATGTCAACTTTGGATCTTTTTAGAAAATTGTACTTATCTGATTTTTTTTAATATTTCCTTTTAGAATCTTTGTTATATTTTGACATTTCTAGAATTAATTCCCATTGTACTTTCTTTTCTTCATCTATTATTGAGGGCAAGTTAGAGTAGTTAATTGTGAGGGAATGTCCCTCGAAGGACCAGCGTGAGAGGAAGCTCCCCGGAATACCCCTTTTGAGCCCCTTCGCTCCAAACCACGTGCTCCATGGCGTGGGAATTTTAGAATCATCGGGAAGGAAGCAGCCCCGCGCTGAGTCGCTAGACCCGGCTATATTTGCTTATGCGGGACTCACCTCACTCCGTGCCGATCCGCAGAACCGTCACGTGTTTGAGATTACATATCTCTGGCGCCGATAAAACCTCGTTCTTCAACAAGACGTACTCAAAACCCCTCATCTACGAGTCCCACTCGCCAGGACTCACAGAAATATCTGCTCAAAGATCTGTGCCGTTGGTCTTTCCCCTCCGAACACAAATAAGCTTCAAAGTAAAGCGAATTTGCGTTGTAATCACCTGATTACACCACCTGTCAATCGTCACCTGCACCCCTTTTTTAATTGAATTGGGGGTTCTTGATATTTATATATCCTTGAACTGCAACTTGGCAATCCATTATATAAATCCCGGTCAATCGTAAACGCACTCTAAAAATCAAGGATGCGGCCTTCCATTCCTTCAATTCCTTCAAAGCATATCGCAGACGGCCTCGGGTCGGCTATCTGCTCGTGCTTGTTTATGTACCTTTACTCCAAGCGCAGGTCTTCACAGGCATACCTCAACATTAATAATTTGACTTAATTGATGTTTAGTAATTAGTCCTATATCGGTAAGATATCTCTCGTTTTGGTTGTCTATCCATTGCCATTTAGGAAGGTCTTCAAACTTCTAATACACCTTATTCGGCTATCCATGTTTTACTTCTTATGTGAGGTTTTGGTTTCTTTCTACTCTCTCTGAATGGGATCTTATTTTTCTACATCTTTATATTTTAAACATTTAGGAGCAAGGTTAAAGCATAACTCCTGACGGATCTCAATTAAACCTGTCTTAGAGTCACAAACAGGTCACCTTCACTTATATCGGCGTCATAGTCGTACTTATACTTCCTTTTAATTGCTCCTGATATGATGGTTGCTTTTTTGGAAATTTTTGGTCCTTTTGCATAAATTTTATGGGATCTACAAGTTTGTAAGAGGGAGCGGCGGCATGAACATGACCAATACATTTTCTGTTTCTTTATTCGTTATCTCAGTTGTGTGGAATGTTATTTTAAATACATGCCAAAATTCTTCAGCTTCACAGTTCTTAAAATGTAGACTTCGCCAATCTTTGGACAATTTTGCGTTCTTTCTCTTTCATTCTTAATTTCATCAGAAGATTGAGAGCTAACGTAGCATTCCTGCGTCAAGAGACGATTATCCTCTGTGCCGAAACTTGCAGCGTGACTTTAGGTATGAGGGCGATATCTTCAAACTCATTCTTGGACTTTGGGCTGATAACCTTTTCTATATAATGGTTAGGTCGAGGTATCCATAATCTTGATCGTTCACTCAGCAAAGGGCTATTCCAAGTTTAGAGAAGGTGAGTTAAAAAACTTTCTCCCTTGTTATCTTCTAAGAGCGTTTTTTCACCCAAAGTATAATGCACTTCTCGTGATAGAAGTTGTTTATAATATCTCGAAGGCAGCGGTGTCTATTTTGATCGTAACAGGATGTGGAAGAAAGAATATAACGAGGACCAGCAGACGCTAGTTTGTTTATACAGCGCCAACAGTTACGCTTCACATGGGCCAAGACTCCCCCCCCCCCTCCCTCTCTTTCCTCGCTGCCCCAAGACCAGTCGAAGTCGCTCGCAAAGAAGGATTTCAGTTAGGAGATTTCTTAATTTACGAGACTGGTGGTGTAGTCCGTTAGTATAAACATAAGAGGGTGTGAGAGCCTTTAGAATGTAAATCTTGATTCATTATGTTTTTAAATGATTATACTGATTCCATTGTATTTAAAAGAAATAATAAGATTTCCAAAATTATTATTTGAGACAGAGCAGCAAAACACCCATCAGTGAATTGAAAAAGATAAAAAGGCAATTAATCACATTGAACAACCTTCAGAGGTCAAACACTAATTCCATTTTTCTCCAACTCAAACGAATAATTATTCTTATTTATCCTTGATTTTCTTTCTTTCTCTATCACTACCATTGTTTATCACTCTAGAAAATGAGATTGGATACTAGTACCAAATTTTAGGTGCTAAATAGTAATAATAATAATATTATTATTAAGAGCATGTAATTTATTTGCCCGCCCGTTGACACCAGAAATGTCCACGCGGAAGAGAAAGAGTGGCATACCAGCATGTTTGCACTAAAGAGCCAGCAAGGGATTTTACCTCTCCTGGCTGAAAGGAAAGTTACCTTATATTTCGAGATAAATCGACACAATAAAGGAAAACGATGCAAGATAAGTAAAAGTATTTTTAAATTAATTCGTTTATACGGCAAAATATTAAAAAGAATACTTCGCATGAGGTGACAAAAGTCAATTATCTTCAATTTAAGAGTGACTACAAGACAAACAAATCCTGGAGAATGGTGAGAAAGAACTTACTGGAGAGACATGTAACTACGAGTGCCATGAGATAATTGCTATAAACCTAGGACAGTGATCAAGGGAACTAACCTTGAAAACTTTTTCATGCTTGCAACGTTTCATGAGTATCTAGTTTCAATCTTCAGTCTGTTTCAAAATAGAGGCACATGTTTTAGCAATACTTACAGCCATATTTAATAAGTTATATGCATAGGTGAAGGATCAAGAATAATGCGATTAGATATTACCTTAAATATTTAATAAATCGAGACCATTGGGTGGAGACCAGTTAGTAAACTTTTTCTAATCATTTTCTAAAGGAATAAGAAAAGCAGATTGTAATGGAGGATTAAATAATTAAGTAAGGACTAGCAATAGATTATCTAGAGAAAAGCATATATTCTATCGTCCTCCAAGTGGTTGCATTATTTTGGACAAGAAGCAGCCTAACTTTCAAGAAGCGAGCAGGCTTCTCCTTACTGCCGTCTTGATTTGGTTTATTGCAAAACAAACCGAAAGATGATAATGAAATGACACCGAAGTATTTTAATTTTCAGTCTAGAAAGGTACTAGAAAGGCTTGCAAACTTGCAAGTTTATCGAAATTTTCCGAAACTTAAATTTTCTCGAAAGTCCCCTGGTCATTATTGGTCCATGGATATGCGGAAATAGATGATGCATTCGGAAAATATCTAATTTTACGAAATGTAAATTTAAATATGAGAATGTTAAGATGGTTGGTGAAGGACCTGATTTTATTGAGTGTGAAATAAGGATTGTCATGCTCAGTACAATTGAAAAATTACTTTAACATCCTAAGCAAGTCCACGACCCCAGCTAACACGCAAATATTCAGCAGCTTCTGTCTAAACAAGGCAATCACTTCAATCTGAAAAGTAGCGCATATCTCACCGATACTCAAACCATACAAACCTCCAACACATACTAACGCATGCCATTCGACCTGACTACTGTATGTACTATCTGAATCACTCATATAACTATTAAAAAAAAGAATTAGTCCAAAAATATCATTATCTCAAATATAACACGGTTTCTAAAAAGACCACTCAACTACGTCTCTTCTTACTGACATCACACAACACATAGTCAATGGTTTTTGCAAAGCAGCAAACTTCCTCACACAAATTTTCAGCAGCCAGTAACATAAACATCGCCTTTGACACAGTATTTAAACACAAACTTGTACAAAAATCCTGAACAACAGTCTCACAAACAACGACAAAAAATGGCTAACAAACATTATCTTGGCCAGACAATGTCAAGTAGCACACAAAAAACTTAAATCACGCACAAGGCAGGTTTACAATCGCACCCAAAAGAGGAGGAATATTTTCACCCTTATTTTTCAACTTATTCACGCACGACATTCCACAACCACCATCCCCATGGACCAATCAATACAACTATCTCTGTCGATGAGAGGTATTTCAATCACTGCTACATAAACATTAAACCACTCAACCACATCATAACCTCAGCCATCAAATCAACATCATACAATTTACAACAGACTACTAACACGAATAAAAATAAACTTCCAAAATCACACCTAACGGACAACACTTTCATCTAAACAGAAGTTCCATTTTCATACGAACCACACTAGACAGCCACATGCCAGTCGAAACTCACTTACAAAACATCACAAACAAGACCATAAGAAAACAATGCCTAAAAGCACTATCAAATATAAAATTCAGAAAAGAAAAGGCGACGCTATACAAGTCATTCACCCGTACTACAATCAACTACGCAGCACTAGCACGGCACCAAGCACTCGTTAAATCCCGCGCAGAAAAACAACTTGAAATCACTTAGAACAATGTACTCTGAACCATTACGGAATGCACTCAAACCGCACCCACCTCACACCTACACGCCGAAACCAAAATACTCTCACTCAATGTTAACTTGGCTATGACCTGTACCTAACACTTCAGCAGAGCACTGAATCCAAACCACTACAACAGGAACGTAGCTCTGAGCATATAATGAATTACCTATATCTATCGATTTAAAATTTCCATAATAAAAGCTATCTCACGCGTCCTTCAAATATGTGGATAAAGTCTTTCAGTATAAACCCTCTGCGAGTCATCTGTGAGTGATACGATCTGATCAAAAAGGTAACTGTCACATGAACAATGAGGTCTTGGACACTTAAATTAAACAAAAAGCTGAGATAAGGGACGAGTAGCTAATGAATAGAATCAACCTATATGTCCCATATATAAAAATGAAGAAAAACAATTTATAAAGATCATATTTTCCAAAAAAGGTTGATAAGTGTTCATAAGTAAGAGCAAGTTTGATGAATTGCAGTGTAATTTTGTACCCGAGCGATCTACCATTGTCCATATCTCTGTAATTTAAATGTTTTTATTGAGCTGCTGGTAAACAATTTCTATCCAAGAATTCAAGTTTAGCTTTTTTAGGATAGTAGATACTAGTTTATTCACAAGTAGTTAAGTATATGGAGGTAGTTAAAAACTGAGACCAAAAACATGTTTTCCAATAACCTAAATAGTGGTGAGAGATGGCCAATTACCTAAATTACCAGTACAGAAATATAAACCATACTTTGGACTTCGTTAATCCACAGACACAGAGAGGCGTTATTACACAGCATAATGAATCACATTGGAGAAGGTACAATGCAAATATAAATATCGACGAGATTTTCTTTCAGATTATTTGCAAAAGTTGATGTAGATGAAAACAAATAAAATAAACAGCTTAATCAATAAATTACTATGCCATACATTTTCATTAAAGTAAAGATGGATATGGTGAATTTTTCCCCTACATTATATTTATCTTTTGGGTTTTATTCCTCACATGGGATCTTTTGGCTTCTATTTTCTGGACATGGAAAAATTGGGTTCCCCTAATTTTGACTTGATACCAATTTTTTTAAAAAAGGATTGATTATTAGCTGCTAATATACTTTAGTTACCTATTTAATAAAATGTAAAACGGCATGTAACAATTGAAAATCAAAATTTGAAATAAATGAATCACTCAATAAGTAGAAATGCTGTTTTTTGTTTGTGATTATGTCGATGAAAAAATAACAGAACTATCATGTAAATTTAAATTAAATATCTACATACTATAACAACTCCTAAAACACCACCATTCACCAAGGTATGTGAAAACCAAGCCATATACTTATTCATTATGTTATATATATGCACGTACGAGGCATGTTCTCTCACTACAAGGTCAGATGGAAAATAAATTCGACGGAATTAAGTGAGAGTTTCATGAGTGTGCGTCCGTGTTTCATGCATTTAACAGTTTTAGGAAGCCCCTTCCTATAGATGTAAAGGTTTGAAGGTTAAATGCACTCATCATGGACCAACTGAACTCTTGTAAGCAGGGATTCAATCTGAAATGTTTCTACTGGAGTTATGCTCAGAGTAGAAAGTGTCTTTATAAGTAAAAAAGCCACCTACGCTATTTGTGACATGAAAAGAATGAAGCGAGATTGTTATCCAAGTTCAACATTCATTTGGACATAGGATCAAATAGGACTTTATAGAGTGGAGAGATTAACTAATAATATACTTAACAAGTATCGTGAGGAATGTGAAAAGGAAGCCGAAACAAGGTGTTATCTGAAATAAAATACTAATTAAGGAATTATATTAACAAATTATCCCAAAGGGAAGGGGTTGTAATAGAGTGTCGGGAAAAGTCGCGAATATCTTTAGCAGATTATCAATTTTTCATTTATATGAATATCATAACATTCAAGTATTTTCAAAGCATAGTCTCTTTATAGACAGCGGGTTGATTCTATGGTTCTAACTTATTTCACAACATACGGAGCAAACATCCTAAACCGTGCAGTTAAATGAATACAGTGGATGTTAATCTTATGTCAGGAAGAAATTAGCAATGGTATTTTTATTATAAAGGCATATTTCATTTTTTTACATTGTACTGGTAGAAATCATTTAAGATTTCTTATTCTTTCCTTGAAATGACTGCTTAAAGACCTGAGACTCGGGAACTTTAATCTTCTATCTCTGGTGACCATTATTTGTTGACTTAGCTTGCTCTCTGACATTAAATAAGAAATAAATATTTTTGCAAAAGTTAATAAGATTAAGTATAGATATTAGTTTTTAGTTTTTTTAATTCCTTATGAATGAGGTAGTAAAACTTGGATATTAGGTAAAGAATCTGAAAGAATTCCTTCCTAAACACGAGGGAATAAATTTTCTACGCCTGTATGTTTTGATATAGTCCACATTTGCGAAAATATAGATGTCAAATAAGTAAGCCTTGTTTGTTTCTCCTGGTGTAGCTATACCAAGATTAGATAATCAAGAAGTGCTTTTGTTGTGTCATCTACAAAATCTGGAAAGGCCTCATTGAAATAGAGTCTAAAATATATTAAAGCAGCTTGAATGAACAGGAGAAGAGATTTATTATGTGTAAGTGCTTCAAATTTGGTAATAGCAAAGTCAAGTAAAATTGCCTTCTTGTCAGGCAATGGGTTGGAAAATTCGATAAGAGAGGAGGCAGGTCTTTCAGCACAACAATGTGATTGCCCACAAGGCCTAACCATCACAGTTTGACTATCAATCAATGTGGCACATCACTCGTCACGTGATTATTGCTAAGTAGTCAATTTCTTTCATTAAATATTGACTGAATAGTTACAGGAAAGTAGTTTCCTCAGGAGTATACATTAACTTTCCTAAGAAGAATCGGAAAAGGATCTCACCTCCATAGCCCTACTAATATATTCAAAACGTGAGATAACAGCGCTAGTTCAGCCTCTTTTGCGCAGCCTTTTATTTCCTTATCACCACACCCTTATAATCTGAGGGGACAATGATCGTGGTACGACGTTGTCAACGTAATATTAATAGCGCCAATTTTTGCCCACGGTTGGGCACTTTGGCCCAAAGAATTAATGATTAGATGAGTTTCCTAAGACTTGGCCATTATTTAGGAAATTATTGCTACACATTTTCTGCTTTATCGGAATCACTTATGCTATGGTACTTACCTTTTGCTACCTAGTATTCTCTACTGTCTCGAGAATTTAGTAGCAGAATGCGTTTAATTGGTGGAGTGATCTTGTGTGATGATGAAAGAATTTAGCTCTGGCAAAACATAAAAATATTTATAGCTAGGAACTGGTGTAGTTGTTTAAGGCTTTCACTCTATAAATGATGAATGTTTTACACCACCCGCTGGAATCACTAACTGCAATAATAAACTTTCTTTATAACCCTGGATCTACAACAATGCTGAGTTCGAGGCTTTCGGAACCAGCCTTTCATCGATAATATCAAGTAAGATTTCTCGCTGATGAAATATAGATGAATCCCACCCAAACTCCCTAGCAATAGTATGATTTCCTTCTGCCCTATCGTTCACGAATAGGAAGGAGATTCATTCAGAAGGCGCTTTGAATTTTCTCCTCTCCCATTCCTACATTCGAAATAGTGGTGCTTTTCCCTCTTCAATTTCCGAGTGGAGCGAATTGCGCCCTCTCCCATTGTGTTGGCGTTTGACGCTGATCGTTCTCGAACTATGATTTCCTTTTGAATTTCCTCATTCTACCCTTTTCATTAATGGTTATATCTAGAATGTTTGTCTTATTATGTGCTAAATCAAAATGGGATGGTTACTTTGTTTTTAGCCATAAAAAACAAAAAGATATGTACAACGCAATTTTTATATTACATGGAAAATGAGATCACATGAACTTGCAATGCTGCCTCTGATAGACACAAACACTCAACCTGTAAAAGGGGCAAAGGGACAGGTAATCGTTCTCGAAAGATATACGAGGGAAATATAAAGAGAATTACAATTGAATTTTATGAATGCACGGGTGAATTCAAAGTAAGAGAGTTTATATATGCCCTCAGGGAAGAATACTTAATTGCAGATGTCTCCCCATTTTTACAGCTACCTGTGCCTCTGTAAAAGTTCTTTAAGAGAGAAATATGAAATCACACTTTCAAAGGGACCTTGTTGCCAATTAATTTTTAATACAGGTAATTAATTAAAATGGTGGTGGTAGATTGGGAGGACTCTAATGTAGTAAACTTGGATCATATGAAGAATTGACGCAAACCCCAAACTCAGCCCTTTACCCTGTGTTGCCAAGTAAAGAATCTTCCCTGCCAGAGTTTTTCATGTGAAGAATATATATTATGTATGTAGTTTATATAATTACATATATTCCTACAGTTATAATTGGAAAACGTCTCGCCTGTAGCCTCACATCTAGTTTATGTGAATTTATGGGGGCTCAGGTTAGGTTAGTTAAACTAACTTAAGCATCCTTAGTTGTGCTTTACCTCGTCCTGTTTATCTACTTAGCACATATCACAGACCTCTTTAGTCAAAAGATGAAGGGCAACAGAATTAAATGTATCACAGGTCATAGCATACTTTAGAGTGAATAGATGAACCCAACTTTACTGATCCTGGTCAAAATTATATGCGAATCACATAAAATGGTTCAGGTCTTCTAGGTACGAGTAAGTCATGGCCTGCCAGTGTGTGCCTGTGATCTTGTGAAGAATATCAATCCCAAACTCGTTCATCTGAAGGAATCCTCCCAGAAAATTCTAGGGAATTATATTATTCATATAGGCTTTACACTCAATAAATTTCTTTCCAGGGACGATGGTGGGAGCTTATTATAGTCTTTTAAAATAATTGAAAAAGATTGAAAAAGAAGGGCCGAGTGTTTGTGGTCCATCGCACAATTCCATCAAGTGATTAATCAAGGATACAAAAGTTTTCATATTGGAATATTGAACTATTCGTCTTACAGCACTGATTTGGTTTCCTTTAGGTTTATTTTCGTGAACATAACTCAAAGTAAAACTTAAAAGTACATGATTCGGAAGTATGGGAACAAATATGAAGGATATATCAAAAATAACAGCTTGACAAAGGTTTAGAAGTATGACAGTTCTTTTGAAACGTCTAGTAAATTCTTTATTCTCACTTTTTGGAATAAATTGTTTCTCTTCAAGGTTACTTATAACAGAAAAATTCTTATATATTCTAGGAACGTATCTTTTCCATCTTCATTAACTCCTCCCAAAATTTCTAGCTCCTACTTTTGATTCCACCTTAACTCTTCTCTGCAATCTCATTCCTTGTACTCTGTTAATTTGGTTTCCTTTCCCTTTATTTTTTGTTATCTTCTTTCCGCTTACGCTTTGCTTTCTTTAAAGGCACGCTTTTGCCTTACACCTTAAAAGTCAGCCACTCCCAATCCCCTCATTCATTGCTGGGTATTCGAGGATTTTCTCAAGCTCTTAACACTTTAATGCTCACTAACACGCCCGTGTCTCATCAATTTGACTCGCTGTTGTATAGAATATTAATTTCTATATTACTTTAATTACTACGATTTTAAATACAATTTTAGGTTCGTATTATTCGTACTTAATGACTAAGTAGCAACTCAATTGTATGAGGGCCGTATTTGGAAGAACAATCAGCAGGGTGTCGAACCTAGTTGAAAGTGTGTGCTTTTATATACGTCTTAGTTGGCGCTAGGAAATTTTTTTTGGCTCACCTTTGATATAAATTAATATAACATTTATACTTTGATTAAAAATAAGTTACAAAGAAATAAAGTAAGTAGTAACACATACGTGCCAATGCCCCTTAGATGTAAATTTCTATAGCTAAATTTTAGTTCTTTAGATTATATTTGCTATTGTCACTTTACACTTCTGCAACCTGACAGGATAATTACCTCCAGGCAGGAGCTATAATTAGGGGTGTATGACCGAATGGGAATGATTTATGAATTATAATTCATCTCTTAGGGGCTTTGGGAAAATCTTTAAACTTTATGGTATGGATTGATTATGTCCTATAGAAAAAAGATACTTGGCAGAGAGAGCTACAAGGAAAAATGGTACTCGAGTAGACCCTACGGTCCATTCAAAGAGGGTACTTTTGGGCTAACAGTTGAGCAGGCACAGCTCTGCACAATGACTTAAGTGCCCAAACGGCCACTTTTCAAGACTTCCTCCAGTCCTGACTTGAACTGATCAAATGAATTGCCGTTGACAACTTCCACTGGAAGTGCGTTTCAGCAACCACGATGCTGTATATCAAAAGTTCCCACACAGATCGCGATGCCAACTCTTCGGCTTAAGTTTGTAGCCTTGATTTTTAGTTCTGCCCTCACTAAGTTGGAATACATCAGTGTAGTCTACATTTTCCTAGCTTCGAGTATTTTAAACACTCAGATAAGCTGATCACGCAGTCTCCGGGTCTCCAGCAAGAACAGATCTAGTTCCCTTTATCTATCATCGTAACTTTTGTGACTCATGGAGGGAATCAGTTTGGTTGCCCTGGTTGCACACGTTCCAATCTCGCGATATTATTTTGAAATGAAGGACTACAAAATTATGCGACATACTCCAGGTGCGTTCGGACAAGTGAATTGTACAAACAGAGTATTATTTCCTTGTTTCGATATCCAAAATGTCGCTTTATATATCCTAACATCCTTTGGGCATTTTTCTCCGCCTCTATGCACTGTTTCAAGAACTTGAGGTCACTAGTGATTCTTACACCCAAGTCCTTGTCGGTATCAGTGCGTTCGAGATCAGTGCCCTTAGGAATATACCGTGATTGGGAGTTTCGGGGGACGATATGCATTATTTTGCATTTGTTCACGTTAAAAGACATTTGCTACATGTCCGACCACTCCACAATCTTCCAGAGATCTTCTTTAGGTGGGCAGTGTTTCTTTTCTTTGTAACGTTCATACCATGCAAATTTAGAAATCTTCGCAACCATGTCACCATCCAAGTCGTAAACATAGATGATGAAAAGTAGTTGTCCCAGGACATAACTTGAGGTACACCGCTGGTGACGGGCATCCACTTATAAGCCTGTCCATTCATCACCATCCATTGCCGTATGACGCTTAACCAGTTTTCTATCCAACCTGCTACCTTTCCTTCTATTCCCAGTGCACGCACTTTCGAGAGGAAGCGGTAGTGTGGTAATTTATCCACCGCCTTATCACTATCATGCTCATTTAAAACGAAGTTGAAGAATTCCACAAGGATCATTAGGCATGACCGTTGCCTTCGGAAACCGTGCTGGGAACTCTTCAGTAGCAGGTTCGACTCTAAATATGACGTCACTTTGTCTACAAAGATGTTTTTCATGAGTTTACCGACTATTGAGGTTAAGCTAATATGTCAGTAGCTTGATGGCTGGCTAAGGTCTCCTTACTTGAAGATAGGAGTCACCTCCGCTTTACGCCCATCTCTAGGAACGCATCCGGTCTGGATTGACATGTTGAAGATTGTGATCAGATGTCGTGACACTTGATCGTGCACTTCTTTCAACACTTTAGGTAGAAACCTGTTCGGGCCAAGGAACTTATTCGTCTTTAGATCAGTGATCTTTTTTCTATTCCTCCTTGGGTGAAGTCCATTTTCTCCAGCTTTTTCCCCAAGTACGAATCCGTGCGATGGGGGGGTGGGACAACACTCTTCAATATAGAGTGAAGAGAAGTAGTCGTTGAGGAGATTAGCGTTTTCTGCATCTCAGTGCTTTAATGCCTCAAAGTGTCCATAAATCTTTAACTGCCGTTACACCATTATCTTCTCCCTCAGCAGTTGGCTGATTTTTCGATTAAACCACTTTGGTTGAACGGAAGACCGCCGAAGGTTTTTTAAAGGGATGAATCGTGATTGAAGACTCATGAACGTAGTTTTGAATCTATTTCACGAATCTTTAACATCCTTGTACAATACTACCCTTGCATCAGTTAATTTTAACACGAAGAGCTGCAAAGTCTGCTCTTCTCAAATCAAGTTTTCTTGATTTACTAGCCGCAGACTCTATTTTGGGGACCTTGAATATAAATCTGACTAGTCGGTAATCACTGCTACCGAGCTCTTCGCCTACAGAGAGATCTTCAACGATGTCATCCTCAGAGATTAAAACCAAGTCGAGGGTATTATTGCCTCTTGACTTTGACATAAGGACGCCACTTAGATTCCTACCCTCCCTTAGCTTAAGACCCGTTGGACACAAGGTTTATAAAGGTCTCTTATATTAAATGGCCATAAAGGCTATTCGTAAGCTCGTTAGTGTTCCATCCTGATAAAATTAGAAACAAGGGTGATTGTATTCCCTTTATAAATATTATATTGTTAAATAGGGATTAGGAATAGAACTCTGGGTTGTATTTGTGAGTATCAAGAGTGTTATAATTTTTATGTTGCTATATTAATTAATATTGTTCTTTTTGCCCAGTAATATTACTTGATGCAGTCATTGGTATAAACTAATTAATTTCTGTGGAGTTTGTGAACTAGTTTGATTGCTCCTATTCCTTGTATTATTAATTTTTACTTGGCTGTTAATTAATTATATTTTTGCAATGTCTTTCACTGATTACTTGGAGTTGAGTAATTGTGGTATTAGCGACAATACTGGTTCTAACAGGCCAATAAAGCAATTGATTGTAATTACAAAAGGATTTCATGTCTCAATTTACTTTTGACAGTAATTAATATTCCAGAGGTTACTTTATAACCAAAGAGAATATTAAAAGAAGGTCAAAGTGCAGACAATATTACAATATATATAACCTAAAAATGACATATTGAGTGAGGAGCATTATATTTGTTTGCCCCCTATTTACTACTACAATTCATACATCATTTACTATTAGCAAATAATATAAAAGCTTTTATTTTTGAAATTTCCATTATTTAGGAAGCAATCATTATTATTGTCTTACATTTACAGGATGTCAAAGCGCCGTAGACACTTTGTTCTTCGCCAAAATGAAGTCCAGCAATTATTCTCATATGATGACCGTCATAATGAGGATTTAGCCGTATTGGATGAAGAAGATCTAAATTTAGTGCAAAAAGATTTAAAAGATACTTGAAATACAACCTGTGTGAAGGCATAAATATAATAACAGAGCTTATTAATCCCCTTATGATTTTAGATGGAAGAAAGTAGCAAATAAAGAAACAATAACATCTCTCAAGAACCCTGATAATTTGAGGCCTATGATTAATGAGAAGTGCTCATCAATCTGAGTGATGATAAAATCATTATGAAATATTTAGCAGCGTAGATATTTTTAACTTTTTTTAACTTAAATTATACTTCCTCAAACTATATTGTATAGTCCGAAAATATTTTGGGTTTATAAGTAACCTGTAAGAAATGAGAGCATTTTTAGGAATTAACATAATAATGGGATATCATGTTTTGCAATCAATGAGGGATAATTGGTCAAGAGAACAAGAGCTCGGTGTTCCAATTATATTTAATCTGATGCCTTTCAAGAGTTTCCAACAAATTAGATCTTTATTACATTTTAACAACTTTGATCAAATTAAAGCACGCACTGATTCATAAGCAAGATTGAGCTTATAAAGTCAGAACTATGTATATTAGATCATTTCAATCAATTATTTTTATCCTTGATGAATTCCAGTCAATACTCATCAATTTACGAGTACATGATCAAATTTAAGGGTCATAATATTCTAAGATAGTAAGTAAAAGGAAAACCAATCAAATGGAGGTTAAATATGTGATGCAGATGTGATTCTAAATATACTGGTTTAAGAAATGATAAAATAGAATACAGATTGAGAGAGTTTTTATAAAACTTACAGAAAACAATCAAAATATTGGTTGTAAGATTTTGGTAGAAAACTATTTCAATCTCCGTTGCTCCAATCTATGTTATCCAAATAAAACATAAATAAGGCCGGAACTATACGAGTGAACAGAAAAATATTCCAAGATCAAAGGTACATTCTGATAAAGACATGCGAAGAGGGATTTCCCATAACCATACTATTAGTCACCTTTTATGAGGCTTACCCCACTCTATGAGGATTCTCTAAACCCATACACTATTGCTTTAAGGGCATATAGAAGAAACTATATGTGCCATAAATAGAAAACAACATAATCATCTTATATACAATTGAACAAAATATTATTAAGACCTCACCAATATATCTCAATGTTCACGTGTAATTTAATTCCATCTTTTTAGCAATCTTTAAAAGAGATCTTTAATTAACATTCCTTTGTTTTCGAGCCATAACTGTCTAACCGAGTAACGTCCATAGGTTTTTTATCGGGTTTATATCAGCACTCTGCGCAGGGCAGTCCATGATGCCGATAATTTCAGCATCCGAGAACCGCTTTGCCATCATTTTCGTGTGGCACGAAGCATTTTCCTGCCTAAAAACAGGCTCACACCTTGTGTGGCATAGTGCATTGTCTTGCCTGAAAAAGGTCTCACATATTTCCGATGTTCGGAGAAAGTGGGTTCAAATATTCAGGAAAAAAAAACAGATTCTTGCCTACCTCAGCGTTTACTTTGCTACATAAACGCACAAATTCTAGTACTTTAAACATGCCCCACATCATAATGATTTCTGCCTTTAAAATTTATCCTTTTTTCCATGCATTTAGAAATCAATTTTTACATGTACGACGCAATACATGTTGCTTCCCATCTGATCTGGACAAATTATATTTGTTTTCGTTTCCGAAAAACACTGACCTTTTAGAACACTTCAGGAAACGCTCTGAAACCGCTTTATTTTATTACTTAAGGTTTTTTCTATTAACTCGGCCTCCGCCAAGTGATACTTCAGACTGACGCGAAACAATCAGGTTTATCTTTTCTGCAACTGGACGTTAAATACTGGTTGTTTTCTTAAATAGATTTTTCAGCGACATCCGTTATATTACGCGATTTTCCCCGGCAGTGAGTTCTCGAGGTCAACTCGTTTCTTTCGTCGATTCGCACGAGTTGGCATCCCCATGTAGCTTTACTATGCAAGAAATCACTGTTTGACCTCTTACAATAACTTGCTATATCATACTGTCGTCCCATGACACTTCTTATGGACTACCTGTTTTCTCCAGGATTGGTAGACCTTAAATGGTCTCTCCGCCCTTAAAAACAAGGAATTCCACAATTAAAGGGTATTATAGGTGTAAGGCAATGTCACCATCTATACATAACGAAATATTATCTGTTTTAATTATTGTTCCTTAGTTTTGAACGCATTTCTCCTCTAAAAGTCGTTACTTTCCTTATCACTTTTTTTAGACAAATTAAATGAGTGTTATCACGAATGAAAATTTGTTATTTTGTCCCTAGTGTTGGACAATATTGAATATATGTATTTAGATGAATTGCAACGATTGTCCTTATATTTATCTTTTGTTTCACAGACGCTGCTTCTTCTCAAAATAAACAACTGACACGCTCACACTTAATTTAATTCAATACAAAACATCATTAATTATTCTAACTTTTCATGCGGAAAATACATCTTTAATTGACTCCTTTCCAGTAGAAAACATTTTGTACTTTTTTATCATTCCGGTGACTAAATTCCACTCCCGATAATAATTTTGTTTTCTGGACTAGTTTTACAATTCTCAACATATTTGAGCGGCAATGTTGTATTTATTGAGGGTTTGTGCTGTTAAACCCCTCTTTTTAACGGTTGCCCGCTAAAAATTGGTTATTTCCTGGAGCCAAAATACTTAAGAATGGTTAGTATTGGAAGGGTTAAATACATTTACAATTTTTAACAGAAGGAATATAAAATAATCGGTTTAACTTTTTCTGTCTCATGATATCTACAATTTTATAATTTGACCACGCGTGTTCTGGTCTGATTAGCGTTAATCTACGTTGCTTTTGTATACGCTAATTTTTTCTAGCAAATGATAGGATCAGCATAACTTTCAGTTCCATATACTATCTTCAAAATTCTTTCCATTTTGTAGTTAATGCTTTTAGTTCTTTCAAAGTACATTAAATAGTAATCTTAGGGAACCCAACCTTTTTATCTGCTTTGTTTATAAAATATCAAATATATATTATATAAAGACTCCTCTTAAAATTCTTCTCTTCCATTTAACTTAATCCCTCGGTGGCTTCTTTCCCGTCGCCTTAAGAATGTTCGCTTTCTCCGGTCTTCTCGTAAGCGTCAGACGTTATGATAAAAAAGATGTAAGTGTTGTAGTTTTGAAATGGCACTCCGTCTTATCTGATACCATTTACTGAAATGACAGTCTCTCCAATTGTGATGGAAGTTAACATGAAGGTATATTTGTGGAAGGAGTGATTGCTGCTTATAAAACGCCTATTTAATTAACGAAACCTTCAGCGCTTCAGGCGTTTCCATTTTGAAAATTTACGAGTTTGAATCACTACTACTTGGAAGCATTCTATAAACTGTCTTTCGCAATCCAAAATAGTTTGATTAGCCGGATTATACAGCCAAAGACACTTGCTGCTGCCATTACTTCCTTAAATAACAGGTTATTAACCGCTCTCTATCTACTTAAGTATATAGGTCTATTTAGAAAAGAGAGGCAACTCCCGCCCAATTTAGTGACATCGCTACTGAATGACACTGATCTAAAGACAATCGAATGGATTTTATTGGTCCTATCTAGTAATAATCAAAATCGCAATTTTTCTTTGGCTTCGGCAAATTACAATTATATCTCCCTCTACAAACTCTCGTCTCGTCCTTTTACAAAAGTTCAGCCTTTGTATGCGGTTGCATGGAATAACGACTATTCAATGGCTTATCATTGGCTCTCTATTGATCATCTACCACACGCTGCCACACCAAACTTCGCACAATATATCGTCGTCATAACCTGTCTGCTTTAAGGCTTACCGAAGGCAGCTGAAAATCGCAGTGGAGAAAGAAATCTCGACCTTATTAACATAATTGTCATTATTATAAGTCATAATTCCTTGCATCCATGATGGAGTATATATGTATATCGAGTGTTCTGCTTTATTATTATTACTATTTTTATTATTTAAAAAAATAATAGCATATGTATGAATATAAGAGAGGAAGAAACACCGATGTCAAGGTGCGGCATAATATAGTCTTTTACTCGATATTCGAATCAGTGGGGAAGTGAAATGCCTCGAGGGTCATAGTGGTAATTTAAACGTCTCTCAAATAAATTGATCTCAGCATTTTGTGCAACACAGTTCATTCCAAGTAAAAATATGAGGTATGTACTGATTAATGGGAAAAACAATTGCAGTTAAATTAATGAGCGAAGGAATTATTTCTCGTCTAAACAAATTAGGTGAGGGTGTAAGGAAGGGAATATTATGACAAGGAAAGAAAAATGAAGGGATCATTTACAAATAGTAAATGATCGATGAGAGAAATTAGCCACATCTATTGTTATTTGACGAGAGTGAGCAGTCCAGGTTGGGCTAGGCGTAACCATGGAAACCGTGCTTCCTATGACTCCTGGAAACCCACGTGCACTAAGTGCCACAACGGAGGTAAGGTAATCGCCTTAATTTTGAAGGTTGGAAGGTTCTAAAGATAGTGAGAAGATCAAAATCTCCAGATTATCCGAGAGAAGCTTATCTTTACTTGCTTGTTCATGGTCGCTTTCTTTCATCTGCTGAGACAAGAGCGTCTAATAGATTACCTGGTCCTTTTAATGGGGAGAAGAACTTAATTATTTGATGTAGGCGAACTTACAGATTCCTAATTAAAATACATTATAAATTAATAATTAAAATACATTCTAAATTAATAAGTAAAATACATTCTAAATTACTAATTAAAATACATTCTAAATTAATAATTAATTGTCAAACGTATATGAATTTAGATATTATTTGTCAGGATATATACGACCTTATAGATTGCTGCTTAATTTATGTTTATTGGATACACATGATCAAATTATGTTATATTTAATCATCCATTTCCTTATAATAATAATAATGGAAATAAATAATAATAATGAGGTTTTATATGGCGTCCCTCAAGGCGCCCTACAATCACAAAAGACCTGCATAGTCACTTCTTTAGATTAATCTGGCTATGTACTTAGCTTCCAAGCCTTTTCCCTTTCCTCTTCACTCTCTTGACATCTCACAGATTTGGGTTTTGGGGATACTCTCGCTAGTTTTCGCTTTTTATTGATATGTAAATAAAAATTTAGCATTTTCATTGAATTATCTTCCCCAAATGTCTCCCCCTTCGATGGAGCAAACTGATGGGTAATCTATGGATAATTGCTAGGAAATAGATCGCCACTAAACTCGCATCATGCCGAGCGTGTGAGTAATTCTTTCCAGGAGTGGCAAAGAATGGCAAATAATGAGAGGATTATGGACCTTAATAAAGGAGGGTTACTCCCGCTGAACCCTAAGTAGAGTGAACTCCATCCTTTTACTCCTAATTAGGAAGTTTTAAGTAGTATAACAGCTAAATTATGCCACAGGACCGTCATATCGCACATAGATCATGCCATGTTGCGCACAATTTATTCCACCGTAGAGCCCCTTCGCTTTTTCCTTAACGAGTAGCAATCACGAAACCACTCAAGGTGATTAATTGTTACGTGCTATATGTGACCAATAGCAATAGTCACGAGGTTGGGAGGGGGGGTTACGGTCAGAAGGCTTTCTCATGCGACTTCAATACCAGCATACGGCATGTTTGGGCGAACAACAGAGATCCTTTCGTCATAAGATGCAGCTGCCGCTGAGATAGATACAGCTGACAATAATAATTTCATTTTCATTAATAATTTCCGTTGAAGGGAATAATTCCATCATTTATATGCTACCATTACTTTTTATATTAAAATAGTATCGTTTAATAGATTATTTACAGGGTGTTTTGACATAACAGTAAATCAAATCTTTTTTTAATGATCCGGAGAAAAAAGTATATCTTTACCGTCATCTAGATTGACTCCGAGCTTCCCTACTTACATTTACTGCCGAAGGAGTACATGTTTTGCCCTTCCAGGGCACGCATATCCACATAGCCCTGCCTTAGAGCCCCTCCTTTTCATGCAGGGTTTCCCCATGTCATGTTTGTAACAAAACCACAAAATACAACCAGGGTACTCCCCAACTACAAGCAAAGACCGACCTCTATTCACTTTGAGCTTAACAAAGATTGTCATTCTGATCTTTATAATCATTTCATTAAACATTCGAAGAAATTAATCCACGCTGCAGGGGGCGAATGGGGGCCAGCTAGCTATCCCATGAAGATGAGTTTTTCTTAAGGATTTTTTGGCTAGGCATTAAAACACTGGTGTTTAGTATGGAAACTTCCTTGTTTTCGAGAGTGCCACGCCCGAGTTGTAATTTTCCGTTCTAATTTCTCAGTAGCTTTTATGTACTAACTTTGAATAGAAAATCAATAATGAGTGGAGCAAATAATTTGTTTACAATGTGAATACGAGACAAACTTAGTTTGGGTGTAAACTAGATTTCCTCTCAAATTACAAGGATGCAATGAAAGTTAATGACCCGAGACTGGGGAATCAATCCTCGCACCGGGGAGTCAATACCTCGCTGTTAGTCAAGACAGATTTACAAACTACTTTGGTGTGATGAAATTGGCCCAATTTTCCCCTTGATTTATCCAGGATTTCAAAGATATAAAGGCAGATGGTATTAAAATGATCCTCACCAAAAAAAACATTATGTAGACAGAATATCCTGGGAGAATTAATTAATGTGGAGTGAAACTTCGTTAATGGAATACAAAAACAGGCACATTATTCATATAAGACTGGCCAACAAATTTGGAGTTCTTTTAATCATCAGAGGTCTGTGCAAACTTTTCTTAGGCCATTTTTCTCGTTCATTTCAGATCTGACTTTAGTTTTTCTTTAGCAAATCAGGTTTTCAAGATATTCGAAAATGCAATATGACCACCGTCGCTGATAGAATGTAACGTATTACTCTGATTTCTTTGTCGAAACTGGTGATATATGGTTGCCTAGCACCATTGCTAGACAAAAATTGCCTTCTGTATATCTCCATGTACATTGAGAAGTTCAACTAACACAAAAGGATGCATTTAACATATAGAAACTCTAAAATTTATCATTCTCTTTAGGCGTGAACATATGATAAAGATAAATAGCGATGATTTGTTTATTCCACAAGCATCAAAAAGTAAATGTTCCTTATATTGCATGTAATAGAAGGGTAAACAATAATGAAAGGGCTAATAAGTCAAAACTTGAATTCATAAACGTTGTGCATGGGATTTGCGTTTAAATTTTTCCCAGAATTATCACGATACAACATCCAACAATGATCTCCCATCATGCTCTCATTCCAAAATACTAGATAACGAGTTGCCACGGTCTTGATATCCTGGTGGAAACGTTCACCTTGCTCGTCACTTACGGCTCCAAGATTTTCTGGGAAAAAGATTTTCTGCAGGAAATTGATTTGTTTTAAGTGACATAAGGCATCCCATTTCTTTTTTATAAGATTGAAGAATGTTCTTCACGCAATATCTGTATGCAAGTAACTTGTTGATGCCCAGAAAGTTTGCACATAATCAGTTAAAGGCTAGCCAAAATACTTGATAGCGAGTTTCCATGGTCTTGATATCCTGGTGGAAACGTTCACCTTGCTCGTCACCGACGGCTCCAAGATTTTCTGGGAAAAAGATTTTCTGCAGGAAATGGATTTTAAGTGACATAAGGCATCCTATTTTTTTATAAGATTGAAGAATGTTTTCCACGCAATCTCTGCATGCAGGTAACTTGTTGATGCCCAGAAGGTTTACACATAATCACTTGAAGGCTAGCCATGCATTTAGTTCTAGGGCAGTGAGGGCCTTCTCGAAGCCAGGGTCTGCTAAAACCTCCCTGATTTGTGGTCCCACAAATATGCCTTCTTTTAGTTTTGCCGCGCTCAGTTGTGGAAAATTTTTCACAGATATTATAGTCCCTGATAATTGTACTTAGCTATTTATTTCACGAAGTTTTTCATTAGACCTAGTTTCAAATAAAGAGGGGGCAGATATATGTTCCGAGGGTCTACCATGTAGAGCGAAGTGGCCAGTCACGCTTGTCGTAATGTTTTGCAGTGGCACGGCTATCACGCTGGCAGAGGAAGCATCAGTACTTCGTGAATCCTCCTTGCATATCCATTAGCATGCCTATGACTTTTAGATCATCACTGATGGGCTTGGTAGTTTCTGACTTTAAGAAGAATATCCATATTGTCATATGTCTCCTTAAAGTGGACAGAATGGCTAATAGGATTGGAAGGCTTTAAATTGCCATTGTGCAAGAGGACAGCTCTCAGCCTTGTCTTAGAAGCATCAATAAAGAGACGCCTCATATGTATGTCTGTGACAAAACTTCCAACAATCCATTTATATTATGGCAGTAGCAGAGAGATCTATTAACTGTGGAGAATGAAGTTAAATCGCATGCACATTTCTCTCGAGTAAGAATTTTTCCTGTAGTAGAGATGCTAAAAGTTCTGCTTTCTCCTTTAACAGTGACAGATTTCTCACAAGATCATTCAAATCTTCCTGAGTAAATAACTTTGGCTCAGAGTTAGCATCGCCATATTCAACATCTGCATCTAATGTGCATGCACCTTCAGTACTGCTATCATCGCTAATATCATGACGTACGACTCCATCATCAGGTGGACCTGTAATTAGCCAAGATAGATCATGTGGAACTCGTCTGCACGCTGAATCCATAGTGGATAAACAATTTGGTGCTTTTTCTTGGCAGAAAACCCTTTTGTGGTAACACTACAGAAATAGCAATATTCGAGATGATCTCTGGGCTCTGTCCATATCATAGGAACAGTGAAGGGAATTGAAGCTTTCTTTTTGTTAATCCAGCTACGTAATCCATTAGAGCAGGAAGTAAAGATTTGGTGTGGTGCCCTTGCTTCATCTTTGTCACCCAGAGGGCAACATAAGTAGAGTTTGTACATGTTGTTTATATCATTTGTGATAGTATACTGCTGAGATTTCGTTGTAAAATGCCCACATACATAGCAGAATTTATCTGGATTTTTTTGCACTCTCGAGGCATTTTTACTGCTTTATAAAAATATTTGGAAGCCTGTCATGATCAACGCAGAAGGAGCAACGAGGAAGATGCACATCACATGAGAAACCGGAAAGCATAAAACAGAATTATAAATAATTGCGCAAAATATGCATGCGGGTTACAAATGTAAATGAATTCTTCTCTATACCCCTTTAACCAGCAAGAACTCACGAAGCATCTAGTTTGCTCATCTTAGCAGTACAATAATGATACATGCAATTGAGAAATACCAGTATTATACTACATTTTATAATCGCAGGCAGCCATTTTGAATTTGTGGCATATCTTAATAACGGAACGTGCTAGAGCAAAAACGAAGGCAGATTCGGATCCACCATGGAGAATGCATTTAGAAAAGTATAGTAAGGTCTATGAAGAAAAAGGTGTGTTGCCCAGTGTAATTGGTGCTACATCCTTTAGTTATTGACATACTATTAGGGTTAAAAAAGCTTTAGCATTCGTATACGTTCTTTTTGATTGATACACTACAGAACATTAAGTCTCCTAAAATTGAAATAAAAGACATATTAGCATTAGAAAAGTAAATGAGAAAAACAATAGAGATGTTATAGATCACCTTTAATGTAGAAAGGAGGAACTTACAAAAGGCAGAGATTTAAAGAACAAAACTTTGAATTTTGTTAAAAAATTATTCGTATTTTGCTTAGATAGCTTCAGAACATAAGCTTTGCATTCCATTTATCAAAGGAAACTAATATCCCTGCGTAGTTTCACTAAAATATTCAAGCAGATAGTCCCGTAGCATCTAGTAATTAGTTAGTCGCTTCTTTCTCACTCGTTTTCCTAGATAATTCTAAAGGATTTTGAAAGGATTGCAACTAAAGGACAAGCGAGGCTAGTCTACGATTTTAATATTTTAATATTTTCTTCTTTTGAAACCATTGTTTGCCTTCCAAAGAAACTCTTACTAGATATATTATATTTAAAATACTATCAACAAAGTAAGTAAGATTCTATATTATTAATTAAGTGTGAAAATGATGTTTAGAACGTTCAAATTGTTCTAGAAGAGCTATAATATTCTCCTTTCGAAGCCATGCTATTACTATGTAGTTAATGGTATTTGTTGTCGACTGATTGAGTCGATTTGAGAGCAGATCATAACGCTTACCTTTGGTGCCATATCCTTAGGGCTGGGAGGAGAGCAAAAAACCTGCTAACCACCAAAAGGAGCAGAGCAAACAGGTGGATAAACTTGAAACCCCTTAGCATGACTCCTAAACAAAGTAAAGTTTCAGAGAATGGGTAGAACTTCATAATAATTCTGTGTGCGAAGGATAGGAAGACACTGCGCCGTTTAGATTGTGTGTCTGTGTGTGATGCCTGCGCGCATAAATCACACTTGGCACTCCTTCTGATTAGGGGGCGCTCCCTACATCGGATCAAACTTTTTCCTTCCGCTCTCGCTTGGAGTAAGGCAGTCCTTAAGCAATGAAATCCAGCGCATTAGCTACCAACCCCAGACCACTTGCATAAACAAATTCAATGTCCCCCAAACGAAACTCCTTGCCAAACATATAGGCAATAGATTATGATCGTGCTTTCCATCAGTATACACCATCGTGTCACTGGGTACAAGAGGCAGCCATTCGGACCTCAACACAATGAAATATTCGGATCCTGGTCATTGAAACCCATCTGAAGATGTCTCCTTAAACGAGTGTCCAACGGGAGGCGGCGACTTCCTCGCGTCCAAAGATCGAAGACCAGAAGGGCTTCTTAGAATTGATATCCAGCTGCGAGAACCAAGGGTAGATGGCAGGAAATTGAAGTACTTCCCACGCGGTAATAGCAAACTGGTAATAAACTTTGCAAGTGGAATGAAAATTACAGACGCGTCGAAAACCTTTAGGTATTCTTTTTTATAGGCATTATGCGAACCTGTAAATGGTGCGGTAAATAAACGAGTGTGAAACATAAAAACCAGAACATTTGTATTTTTCCCAAGTTCTGTTCATAATTCTGTAGTTATCATTTCAGCCGATTCCTAGTGTGTATGCAATATTCTTTACTGTATTATTGTATAATTTAATATTCTTTAGTGTTATATTCTAAAACAGAATATTCTTTAATGTAATCTTCTTTAGTTACTTCCTGAGTTCCATGTTCTTGAGATATAATTTATATCAAATGACTGAGAAAGAAATAAAGACTCAATATTTCCATGGTGTTCTTTGCTTATTAAAAAATAGATGCACTTACTTTCGTGTTGGGGCTAAGAAGGCATGCAATGGGTTAATTTTCTTTGGATAATGCCTTCTTTGGTCCCCAGCTTCGATTACTGAGACATCTCCTTGTTGCTTTCGTTCTCCTCCATCATGTTTACCTCATCCCACTAGATAATGCAAACTCCGCCATATAAGATTTCCCCCAGATTAACTTCACCACAACTTCATATGTTTATCAAATTATCTATTAAGCTTATCCCATATTCCTTTTGTTGTTTAGTTAGTTTTGGTAGTTTAGAATTTTTACTCTTCCTAGGATTATATGGAAAGGTAATCGCGACTCTGCTTTGGGATTAAAAAATCAACATTGCACGTGAAAAAATTAAGGTTTACCAAAGCAGTTATGCGACTGCAATGTTTAGAAAACACGATAATACTTATTACACTATGGAACAGTTATTTTGTTACAGGTCAGAAAATAGGTGATTCTAGAGGTTTTTAAGCGCTGATTATAAATTTGTCTATAGAATTTGCATATCATGTTTAATTTTTGTATAATTTGAATTTTCCTTTTCAAGCCATTTCACAATTTTGCTCAATATTGTACCAATAGCAATTGTTAATATATTTAATATATATAATATATATATAATATATATTAATAAATAATATATATATTTAATATATATAAAGTAGACTATATTGAAGCTCAAATATCATTGAATTCTAATTATTGGGGGTTTTTTCAGATTTTTTCAGATTATCAGATTAATAGTTGGGGAGGGAAGGGAAACTTATACAATCGATGCTTAGAGTGGAAAGAGGGGTTGCATTCCTCAGCCATCAATCTTGGCACTCCATAGTTAGGCTGCCTTCAAGAATGTCCAAGAGGACCAGTCATTGTGGAGTGTTGCAGGAAACTGCCGATTCGTTGGTATAATAACGCTCGCCTAGTGCAGGTCGCCAACGCAGATTTTGCATTAGGAGTTGACTCCCGTAGTCTTCGTTTAGTCAAGAACAAAGATAGTGGGTCAGGAGTTGGTGAGGGACCAGGGCGTGACCAAACGTTGGCAGGCCAACGTGAAGGTAAAGTAATGAAAATAGAATCTTGAGTCGTACAAATAACAAGGTCTGAAAATAGCAAGGTTATGTTTTTTTTCCATTGTATATGTGCTGTTTGGATGCTTTGTCTATGTATCGGAAGAAAGTTTGAACTTTTTTGAAAACTGAAAAGGTTTCATAAAAAATGCCTATAGAACCAATTCTGAATCTAGATATTTTCTCCATCCTCCTTATGCTCTATAAAAACCATAACCTACCAAACCATACTAAATATTATTGTTCAACTAGTCATAGGTTAAAAGATTTAATGACTTAGTGCAAAGGTGTGTTCTTTACTATAATTATCAAAACCTTTGTGTATCGTAAAATTTTGTAAAAATTATTTATATAGTTATTACAATCCACTCATGCAACTATCTAAATAAAAAGTAGATTTCTCTTCTTTGTTAATTTTACTATTGAGTTTGCATATATTCATGTTAAACCTATGAACCAGAAAATGAGCGCACAAACTCAAAATTTACGAGTATTTTTCGTCATTGGCTTCATCTTGAACATATATATATATATATATATATATATATATATATATATATATATATATGGTCAGGTAGACACGGATCAACAGGTAGCTCACATATGTATATACCCCCTATTTTCCACATACAGAAGTTTAAAGTATCTCTACCACTTCAGATTTATGGTGTCATTTTTGAGAAAAAGTCTTTTTGTATTGATCGTGACCTTGTAGGACACGCTCCGTATGCCCTTGTTACCATTTGTATATGCCATAACAGAAAATAAAGGATCTACTACTACAAATGATACACAATTATTATGAGAATAAATATAATAATAAATAATTGGTTAGAATCAGGACACCTCCATCATCCTGAGACTCTAAAATCGCAGAAGAAACCGGCAATTAACGTGCAACTTCAGCCTGAAACCATACTCCCGAAAACTCGGCGTCCCCGAGTTAAAGAAGCACGTTTTCAAACTTGATTTTCCTCTGCCTCCTTTGCCAGAGAACTAGATCGGAGCGACAAATAGTCAGAATTACGTCTTACGTCTTAAAAAAGGTAGAATTAAAAGTTTATAGTCGTAGTATAGGGGATAAAGTGGTGAAGAGGAATGGGTAAGAGTTAGAGTTAGTTGCTGGGTGACCAGCCATTTCTTTGGTTCTTATTTTTTATTTTTCCTTATTATTCTTCTGTATTCTTGATGGGGCACTGGAGCCTCTGTAGTTCATCGGTGTTTTACATTTTTTGGTTTGCTTTTTGTTGCGGATTTCCTTGGTATGTTTTCTGCTTTGAGTCTGCATCTTACCTTGCAGTATATCTTTGGGGCGGTTCCTTCCTCGAATCGGGTCTACCGCTTCTAAAGTTGCCACGGTTGTTTATTCTGTAGTTATGCAGGATTTCAATAGCTCTTTTCTCGTCGTCGTTCATTATACGATCCAGTTTGCCCCACAACTTAACTGCTCTTTTGTGTAAGGACACGTTCGTAGATAGGAGTTCTATCTCGTTATGAAGATCTCTTATTCTTTTGCACTAACTCTTTGTGCTGGTGATTATGTATACCGCAAAATTTTGCTCTTTTTGAAGCTTCATCGCGCTGTTTTCGAGTGACGGTTCATTGGGATAGCTGGGTAGAGCATTGTGGCGTTGCAGATGGCGTTGTATATTTTCTTTAGGTTTTTTCTTTTTAGGTTTCTGAGTTAGAACAGTTTTACTAGATGTGTTTTTGCTTGGTTGATTCTACTCGCAATGTGTTTACAATAGCCACTTCGGGTGATCTTTAGCCCGAGTACATTTCCTTCTTTTACATAGTGGTATCTATTCCTTTCAACATCTTCTCTTGAGGGCAGGCTCCTCCACACTGGAATACTTTAGAACTTCTTTGGATTAGTGAAAATTTTCTATTTTTGTTCAAACTTGTTAATATTTGCAATTTCGGCCATGGTTGGGAGATGTCTATATGTGCTGTTCGCCACTATCGTGATGTCGTTGGAGAATTGGATGTACGTTGTTGTTTTGTGGACCGACCTTGGTAGATCCATCTTCTATATGCGGAGGGTAGCTTTAGTCTTTTGATTTTATATTTCAGGCCAATTCTCCATACTTTATCAAACGCCTTTTGGACGTCTCTGAGTACGATGTCTGTGTAGTTTATCTCGTACTTGGCCTTTGCAAGTGATTCAACGAGAATGGCTAGGGCAGTCTCAGTATTTCTGTTCTTTCTGAATCCGTGCTGATGGTTTTGAATCAGTGTTCTCTCTTCCAAATGCTTGACGAGTCTATCGTTTATAGATCTTTCCAGTAATTTTGCCACTGTCTCTAGTAGTGTGATTGGCCTGAAGTTTCCTGGGTTATTTGGTGGCTTACCGGGTTTCGGTAGAAAGATAATCTTCCCCCTTTTATTGCCTCTGGGAAGTATCCTGCGCTTAGAGAGGCGTTGAATACTGCTGCTATCCGTGACAAAAAGGCCACTGGTGCGCGTATTAGGTTATTTTTTTGTTATCCCCGATGCTCCAGGTGCCTTTTGTTTAGTAGCCTTGAGATTTTTTTTAATTTCTTCTAGGGTTATCGGCTCGATCTCTTGCTCTACTAGTAGTGTTGGTGAAGCAGCTATGTTAGAGACTATTTCTTGGCGATTTTATTCCAATTCCTCTACCACTTTTGCTTCTTGGTTACAGTCGAAATCTTTATTTTTGTTAGGGGAAATATCAAAAACCCTCCTTCAGTGTTCCCTGAACGCCTCTTCAATTTATTGGGGCTCCTTTTTCATTTTATCCTCGTTCTGGAGTTTGGTTTTGGCCTTGGCTTTCTCTTTCCCCTGGCTATGTTAATTTTCTGCCATATTTTGGTAAGATTCAATTTATCATCTATGGCCTCCACCAAAAGGCTCAACCTTCTGTTTCTTTCTATTTTTATTTCCTCTATCAGTTTTTTTTCACGTGCCACAGCTTTGCATGGTTGCCTCTCTGAAGGCCATTTCGTTCGATTGAATTTCTCGTTTCTTTATATTTCCTTTCAAAATTTTCTATTTGGGGTGACCTGATTGGATGCGGTAGAGTTCTGTACGTTGTTGTGTGAACATGTTTTTCATTAGCCCTGACAAGCGCCTCCATAAAGTCGTCAATCTCTTTATTTATTTCTTCTAGTGAGGCCTCAGTTAGGTCTATCTGACGGTAATTGGCCAGCTCTTCTTCGTAGTTGGTCTAATCGGCTTGTCTATATGATTTTCTCGGTGGGCACTTGACTTGAATGGGGTCCATAGACAAAGTCATAACCACCATTTCGTGGTCGCTAGTTGATGGAGGGCCTTTTTCTATGATGCAATTGAACTGAAAGTTCGAGATTGCCAAAACTATATCTGATTTTGTAGCATTATTCTGGCCACGTATTTTGAAAAATCCGATCCCAGACGGTCCACTATCTCTCTTTCCACTACATAGTTGGTCAAGGTTTCTTCCGGCTCTATTGTAGTTTCGAGTGTAGCCGGAGGCTCTACTCCGGGCATTTAGGTCGCCCATGAAGACTGTTTGGTCTCTGCAGCCGAATATTTCTGTTAATTTGTGAAGGGACAAGAAGTCTCTCCTTGGGGGTTGGTAGCTTGTTGCAACTATAAGATTGCCTGTTGCTGTTTTATACTTATCACTAAGTATGATTTCTCAAAGTCTTTGAGTTTTGGTAGTTTATATCATTACTGATTGCCATAGTAACGCCGTCGTAGTTGATGTCGTTTGTTGTCTTGGTGATTTTAGTTTAGTTGAACATATTGATTTTGTTTCTTGCTGGGTCTATATTGATCTCATTTAGCAGTATGATGTCCGGATCTTGTTTTAAGTATGCGTTGCTCAGCGAAAATCTCTTGTCATTCCATCCAGCTACGTTGTGGCATATTATATTAAATTTTCTTGCGTGGGCCATTATTTGTGTTTTCTTTCCTCTCTGCTTTCTCTTCTTTCTTCTGTATGCGCTTCGCGTTCGATGGGCAATTTTCTTCTTTCACTTCTTTTTTTCTTGAATTCCTCCTTTTTCAGCGTACAGCGTAGTTCCTGTGGGATTTCTAGGCTGCCTGCTGTTAATATTGCGAATACGTTCCGTTCTGCATATGGGCCTTCGTAATCGTATTTATATATTCCCTTTTTGATACCTTGTGCCAGGTCGTCATTGCTATCGGGAAGGGGCTTTTCCTCAGAGGCGTAGATCTTTAGGTTGAAGTCTTGATGATCTTCATCTCTTTCTTTCGCAGGCTTTGGGGAGGGAGCTGGGCTCGGTCCTTCTTGGGTCTGGTTTGCTGCTTTTACTTCCTTATTATTTTTGTTGCCTGTAACGACTTCTATCTCGATCTCTTTCTCTTGTCCTTTTTGTGTAGTCTTCCTTAACCTCGGGTCTCTATTCGTTGCCCTGTTTCTCCGCGATTTTTTTCTTGGCTAGAGGCTTTTTGTTGTGCTTGGGTTTGGGCATTAGATTTAATTCCCTTGAATAAAATCCCGGGTTTGCTACGTTCAACACATGTGCGTGTAAAATACAAGCTAATATATCCAGGGACTCCCCTTGCTTGACTTCGATGACATTTGTAATTGGCTGGATCTTTTCGGCTGTGCCTTTAGCTACTTTAGCGAATGTAAGGTTCTTCCTTTCTTCTTCTGCTCTAGCCCTTTTTCTTTTTTATTCTCGATATGCTTTCTCTCCATCGGGCATGTCATTGCCAAGGTAAGATGGTTTCCATTACAGTTTAAACAGTTTTGGACTGTCAACTGCATTCCCGCCACGTATGATTTTTCTTACTGCACTTAAAGCACCATTTTATGTCACTTACCGGGCAGTCCCTTGTATTGTGTTTCTCGAGCACGTAGCAGTTAAAGCAAGTTAGTATATTGATGAATTCATCTGTTTTTATTTGTTCAGGCGTTATTTTTAGATTAAATGCGAGAATACCCGATTCCCTCGCCTTCACAGCCATATTGGTTTCACGGAATATTACTTTGAAAATGGGGAAGTATTCTGTATTGTTTGCATGGTTGGTGAATTTAATTATTTGTTTTACCTTTGCCCATGGTTTTGCTCTTTCTAGCTCCTGCTTAATCTCGTCCGCGTTATGGTCTCCTAGCCAGCGGTCAATTTGACGGCAGTATACTGATTTTTTGGGCCTCTATTTGGGGAAGGAGGGGCACTTTAGCCTCCAATCCACATCTCTATCATTTTGGCAAATCGCAATGTAGGAGTTGGTGTAGTCTCGTAGCCTAACTATCACTACACAGAGTTCCCCGTAGAAGCCCTGAAATACATTGGTCCTGTCGGGTTTTTGCGCACTCTTCTGGACGCGCAAAGGGACCCGTTTAGTGGTGTCTATCTTATTACTATTCCGTTATTTTCTTTTTCTTCATGAGCTAAGAGAATAAAAAGAGTATGTGGATATAGTGTGCTGTTGTATCCGTTTATACTGATCTGCTTATTCAGCTGGAGAGTCGGTATTCCCTACCTACCTAGACCCTAGCCCTAGCAGTGTTTCCACCACCTGACTTGTTTCCGCCGCTCACATGGAATCTAACCAGTCCCGGGCTAAGCTTCGGCATGCGCCGAGTTAGCCGCCTGGTTCAGAAATAGCTCATGCACAAGTAGGTATCTAAGGATACTTTAAGCTTCCCTACCCGACTCGCCCTAAAGAGGGTGGATAGGAAAGTGAGAGTGCATCTTTGTGGAGAGTCCAGTAATCGTCTCGTCTGACAGTTAAGGTCTTTTTTGTATCTTCTTTGTTGAATTATCAACGATGCAAAAACGATTAATTTCGCATTTCAAAGTTGAAAGTTTCGATTGCGTAAGGTTCTTCTTAAGTGAGAAAAAATTTTCCGCTCTCGGCAATAGTCAGATAATCTGAGCCTTCCAATTTTATGTTCCTTGTAGCGCTTAGTTTCCCCTAAAAAAATTCCCGCGCCATGATTGGCCAATATTTTTAATACTTATGTTCGCGTAGAAATACTATATATAATGTAGCAATTTTTGATTAATTCCATGGATGGAATTTGGACTTTTTTTACAACGAAGAGCTTTGAACGCGCTTGAGGAAAAGTTCACTTTTCATTAAAGTTAACGTTAACTTCAAGAAAGAAGAAATATATGTACCCTAAGGACTGATTGGAGATTTCTCTTGTTTTCAGTGGGCGGGGTGCTTATCCTAAAAGGGTAATTCATCCTTAATTTATCTCTATTCCACGCTTTGACTTCCACTTATTTCACCGACTAAAAGCAACATAACAAGACCACAATGCACCCAGAGCCACTTAAAGTAGGGTATAGTGAACCCTGGAAGAAAGCCCCAATAGGGGGTGCGAAGAAGGGGGTCCTTAAGATCACGAGCCCAAAATTCTGTGGAGGCGCTTCTTAGCTTAGGTCTATTTAGGTAGGGTGGTCGTGAAGTGCTAAAATAAGTAGATAAATAGAGAACCATAGGCTGCTAGGTGATAGGGAACGTTTTCTTTGTATTTTATACAAATTTAGAGAGGAAGAAAGAAAATAAACATTGACTTCGGAGGAAGGAACGAAGAAAAAAGCACTTAGGCGCTCGGTAGCAAAAGGATGGGCGATCATCCCCCTTTAGGGAAAAGGGGCAGCCTAGAAGGCCAACGAGTACCTTTACGGACAATTGACCAAGAGACCAAACCAGAAAAAGGAAACCTCTGTGGAACACTATTTGGAGAGATAAAAGTAGCCCTCGTCAAAATTATCGACATTCCAAATGGCTAAATCGTAATCGCAAGTAATGAAAAAGAGGTAGAGAAATTAGTGTCCCAGGAAGAAATAAAGACACAAAAGAGAATAGGGGTAACGCCCCAAATCCGCCCCAGATAACTGCAAACAGATGCATCATATGCAGGAAAGTCGATGTTTCGGTGGGTTCCCATCAAAAAGATGAGATGAAAGAAGAAATAGAAAAAGTCATGGAGGCCTGAAAATAAACGAAATAATTAAATTTGGCCACTACACACATGTCTTTAAAATTATGGGTGAAACAACAGATATGGCAGCAAAGATATCTCAACGAGGACTGCTCATGCTTAACATGAGAATTCCACCAGAGAACATGGAGCGCGAGAGGCATATAAATATTCAAATGTGCTCCCGCTGCTATAAGAGGGAGGACCACTTGACGCGTGACTGCACTGAGAAGGATACAGTATGTTCTGAGTGCAGACAGAAGAACCACGAATGGAGACAGTGCAAGGAAAGTACAAAAAATGCGTGAACTGTCATGGGCCACATAGGACTATGTCAATGGCATGCCCCAAAGAAAGGAGATAATAAAACGAAAGGAAAGAGAAACGAGAAACGAAGATAAAACTAGAAGAAATGCAACTTACGCAGGAGTGTCTAAGGCAACTGTAAAGCAAATGCAGGAAGCACATACCCATCTAACGGTGCCACAAAGGGCATCAACAGAAGTGCTCACATGCATACTCTATGCCCATGTGATGAATATTAGGAAACCGAGCACCTTCGCTAAGACACTGAATACTATGCTAGAGTAAAATCCAATGAAGAAGATGTGGTTCCCTGACAACCCCCTTCATCTGAAATGCGTAAAATCAACGTCGCCTCAGCGTCGGCACCAACAAGCAATGAGGAACACACTACTGAAGAGAATACAATTACAAACATCTCAATGCAAAGTAATGAAGGAGACAAAATAGTACGCATGGAAGCACAGGAACTAAAATTTAAAATCTACAGCGATGAATGCTCCCCCCTCTCGAGAGGCAAGAAACAGGATGACATCATTAAGGCAATTAAAGAAGGAAAATGCAAATGGGCATTCAAAGGAAAGACAAGAGAAGAAGACGAGAAAGAAGTAGAAAAACTCTTATTAGAGGATAAATTACGAATATACCCTGGCGATTGCATTACTCTCTGCCATTCTACATTTCAAAATATGAAGAATAGTAGGTTTAAAGGCAGTGAAGCAGAACACAACAAGAGATCGACCCGCCAAAAGTCCAAAGATCTCTAGAAGACCAAATTTAATAAACAATGGAACCAGAAAGGAGAAGAAAGTTCAGCATTCTGCAAATCAACACATAAACAACAGAGGAGCTAACTTAGAAATGAAGCTGGAAAGAAACATTTCCGAAGAAAATAGGACCAGACTTTTCAACATATGTCACAGGCAATGTAGCTACAAAACCAGACGTCGTGATAAGTAGCTTTAATATGCCATACAACATCCACATGTAACCAATTACCTTTGCATGTAGCGACCATGTTGGAACACATTTTCTCATGAATTAATACCCAATAAAGGTACCGGTACCGGTGATAAAGACTAAAGAGAACAAACTGGGCAGGTTACACACAAGATCTTAGTAACTGCATCCCAAAGGATCTCACTGACACAAACTTGGAAGATATTGATGAGGAAAAATCAAGATTAACAAGAACGATCATTGAGGCGGACGAAAGATATATACCAAAGAAAAGATACCGTACCCTGCCACATGCTCGACGGACAGAGGAAATGAAGAGAAAGAATCCGCAACTAAGAGGAATACTAGACCAAATAATTCTCCATGGACCGAAGAGAGAGCGATACGAAGAATTCAGAAGACGGAGAGAAGAACTGAGGCATCTCATAGAAGAACAGCAAAGCGACATATGTGATAGCCTCATAGAAGAAATAGATGAAGAATGAAGACAAAAAAAAAACTGGAGACTAATAAATAGACATAAAGGCAGAAGCCAGAGAGAAAAAATAACAATTAAGAATAAACGGGGAGAAAAGATCCAAGAAGAGAGACCTACAGAAGAACTTTTTCGAAATCACTGGAAATCAGTGTTATCCATAACACCAGCGGAGGACGAAGACTTCAATCCAGTTGGACAAAATCGTCCACACAGTCTTGCGGAAAAACATAAAGAGGATCACTCCAGCACCAAGTATAAAGCGAGAAAGAGAGGAAATTTAGGGTACCGGGGCCTACATAACAACGGAAGAGATTAAAGGCGTAATAAAATAATTCAAACGGAAGGCGCCAGACCCCTCAAGAATAATCAGAATTAATTTTACCAAATCACCTAACATAATCATCAGAGTATTAAAGAATATTTTTAACGTGCGCCTAAACATCAGTTACTTTCCTGATAGCTATAAACTATCTGAAATGATATTCGTCCCAAAGCCAGGAAAACCACCAAACCACCTTAGCAGTTACCGGCCAATATCACTATTGAACTTTATGGGCAAAGTATTCGAGAATTTCCTTAACAGAAGACTAAAAGAATATCTTGAAGAAAATTACCTTTATAATGATTATCAGTTTGGATTCAGAAGAGGCCGAGACACCACAATGGCACTTGGCATAATAAAAGGGGAAAATAGCAAAGGCCGAAACAGAGAATAACTACATTGATCTGGTCCTGAGGGATGTCGAAAAAGCATTTGACAAAGTCTGAGTCAGAGGAATGCAATATAAAATCTTAAAATCTCCAGATGAATAGCAATCTAGAGAGAATTCTCTGCGATTATGTCACAGAGCGAAGAGCATATGTAAAGATCAATGGTTATTCAGGACCAGAATTCGAACTGGAAGCTGGCCTCTCGCAGGAGGGCTGTCTCAGCCCCACGCTGTGCTCAATATACACAGCAGACCTGCCACCACCAATAATGCCTGGTTGCTTAAACATACAGTTCATGGAAGAAATAAGCCAACTCGACGTCATTCCATACAGGAACGTACGCTTTCAGGCAAGTACAACAGCTTTAGAAATCAGCTAATTCAACAACTACGAAAGAGATTAGAAGAAAAGAACGAACAGGAGGAAATTTACAATAATCTCAATCTCTCCAGGAACAAAACAGCTGAAATTGTATTTAAAGATCAGAACTACAGATATCATAGTGAGAATAAAGTGCTAGGACTAAAAATAACAAAAATAGGCTACATCAACATATAACTAAGAGGAAGAACAAGGCGATTCCGATGCTTAACCTACTGTACAATCTAAGATGGTTAGGCATAAAAAATAAAATAAAAATCAATCTTGCACTAGGAAGAGAGGTACTACTATACCCGCTAATCCCTATCAAAGGTGAAACAAGAACCAAAAAATTGGAACTCCAAAAAATACAAAATAATGCTATCTACCTAATCACCAACACACGTAGGATAGAGAGGAGAAGACAATAGGACCTACACCAATAAGCAGGATTAGAAACGATCAATATCAAGATCAGAAACAAAGTGAACAAAGTGAAACTAAAGTGAAAACGTGATAACAACAAGAAAAAGTGAAACAAAGTAAGTAAAGTAAAAATAAGTAACATAACAATACATAAACAAAGCTCAGAGCTAAGTTAACTCAACACGGCATGAATGCTACAATAAACACATGAATGAAAGATGAAAATAATGCGGGAAAAGAGATTAGGCGGTGTAGCGGTCTATACCCCTACAAGTGGAAATATTTAATCATAACAGTATATATATATATATATATATATATATATATATATATATATATATATATATATACATTGTTTCAAGAAGAGTTGGTATACGCCTGATCCCCAATGCATTTTAAAATCAAACATTAGATTCATTCACTTTGCTGCTCAGCTCATCAGAATCAGGTCTATAATATTTGAATAGTCATTTTTAGCTAAATATGTCCCGAAAGAATAGTGAATTAATGCGTGATTCTTCTCTCATTTACAGACCCTCCTAAATCCGTTGTAATCTATTTATATTATTTATTTATATAATCTATCTATATAATCTATTTATGTAATCTATTTATTTAATTAATTTATGTATCCAAATTACAATCTATTTATACATATCAATCTACATTAATATTTACCCAATCCATTTAACTATATAATCTATTTGCTCATATAATCTTTTTATCAATCCACATAAATATTTATCATACATTTATAATATTTACTCATTTAACATTCAACTATAATCTAATTAATATTTGTCAATCTAATTATCATCATCATATGTGTACTCTAATTCTCATTAATTCGTGCAAAATTAATTCAACCGCGTAAAATTCAATCCAATTATAAACTATATAATTTCACTTTTTAATCATAAATATTCATTCCATGAAATATATTTTTCGTATCTCTTTGTTTTAATACACGTATTCCCACGACGTTACCGATTTAGGCCTAAGTAAATTTAGTCTGCAAATTCAGACTTACCGTTAGCAATTAACTTCATTCTCCTTGTATAACAATAATATAGGTTTTGTGGTTTATTGTGACCAGAGCTATGTAGTGTATTGGCGCAATAACCACCTAACAACCTATAGCGGTCATCCAGCTTCTGTATAAGGAACATAGTTGCTAAAGTGTGAGAAAAGAAGTAAGTAGGATGAATGATGAATAAATCCATGCTGGTGGTTCAGAATCCACGTTAATCAGCAGGTCCCCCTTGTCGCTCAGGCAAGGGTATTCCACCCTTTCTACATTTAACGACTGAGGTTGCTCAATCTGCCTCCTTACCAATCTGTGCTATTTTAACTCAAAACTTTCCGTACCCACTATAAACCCTTTTCTAAAGCTTGTTCCGGACTTCCCATTAAGCACTTCACTATTGGTTCACTTGAACTGAGAGTCAGAAGTTTGGAGAGTTTCTCCAGGAGCACGTCAGCTGCGGGTCAAGTTCTCCCTCTATGCCCCCCGATCGTGGGGGGGTACAGAGGGCAGGAGTAGTGGCGAGCCGTACCTTTTCTCCCCCTAAAAAAAATCCATGACTGCGTAGAACTCCTGGTTTTTCTTCATCCGGCAACTACCTCAAAATCGGCAAAGGAGGGAAAGTTTGGGGATGATTTCCCAAATACGCCTCCAAAATTTACGAAAGAGAGATACTCATTTTTCACCATCACTATTAATTTCAATTTTCGTTTTAGCGGCCCCACTTAAGCAGATGACTGTTTAAATCCCCGGCCCTGCTTCTCTGCGTGAACTGCCGTCGGATGT
This sequence comes from Ceratothoa steindachneri, assembly GCA_963969495.1. Classification (NCBI taxonomy): domain Eukaryota; kingdom Metazoa; phylum Arthropoda; class Malacostraca; order Isopoda; family Cymothoidae; genus Ceratothoa; species Ceratothoa steindachneri. The sequence continues at coordinate 178,039,315 of OZ018318.1, forward strand.
GAGAGGGGATTGCCATTCATGTTTCATCCCAACTATGTCGGGCAATAGCACGGCCATAATTGGGGGCATTGGAGGAGGCTGGTTTGAGGAGTAGCCCACAGCCGATAACAATGTCAGAAACAATTCTGTATAAGGAACGGCCTGCTACCTCCGCTGCTCATCACAGCGAGGGCCCCTTCCAGGACCATAGAGGGACATACAACCGTCTCTATGGAATGTTGGGATGCGGTCGGGATTAAAACACCCTCGGGGAGCAGAGGTGTCAATACGTCCGCCATAAAATCACACCCCTGAGAGGATCCCACCCGGATTCATATCATCCTCATTCACCAAAAGGTAAATCCCCTTTTCATCCAGGCAGCGGTTAATCGAGAGGGAGCCCTCTTCTCACAAAAGGCAACTCCAAATTTTTTTTTTTAAATAAATAGCAGAAACTCATATATACTTAAAAGGCCAAAATCAGTAACGAGTGCCCCCCCCCCCCCTCAAGGGGTGGTCACTACCATAATGGCAACCCAAAATGCTGCGAGGTTCCCACTAAGGTCTCTAAGCGGCCAGGAGAAACCGCACAAGGGCAAAGTCTACGAGACCCTGTTCGGCAAGCTTAGTGTGGCAGTCTAGACACGCCTGCAGGATACGTCGCAATATACGAAAACGAGAAAGACGTAAAAGGCCTCACAAAGGAGGAAGGGATTAAAACCCTCAAGAATATAAACATCCAACCAACCACACCCCCTCAAATCCAAGCAGAGAGGAGTGTGGTGTGCAGAAGGCTAGACCCATGGATCGGTTAGCACACCAAATAAATCAAGGAGGAGATCGAGAAGAATCAGAAATGGGTAAGGGTGGCTGAGGTTAGCAAGTTTAAGAATAAATGAGATAACACAGATTATCACCATGTCTTCAAGATCATATTTACAGACACAGAAATGGCAACAAAGGCGAAGGAGAGAAGGCTACTTCTCTTCAACGTGAAGATGAGTGGTGAGCAGATTGAGCGCGAAGAGTTCACCCATGTGCAGATTTGCTTCAAATGCTATCGCCTGGAGCACCACACCACGAAGGACTGCAAGGAGCAGGAATCAACCTGTTCCAGATGCAGCCAAAAGGCCACGGCTAGCGCGAATCTTCAGCCAAAAAGAGAAGTGCCCAAACTTCGGACAGAGAAATAGGGTAATGGCGATGTCCTGCCCCAGGAAAAAATGAGATCTTAAAAAGAAAGGCGGAAGAGTAGAATGCAGAAGGATTTAGGAGGGCAAACACCTCCTAAACCCAAGCGACAAAAGCCACCCCCTCAGGAAATGAACAAAACATCCCTACGCAAAGAACATATATAAAGGTAGGCAAGGAGGATAAAAACTCAATAAAAATCCTCACTTGCATTATATATCCCCATGTCCGCAACTTTACAAATCCCAGCTGCTTTGCTAAAGAGCTAAACATCATGCTCAAATACAATGGCTTGGCAGAGAATCCACCGCTTTTCCAACAGACGTAGAAGGAAGTGAGGAAAAGAATAAGAACCCAGAATCAAACCCAGCCCCTCAAAGGTTCCCAAACAAGGACCTCAAAATTAAAGAGAGGAAGCAAAGGGAGAAAGGGCAAAAAGATCAGGCTCAGGCAAACATCTTAAGCTCAGCTTCTTCATATGAGGATGAACAAGAGAGCCCCCAGCCTCCTAAGATCCACAAGAGAGCGAGGAGCAAGAACAGAAAGAAGAATTCAAGCAGAACAAGAAATACGATGGCGATGAGATTAACATCAAATTATTTATAAATGCTGAGACCTCCTTTCTAGAAAACCCCAATGTAGGGGACATCACTAAAGGAGTAGAAACGGGCATATTAAGCTGGTCTTATAACTCACCAGACCAGGAAGCGCTAATCGACACAGCGTTCATGGAGGCCAAAATAAAATACCATAGGGACTCCTGCCTCACCGTAAGCGAGGCCGAATTTACAAGAATTAGAAACGGAAAAAATACACTTAACAAAAACCACTAGAAGAAGACACACACACAAACACAAAAGCACCAAACAACACAAACGTGGAAACACGAACAATACATTAAGAATACTCACAGTTAACGTCAATGGATGGGAAGGGAAACACATTCCTTAACGAAGCATATGTTGTAAAGTGGATCACTGAACACGGCGTTCACACAAACGCAAACAGGATAAAGATACCAAACTACACAGTAATAAACAAAAACCACACACAGGAACGATATGATGGCACTGCCATCGCGATCCGAAACATTACATACAGATCACTCTCAAACCTAGATAAATCATTTGTGGCTGTAGAAATACCTACCCTGGTTGGAAACCTGACAGTAGTGGCAGCATATAAACCTCTATGACGTAAATACCTGCCGATCCCTAACTTTTACAACTTTTTTAGGCGCTGGAAATTAGCACTGCTTGGCGGTGATCTAAATGCCAGATGCGGTGCATCAGGCTACAGAAGTACCAACGAAAGGGGAAGAAACCTAGAGCTGCTACTCGAAGGAGACAGACTCTAAAGGGTCGGGCCAGATTTCCCGACCTTCTTAACACAACGTTTGGCAACAAAACCGGACATTGTGTTAACGAGCCAAAACTTCCCGGTCAACATCGTCAATGAGCCCGGACCAGTGGTACCGAACGACCACATCCTGATTCCCACCAAGATCTAGCTTACTTCACTACTTAAGCCCATTACACTTAGGAAAGGTTACGCTAAAGCTAACTGGGAGCTATATAGAGAGATATTCAGGACATAGTCCTCAAATGACCTGGAAGACGCTAATCTCGAAGAGATTGATGAGGAGATAAACAAGATCACCAATCTCTTCATACAAGGCGACGAGAAGTGCGTCACTAGAATCTCCTACAAAATGCTCCCACAACCTAAGTGGACAGACGAGATAAGAGAAATCGCCCGGGAACATAGAGAAATCTATGAAGAGATCGGCAGGTCAGGAACCAATAGGGAAAGGTCAGCCAGAATGAGGCATCTAGGAGAGGAACTAAAAAACATAATAATTGAAAAACGAAGAAAAATCTTGAATGACATCATTGGGAGGCTAGACAAGGAGAACAATCCTGTTAAGTTTTGGAATAACATCCAAAGAATTAAGGGATTGCCTCTCAGACCCAAAACCTAAATCAAAAAAGGAGACGACATCATTGAGGACTCAGAGTCTCGAGAGAAAATTTTGAGCTCAATGGCAAGAGATTTTCGTTATATCACCTGAGGAGAACGACGACTTCGAACAGGACTTCGAAGACCAATTGCTCGATGACCTCAGCACAGTGATACATAGAACCCACCCACAACCGCAAGTATCTCAGGAAAGAGAGATGGTTAATTACAATAAAAGTGGTATTGGCCAGTGTAATGCAAGTATCTGAGTTTAAAAGAATACTAGGGAAATAGAGAGACCTTCAGTCTTATTTAGTCAAACTCTCTCAAAGATAATCCTAGTCAGATTATCATTCTACAAATGTAGCAGAATCCATCAGACTTATTTTTGCAAGAACTTCTGGCAGAAACTATTTCATTCACCTGCAAAAGAAAAATCTTGTTAGTCACAAATTGCCGCATGTAACCTCCTTAGAATTCGTTTATTTAATTAAATAAGAAAGATTTTTGCATTATATAAATAGAAAATACCGTACATGTAAAAGAACACAAAAAATTATGTGATGATAAATCAAAACTTTGACCTGATTTAGCAAAACCAATGTGATTTTTGGATTCAGCACACCAAAGTTGTCCTAAATCACCTAACAAAACTTAGACAATAAAAGTCGTATTGGCCAGTGTAATGCAAGTATCTGAGTTTAAAAGAATACTAGGGAAATAGAGAGACCTTCAGTCTTATTTAGTCAAACTCTCTCAAAGATAATCCTAGTCAGATCTTGACATCTGGAGGTAGTCAGTATTCAGGTAACCAAATGATAAACGATTTAGGGAGAAATTCTCCTGTCCATAGTCAGTAGAAGGACCAAATCAGATAGAGGGTGGCATTCTCACTATTTACAGTCAATAAGTGAATGTTGACTCTAAAAGTGAGTAAAGGAATGCTGACTGTAAAAGTCAGCAAGGCATTAAAAAAATGTCTTCAAAAAAAAGGAACCCAATTTTCACTGAAAATAAAAGATGGCAGGTGAAGAGAGTCAAAACCAGCGCAAATGTTAGCTGTATATTGAGTGTAATGCTTTGTACTCAATAATTAAGAGCTCATTGGAAATTTGCCTGAGCCATTATGTAACCGGGCTAAAAAATTATTAAAGGACTGTGGAAACAAGGGGCCATAGCCCAAGCACGTAACCATTCAAGCCTTATTAATCAAGGAGAGTGAACAGCCAAGAAAATGAAAGAAAAAAGGAAATTGGCATTGAAAATAATAAAAATAATCATCATGAGGTAGTTCAAAACATTCATTAACAAGTCCGGCCCCCATGGCTCAGGAAGCTCAATGTAAGAACTTCTTTATCCCTTATGAGGGTGACTGAGAAGAGGCAGGCTTAAAATTACTTCTCCTCCTCTCGATCCAATATCAGACATCAGTAACTTTAGCATCCAGTAGCAGACTTCATTAAGTTAGGTATAGAAGGACTCGATACTAAAAGTTTGAACATTCGTAATCAAGCTAATTAAAGTTAGACACAGTCCTATAAGCTTGACATTTTAAGTATTATAATCGTTTTTAATATGTTTTTGCTTCTAATTTTCAAAATATTTTTTTCTTGAACTAAAGGCTCTTATTAAGACTTCGGAGATGAAGATACAAAAGGCTTTAACAGAGTAGTGCATTTTATTCTGACGTTTCAGCAAAGAAGCTATTGACATCCTCAGAGACGATAAAATATAGAAATTTCCACATAGTTTATAAATAAAAGAAAGAAGAGTTAATATAGAAGTAAATATAATATTTGGGGAATTTCTCTTTTATTTACTGAGAGAATGACAAAAGCTTTTAAATATACATTATGTAGGAAACGCTGGACCCAAGCTCACTAACACGACACACGCACATGACATGTGGAAGTAACCAAGGTCTTCGTGCCTAGCTTTGAGGTGTGGCTGAGATAGATATATTTATAGAGTAAAAGAGAGGAAAAACTATTCTGTCTATCTACAAATAAGAATTTTCCTCTCCCCTTTCCGGTTCGAGAAGGAAAGAGAAGGAATCTTCCTCTGTTTCGCGAGTTAGGAATTTTACTATTTCTTTTCTAGTTCAGAGAGAGATTGAAAAGAAAACTTCCGCTTTATCACTCCATATAAAATTTTGTTAACTCCTTTCCGACTCGCAAGATAAAGAGAAAGGAACCTCCTAATTCTCTCGCCAGATAAGAATTTTTCTATCCAACTTTTCATTGAAGCTACTCTGCGATTCGCCAGATGAGAATTTTACTATCTCTTTTTTTAGGTTGAGAGAGATATAGAGCTAAGAGAAACCTCTGAGTCTAGCCGGATAATAATTTGCCTCTTTGCGTCAGATTCAAGAAAGAGAGACAAAGAAAGGGGATTCCGTTGTTTCTCGCCAGATAAGGATATTCTTATCTCCTTTCCATTTCGAGAGAGCAAGATAGGGAAACTACCTCTTTGTCTCAACAAATTAAATTTTTCCTATCACCTTTCTGGTTTGATAGTAAGAGACGAGAACCTCCTCTATGTCTTGCCAGATAAGAATTTTATTATTTCATAGCCGATTTGTAAAACGGAGTTATATAAGTGAACCTGCTCTCTGTCTCGTTAAAGAGAGAGATAAAGAAAACTCCACTGCCCTTTGTCAGGTAAGTATTACCTCATACTCTTTCCGTTTTGAGAGGAAAAGAGAGAAGAATCTACTTTGTCTATTCAAATAAGAAATTTTCTTTCTCCTTTCATAGTAGAGGTAGAGAGATATAATGGAACTTTCTCTGTTTCTCGCCAGATAAGGATTATCTCAACTCATTTCCTGTTCGAGAGACTGAGATAAGGTAACCTAATCTACATATGTCTTGCTAGATAAGAATTTTACAATCTCCTTTTCGCTTCGAGAGAGAGGAATAAAAGAAGCTCCTCTGTTTCTCACGACTTAAGGGTTTTTCTATCTCCTTTCCGGTTTGAGTGACAGAGAGAAATAAGTTAGCGTCCTCTTTGTCTCGCCAGATAAGAATATTCCTTCTTCTTTTGACTGCCAAATGTGATATATTGTTTCTGTAATCTCATGAAAATTCCATATTTCCGATGGTTGTTCTAATCAAATATCCGTTGACACGGATTCAATTAATAAAACTGGTACTATATCGCAATTTAGGTTTTTGAAAAGATCACAATGAAGACAGCTGTAAAGCATTCAAGATAAACTTTTCAGCGTTTTATTGATTCAGTAATACAAGATCTCGAAATCATTTCATCTAGGGAAGACATTTTTGTGGGAGCACATCTTCCACATATGAGCAATATTCTTGCGTCTACAGCAGTTAGACTTCGAACAAGCCCCGCAAATTATACCTTTGGTCCCTATGAGATCACTTAACTTGATTATCATGTCATGAAGGATGGTATATTACGCAACTATGCGAGTTCTACGGGATGGGCAATATTTAGCGCCATTTCATCCCGCTCTAAACACAACTTTTACATCCCTTAAATACGCTCTTCAAAGGATATTATGAATGAGAAGAAAATGCCGTGGTGATATTATATTTTTTTTAGGTTTCTTTGCGGGTGTTTTAATTGGAACGAAGTTGGAATTTTCCCTAATGGATGAATTTTGGTTGCGGAACCAGAGGTGGTGGGGTAGAATGATGAGGTCTAGTATTGCATTTAGGCCTGCTTCAAGAACATGTTTGAGATGATGTCTGGACCTGTGGTTTGGTGTTGATTGCTATTAACTTAAAACTCAAATGCCCAAACCGACGAGAGTATCTCCGTCAAAGTTTATAAAGATTCGTAGACAAAGTTGGGAATTTAAAGGAAGCTTCAATGTGTTAAGATTAAATATCCAAATATATGAGGAGGGTTTGGATTTTTGGAAGAGGGATTGAGCGTAACTCTCATTGCCCGACTCATTCAAAACCAAAACAAATGTCTCGGGGGGATACTTCGTAGGGAGTAAAAGAGTCTTCAGCATTGACTTGTGACAGACAGCATTGCAAGTCTTTTATTCATTTTTGGTCGATATGAATAATTTGTTTTTAGATTTAGCTGAGTAGTGCAGACTATTTATGTGCAAATAGGCTTAGGCATCTTCCTATTCGATGCTGATTGAGTTTTTATTAGCGAGAGGAAGAAGTAAATAAAATTTTCTCTATTAATCTCTCGATCAAACGGAAAATCTGCCTCTTTTCTAAATTGACTCGTTCATTTTCTGAAGGAACCTCTGATCTATTTTCCTCATTCATAAGGGAGACATTTTATTGACTTTCTATCTAAGAAAGAAAGAAAAGATTTGGAAATAACTTGAGCATTTTCATTCAGTTGAGGATGAATGGTGGATGATCTATGGTTTGGTAATAATAGACACTCCTTTAAAAATGTAAAGGAGTAAATTTTAGTTAAAACGAGCAATGGTAAGTCAAAGGAAATTCAACTGAGACTTAAGTAAAGAGATGGAGGAAATCAAGTTTATGCCTTTTAGAAGGTTCGATTCTCAAGTGAGTCAGTTCGTGGATAGTAAATTAGTTTGATTTTCGTGGGTTCTTAAACTATAGCAAAGTTGCTTTGTTGCTTCGAATCGTGAGCCTTAATCCGACGATAGCAGATAAGATGGAGTTGCGTCGGCATTTGTGTGAGTTCCCTACGTGATTTAGTGACTTTTATATTACCAACATGAAGTCCTATTACCAATGTATTGTTCTTATTTAGGATGTCGCTTGCTGGTCGATTTGACGAGGTCCTGTACTCCACCGTTAACCTGCGTTTAAATGTGTTATGCTGCGAGACGAATCGACAGAATCGTAAGTACTGCGAATAATATGACTCAAAATGTCAGTACATCCCATTATGAAACTAGTCTCATATAATCCTTTAATAATTTCAAGCACGGGAGCTCTCTCCTTGCTATTTCCTTTCTAATTGCGAAATACCGAAAAGAAACAATGAGAAAGTGAGATTTTGTTACGAATGTAACTTAGACATCCAAATAAGGTATAATGAGTCTTAATAAAATTATGGATACATCTTCCATCTTAGAGGAAAAGAGGATAACATTGTCCTCGAACTACGGCTGTCATCTCTTCCTTTATCCTTCAGCCTTTTTGCTACAGATTTTAACATTGAATAGCTTAGCACTCTGATCCTAGCGTAGGATAAATGTCGTTAGAGGGCGCATGTTTGCTTATCTATAGATGATTGCCACATAACATTATCTATGTAGCATGCATCTCCTCATTATCTCAGTCATGATAAAAAAAGATAAATTTGACAATATCCAGACATCCTGATACCTTTTTTCAATGGCTATCATATAAATAACTTAGCTATATGCAATGCATTCCCTAAATATGGATTGCGATAAGTCAACTAATAATACTTGATCAGACAAACATGTTTTTGCGGTCTTTTTTTGTATATAAATGAATTTCCCATACGAATGAAACTCTTTTTAAAGAAATACTTTATTTAATGAAAACGATTTCCGATCGCATAAACAATTTATTTTGAAAAACAACGAAAACCCAACGAAGGCATCAACGCCTGGAAGAATTTATTACCAAATTAGTGACGAAATTGGGTGTGAAAAAAGCATATCTTGTATTAAGGTGCTTAAACATAGAGGAGCATAAAAAAAAAGTTTTTTCAGGCAGTGAAGGTACCTTGACACATAACAGTTTCCTTGTCATATTTAATATGATGCAATTGTTAATATTTATTTGAATACACTACACTCAACAAAATATTAAGCAATAGTCTAGTCACTTCTCTCCATATTTCAGGGCTCCTCTCTTCTTAACCTCTTGCTAAAATGGCTTCAAAATTCCAATTTAAAATTTGGTCCTTTGGTTTAGAATCGTCGATATTTGCCAACAAATCCATGGATTTCATGTTATTTTTTCATAATTAATGGCATCCAGGTTTTCCCATTCATGAGCATATTAATTAGATGTTCGCAATTTTTCTCAACACTTCATTCTTGTTATTTTGTATCGAAGAAAAAATTTATCTCTCGAAAGCAAATACTGAGGCAAAATATGAGTGTACTGTAATTGTACAACCTTAAAACTACAAATATGATAACACGTTAATTACCACACTTCACAACTATATTCTTGCCCTAGGTTTCCTCCTTTACTAACGTGGCATCAGTTCTTGCATCGGCAGCCATGTTGCACCTGGCTTCTACACGATTGCATGCCCCCCCCAACCCAAACTTCAATAAAATCTACTCGAAATATAAAACTTATCTGGAGTTAGAAGAGTTATCCCTTCTACTGAAATAGCGCTTTTACTTTGCTTCACACAACGTCCACTATAAAATAAAACTGCCACACAATTAAATCCTATTTCCTCACCCCTTTCACTTTTACTCATGTGATATTTTCTAGGTGGTTTAAGCTTTTTCACCTTTACCCGTTATTTCTAGTTTTACCTCCTTTTAAATGCCCGGAGTCTCGACTGGTCCTGGACTCGCAGATCAAGGTGAGGACAGCCCTAGTGCCTTTCCTCCTAGACACTTAGTGCTATAGTATCATCGACGAACTATCTTAATGGGTTCGAAAACATCGCAGAACTTCTCAGCCCTTTAAGGCAAAGACCCATTTGGCAAGGAAAAAAACTTTTTTTCTCCACTCTAGGGTAGAAGCTTGGTTGAGCTGTTCACTGAAACAAGACCCACTTCACATATTCCAGTGTCTTCACTACGCCTCAGGTCGTCTTTTCCTCTGTAGAAAATGAGAACCATCATCTATGTTTCATAGTGGTTCTTTTCGAAAACTGGCAACCTGTACTTCCGCCCCTGACCACATTATCCCATTTATATAGGCAATAAGGGAACCGCTTTATAAAATGGCACAATTTTTCATTAAATAAAAGTCAAAAAACTTCATATAAAACGACCATTAGACATCTTTTGGTAAGAAAAAAAAATAAATGTCGAAGACCAGTAGAATTCGGGATAAAATCCACTCAACTCACCATCTGACGAACATAAGTATCGTCCATCACCTCCTAAGAAAACGAAACAGATTTTTATCAATATAGAAGTGACCTGAATAAGTGTTGAGCCCAAAGTTAGTTAGCGACTCTGCAAAGCTGTGTTTTTCCTCTCCTCGTAGTCCAATTATTTAGTTTAATGTGTCTGAGTCTTTAACATATTTTCCCCTATTCACTTCACTGCCTTGTTTAAGGTGATTATGACAAAATTTGCACAAAGGTTTCTGCCTTTATTATTGAAATAAATAAACCGAATAAATGGGCAATCCAGAGTCTCACTTTTATGACTCAAGGTTGGCTTGCGTTGAAGAAAGAAAACAAAATGGGAATTTTAGGTGCATTAGTTACTATCAACTTATTCTGATTACGATGTCATATGAAGGACGTGAAATGGAATAGGAATCTTTAGCCCTTGAATCAAACAAAGATGCTGAGATGTGAGGAGTTTTCGGCCTGACTGCCAAAGCTGCTAGGGTAAGAAAATATGACCATTATTTTCCTGGCCAGGCTAAGTAGTCGCTTAGGGCGGCCACTCCGAGTTTATTCCCTTATAGATTTGATTTACACAAACTTAACCTTTTCATTATCCCACCAAAATAAATACACGCCATGTACACGGAAACGTACCCATACTAGAAATTTGAGCAAAGAGGGTGTACGTGAATAGCGAGTAGCAGAAAAGGCAAATGTTACTCATCTACACAAGAACGTACACATAAACCGAGTTGCCTGGAACAAATCGCTTTTTCTCCTCGTCTAACTGCTCATTAAAATTCACATTGATCGAAGCTTTTAGCACTAAAAAATTGAATTTTGGCGATAAATTTCCAACTAATTTATTCCCTCCAATTTGCATATATTGTTAGCTCTAATGGCGATTTTTTAGATTTATCTACTGCGTTTGGCTAGACGTTTGTATACATTAACTTTCAACACCTTAATGCGCGTGCACAGTCATATAGATACATGTACTGAGATTTCTCCGCCTAGATTGCACACGAAATTTCAAACGTTTGCTTGAATTTCTTAAAATAAATAATTCTGAATTTTTTAAGTTTTAATTAGCTTTCATTTTATTTTGTTGTGCATTGCAATTAATTTGTGTTTTGAAGTAAAATTTTGATGTGTTTGATATTGTGATTTTTTTAGGTTATGCATTGTGATTTTGTCACATTTTGTATTTCGATTTTTTTGTTATTCGCATCAAGATTAAGTGATGTTTGGAAATTACATTTTTTTATTTTTCAATAAGGCTTTGTAATTTACTTGTGTTGGGTATTGCGGTTTTGTGTTTGGGATTAATATTCTGTTGTTTCTATTGTGATTTTCGTGTGTTTGGGATCATGATATTGTTGTGTTTGTATTAGGAATTCGTTGTTTTGCAGTAAGATTTTGTTTTTTGCATCGGGATTTTGTTGCGTTTTCATTTTACTTGCATCGTCTTATTGTTGTGTTTTATCGTTGCAATATCTCTTGTGTTCTCTAGTGTTATTTTATTTTGTTTTTCTTTATGAGATTTTTGTTTTTTATCGTGATTTTGTTACGTTTTGTATTATTTTGGGGTTTTCAGTGTAATTTTGTTGCGTTCTGAAATGCGCTTTGGCTCTGACTTGCATTAAGCTTTTGTTATGTTTTGGATTGTGTTTTTGTTGTGGTGGGCATCATGATTTTGTGTTTTATATGGTGATGAATTTGTTATGTTTTAAAATTTTGATTTTATTTTTTTACATCTTGATTTTGTTTTAATTTGCTAAGTGATATTTTGAATGTGCGAATCAATCTTTTAACGGTACAACACATTAAATGTTGCTTCGCATCCGATCCGAACAAATAAAATTACCTTTCTGAAAAACACTTTGCAGTACTCCACATCAAAATCCAACTAAACCGATTATTCATTGTACTTATGAATGGTTTCTTAGTAAGCTGCCTTTTATTAGTTCCCAGCTCTCTCTAGGGAGGAAAGACAGTCTGGCGAGAAATATTTAGGTTCAAGTTCTCGACATCCGTAGCATAGAACGATCTTACCTGTGAGTCGTTTTTCTACGGCGTCGCTTTTTCTTCGTTGACTCGCATGACCCTGTAACCCAATGGAAATTTATCATGCATGAAATTACACTTTTGAACAATTATAATGCTCCTAGATATCACTCTTAATCCTTCAATCTTTACGCTAGATAACCTGTTTTGTGAAGGTTTTGTCGACCTTCACTTGTCAAACCATTCTGAGAAATATCATCAATAGCCGTCTAGGATACACGCGAGAGTGTGTTACCATACATACGTTACTAATATTAACACGTAAAACTAAAAGTTAGTAGAAATCGATCACCAGTTTTGAACATATCCCTTTTTTAAATACAAATTGCTTTTCTCAACAACTTTTATTCGTTCTATGAAATAAAAATGAGGACACAAACAGAGATCAATTTTAAAGTTTATCCTGTGTAATTTTCTTAGAAATTAAACGATTACGTTCCAAAAGAGGAAGATTTGGTTTTATTGTCATATAATTTTAAACAGTATTGGACACTTTAGGAGCCTTGATGGTATTAAATTGTTGTGGAGTGGAATAAAATGTGTGGATATGATATTAAAAATATACTTGCCTCTGGAGACTTAATGTCACTTGCTGCTTGTGCAAACTTCCCTTCTTTGAGGCTGGTAATTGCTCTTCGAAGTTGAGGGAGAGCGTAGTACCCTGGTTTCGGACTCAAGACTGACACGGCAGACGGAATCAAAGAGTGCGCGAGTGGCCAGTAGTAAGTAATCCGATAGGGAAGCGGAATTCCAGTTGAATTGTGTGCGTTGGCGTGGTTGCTCAATTGAATTGCTTGCTTGATATTTTCAATTGAGTGGTTGCATATAGTAACAACCCCTTTGGCTCGCCAGAGTAAGTCGATGGAGGCTTAATTGTAGTGGATTTAAGTTCGTTTAAGTCAGTGACTGTTCTCTATTTACGAACTTTACCGGGGGAATAATGCCTCCTTGTTCCCGGGAATTAGGGCAATTGAGGTTGATATGGCATTCTGTGGGTACCTTTGAGCATAGGCGTTGTTCTGTTGAGGCCCCCTTCTATTATTAACAAAAATGCTACCATGCCCCTCCTGGTCCCCAGCATCTCCTGTTGGTAAACTTTGGTTCTGTAGTCGCTGTCATCCTGTTTATCCTCCATTTCCTAACTTCACGTTTCCTCTTATTTCTTTTTTCCGTCTATTTCTCAATCAATGTTTAGGTTTGGTAACACTCTTCGTTGGATTACACCATTAGCTCATTATTCCACACATTTACTTCGTTAAATTACGCAATTCCTTCATGTGTTGGGTAAGGCTTTTCATATTGCACCATCACTCATTTAATTAACTCTTCCCGTCCCTCCTCTGGCTCTGTTTGGGAGATCTCGCGCCGCTCTGGAAGAACCGCCCCTTTCCCGTCTGCTCTCAGGGTCACGTAGAAGGGAAATCGCACTCACATGCCTCAATTTGTTCGGTTGCTCTCTTCTGAACTGCTCTCTTTCTTCCAATGCTCTCATACCCTCCGCCCTTCTTTCTCTTTCAACTCTTCCCAATTTATTACTCTTCACCGTTTTCGATCCTATTCTCTCCATAGCTCTTTCTCTTTCTCTCTTTTGGTCGCTCCTGATTTCTTCTTCTCTCCACTGATCTCCCCTCTTTTCCACTACTCTCAACTGCTCTCTCCTACTTTTCAACACTCTACCCTTTTCTCCACTTCGCTCTACCATTAAGATCTGATCACTTAACAAGTAAATAAATGTAAATATTCGATCAAACTTTTCGGGCTTTGTTGATTCGTTTACAAAAACCTAAATTCGTTACAAAATATTGAAGAAACGGTGTCAATGGCCAGTGAATCCTTACATATTTAATTGCCTCTTTTAAACCAAGAAATAATGAGATTTAGATTAGTATGGGAGGAGTAAGGAGAAATCGATGAAGTTAGCAGAGTACAGGAGGTTAAGAAGGAGATAATTAAACTAGAAATGATCGTCTTTACTCAAAACACAGTCCGATGTTGAGTGCGCCCTGACTCCTTTGGCGCATTGCCCTCCTATCTGTCCTTATTTTCTTCAATTTTTTCCGAATCAAATTAAAAATATAGGCTTAAGCAAAGATATAAGGGATTTTAAGAGGAAAATATCCCTTCACATTCCTTTAAAAGTACAAAGAAGAACAATGAGATTAATTTTGAACCCGAAACAAAGAATTGAACCATTATTAGGGATGACAAGTGTTGAAGAGAAAATAAACACTAATTTATCTTAATCATCTACATTTTGTGATAATTTTTTTACCATCTTCAAAATCTTAAATTCTCAAAAATACTGCCTTTCATTCGGAAGGTTTTATCAGTTTCCTTTTTATCGAAGATGAGGAAATGCGGTTTGTTTTCTTTCTATAAGGCCTCCATATGAGATTTCCCCGACGTTAATCTGACAAAATGTTCGTCAAATTTTTATTTCATGCAATTTTTAATTCTACATGTATAGCTGCGTTACGCATAATCTTATATTTAGCGCTTCATGGTCATGTACCACACATTGAGAAGAAGAACTTAAAGGTATAGAATGATACATCATTGGCCTGAATGAATTTAGATGAAAGGGAGAATGATAGTGATATGGGATTCCTTAAATACTATAACAAAACATTTATGAGAACAAATTAAAAGAAAAAACGATATGTTAACTCTTAAGTGGTGTTGTGGTGTAAATATTTACTCCACACTCGGTATTTTTAAGTTAAGTTATTGCGCATTAGATCTGCGCAGCTGTGGTTTCGGTACTTTTGGATAGGAGCTGACTCATGCTCCATGTGGTTTATCACCTCAGTATAGTTTGTTGCTTTGAGCCGACCATTTTATATAAATATGAGTGATGAGGCCATAAAAAAATATTAGACAGAGAGAGTGATGAAGAAATATTAGGTTCCGATGAAAGTGAAAGCGAAGTAACTGTATACAATGTTGAAGTCCGTAATTTTGACATGGAGACTGATAAAGTGTTATGGAGAGAGATGATCATATTTATGATTAAAATAAATCCTTTTATAGAGAATCTTTTTGTTTTTTACGTGTAAATAAACGCTTCTCTACTTAATTGCCTTTATTTAGCCTAAATAAATTAATATAATTATAGCATAACACAGAAAATGACTAAAATATAAAAGTGGAAATCTTTTACCCTACGCCACCATATTTGTATATTTTACCTACACCACTACTCCCAGCTATTAAATAAACTAGAAATTAAAAGAGCGCATATTAAATACAAGTAAATCAAGCGAAGCCACCGAGAGTGTCTCTCAAAAAGAAGAAGATGAGGTCTTCTTTTTAGCCGTCACTAATACAAAACACAAGATTAAAATAAATTCCATACAGAGATCTAAATGCAAAATATTTAGAGATACAACATTCACACTTGCACTAAAACACACAACAGACTTCTTCTACGGGTCGTTCTAGCATTAACCTTTCGAAAGGCCCTAGACTCAGTATCAAGTTTCTAGATGAGAAAATAAGCATCCCTCCGGTGGAAATCATTTATTCGAGAGATTCTTTTCGAAAGAGGCTGAATTGCATCTTCAGTCCAAGAATAATGATAACAAAGTAAAGAGGACTAGCTTTATGTATATAGGGACCTAAAATTCGGGCGAAATAGCTTGCTCCCGCAACGCGTCTCTGAGCACCGTTCAGAACTCCTCCGTGGCAACGACCTCTCAAGGAATTGCAAACTGTCGTAGGTTAACCCCGCACACCTTATACCAGTGTAATATAGATGTCGTAGGTTAACCCTACACACCTTACAGTAGTTTAAGTTAAATGTCGAGAATAGGGTCAAGTTCACCCTTTCTGCTTTACGATTGCATGGGAAGTGCAAATTAAATTAAATTAGGTTGGCCAATAGTAGACTATCTTGGAGTTCCTGGATAACAGAAAAACGGGTACAAAATAACTTTACTAATATGCAATTGAATATTATGTTACAAGATTAAAAGGAGTTTTAGAATAAGCTATACACATACTAGATTTACAGGGGTCTTTAGCAGTTAAGGGGAGGGGAATAGACGTGGTGGGGACGGTCACCGTACCACCAAACGGACAATATTGACCGAGGGACGCTCGAACGACCTTGAGCGTAAACTAAGCCGATGACGAGGCTTACACTAGGAGGGGGGGCCAGAGAGACCGCTTGATCCAGAGAGTTAAACGTTGCTGTTACCTTGAAGATTTGGTTCAAGAGAGTAACCCTTGCCATGGCGCAAAGTTCAAACAATAGTCTCTGGATAATGACTATTTTCAGGGGTGAACTTTAATCATGCTTTTTCTAACACGAATCTCGATTGAACGCGCTGCGTTCGAAGAGCGAGGGAAGCGGCTCAAGGTAGACTCACGTGATTTAACGAGAATAATGGGTGCTTGAGGGATTCTGCGAGAATTGTGCAGAGACAAACGGGACGCGAATAGCGGGTACCGACGGGGGCGGACAGATGGTACTGACGGGGAATGCAGGACGGCGGATACTCGGTGGATACTGCCTTCCAACTCTGGCGCCGGAGGACTTATAAGGGTCGAATGGAGTTGTACCCCCTCCGTCCAAATGAGAGGGTTCTAGAGTCAGACGCATCGGCAGACGAGAATAGACTCGGCCTTTTAGCACGAGGACAAAAAGGTTCTTAGGCCGGTGAGCGAACTTTGTCCGACTTCAGATGAGACCCTCTGAGCTCTCATAATTGTCGCAGCTTTCTGTGATTGCCGCATTTCAGGTCATCGCGGCCTCTCATGGCATCTGCTAATTTCATCTCTCTATTAGCGTAGACGAAATGGGTCAGCCAGGTGTAAGTTGTCTCCCTCTCTCTTAATTAAAGGACGAGGCGGCGCGTATCTTGATCTCTCTGTCTCTCTCGTCTGTAATCTCTGACGCAAACCATTACATAAACATCGACCACACTTTTTACTTCAATTAATCAAGACCTATTTTTAAGGCCAATCAACTGTCAATTCTACTCTGTTTGAGGGAAAATTCCTTCCCAGTCGTTTCATCGAAAGCCATTTTGTTCAGTTGATAATTTCCAAAGTAAAGTTTTCTCACTTGGCTGATTGATAATATCTATCACGTCTCTTCCTTTTCCTTGTCAACCTATACCTCAACAGTTCATGCGTTATCAAATAAGTTATACAGAAGGCATTAAGGGTGAGCAAGAGAGAGCATTATATAACAGGAGTAAACTGCTGAAGTGTATTATAATAGTATAATATTAAGGTTGTTCCTTAGGCATTAGATATTATATATAATGGCGACTGAAGTGGGTAATTTTCGGAGTGTTATCTTCTTTTTGCTTGAATCATTTGCCAAGATATGACTCAAAGCACTGATTTGACCAATTTCGTTTGACTTTGAGGCTCCTATTGAATGGTCTTCTGAGGCATAAAATTTTGTTCATTATCTATCTATATATACTATTTGCTATATATCTAAGAGGATTTTAGGCTCAGCTTAAAGGCAAGGATTCAGGGAATTCTTTGTAATTGATGAGACATTGATGCACGCAGACAACAGTTTTTAAAGGAATGTCGTGAGGAAACTATTAATGGCGTAAGGCTATAAGAGAATCTCCATGAGTAACTTAAATAAAGTTTTTTTTCTGGAAAACGGTGAAGTTGGTAGAAGGAGATAAATGTGGAGGATTAATATTCGAGTAGTTTAAAATAGGTTTATTAAGGATATAATGGCTTTTTTAATATAAAGTTCGTTAAGGGTCGTTTTTATCTACTCCCTCGTCAACATATGGTAAGATTGCACATGAGTGGTTGCTTTGTCTTTATCCCATTCCACGATGTTTTAGATCTCCTGCCCTCAAGGTTCTCAAGCTTTCTTGTGTATGCCAATGGAGTTTAGATTTCTACCACTGTCTATTATAGTTTTCCCTCTTAATCCATAATTTATCACCTTTTCCTTTTCTGTAAGTACATACTGGCCACTTTGATGGCGCTCAAATGCAAAATTGTCTATTATTATATTAGTTTTGATGATTTTATTGAATTATGGTTAATTTAGCCAAATGAAATTCTTTATAATTTGATTCTTCTCATTCAGACAGGAGCCTATTTAATTTTCCTGACGATTAGAGATCGAGCATCTTTACATATTCTATTCAGTGAATTATAAAAGACAAAAGTCATTAACTTTAACTAAGAATGAAGTTAAATTTTTCTCTATATTATGAAAGAAAATGATATCATATTAATTTAAATTATCCCTATTGAACTACAAAGTAAATATAGATTTGTTCATCTTTAGATTACTACAGATGATTTTCGTCCAAAGCTTTAGAATAAAAGAAAATTAGGGATGAATGTTACTTATAAATTAATCGTGGTAAGAATAATGGAGACGTTGGAATAAGAACCTGTTGAAAGAATTTTAACAGAATAAAAACTGTTTTTTTTCAAGAATTAAGGAAAGGAAGACATAATAACTAAGCACAAGTCTTGTAAAATTTTAAACACAATAAACTTACTAATAACAAACTTTTTAAGATATTTTGTGACGTAAGAATCACACTTTTGAGAGGGTAGTCACATCATATATTTAGCTTAAAAAAATATTCATATCTTTTTGTAAATCATAGCACACCATACTTATTTTTTTAATCGTGGACCTGAATGGGAAAGGATTCCAATTCTGACAATCCCAATAAAATCTCAAAAAAGACAGAAATTTGGCATCAAACCATCATCGTGTTCCCTTGTCTTTGATCTTGATATTGGTAGCAAGATAATGGTGCAAACACTTCTGGTACACATGCTAGAAATCATGGAAGGGAAGAGAATGAAGTTTTTCAAGTGGAGATGGGTACGATACAATGAGGAATGAGACGAACTTGACCTGCTTTTTGGTGGTTTCTTCTCTAAGGATTCGTGCACGAGTTCCTTCGCATAAACCACCCCTACCCGAAATTCGTCTTAGAGTACGGTTTCACCGGCACAGGCGAGCTATTAATTATCCGAACTACGCCAAGAATAGCCGACTCGGAAGGGTCGCCACATTTGCCAAAGGCTCCCATCCGAGAAAGGGGTGACTTTCAGCTCTCTATCAACCATTCATAATTGATGGTGCCATCAATTAAGCGAATAACTAACAAGCGTTTGAAGCCAGCGGCCTCGAAATCGAAAGTTTCTCAATGACCGTTCCCAACGCCATTAAGAGTCCGCTTACAACACTACTAACGTTATTCTTGTTGGTCTGGGTCTGTGTTCACGTGCCCGATGGCGCTCTGGAGAGCCAGGCATGTCCTGGCTCTCCAGCAGCTGCTCTGTCCATTCCTGTAACACTGGATATGGAGGGTAACCCTTATTCATCTTTGCCCTTTTTTTACTTTTCTTTTATTTTTAGGAGAAGGAGCGAGGAGTGAAAGGCTTCTCTCCACGCCCGGAAACTTTTCGAAATCCAGACGAACCAGCCTCATCAATGTCCTTCTCCAAAATGGGGAGGTCCATGGCTGATATGAGGCCTCCAACCGGGTAGGAGATCCACTATCTCTTCGAGAGTCCTAGGCTTGTGTCCCTTCAGGGGGCTCTTGCAAAGGGGCAGGCTTTGGCTCGGGGCTGTCTCTCACCAAGTTTTTGTTAGTCCCTTCGGAAGATTTGGCCATCTAGGGATTATTTACACCGCAGGACGAGCCTCCAATTGGACCGTGGTCTCGAGGATACCGATTGGAGACTCATGAGGCATAATACCGGTAGCAATCCTCATTGGAAAAAGGGAGAAGCAAGCATGTCGCTCTTCCCTACTCCCTCTCCTTTACTTTTAATTATTCCTCCGTTATTGGATGAGAATAATGACTCTCCCTCTGTCTGCCATCATTTTCATTCTATCTTTCGCTAAACCCCTCAATTATATACATATTAAAGTGTTATATCACGTATGTTTCATTCAAATATCCCTCATCACCATCCATGTATATCTCATAGCTAGTCTTAAATCCCATTATTTATTCCCTCAAATTATGGCAGAGATTGAAAAAGGTTTCCCTTCTTATTCCTCATTTTTACCCACTTCACCTCCCGTTTTCTTTTAGAGAAAAAAGAATAAAAGCAGAGATCTTTTTTACGGCTCATGTAATTTTCTATTCGATATAGCAGCTCCGCACGGTTAGAAACCAAAAAAATTAGGAAAAAAAATCTTTTGCGGCCTTTTTTCCAATAGAATAAAAGTGATTTTAGAATTTTCGTATAATTCTGTATATAGATATACGTTCATTTTTATATTACATATTAATAAATTATAAACAAATATTCAATGAGAGAAGTTTTGTCAGAATGTTATAGGAAAGTAATAAAGATAAGTAAAAGGGTGAGAAAGATATATATTTAATGCTCGGAAGACAGAGAGTATATAAATTGAGACGTTATTCACCCACTGTGAACTCTCTTAAATTAGATCTTAAAACATTCCGAGTATCGAGAACTGGTTGTAATTTGAAACGAATCCTTCGATAAAGTAATACAATCTTCTCCCAAATCTATCATCCGTACTGCTCATATTGCAAGATAGACTTAGTCAATTAAAGATACCTTAAAAATAAGCACTTTGGGGTGCATGAATTTTTTCATATTGTGCAGCTTTAACTAAAATAACATTCCATGAATAGGGAATACGAAAATAAAAGAAAGACCACTGTTCCTAAATGGGAAATATTTCTCGTTTGTATTATAATCAAAATTAAACAGCTTAGTTATGTTTTTTTTCCAAATCATTGTTATTCTCTCAATCACTTGCTTATTTTTACCACTATCTAAATAATATTTACTTTCATTACCGGTATACGAAGAAACTTTAAAATAATTTATAAAAAGAAATGTAAGAGTGAAATATAGTAATTTTGAGATAATAAATATAAAAAATAGTGTAAAAGTCTACAGGAAATTATTACAATCTTACCTATTTACTATATTTATTATAAATTGAGTTTAATTCACGAAAATAAAAGGAATATGTTTTGGGACGCTACAATAAGAGAAACGGTGGCATTTGGCAACAATCCATGCACTAAGAAGAAAATCATTCTTTCGTCTTGCTATAAAGAAGTAATGTATTTATTCCTTATTTTCTATTATATAGCAATTGTAATATTTAATTGTTATGTAAGAATTGATAAAGTATGTTAATATAAGTTAAGAGAACCAATTTTATGTTATGGGAAGCGATTAAATTTTCTAAATTTATTATAAGTGATTCTTAAAAGACAACATTCATGGACTCGAGCAGTTATTTATAAAAGATGGATAGCATGTGTTTAAGGGTGAATTCTTTTATCAGGAAAAGGCATCTAAAGATGATGCTAAGTTTCCATCGGAATAAAGAATATTGAATCCTTTTATCTTCTTCTAAATTTCAGATCACCATTTACCCAGCTTACTAAACAATAAGAGAGTTTTCTATTTTTTTTTTATTCTTAGCCTTGCGAATACAAGACATTGACTGAGGAAGCAAACAGGCAAGCGAATTAAGACCCCCATTTGGCTGCTCCAAGAGCGGTACCAAAGTTCGGTGACAAGTCTCTCCTTGGTAATCACCCCCATTCTCGAAGAGGCTTAACCCAGTCCTTACCACTTATAGATCTCTTGACACTTTGACAAACTCAGATAGTAACCTTATTTTTTCCTCTTATTTTTACAACCAATTTTGAACGAATAATTTTACTGGTGCCACAATTTATTTAATTTCTTCCATTCCTCCAAAAATTTATTCCAGTCGATAGGGACGAACAGGGCAAACAGTCTTCCCAAAATGAAATATTTCTTAGCACTTTAAACGGCAAAATGTGATGAAAATTCCAACATTCTTCCACGTCAAATGTTTCTTTTCAATTGTTCAACCCTCTCACTCTGATTAATCTAATCTCTCGTATCAAATTTACCCGATTCACTTTTACTCTGGATTCTGCTACTTTCATCAGTAGCCTTGGGTGTGACTTTCAACCACACTTTTGTCCCTTTTCGCACATACACCACTAAATGTCTACATTATAAAACATTAAAGAAAATATCACTTTGCGGGATAGGGCTGGATGTGTGCGCGAGTGTTTCAGTAGTTATTTGCGTGCTTGCGGTTTAAATGAAGAACACGAGCATTTGTATTCTCACCCCAAATTGCATCCCGCGAGAATCAGGATATTTGGATCTTTTCTGCTTGACGACAGGCGGATCTTTTGTACCAAATTTTCACCAATGATGCAGTTTGGAGTGCTGAATACGAATATAACATTTATTTTTTGAAAAATGAAAGGATGTATTAAAAAAACAAAAATTAATGCGCACTAGTTTAGAACATTATTCTATAAGCAATTACGATTATATGCTGGGGGCCTATGCCCCCAGTATGAAATGAAATGTGAATTTCATTTTCAGGAAAATTATAAAATACAATTAATCTATACCTTATAATAGTACGAAGTTGAAACTAATTATATTAATTTTTATTAGTTGCTTTATTATTATTGAAAGAGTGCAAAGGTTTTTGACAGTCAATACCCTCACGCCTTCTGAGCATTGTTAGATGAAGTTAGCCTTTTCAAATATTGAACCGCCTTCTCCCATAAGTAGGTTGAAAGAAAGTAGGGTCTTTATTGCCCATCCATACTCTTTTCTCTTCGAATTCATTCTTCGTATGACTGGGAATTAATATAAAATTTCTTTATCATTCATAGTTTGGTTACGATGGCCAAGAGTCATCTTTTTTTATTTAAAACAGAAGTATCTTAAACTGAAGTCCACAAAAAGCACCATTCTGTAAGAAAAAAGCAGTGGTTCGTTACGCAAGGATGGCGGCACCACCTTTAGGCATTCGAATAAAATGCTAAAGTAATCTAGAAACCACACAAATTCTTAACATTCTATCGGATAGTCCCACGGGATAAGTATGAGCGCAATGGCACGCAACTTTACTTAAATTCATGTGCGCTTCGAACCATTTATTCTACGTAGACCTAATAGCTGACGTAATCCATTTCATATTGTTAGTGTATGGTCCCCTCATAAGCGTACTTGTTTCCAACAACCAAGACCAGCAAACAACAACACTATAAGCAATATGTAAACAAATAGTTGAAGGAGAACAAAGTAAAAATGCATAGAAAGTCAGAGCCACATATCCTTCTGCCGGGAGGGCAAACTAAGGGTTTAGGGGCGGCCGATTAACAGCATCTTGTAACTAGTAACGAGGAGATGTGAAGATTAGAATACCTTAACGACAATTAACGAATTAAGTCGCTAGGATTACAAAACTGTCTCTCACGGGACCGGCACCGGTAGGTTATTTCCTATAGCGAGAGTTATATTACAGGGAATTCTGCTAGAGGATAGAATCATGACCTAAAAGCACCCTTTCCTGCTTCAAACCAGAGAGATGTATGTAGAATGAAAGCCAAATTTAAATAGAGCATCTGTTTACACCGTTACAGATTCGATGGGACAAGATGCATGCTCAAAGAAATAGAAGCGTAATGCTTTCAGGTGTGTGAAAGTCGTGGAAGCCGAAGCGTTGCGATCAACATTCAAATAAGGTATCTTCTAGAGCGAATTCTTTGGCGGATCTATCGGTGCTATCGATACGCGGCCCACGTCGATCTCTTCAAGGGATTTCCTTACAAAAAACACGAATACTCATTATACAGGTTGAAGTGAACTGCTAACAACTAAAACTAGGTATTGAAAATTAAACAAAAATTCCAGACATAAAATTAGGTATAAATTTTCCGTTCCTGAGGTCTCTGGAACGGGATAAAGGAAACCTCTCAAGGTCCTACGAATTAGTCTATGACAATTTTATTTTGGTAAAATGCCATTAAGTTCTGTTTTCCGCAGGAACGGAGACCCAATTTGAGAAGAATTTCGATACGATGGTTCAAAACCAATGGCAGTAGAGCTCTGATGGCTTTAGGTAGCGTAAACTGAATAGGACGATGTCATTTTTTACGACTAATTGTTAAATCACGGCTCGATACATGAGCCTTCTCTCTATCATGCTTTAAGTTCTTTAGCTTATGGGGCACTTTTGAAGTAGGTGAGCCCGTTTTGAGGAGAGCGCCTCCTTTTTGCGTCCTTTGCAATTCCGAGCAAGCACGGGGGAAGAAAAGCTTCCTTAAAGTGTTCCTCCTTCTGTCAAGTTGTAATCAAACCACCTAGAATTGGGCTCAGTGCTAGCTCAATGGATTAGCTACCTCTAAGTTGAGAGGCTCAGAGAGGAGCGGGGCCGCTTCCTATATTGCGTAGTGTTCACACCATAAGCACAGAGAGACTGTTCAGAGAAGGGAAAAATAGAACAAACATAGGATTGCCAAAGTGCGCGGGAGCTACCTCGCTTTCAGGGTTGGAAAGGCCAAAAGTTGTGAGTGTTTTATTTAATTGAGAGAGGTATGAGGTACCTTATTTCTTAGACCGTGACAGAACTATCTCCTCAGTCTCTATACTAAATGCGTTACAAAGTTTTAACGCCTAAGGTTTCATTTTAGAATATCTATGAATTATAATTAATTTTAGAAGTATGGCGCACAACAATACAGTTCACTTTTAGTAGTCCATGGAGCAGAGATTTTATCCTTTGCCTTAAAGTTATTTAAGAAAATTTATGGGCGATCCTTCTTTAGAAGTACACATAATTTGTTTGTATAGTCAATCTGATTGCAATGATAACAGTGGCGCGGTAATGGCATAAATAGTTTGTTGTAGTAGTCATAAGAGCCAGCTTGCATCGATCCAGGAAGCGTATATAGGTCAAAGGCGAAGAAGATGGTCGGGATGTGTCATTAGATCTCTCATTCTTTTCTCATTACCAGTTCATCCGTCTTCGGCCCTAGTAATCCAAATCGTCTGATCTCTATCTCCAGAAGTAGCAGAATTCCTGCGTTTCCTTCTTCGCATTGTGACGGAAGGCATGAAATCCGTTCTTTGATCTACCTTCGAGCCACCCGAACCCTTCGGAAATCTCCTGAAAACACCTGCACAGGACAAGGAGTGCCATCAGCTGGTGCTCCAGCTAGAAAGAACAACTAGCGGGGAACGTTAAAATATGTGGCAAAGCTCAATGTTTCCTATCACCAAAGTCCCTTTATCGAATCTGATCTACTATCTTTCAGGATTGGTCACTTCTTGCAAGCAACGCTTATTTGGAAGGAGAGGCCTGAGGCTTACCATTAAAATCCAGGATAGGTGGTTATAATTTGACATTATTGGAGATGGGGTCCCATTGTGTATGGGGACCTAGCCAAAATTCGGGTTACAAATGCTAAACGCCCCCTACCTGCAACCCCAATCCGAGGAGGGCAAATAAGGTGTTATTTGAACCGAATGGGTGCTATTACTGAACCCATTTTTGCCTTCCAGAGTGATCAGAGGTTCCGCGGCCTAGCGCGCCACCTGGCTATGAGCGTTATTGAATAGAAAAAAAGGAAAGAGAGATAGGAGTAGAGGAAGGAGCAAAGGGAGGGCAGAGGATGGGGAAAGGAAGTGCAGAGGACCGAGAAACAAGGGGTTGAGAAGGGGAAAAGGAGGGCAGAGGATGGGGAAGAGTGGCAAATCAGGTGGAAAGGGAGGACAGAATAAGTGGAACAGGGGGGCAGAGAAGAAGGAAAGGAAGGGCAAAAAAAGGATGAAATAGAGGCAGAAGAATTGACAAAAAGAGGGCAGATTTGGGATAATGACAGTTCAGAGGAAGCGAGAAATGAGGGCAGAGGAAGGAGGAAATGGATGCGTAAAGAAAGGGCAATGGAGGGCGGAAAAAGCGCGTAAAGGCGGGACGATGAAGGGTAGAGGGTGAGAAGAAGAGGGGAAAATGGGGACAGAGAGTGCGGAAGAAATGAAAAGGGGATAGCAGACGAAGGAGGTGAGAGGGCAGAAGAACAAATAAAGGGAGGGCAGAGGAAGAAAGATAGGGAGCGCAGATAGAGGGAGAAATGGAGGCAGAAATGGATGGTAAACTAAAGGGAAAATGAAGAGCAGATAAAGGGAGAAAGGGAGGGAAGAGAATGGTAAATAAGAAATTCGAGAAAAAGAGAAAGGGAGGGCATAGGAAGCGGCAAGGAAAGGTAGAAGGAAGAAAAAGTGGAGGGCAGTGGATGGGAGAATTATTGGGAAAAGTGAAGGCAGATTAAGGGATAAAGGAATGGCAAAGAAGGGTGCAAGAGTAAGTGACGAGGTGCTAACGGTAAGGCAGATAAAGGGGAAAAGGGACTACGGATGGAGAGGAAAATAGACTCCAGAGGGAGAGGGAAATGTTGGGCAGTGGAAAGAGGAAAGAGTCTTCAAATGTAAGGGAAGTGAAGGTAGGAGAATAGGAAAGGTCAGGATAAGGAAGAAAGGAAGGATGAGAAAGATAGGAATGACTTATGAAGGTGGAAACAAGGGGAGAGGAAGGGTGTAAAGGAGGCCAGAGGAATGGGGAGGGAAGGGGCAAAATAAAAGATAAGGAAAGAGGAAAGAGTACGCAGAGGTAGGGAGTAAGGGAGGACAGAGTTCAATCACGTTTAAAACTACCACAACCACCGCAATCCAAGAGGAAAAAGAGATGAAGCCCCCCCCCCTCCCTTGGCCCCAAATATGCATATGGAAGAGCCCATGAAAGCTTGTGAGCGACTAGCCTGCACAAATACATAATGGGCACAAAAATCTTGTAAAGAAAGTGTCGAAATTAGTGGCATAATCTGAGAAAATTCTCGGACGTACTCGCCACCTCTTCGGATCATGCATTAACCTCCAGTACAGGGTGACTCTTAAGGCCCAGGACACGACAGTTACAGTTACATAAAAAATACATTTTGTTTTCCGTTAATTACCTATTTTATAAAAATGTTCTACGCGGAGTGTCCTGGTAATTATGGGCGACCCTGTACAATACATGTTTTTAAACACTTTTAAATAATTTGGTCCATTACAATTTATTAAACAAGTTTCGTAATGTTTATTATCCCGGATATGGCGATTATCCGGATATTCTCGTGAAATCTTGTGAAATTACCTGAAGAAAAAGGTAAGCGATGGGAAGGGGGTCAGAAAATGTTTGGCCTGTAGCCAGGGAGAGGTCAGTCTTTCATTCATCTCGAAACAAATTAAATTAGATGACATGAAAGTTGAATCTAATGTATAGTAGATTATGATCTGAATTTATACCATGCAGAAAGGAAGAGTGGAATTAACTGAATAAAATGAAGAAATACTTCGCAAAATGCAATGTTGATCATTAGAATGCGTTAATGCTCCTGGACTGAGTCAGGACCATGCGCAATGAAACCTCTTTCGACTCATGGGCTCCAAATTATATCTAAATGGGCTCTGTTTTACAGCCAACGAATGAAGAACCAAATGGAATTGTTAAACATTAATCGCCATAATAATCAATTGTAGAAGAAATTAAGTGTGATGTGTGAAAGAGATTTGAGAATTGGTGGCGTTTGCCTTATTTCCTTTAAGGATCCATATAATATTCGTATGTCCTTTGATTGAGGCGACCAACAGATTGGATTTATGAAAAAAAGTCGAGTGAAGGAGAAAAGGACTTTTGGTGATTATAATTAGCGAAAATTTGAGCGGTCGGGTAAGAAGAAATGCGCCCAAGGATGTGCGCTTGGAGAGTTTAGTTGGCAAGTTTGGGTTAGGCAGATGGACATTTTGCCCAAAGAGAGAAGAATAAAGGTCGAATTAAACATAAGTAAACAATTCTGATAAATTTAAAGATATTCAATAGTGTATTTCAGTAAGTGTGACAAACAAAAGTCCTAACAAGAGATCAAATATTAAGTAGGGTTCTAGTATCCTTAGACTATCTTCATGAAGTGTAAATTTTACTTCTTGGCATTTTCCATGTTCACACAACCTGGAATCAAGCCATATTTTAATATCCTATATCACGCGCAGGATTATCTTTCGGTCCTAATTGATTCCTTTCTCAGCAATCTAGCTCAGGAAGCTTTAATTAAAGTCTTTCTTCCTGCAGCTTAATACCATCACACACCAGTACTATGTATTCTATCCAAACTCGATCACTTCCCCCCCCCCCTAAATTAAGAATAGATATATTCTCATAGTATGAAAAGAGAAAAGAAGGAAAAAAACAGAAAAAAGCCATATAAAAGAAAATAGGGAGCGGATGATTTGAAAAACTTTTAAGAACCCATTTAGGACCCACCGAGAGAGGTAAAAATAATACCTCGGAAACAAGAGGATCGATTTCAGGATAGACAGTGATGTAAGCAAGGCAACACTGGGCCTCCAATAACGAATCCAAGAGGTTAATAATCACTCTATCGATGGTACACGAAGAATAACATGGACAAATATTATGTATTTGCCTCTCGTGATGTCCTACCCTACCTAGCCGTATCCGACGGCTAGGTAGGGTAGAACTGAAAAGGACAGAGATCTGTACCAGCTACTAGGAGAACTTGTCGAAGACAGAGTGTATATCGTCATGGGGGATTTCAACACACAAGTTGACTGGGAAACCAGAGAACCCTGTGACCAGAACGCACTGCTCCTGGAGTTTGCGAACAACGAGTTCCTGTCTAAATAGGTGAGAGAGCCAACGAGAGGAGACAATATCCTCGACTTGGTTGTCACCTCTGAGAATGACATCGTTGAAGACCTCTCTGTTGACGAAGAGCTCAGTGGCAGTGACCACCCACTAATTAGATTTGTAGTCAAAGTCCCAAAAGCAGGGCCTGCAACTAGTAAATTGAGGAAACTCAATTTGAAAAGATCAGACTTTGCAGGTCTTCGTGCTGGACTGAGTGACGCCTGGCTAGAAGTGTGCGATGTTGTTGAAGACTCGTGGAACAGTTTCAAAACCACATTCGTGAGTCTTCAATCGTGTTTCATCTCTCTGAAATGTCCCCGTCGGTCTTTTGTTCAACCAAAGTGGTTTAATCGAGAAATTGGCCAACGTCTTAGGGAGAAGAGAACGGTTTACCAGCAATTGAAGATCTCGGGTGAATTTGACGCATACTGGATGCTAGCCAGGAGAGTGAAGTCCAGCATAAGGGCGGCTAAGCGGTCTGAGGAACTCCGAGTGGCGAGACTCTGTAAAGAGAATCACAAGGAGTTTTTTTTATATGTGAACAGCCGTAAACCAATCCGTCGAACAAGTGGCCCTTTGAGAAATAAGGAGGGGGAATTAAAGCACTTAGATGCAGAAAATGCTAACCTTCTCAACGACTACTTCTCTTCAGGGTTTACTGAAGAGTGTGGGCCCATCCCCCATGCAATGGATTCCTACTCGGGGGAAAAACTGGAGGATATGGACTTCACCGAAGGAGAAATAAAAAAGAAGATCAGTGACCTAATGACGAATAAGTCACCTGGCCCAGATGGGTTTCTACCTAAAGTGTTAAAAGAAGTGCGCGATCAAGTGTCACGACACCTGAGCGCAATCTTAAACATGTCAATCCGGACCGAATGCGTTCCTAGAGACTGGCGTGAAGTGGAGGTGACTCCTATTTTCAAGAAAGGAGACCGTAGCCAACCGTCAAACTACCGACCTATCAGTCTGACTTCGATAGTCGGTAAACTCATGAAGTCGTATTTAGAGTCAAACCTGCTACTGAGGAGTTCTCAGCACGGCTTCCGAAGGCAACAGTCATGCCTGACGAACCTTGTGGAATTCTTCCACTTTGTCTTCAGTGAGCACGATCGGGACAAGGCGGTGGATGTGGTCTACTTAGACTTTCAGAAAGCCTTTGATAAGGTACCACACCGCCACCTTCTCCGGAAAGTGCGAGCGCTGGGCATAGACGGAAAAGTAGCCGGCTGGATCGAGAACTAGCTAAGTTGCAGACGGCTTCTGAGTGGGTGCCCGTTACTAGCGGGGTGCCTTAAGGTTCTGCCCTGGGACCACTACTATTTATCATCTACTTCAACGACATGGACGGTAACATGGTTTGCCAAGATTTCCAAATTTGCCGACGATACCAAGCTTGGTATGAACGTTGCAAAGGATGGAAATATTGCCCGCCTGCAGGAAGATCTTAGAAAGATTGGGGAGTAGTCGGACAAGTGGCAAATGCCTTTTAACGTGAACGAATGCAAAGTGATGCATATCGGCCACAGAAACCCCCAATCTCAGTATATTCTTAAGGGCACTGCTATTGAATCCACCATCACTGAAAAGGACTTGGGTGTAACAATCTCTAGTGACCTCAAGTTCTCGAAACAGTGCATTGAGGCGGAGAAAAAGGCCCAAAGGATGCTAGGCTTTATAAAGCGCCGGTTTGGATATCGGAACAGGAAGATTGTACTGTGTTTGTACAACTCACTTGTCCGACAGCACCTGGAGTATGCCGTACAATTTTGGAGTCCTTCATTTCGAAAGGACATCGTGAGATTAGAACACGTACAAGCTAGGGCAACCAAACTGATTCCCTCTATCCGACATAAATGTTATGGGGATAGATTAAGGGAAGTAGATCTGTCCTCGTTAGAAACCCGTAGACTGCGTGGTCAGCTCATCGAAGTTTTCAAAATACTTCGAGGGTTCCAAAATATTGACGAAATCACGGCTTTAAATTTGAACTGAAGCATTACAACCGTGATCTGTGTGGAAAGTTTTTCACGCACAGTATCTGTGGTAGTTGGAACGCACTTCCATTGGAAGTTGTCAACAGTGAATCTGTTGACCAGTTCAAGTCAACTCTAGACAGGGTCTTGAAAAATGGCCGTGAAAGGACGTCAAGGATTTGAGCAGAGATGGGCCTACTCGACTGCTAGTCCAAAGGTACCCTCATTGAATGGACCGTAAGGTCTTCTAGGGTACCTTCTTTCCTTGTTGTTACTCCTTGTTGTTACTTCCCTACAAAAAATAACTCACAAATTCCAATTCCACTCTCTGACTCTATTATTTAGAATAAATAGAGGTAAACTCAAGCTATAAAAAAGCATAGATAGTCAACCCAATAACTGCAGAAAATGCTTCTTTTAAAACTTTATTTACAAATACACTTCATAATCATTTTTGTCTCTTGTAAGCTCTTTCCTCTGGCCCAATCTCATTTACCGAAGGCTTTGCTAATAACACTAGCCAACAAATTTTAACTTTGTTTCTGCTACTTGTGTAAATGTTCTTGTACATAACAAATTTTGGTGCGCTGATTCCAAATATGTGCTCAGATTTGTCCTAGCATGTAAGGTTCCTGAGTGATGCAACTAGGCTATCTGACTCACTTTGTCACCTTGGATCAATTAATGATATAATTATTACCAGTTTGAGAAGAATGAGACGTTTCTGGGCAAAGGTTTGGAATCGGGACACCCTACTTGGCATTATGTACGTCCTTTTGCAGACCAAGACAAGATATGTATTACATATAAAAGAGGTGATACTCACCTAGCTATAAATTTCTTCAAAAATGTTTGAGACTCTTGCTCTTGCACTTATACGTGGATATAGGATCCTCCCGTTGTAGGAACTAGCAGTATTCACCAATCATGTTTTCGTTGAAGCGGCCTTGATATTTGCTTTCCATCATTGCGATATCTTAGAGGAACCTTTCCCCATGTTCGTCACTAATATCACCCATATTAGATCGAAAAAATTGAGATGTGAATTGAAGAAATGCATCTTAAGAAACATCCAACATCCCTTTCGTTGATGAGCCTTTAGCATGTTTTCCACTAGTTCTTTATAGTTTTCAGCCCTAGGATTACCAAGGAAGTTCTGCACTACATGGAAAAATGAATCCCATGCTTCCAACTCAAGTGGAGTTAGTTTATTTCTAAACTCCCTATCAGGTATCAATTATCTGAACTCCGGCCCTACAAAAATGCCAGCTTTAAGTTAAGCATCGGGTTTTTTTGCACAAAATTTCTCTTTGAGATACTGGAATCCATCAGAATCATGGGCAATTGCTTTAATAAAATTCGTGATAAGGCCAAGTTTAATATGAAGTGGTGGAAGGTAGATCTTCTGTGGATATACCAAAGGCATGTGCTTCACAGTGTATCGGTCAACTATATGTTCTCTTACGGGCCACTTTTTGACAATATAATGATTCCTGTCGTCACGGCTGTTCCATAGGCATAAGAAGCATATATTCTTTGTATATCCTAGTTGCAGTCCAATAAGTAAAGATATTACCTTTATATCACCACAGATATTCCACTTATGATGCGAGTAATGAACACCTTCCAAAATAAATTTCCTGAGTCATATATCTTTATCATTCCAACAATAAGTGCGACAGGAATTAAAGGTCTGTTGTTACCTATTGAGTCTAGCAGTGCTAGCATCAATTAGTAGTCTCCATTTATCGGGTAAATGCTCGTTTCCTAGCTGATTAATGAGGCCATTAACATCAGTACAGAAACAAACACCATCTTCTTCTTTATAGAAGGCAGCTAAGGCCTCAGTGAGTTTAAGGAAAGTAGATATTTTTACAGCGTCCTCTAAAAGATTCCATTGCTGAAGTCTGGAGCCCAACAGTTTGGTGTTGTCCATTGAGAATGACAAATCCCTCACCAAATCATTTAATCTTTCTTGATTTATCAACTGGATCTTCTTTTCCTTAGAATCATCCTCATACATTTCATCGTCATTGGTATCCTTTTCTTCAGGCGATGAATCATCTTCTTTAACTGCAATAGTTGATTGAGGAACTGGGATTGGCATCTCCATATTATGGAGGACTGATTTTATAGCTGACTTACAATCTGGATATACAATTTTTTACTTGTTCTTATTTGAGAATCCCGGAATATTTGTCATACAAAAGTAGCAATCAAAAACATGATTTTTTGGCTCACGCCACACCATTAGAACAGCAAAAGGAATACTCTTCTCTTTGCCATTTAACCTCTGTGCAAGCCCCGTATAACGAACAGTACAAGATTTGTGGGGTGCTGAGGGCTTGTCTTGGTCGCCAACTTTACAACCAAAATAATAATTGTATGTAGTTTTCACTTTTTTAGCTAATATTTTTTTCTGCTAGCTGCTTGGAGTATATCTTCCACAGATATAACAAAGGTGTCTGGGCTATTTATACATTCTTGCCGATTCATGTTTTATACTTAGTTTGTATATATCTTGTTATATACTTTTGTAAAATCTTATTTCATTTATAAACTAATTGAGAGATAAATCTAAAAGAAAAATGCAATTAATCACTGTATGTAAATACTGTTTTAACACCACTACTATAATGGTGAAATTTCACAACGTGATAAAGCAGGAGTGTAACGCAGGAACCAAACACGGACAACACATCTTCTCACTACGGTAGCCAAAGCCAAACTGTCCATATGTGTAACTAAAGATTATGTGTGTAACTCAGGAACCTTACGTGCTACAACAATTCTGATTACAGATTCGGAATCACCATACTCGATTTAGTATAAATCACAAGCTAATACCCGAGTAGCAAAATCATTGTTGACTAGTGTAATGGAATAATCTTACATCTCTTCGCTCTATTTTTGGGGTGAATTTTAACTTCTTCTCGCGTCTGCTTTTCCGCACTTTAATATTTCATAAATGAACTATCACTTATTCTGAACTATTCCTTTACTCATTGTTACTTACCTGGATAAGTATCTAAAGATTGGCTATATGCAGGCTTTTAGATTTTATGAACAATGCCTTTTAACACTCACAGGTTGCGTCCACTCAGGCTTGAGGAATCGTGTTTCTTGAAGTGGTATTAATTGGATGAGTGAGTAATGGAATAACTACGCCAATACGTCCATTTTAAATGTATAATTTTGTGCCAGCATAAAGCTTCGCTTCATAACTCTGAATCTATAGATAGGCTTACAACCAATAAATCTTTATATTCTACCGTCCTGGTTGTCACTAGTAACAAATATTAGGAGGTGTCACTCCATAGCGTCTCCTTTTTAGCTGTTTAATTGGGAGCTGCGTTCTATGAATACTAAGCAATAAATAGGTGAACTAGGATCTGATTGAGTGAACTAAAGAGGTGCATTATAGAATGTTCCTAGAGTAATAATGGGGCCTAATTGATGGCTTTACTTCTTACTTCCTTTCCCTTACTGGAGTCAGCCTTCAGACGGTTTACCGTATCTATAGGCATTGAAAGACTAAATAAATATTAATTTTTACTCGCGATTGCTCTATTGGTGACGTCACCAAGAAACCTCAAAATAAAATGTTTTTAATGACCCCGAATATTCCGTGAAGGATACGAATACAAAAAATATTCTGTTCTTACATATTTAATTTTCATTTTCCAAATGTTTGTATGAAACCGAAGACGATTTTACCTTTGATTACATAAGAAAATGCAAGGGTGGTACGAAGAATGGATAAAGACTTGTTATGCTGAACTAACAGATATTTGTCCTCTTTACTTTTAAAAGTTCCTTTTCAATTTCCGTAGTCACAACTTTCCACCGTAAAACACAAATAATACTTACATGCACCTTGAAAACTTTCAACAACGTTTTCCATTTTTTGTACATCAATATCAAGATTGCAATTCGAACGACTTTTATGTCCAAGAACTAAAAGATTCTTGATACTTGTTCGTCATATTTTTACAGAAACGTTTTCTTCCTCTTTAAAACGAAATAATTACACTTTATTTTAAAGAGATTTATCAAAATTTTTCCATAATTAATGATTAATCACAGACTACCGAAATACGTCACTAAATGCAAATATATGCACATCGGTATCCATATTTATAGTGACCAGGCGAGGAGACAAGTCTTGCATACCATTGCGTTCAAGCGAGGTTTTAATTAACATTTCTGATGAGCTTAAATTTTCTAAGCTTAAAGCTTTTAGCCATGAGATCAAGTTCTCTTGTGCAATTTTGTCACCTTCCTTTCATAAAAATATACCTTTAAGAAGAGCTCAACAATGCAGCGCTAAATTAACAGTAGACTAAGGACGTTGTTAGAGAGAAGAATATGTTTGTCTATTATTTGCAGAAAATCTTTCATTTAGGGAAAACTTCTAAAAGTCTAAAAACAAAATTATAAAAGTTGTCAGCCTAATTTTGCGGGCAACTGTATAACTTCTGATAATATTGCTACCTACAATGCTCTCCTACAGGATGCTGTTTGAAGTATTCGCATAAATTATTCTAAAATCCGATTGAATTATTTCTGTAAAAATTATAATTTAAATTCAAAGAAGATTGCTTATTACTTTTGCTTAGAAAATATGTTTATAAATTTGTTTTCTTATTATTTTCGCACTTATACATCACAATTTCCTTGACATTATTACAAGGTCGCTTGCTCTTTCCTATGTTATGAATGCCTCGGTTTCATCAGATTAACTCGCCCAGGGTTGCATCACCTATTACTGGTAGCGCATTTGTAACAATGGAGAGAATTGCAGGAATCTTCGGTAAACATTTAGATAAGTGTGGCAATTGTAATGGTTTTCGTTAGAAATGATGTAGATAAGTGTGTGCCAGTAGCTCAATATGTAGATTTATACGTGTATTTGCATATACGTACATAAAAGAGAAATATTTATAATGTTGGGTAAGATGATAGCCTTTTTGAAGTGTTAAATGACATTGCTCTTTTATTAAGAAGGGTGTTCTGGTATGTAAAGTATGTAATTCTTTAGTTCTCTCATAGATTAACCTTGGTTTGGTAGTTCTTTAATAAATCCTCGAATTGGAGTTCAGGGTATTGTCGTGTCTTTTGGAATGTAGTTCTTCATTCTTGCAGGAGCTGAACATACACTCTCGACGCAATATCTAAGCGCTGAAGAAGATTTCGAAACATACCTAACCTCGTTTTATTTTTTATTTTTTATTCGTTTTATCGTCTGTCTTTTTAAACTTTTCATTTACGTTTCTAATATTATCACTTTCAGTTTCTCATGTTATTAAGTGCCATAAATTGTGTTTCAACTTATTAAAATGGTGCTCTTTAAAACCAGTGGTTGGCTTTATCAGTAGGCAAAGAGAGCGTGATAAGGTTTGACTGAGAAATGAATCAGTAGCTTAAAATTCGTATATACATGATCACATAAATAAAGTCAGAGTTATAAGGAGTGTAAAATGAAATATGTCAATGCAATAATGAAATGGACTATTAATTAACACCTTCAAGTTAAAATTAATATTAATTGGTGACCTTATAAGTGATTCCAAAATAAAATTCTTCATAGTTATTATGATAGAACATACATATAAAAAAGGGACAAATCACACATTCCTGAACTGATTTAATCTTGTTTCCATGCCGATGGTAGGTGACATTCAAAAAGATTATGACATTATTTTTGGCAGGATACGTTAATTTAAACGATTCGTGGAAAAAATAAATTAGCGTTATTTAAATTATATTCGTATACTTTTTTATATTATTAAAGGTTAAAATATTATTTACTTTTCTTCTGGTGCTCATAATTAACCGAACAAAGAACTCGTACCCGATACCTCATAAAAAGATATACACGCCAGAACCTATTGAAATACAATAGCAGACCTCATTTCCGACGACTCCAACATCTTTAATTTCAAACGAACCAAAACAGCTCAACTTAGCTCAAAACAGACAAATTATACAAAAGTAAACTGGAAATGCTCCACCTATTACACTTGTACACATAAACAAAATAATCAATGGGATCAGTATAAAATACACCACACACAGGTTTATTCTGTGAAGTTGCACAGTTTCCATGCATCACTTGATGGAAAAGGAAGAACTTTCATCAAGGGAAGAAGAAGGCTCTTTCACCAACACAACGCGCAACCTCATATCGCAAAAGATACCATACAAATGAGTAATATTTTCTTTTGAAAACTAATGAGTCCTATACATTCTCACACGACTTGGCACCATAAGAATACTCTTTTGTTAGAAGTTTAGCGAATCAACTGAAAATAATGAAGAGTTCGAAACATACTTAAAGAACTTTTTTTAAATCAAACTCAAACGAATTGTACAACCACACTTTTAAATAGTTAATAAAAAGAGGGAACATGGTGATAGCAACTGGTTGAAATTATATTAGCTATTGAATTAAAAAAAAGTTATTTAAATGTGACTTCGATCCTAACGACATTAAACACTTTCTTCTCAACTATCCTACACTCACAAAAGCACGAACACACACCCTTGTGCCTGGCTAATTTATTTGTAGAGTCACCTCGGGATATAGTGACGTTATTGGCATCCGTCTTCCTCACAGAAAAGAAGTAGAGTGGCGACTAAGCTAATATTACTCTCTTCCTCCATATCTTAACCATTCTTCTACCCATTATAAGACGGGACCCTGATCTTCCATACATCTTTAATCTGGCAACTAATCTCCAGTGTGAACCTTATCAAAAGATTAGCTCAATTCCAGATATGTAGATCACATTCACAGATTCTCCTTCACCTGCCACTCATGTGACATTATCCCAAATTTTCAAACCATATCTAACTGATTTTCATTCGTTTTCCCTCCTTTATTAACTCCCGCCTTTCGAATGTTCTGTGGTTTGCTTTTCAATTATCCTTTCTTTTACTCACTACAATTTAAACCTATTGGCTAATAGTTATTAGGGATACCCTTTCTTTTCTTTCTTAAATATAGCAAGTCTTTTTGCCCTCTTCCACTCATCAGGCATTTTCCCAACTATTAAAGACCAGTTTGAAGGATGGGTTGATTATGTGATAAAGTGTTCGAGAGAAAAAATATTGAAGGATGGATAGGTGAATAATTAAGGTAAGATAGGTGTGTATGAAATAGGTTTATAGGGAAGCATTATTTACTCACCTTCAGCCAGGTGATGAGTTTGCAACCGACAAGAGGCTACATGTCACAGCACCTAGCTATAGACACTCAAAAGTACTGGGAAAGAGATGAGGAGCTTAGCGCTTAATAGAGCAGAATTTTTACTAGCTAAGAAATAGGTTTAAAATTAAATACCAGCTCAATTTTAAAATCCCCTTCACTACATTTAGCTAATTGGCCTATTAAAATAGGCAAATATGTTATTAATTTTGGTCCAAAGGGCAAAAATCTCACATGTCTTAATAATTTTGAGAAAACTATTTGTAATGCTATATGACTACTTTGGTTGAGTTGTTTGGTTAACTCTCTTATCACTTAGTTAGACTGGTCATTATTTAGATCATAAAGGCATGTTACGTTCTTCTTCCTCTAATTTAGTAGGAAAATGCATTAAGCAAATGTTATTTTCTAAATTCTATTAGATTTACTCTAAATAAAGGAAAATTTAACGAATAGGAGCAAATGACGATAAAAATAATAGAAAACAGAAGAATAACAACTCTCGACGTTGCTTTCCACAAAGACACTTGTATTTCTCTAATTGAATTAATTATCACTTCAGCCATTTTTTTATCTTGAGAACACCTTTGCTTTTCACGAGAAATGGAAGTAATTAACCAAATAAAGACTAGGTTTTGCCATAGATTAGCCATAAATTTTGAAGGAAATGAATTTCCAGAATATAATTGAAGTCACATTACTTGAGACAACATTGATGGGTCCTAAATTTTAGTTTACGACCGAAAAAAGACTACTAAAATTAGTTTGAAAATTTTTAGGAGGAAAAAAATATTAAACAAATATTGTATTAATTCTGATGAAGAAATGACGTTGGATTTACTCTAAAAGTAGCTGATTTGTTGCGGAACCTCTTCCTAATTTATGAACATAAGCTAAAGTTGTTAGAGCGAGTTATACTCACGGGAAATATAAGTTATGAACCTGGTTTTCTTACAAATGATTATTCAGAGGTCAAAATAAATGGGCTGAAAAAAAAATAATAAATGAGCAAATGATGAGAAAGAAAATAATTAAATCTCTTTAATAATTTGGGTCAAGACAATTGTTAAGAATCCCTCCAAACGGCTTTCAGTTACATTTCGATTTATTATTATGTTGAATCTTCTTGCAATTGAGATTTGAACTTCCCCAAAATTGCATATATTTCTAAAATTGAACTATTCGAAAACCTCTTGGCACTTGTTGATGCCTCTTTCTTTTTTCATCTGTTTCGATCGACAGATTGGTTCGTTTCCAGAGACGTCATTTTTATGACAGAACTTGTCCGGAAAAAATGGAAATTGACTGGAATGCTCTATTAGCTGAAACAATAATGCTGATTAATGTTCGTATAAAATAAGTTAATAACGATATAAACTGTATAATTAAAATATATAGCCCTTCAAAAACATTAATTATCGTTCATATTTCACTGAAATATTAGACAAATGACAGTTAATTCATGAATTTTGCCACTCTCTTAAACATTAATCCCTCAAGCCCTAGCCAATTTATTCTACTGCCCTACTTCAGCTCCCCAATAATGTTCAAATGTTATCGTATAATTCATTCATTATGCATATTTTATTACATTCTCTGACCAATTTCACTTGGTATGTATAGTCTATATCTTCTCATACGCTATCAGCCCATCAAATACTATTCACTTTATCTTCCATCATTAATCGAAGAATTCGGGAACTGTAAAAAGATTTTTCTTCATTTAATAAACGTCTATGAAAGAGACTCAGCCGTTCTTTAAGTTTCTCTCGTCGTTAAACATTAAGTTACCCTCTTAAAAGAACTTTAGTAATGTCAGCGCCCATTTAGTGTCCATAGTAACGTCCGTAGTAACTATTTTGTTTCTTTGAATTTAGAACACTGACTCCACATATGTGTGACCCCCTTCATTCATTCATTCCTGCAATACAGTGACTTTTATATACGGATAAGTGCGCGAACTCCTCCTTATCTACTACGAGAAACGAATCTAGGTAAGTATATCTATGCAAGTAATTGTCATTTGTATGGATGATTTATAATTTCTGACCTAATTTTCAATACTTTTCCTTTACGCCACTTATATTCTCGCACCAGTATGGACGCATTCAATGTGCTATAAAATACACTCATTCCAGGAAGCTCACTAAATAAGCTCGTTATCCTTAAATTATGCCTCCTCGTCACATCGAAAAAATCAACGCCAGGAGAAAGCGTCGTGTCATTGAGCCTCGGTTTTTAGATGCCGAATCCCTTGGGTTTTTATCTCGCTTCCGACGTCCTTTTGAAGGCCATTTTCAATCAGCGTCATAAAGAAAACTCGCATTCTATTCCCGGTTTCAATTTCGCGTTCTCCATTTTATTAATCCCCCGCCTGGTCTCCACTCCTCCATTTTCATTTTTACATATGTACAATCACACTTGAAAGAAAAGGCTGCTTTTTCTTTCAATAAAATCACACGAATATACACACCTTATCTAGACATGGAGAGCTCATTAAAAGAAAGCTGGATATGCAGTCCGTGATCGAGTGTTGGAGACAGATAAAGACAGTCTGTAGAAGATATATTGGTCAAACCTGTCGCATGAGAGAGGAAGAAACGAGATACACAGCAAAGGATTAATAGGTCGAAACAGTGGCAACTGATGAGTCCCGATTAAAAACAAGAGGAAAAGTCCCTCCAATGACCTGCGGCGTTTGGTTATAAGATCATAAATGGTTATTACATTGATGGTTTCCCTTGATTCAAATCAATTACAAGTGCGTTTGAATGGCTAAATGAGAGTTCTGCCACTAGATGATGCCACCCAGCGCCATATCCGATGGCAGATTTGAAATCTCCAGTGTCAATAACCATATGTCCCATGGTCATATGGGTCAATGAATGGATCTAAATGGGTAAAATTGAACTTTACTCCTTTTGGAAAAAAAGTGACGCCTAGGCCTAGCGCTTCGCCGCAGGTAAGAACAGGATTACCCTCGGGTATTGGAAATAACAGCTTTTTTTTCCATAGTGACAATCCATAAGTTTATTCATACCAGAGAAAAATTAGGGAAGTTGGTATTCAGACATCACTAATAAATTAACAATAAGTAATTTAAAGTTTTAATCCCTTTTCTTACATCGCGAGCGTGCCTTACCCTTACCAGCATTGCAATATGAAATAAAAAGACTTAACCCATTTACGCCCACTGATCTATTTAGAGATCAGTTAAAATTTGTTTTTTTTAAATCAGATGTTGTACTTTAAATTCATATATTATAGCAATTTATTAAAGTAAACATATACTTTTATGTATAATAAAATTGTCAATAATGCAATATTAAATTTTCTGAAGTTATATGAAATTTAATTTGTCATAAATTTTCAGAGAAAAATGAGCAATGTAAACTATTAAATATAATATTGTAATATACCTTTATTTCTTTTGTTTGCATAGATATGATAAGTAAGATGTAAAACATAAGTATTGTCATGAATCGGCAAGTTTATCAGAAACTTATTCCACAAAAAAATGACCATGTGCCATTCTTAGAAAAAATGAAAGAAAAGTGTTTATTGAAATCACCTGTTGAACTATTTGAAGTTGTTTTTCTAGTGAAGTGCTTGATCATATAATGAAAGAAATAGTTCGTTATGCCGTTGAACAGAAGAATAAAGGAGTATTTACTACTTCCGTGGAAGAAATCAAAGCATTCTTTTGGATACTATTACTCAGTGGGTACCATCGATTGCCCTCTGAAAGAAATTATTGGTCGAATGAAGAAGACTTGGGCATTGATATTGTAAAAAAGGCATTGTTTCGTAATAGGTATCTTGAAATAGAACCCCTCTTACACTTCACAGATAATTCTGAGGCTGATAACTACAAAGATGACAAAGGCTTCAAACTAAGACCTTTGTTTACTAAAATTAACAATTCGTTTCAGCAATTTTGAATCATGGAACAAAATCTAGCAGTAGATGAAATGATGGTTAGCTATTATGGTCATCATTCCTTGAAACAATTCATCAAAGGAAAGCCAATAAGATTTGGGTATAAATTTTGGGCTTTATGTGGAGTTTCAGGATACTGTTACAAATTCGATTTGTATTGTGGAAGTAATCCAGGGAATCCAACTGAACAATTGACTCTAGGAACAAAGGTAGTTGTCACCATGACTCATGAACTAGCAATGAAAGATACATCATGTGTATATTTCGATAATTTGTTCACCTCTAGAGACTTACTTGCGTATTTACAAATGCAAGGACTAAGAGCGACAGGTACTGTCAGAGAAAATAGGTTGCAAGATTGTCCTTTGAGAGGTGAAGAACAGAAAAAAGAAAAAAAGAGGTTACTACAATTATTCATTTGACAAAAACGGGAAAGTTCTAGTTACCAAGTGGAATGACAATAAATTTGTCACCATTGCAACTAACTGGGATTCCATTGAACCTCTAAATAATGTGCTGAGATGGGATAAAAAAGAAAAAGCCAAAGTAAGAGTTCCACATCCAAATGTGTTGAAAAATTCTAACACAAATATGGGAGGCGTAGATCACCACGATTGGCTTTTAGGTAAATATAAGACTAATGTTAAAGCAAAGAAATGGTATTGGTCACTGTTTACACATGTACTAGATATGGCTGTAGTGAATGCATGGTTTCTTAACAAATTCATACACATTGAACAAGCATCTGATCTTTTGACTTTCAAAAGACAAATTACTGTTCCATACCTGAAATGCAATTCTAGAAGAAAACTCATGAAATGTTTAACAGTATCTCCAAACGGGGATTCAAGATTTGTCAATAGAAGTCACTTTATTGAAAAATGAGACCAACAAAGAAGATGCCAAAATAAACCATGTAGAGGACGACCAAAGTCATTTTATGGCAAATGTGGAGTAACTCTCTGCATTCCATGTTTTGAACCATATCATAATAAATAAAATCCACTTTTTTTCAATAAAATAAACGAAACTAATTATGTAAATGTATAAACTTATTTTTATGTTATTTTGTTTATGTATCGCATCTATTTTCATATGTTAAAATATATTCTTATGTATTACCATTATATTTTTTTTTTCATGAATCCTCCCAATGATCTATTTAGAGATCAGGTCTTAATTGGTCAAATATGGCATATATGTATAAAATCAAGTTCAATTTATGTTTAAATGCTCATTATAGATCAGTATAAGACCCAAAAAATAAAGAATTATTAAAAATTAGAAGTTGGGCGTTAATGGGTTAAAAAAATCTCTAAAATAAGCAAGTCAATGGAATTTATGTTATATTATAATATGTTCACGACAACCCGTAACCATTTACTTAAAAATGTCCGACTGGATAATGGTGAGCAAATACAATTATTCCGTCCCTATTCTGCTGGAAATGTGTGACTGAACATGGTGATGAAATAAACGGACTGAATGAATGAATAGTGCATTAAAGGTTAAAAGCTGCGTAGCCCAAATGGACTATCTCGCAGCCAAATTCACTTATGGGCGGTGAATTTAAAATTATTATTTTTAAAATATTGCCATATTCAAATACATAAAAAAGCAAAAATGTCCTTGGGACCAAAATCAGTTTAATAGGCAATATTAATTCAGTTGAGTGAAAATCTTTTAACAAAAAATAGATTATTAAAAAATTCAACAAAAGGTAAAAAAAAAGTAAAAAATAATAAATAACAAGTAAATAAACTATGAATATATCAACAATATAACTTTAAAAGTTATTAAGCAATTATATTTTTGTTAAGAATTTATTTATTTTTTAAAAATGTAAAAACATAAACTATGAATAGATCAACAATAAATATATAAAACTATTTTAAATTTTGTTTAAAAGATTGCTTTCTTTTAGGAAGATTAGTATCCTAGTCACGTCAAAGAAGCAATAGGTCTCAGAAAAGATGCCCCGCAGAGCCTGCTGGAGGGCCATCTCTCTGGTAATGAAGGGAAAATTCGTCCTTCTGAGATTCCTTAGCAATGGGCATTCTACAAATATATGAGGACAGATATTTGTACCCCACACAGAATGCATATAGTTGGGGGCAGCCCACTCATTAAATGCTCATGGTTGAGCCGGCAATGGCCTATCCTCAGACGGACAAGCGCAACCTCCATTTTACGATGTCTAGTTGTACGTAACCATGAGTGAACGGAGGGTTTTATGGAGTGGAGCTTGGTGGGAGGGAGCTCACTCCACCTCTTCTGCCATAGGCCGACCACGTATTCATTGATCAGAGGATAGGCATCGCAGAGTGGGCCTGGGGCCACTGGAGCTGTCCCCAGTGATGCTGCTTCTTTGGCTGCAGCATCTGCCCTCTCATTGCCTGGGATGCCCACGTGACTAGGCACCCAGCAAAAGGATATCTCGTGGATGGGCGATAGTCGTAGGAGCCACCGCTGGATCTTGGAAACCAACGGATGGCTCGAACCAACATCACCCAACATTTGAAGCGAACTAAGGGAGTCTGTAAAGATAGTATGAGAACCAGATGGCCTGCCAGCTATGATAGTCAGTGCCGCCATCATAGCAACGAGTTCCGCTGTAAATGCGGAAGCTGCGTTTGGCAGCCGGACCAATGCTGTCTCAGATGGAAAGATAGCAGATGCTCCAAATCTGTCCGGTGACTTGGACCCATCGGTGAACACAAAAGTGCTATGCCGATGTTGAGAGGAGTGGTCGCCATACATGGCTCTCAATACTACAGGCAGGTGGTGATCCTTGGGCCTATCAGCTAGTTCCCTACATACCATTACAGGTGGTATGAGCCACGGGGGGGTCTTTGGCATGGTAAAGGGAATCGCTGAGAACTCCCTTAGTTGCGCAGTGTGCTCGGCCATACGCAGAGCAAAGGGGCGAGCCAGAGATGGAGATCTATCGTATGAGGCCACTGTCCGTGTATTGAACATGCACTCATACACTGGCTTCTGCGGTAGTTGCTCAAGTCTAAGGAGGTAGTTTGAATTAGACTTGAGCTTGTGAT
The DNA here is from genome assembly GCA_963969495.1 of Ceratothoa steindachneri. Lineage (NCBI taxonomy): Eukaryota > Metazoa > Arthropoda > Malacostraca > Isopoda > Cymothoidae > Ceratothoa > Ceratothoa steindachneri. The sequence goes on from OZ018318.1 coordinate 178,084,213, forward strand.
AGGGAAGGGGGAGAACCCCGTTCTCTGCGTAGAGGCTCCACACTGGGGAGGACTTAAAGGCTCCAGAAGCCAGGCGCACACCCTGGTTACGCACAGTATTTAGTTTTTCGAGAATGGATGGCGAGGCAGAGGAGTACACCTGTGATCCATAGTCTAGCTTTGATTGGACCAATGCTAGATACAGGAGCCACAGGGTACGTCGATCACTTCCCCAAGAAGTGTGAGACAACAGTTTCATTATGTCCATTCTCTTTAAACAAGACCTTTTCAAGGCGTCCACATGATGCCGGAAAGAAAGCCTTGAATCAAATATTACCCCCAGATATTTGAAATGGGGCTCAAAATCTATAGGCACACCATATAGCGACAAATGGGGGGGTCCCATGTCACTAACTTATGCCCATAAAAGTGAACAGCCTTGGTCTTTACTGCGGAGAAGCGGAAACCCTTGGAGGAAGCATTTTCAGCTACAGGGCTTATAGCTCGCTGTAGCTTACGGACGATAAATGGGAGTCTGGGCGAAGAACAAATGAGCGCCAGATCATCCACATATAACGTCGACGAAATCTCGGGAGGGAGATTTCTAACAATGCTATCAATGGCCACAGAGAAGCAGGTGACACTGAGGACACTTCCCTGTGGCACACCTTCGACTTGGTCCACGGACTCCGATAAGGTGCCTCGAACCCTTACGCGTAGTGTGCGTCGCATCAGAAATTGCTCGACAAACCTGAAGAGGTAACCCTGCAGGCCCCAATCATGGAGTTGTTAAAGGATACCACGCCTCCAGGTGGTATCGTATGCTTTCTTAATATCAAAGAAGACAGCGATGGGGTGCTGCTTCTTTGAAAAAACATCTCTTACGAGTGACTCCATTCGGACAAGCAGGTCTGTCGTACTCTGCTTTTTCCTGAACCCTGATTGAGAAGGAGATATGAGATTTTTAGTCTCCAAAAACCAGACGAGTCTGAAATTGACCATTCTCTCAAACACTTTACATGGACAACTGGTAAGAGCAATGGGGCGGTAATGGGTGGGCTCCGTCCCGTCTTTTCCTGGTTTGTGGAATGGAAGGACTATGGCCTCTCTATACATGGAAGGGAAGCGGCCCTTGATCCAAATCCAGTTGTAAATGTCCAGTAAATGAGAGAGAAGGGATGGATGCATATTCCTAATCATATCATAGGAAATGCCATCCGATCCGGGGGCAGTGGATCTACAGTGCTTCAGTGCATTATGGAGCTCATGGATAGAGAAGAGTCGGTTGTAAGACTCGTTATCCATGTTAGGCTCCATAAAGTTGAGCGGTTGCTGCTCCTGTTGGAGCCTAAAGCACTGGAATTGCATCTCATAATTATGTGGGCTTGAGATGCTAGCAAATGATCTGGCCAAGACATTGGAAATATGGGACAAGTCCCCCAACAATTCTCCAGCTTGGACAATGTTGGGAGCTGTAAAGTCATTGGATTTGCCCAATAGCTTTTTGACCCTTTTCCACACTTTGTCTATAGGCGTTTGCCAACTTATGGACGCGATGTAACCTTCCAACGAGGTCTTTCGAGCCTGTCGAAGGATGCGTCGCCGTGCTGCCCTTGCTCTGTTACGAGCAATTTTATTTACCATCGTAATGGAGCGATGGTAACGTCGGCAAGCCATTTTACATTCAGTCACGGCTCTCGAGCATTCAGCCGACCACCAGGGAACTTGTGGTCCGCGAGCGGTTGAGCCAGAGAGCGGGATGGAGGAGTTAGCCGCTTTATTGACGTGGACTAGGAGGTCATCGATAGCCACGTCAATATCTTCATGAGGGAAGGACCCGTCATGGCTCGAGAGGTGCCTGAATTTAGGCCAGTTTGCTTTTTTTGCATTCCATTTTTTACTAGGTGGTGGAGGGGGGCCACCTGTACATGGCGCTATAATAATGGGGAAGTGATCGCTGCCTCGCAAGTCAGGATCCACTGCCCAGTCAAAATCAGCTCTACAACTTGGTGAACAGAGGGACAAGTCCACGCATGTAGAGCTGCTCGTCTGGATGTGAAATGATGTATGGCTGCCATCGTTTAGAAGGCAGACATCATTTTCACTCAGAAATTTCTCAATCATGTTTCCCCTAGGGTTCTTATCATGGTCCCCCCAAAGGGGGTGTCGAGCATTAAAATCCCCAATCAATAGAAAGGGGGGGAGGGAGCTGTTTAATTACCTCTACTAGTTTTCTAGCTAGAGAGGCTGTGTCTTTTTCCTCACTAGGAGGGAGGTAAAGCGAGCAGACCGTATAGTGGCGATGGGAGAACAGGCGGACAGCGACCGCTTGCAGGTCTGTCGCAAGGTCGATCTGGTTGTGGGGAACCCTGCTGTTGATGAGCACAGCAGAACCATGGATTGGTTCTATAGGGTTCTTATAATATCCCACAAAACCAGGAATATTGGGTACACTACGAGTACCCAAGCAAGTTTCCTGTAAAGCTATACAATCAGGATTGTAGTCCTTAAAACAGGAGCTTGAGTTCTTCCCACTTGGGGAAGAGACCTTGGATGTTCCAATGAATTATTGGATACATCCTTACCTCTTTAAGACAATCATCCTACCCTTAGGGGTAGGAGGTTTTGGTTTTATACTACCCGTAGGGGTAGTTTTGGTCATACCAATTACCGGTTTTGGGTATGACTCTGGAGGCATCGGGAGCGTTAATTTAGCTCTCGACTTTACTTTTAAACGTGGCAATTTTGTTAGCTGGCTATACGAAATGACTGTCTTGACTGGAGAAGCAGATGTGGGAGCATCTCCATCAGTCATTTCGTGAGCCGATGACATCGACTTGGCTGGTGATGGTGGCAGCGATTGTTCGGCTGGCGAAGGATTCTTGGAATCTGATGGTTGGTTCGGCTCCTCCTTGGATAAGGGGGCAGCCTCTACTACAGCTGTTTCCTGTGATGTGGTACAGGTTGATTCCTTCTCACTTAGGGCTCGAAGGAGTTCCAAAGCAGTATCAGCAAGGGGTGGGTTGCTGACTACTCGCTTTGGGGCTGTAGTTCTCTGTTCTTTTGGGGCAGGATGGATGTCCAGAGCTGGAATAGACACCACCTGCGGCCCAATCCGATTCACATCCACGTCTTGTGGAGCGGTGGCAAGGTGTTTTGCCACTCTTGGTGAATCGGGAGAGGATGGAAGGTTTCTCTTCTTTGTGCCATCAGAAGCTAGGCTAGATTTTGGTGAAGAGTTTTCTCTACCGATTGATCGTGGTTTCGGTCGAGGGGGGCTCTTAACCTTTTCAGGTGCGCTGTAGATGCGGGTTTACGGTGTGGAGAACCCTCTACCTGTTGAGGCACATCTCTGCGCGGAGACCTGGGTTTCGGTTGTGGAGGACTTCTGGTTTGTTCAGGAGAGCCTGTAGATGGTCTCTGGCTTCTCCCCTTCTTTGGCGTGGCGGTGCGCAGAGCATCCGCGAAGCTCACGTCAGGCTGAACGTAAGTCTCCCTACCTCTTCGTCTAGCCTCTTTATAGCTCACCCTGTTTTTATTTCGAACAGCAATGACCTCTCTCTCGTAGAGGAAGAAGGTGCATTGCTGTGATGTTGCAGAGTGGTCTCCGCCACAATTGGGGCAGCACGGCTGTTTGGAACAGGGTGTTCCGTGAAATTCTGCTGAGCAGTTTACACAAATCCTTTCGCTTTTACAAAACTTGCTTACATGGCCAAAGCGTTGGCAATGGAAGCATCGCCGGGGGTTTTCGGCGTAAGGCTTGACTGGGATGTTAGGGTAGCCAGCCTTGACGTACTTGGGCGGTTTCAATCTGTTGAAAGTTAGGATTATGGTGGCGGTAGGGACCCTAGCGCCATTCACAAACCTAGAAATGCGATGTGCACTTGTTACTTTCTGATTGGCAAGTTTTGTCACCAACCTGTCGATATCATACTCAATGAGTTCACCCGATCGAATAACACCTTTGGAGGTATTAAATGTTGGGTGAGACGCGGATGATACATTCACTGAGGCTAACTTTTCGAGAGATTGAATTCTCTTTTGCTGCTCATTAGACTTGGCCTCGACAATCAATGCGCCATCATTGCGCGGCCACATTTGAACAGGTTCGCCACACTTGTTTACGAAGTCGTCAAAGACATCAAAGATGTCAGCTTTGCTAAGAGGACAACGTTCGTTGCTAGTTTTGAGTACTATAAAGCGGTCATAATCCAGTTCTTCGTCTACTTCTGATCCAAAAGGATCCAAGCGACGAAGATCTTTGCTGTTTTCACGGTGACCAGAGGCCGGCGGTCTCTGGGATGAGTTTTGGGAAAATTTCCTCATATGATTTTTATTTTTATAAGTGGTGTCTCTGCAGCCGAGGGCATGTACCAAATCGCCATCGTGAGTCCGGAGAGCGCCCATACAGTCCAGAAAGGGTAGCCCGCCCCCCGACTCCCACTGTTGTTTCAAAAACAGCGGAGCCGCATAACAGAGTTTTACTGGACTGCGGTGCAAAGACCTCCCGAAAGCAAAACAACGACCCAGGCAACCAAACCTACCTCCGTGGCACGGTCCTGCGGACGATGCCCCCCAGTGGGTACATCCGTCGACTCGTACAGAGTACACATACTGACTAGGACCAAGTAGGCCGAAAGTGCGCTGGGGTTCAGACACACAGTCGCCCCACAAGGTTATTTGGGGATGCCGGAATGATGCCAGTGTTTGGTCATCAAACCGCCTCATGGGGTTCCCCTCACCCACCTTTTATGTTGGTGTGAGGTCACCTAGCCCTTGTGATGCCATTCAATAACTGCAGGGCCACAGCAAAGACAACCATATGGGCCAGAAGTGTGCTGGTGTCCATACACACAACTGCCCCAAAAGGTTGGTGGGTACCCTTAGTCAGATACCCAAACCAGGATATCCCGCCTGGTGTTCGGACGTTGGGCACACGCTCAGTTAAAAAACAGGGGCACCACGTGAAGGTGGTGTGCCAACATTTAGGGAACATAGGCTATGAGTTGCGCGATATTCCCCATCGCCCCCAAATAAACGGACTGGGAGTTTTTTTAGAGGGGGGGGCTTCCCTATTCTGGTGCGATATGTGCATGCAACTAAGGTTAGTAATGTGAAAATAATACAAAAACAATAACAATCACCAATAATTACTGGCAGATCTCTTAAAGAACTGAGGTAGGCTCATTACACTAATAACATATAGAGTATTCCACCATACTGTAATTATGATTAAGAGAGCAATAAAGGTGAATGTGTGAGAGAATAAGGTAGGATACGTGAAAATATTATGTAAAGTTGCTGTGCGTAATGATGATGATATGGATGAAGAGAGCGGGGGAGCGAGGGAGGGAATTCGCTGAGGATCAAAATGATTTGTTTTATTTTGTTTTGTTTTTTTCTTTCCTTTTCGGGTATCTCATCATTCTATCTTTTTATGGTCTCATCGGTTGTCTATTTCAGTTTTCAAGTTGTTTTCTATTTTGGTTTTATTATTTGTTTTTTAGTGGTTATATTTAATAAATAATCTGCAATCTTTTTCCTCCTCTCGTCAAATCAATGTCTATATCGCATATGATGGATTTAATGATGAGGCATAGTTATTTTGCTAAATTCTTGTTGTGTTTGGGTTTCATATTGTCTCTTCTATATTCTTGTTGCAGGTACAGATAGGACTTCGTTTAGTGGTTTCATGTCATTCTCTGGTGCAGTTCCTCTGTTTTCACCAAATCTTTCATCACTTGTTTGAGATGAATCGGGTAACCCAATTTTTCTATTCTCTGGGCCTTTTTATGTTTTCCTCAGTGTTTGCGTAGGGATCATTTGGTACATCTTGAAGAGGACGAATGTATATCTTTCTCTTGTTACTGCTTAACAGGTTTGGAAATCTGTGTAATGCAGTCAAAAAGGGTATTTGCTGCCAAGACCTTTGGTGGCTAATGGGAGGTCTATACTTTTGGCATTAGTTTAAGTCCAAGGACTCGCGCTTTCCTGGTATGAGAATACACCTCTCTATCTATTCATAATGTAGCTTTTTTTTGTCTGAGCTACGCGAATTAATTTAGACTTATTCTTGTTTGTTTCAATATTTTAGTCTTTCATAGTCATCTACATTCTTTATTTCTCTTGAAGCCCTTTGTGCTATGTCTCGGGGGTGGGTGGGTTCTATCACTATTAATGATATGTGTGATGTCGTCTGCTAGTTGTATTTAGATCACACACCCCTGTTTAGGTTGAGGTAAGTTGATGGTCTATTGGGAGTTCAGAGTTGAATTCAGTTATAGGTCTTCAGGGACACCCGCCTGCAGTTCGAATGTCTCTTCCGTTTGACCTTTTGGATCTAGAGTTGCTTTTCTTTTATCCAGGTATTCACATAGTATCTTGCATACGCTGGTTCTATGTTTAGCTCGCTTATCTTAGGGTTTAGGCCGGTTATCCACACCTTTTAGAAAGCTTTGTCAACACAGCGTAGTACATGGTGCGACAGAACCGATCGAGCAGTTTTAAGGAGTTATAAAAAAGTAAGGGGGGTATATAGAGACGGTACGCCATATTTTGGGGTACATTCCCGAGGGGAGCCCTGGGGGACTTTGCCCAGAGGAGCAAGCCTTTTCTCGGAAACCAGCAAGGGGACACCTCCCCCCCCTCCCCCCCTGAGTATTGATTTCTGAAAACTGCCCAATCTGTTCTGCCGCACCCTGTATAACGCCCCCTATGTTTCCTCGCACTGTCTCTATGGCGATATTTTCTGTTATAACTGCTAGCGCAGTTTCTTTTCATCGCTTGTTCCTGACTTGTGTTATTGTGGGTTATTTGCGTTATTTTTTCTAGATATCTTTCCCTTTTTTTCTGTTAGAAGCTTTTCCAGGAGTTTCCCAAGAAACTCCAGTAATTAGATTGGACGGTAGCTTTGGATTTAGTGCTTCGGTTTACCTGGTTTCAGTAGAAAGATCATTTTTGACGTCTTGAAGGCTTGGGAAAAATATCTAGGATACAGAGAGGCATTAAAGATCTTTAGTATTGACTCATACACATTGTTTGTCGCATTAGTGCGGTGAGATTTTGTTATGCCGCTCATACTTGGTGCTTTGTGTTTGAAGGACTTGGCCACAGTCAAGACTTCTCATTTTAAAAAGCATTCTTTCTCCTCGCGGGGGACGTCTCGACTTGTCGAGGTGTTAGTAGGGAGCGATATTTTCCTGTTGATTTGCAGTGTTCGTGTAACCTGTTCTTCATGTCCCATATGAGTCAAGAGTTTGCTCCTGTGAAATGGAAAATATTTTTGTCTAGTATCTTTGGAGGTGTTCTTGAAGTCCGTCAGTTCAGCGCACTTCCCTTTGTCCTACTCTAATTTTATATGTTCTTTTGGTTGTGATCATCGTAATCTTTTGTATTGATTAAAAAATTTAAATCCCTATTTTGTTTTTAATATCATTTGGGACCAGATCTGATATTTCTTTTATCAGTGTTCCTACTTTCCTTTTGATACTTCTTAGCCTGCGATACCTTTTATAGCATTGCCCAGTTCAATTATTTCTCTCTTTAAAATCTGAAATTCTTCTATTTTTTGTTTGATTTATTTTTTCCTCGTGATACAAGTGAAGTTCTGTAATCTATTTTTTGCTTGCATAGTTTGTCGGCTTCTGCTACTTTGCGATTATTTGTTCTAAATGTGCTTCTATTTCCCCTTTCCCTTGTTTGCTTAGCGATCCAATCTCTAATCTATCTAAATGTTCTTTATACTCGTATATGTTGTAGTTTGCTTTGCAATTGCTTTTCTTTGTGGAATCTTGATTTTGATAGATGTTGATATTGTAGTGACCATGCTTAGGTGGTTAGATGGTGTTGAAGCTCCTGTTTCTGTGTAGAAGTTGAAGGTGATATCGGGGCTTGTCTGAACCATATCGGGCGTAGTTGATGATCGATCAAGTTGGATGCTTTTTTCTTGTTTTTGGTTGGGTGTCAAATTTATATTGTAAATCTCACTTGAGGGGGAATTCTCCGGAACCATATTTTCATTAGGCCGTTTTTCTAAAGCATAGTGTTTAATTATTTTGAGTAGGATAGGGACCATGATATGTTCACAAAGTGAACATGCATTTTATAGAGGATGAGGTCTGGTCGAATGCTCCCTTCGATGTTTATAGTTGTATTTTGTGACGCAGGTGCCTTCGTTGGTTCCACTGTTGTTGCCGGAGTGTATATGTTGTTCTTTTTCCCTTCTTATTTTTTACTTATGTCTGCTTTCCTTTTCCTAATAATTGTTTCTTCATAGGCAATGATGTAGCTAAAGTTGTATGTGTACTCCTGTTGTTGATGCATTTTTCCACAAAGATTTTACACCCTTCCTGCCTGTGTTCTTGCCTTGCACATCCCGAACAAATCTTTCCCTTGTAGATGCACTATTCTGTCGTGCGCTTATCTCGGGCATATCATGTAAAGCATAACTGAACATTGATGAATTTTTCGCGTTCAATTTGGCCGCATGATATTTTCGGGAAGAAAGTGAGTAGGTAGTGTTCTGTTTCCTTTTTTTGCCATTTAGTTCGTTCGAAATATAACTTTCATGAGATGAATATGTTCTTCCCCGTTTTGTTTTTCAGTTCATTTTTTTATTTCGTTGGCCAAGTGCGCTGCTATCCAAGCAAGGGTTAAGACGCATGCTTATTACTGATCTCTTTGTTGTGATGTTCGAGAAGTACGAGGTGCGAGCCCTATCTATGAGAGATTCTTTGTTTCGTCTTCACCTAGTAGTAGATCCAAATCATTTTCCGTGTGGCATTGTTGGATATATTAATCGAATTGCTTCTTTAGTCTTAGTAGAATAACGTTAATTTCCAAGTATATTGTTTGCGGGGGTTTTGGCAGATTGGATTTTCCTTGCCGACGAGAAGACGATGAGGCATATTCTTTGCACCTTTGCCATCGTCTATTGTGACTCGTGGGGTTTACTTCCTGGTGTATTTCCCTCTTCATATCATACCTGTATAATCTTCTTTTGCCTAGAAGTAACTTTGAGTGGGTACTTTTATGATACTGCCCTTCCCCCCACACACACACAAACTCACAACCATGGTCTCCTAGGGTACTTTCTTTCCTTGTAACTTCCTTGTTACTGCTGAATGATGATGATAAATGGATGATTGGATTAACTCGGGGAGGCTCTCCTGAAAGATTAATCATGGGGCCTTAATGATAGATGGTGATTGAATCAAATACCTCAACCCATGGAGGTGACCCTTCAGGGGTTGAATATTGAAGCTGCTTCCGTCATGACCAAATATGGCTGTTTGTCTATCCGTGGTTCTGCCTGGTCCCTTATGGATAGAGTGAACTCATACCCAAAGTTTGTAGCTTTGCCTCTTATCCGAGATGCCCATAACGGAGGGTTTGACAGTGGCCTACAACACAAACCTGTTTTTAACACCTCCTCGAATTATGCCATATGGCTTGACGGGCATAGTTTGAACTAGGTTTTGATTGGCAGTATAGTCAACTACCCGTGTCGATGGTGTAATGGTTTTAGGTTGCCATAATATCAATTACGGCAACTTGTGATCAAACATCTCTCTTTTAAGTCCCCCGTAGGGGAAAGATGAATAGGGGAGGTGGGTCGTATGAATAAAGAAGCGGGGATGAGGCCGAATAGCTCGGGAACCGCTACATTGCCAATCCAAGTAAAAGATGTTCGGTTTTATTCCTCTCTTTCCAAATTCTTCCTTTACTACGAGTGCTCTGATTCGAAGATGTGAGTTGGGCTGAAACTGAGCAGTCATCCTATGATTTAATCTTTGGCTCTCTGTGTAATTCGCAAATATTATACAGATAAAGACCGTATATTTTATAATATACTATTCTGTTTTAACTAAAATAGTGAACAGCCTTATTTATATTTTACCAATTCAATGTCATTTTTTATGCTGTTTGTTATTTTTTCCATAGTTATATTATTTTTTTATAAATACTCGTTAAATTAAGTATACCTTTTGTATCTATCCAAATGAAAAGAAACGTAAGGATGTAATATTTGTTCGGTATACTTAATTATAAAAGATTTAGGCATATATATAGGTATATATTGTAGTAAATTATTCAGTATCTTTTGCTCAGATCAAACAAAAAAGGCCCTTTGATAAAAGTACAAGTAGGCTCTAAGGCGCTTCTTAGGAAAATAGCAACCTCTGACACCTCGAACAGATTCGTCCAAAATACTTCCATGACATTATTCCTTTATAATTTTTGTACAATACATAATTTGTAATATGAAAATATCAATATTTCTGTTGCTATAAACAGGAAACTTGTTAAATAGCAGTGTTTTTATTATTATTGAAAGACATAAATATAATAATTTCAGATTAATATATCAACTCAATTTTGTTAGCAACTCATGTTTGCCGTAATGTGTAGGATAGGGTGGATCGAAAAAGGGGGGCTTTGAAAAAATTGTTGAAATTCATTTTCCCACCCTGATTATTTGATGGAGCTAACATCAAAAACTATTGTGTGGAAATTTCAGACTTCTAAATTAATATTTTCAAGTTCTTCAACGCAATTGAATGTAAAAAAAAGAAGCAAAAATTTCGGGAAATTCTATCTATTTGTTTTCAAACTTCAAGTTGCTACATCAACATTTATGTCCTTTACAAGGTATATTATTTTTAGAAAACCTTTAATAAATATATTTCCATAAAACTTTACAATCAATACTTCTACTTCCATTTTATTGAATAAAAATAATATCTATTAAGTACTCGATAGGTTTTCCTCCCTTTTCTTCCGTTTGTTTCCCTACAACCTGTAGATTTTTATCATCATCACTCTGAAATAGAAGAAATTGAACAAATATCATTCGAATACTTCAATTTTCACTTTATTCAATATCCATTTATTAAATGCAGTTAGATTTTTTCAATGTTATTACCTTTTATTACGATGTCCTTCTTGGTATTAAATGAGGGTATTTTTCTTCTGGACTTAATCCTACTCCTTATATAGCCATCCCGTTTGTATTCTCCACAAACTGCTAGTGACGCTTCTGTGATCAGATCGATGCATCTCTCAACCGCTGCATGCAAGAAGGAAACTTCGGAATATCCAATCTAGGTTGTTGACGGATAAATTCTTCAAGTTGATCATCAGAGAGCATCCTCGTCAGCGGGGATTCGGTCACAACGGTCTGCTGCCAATTAATTACGTGGAGGTATTTGTCAGCTTCAAAGTTTATGTCCGGGATCTTGAAAGTGCGTATTGATTTGCCTTTATAATCTTTTCGTGTTTTCATAATTCTTCTCCATGCGAGTTCCCGGAAATGATTACTTTCATCTTGCAGCATACAGAGAAGAATGTTTTCCGCATGTGCAAAATAAGCAGTCCTTTGAATCACTGAGGCAACTATATCTTTAATCTGTTTGTTCATACCTTGCAATGATTGCACTGTCTTGAAGAGGTTGAGTGCTCCATCTTACGAAGAAGAGTTAGCTTTTATTTTAAACCCGCATGGTGAATACACCTTTATGATGATCAAGACAATGGATTTCAGCGTGTCAGAAGGGTCGGAAGTCAAAACATATAATCGAATTTTCTACCTTGCCGTTGTAAGCCATCGTGTATGCAACATTTTTGCAGGATTCTTACGAGCCATTTCAGCACAGAATTTACCTTGTGCTCAGATTTCCTCTGTCAGCAGATGGAAAGTTAGTCGGAATTGGCTCGAATTCAACAACATTTAGAGTCTCACATTTATCCAGTTATAGGTCCGACAAATCCACGATGCCCCGTTGTTTTCCCATCCAAATTGTTGAGGAGATGGCGCAATGGGAGCCAATTTGCATGGAGCTGGCAAATAAACCAATGCAGTAGTCTATTAAGTTTTTCTTCTAACATTCTGATCACACCTCCTTTTGTTCCTGTATTCACTCTTGCTTCATCACATCCCACAGCAACGAGTTCATCAGTTGCGATGTTATTTGCTTCTAGATACGAAAATATTGCGTCGCATATAGCTTTTGCATAACCTGTTTTCCTTGTCAGGTGTTCAAAGTATTCTGAACCAGGTTCTTCTATCATAGAGATGTGCTCTTTTCTATTGCGGTTATTTTCCTTTTCTTGCTCAAACAAAATATATTTTATAACATCTTTATAAGTTGGCAACACTCGTTTACTAAAGGGCTTTCAATTTCATGACACGTTACAGGTTTAAATGCCATAATTAAATATTGTTTAATATTTTTCTTACATTTTATGTAGCTCTGAGATATAATAAAAAGTGTATAAATATTTATTGTACCCAATAAATACCTGTTCTAAAATAAAAAAAGAAGAATAAGATCAAAACCATAGACACTAGATTGCGCTCCCTCCCCCTCTAACACACATCAGCTCTCAACTAGATCCTCCGCGCTACTGAAACCTAATTGTCACGTACGCCGCTATAATATGTCATTGAGGAACCTCTAAATATCAATTGATTACTTTTAAGTTTCGTTTACTTGTTCTTTAAAATACAATGGTTATTTGTGGGGAGGCATCAATTCAAAATTCAAATTTAAATTTCAGATATAATCCACGAAAGTCATAATTTAGTAGAAAATCGCATTATTTTAAATTTCCAATGGCGTTGAGGCACCTTTAAAAATTATTATATCAAAAAACTTTTTAGGAGATTTAATTTGACAAGATAGCTCCATAAAAAATAGTAGGGGGAAAATAAATTTCAGAGAAAATGTTTTTCGCTCCAACCTAGTGTAGGATTCATGAATATAAATACGAAGATATAAAATGTCCGTAGACTTTCAACGATCCATCCAATAAAGAATCCTGAGTGCAGTACTGAAGAATTCGTTTCCCCCAAAAAGAAGCCCTTATCACCTTTATCCAGGCTCATTCAAGAAAGACGAAAACTCCCTCCCCCTAAAAGGAGCCTCACGCAAAAGGCACATTAAAAGAAGAGATCGTCACCCCTTGAAAGATCGGGTCAGGATATGATAATTATATCTTGGGGGCGTTACATTCTAGCCATATCTGTTGTGTAGGAGGTTTATTACAAAACTGGGGCGGGAGATTTAAGTCTTCTTTAGTTGGGACAGTTTTTAATGTGGGATCCGAAGCAGGAGTTTCAAAAACAACATGCAAACACACTGTCAATTAGGAGTAGGCCTTCACCCAGTAACCAACACACACGAAGAGGACTAACTTGGCTCATGCAGAAATTTAGACTTGAATAGAGAGTAACACTGACTAATTAAGGTTTCACTAACCCCATAGGTGGTGATTTAGCATGTTCTCGAATAATGCGTATTTATTCGTGTCCATTTTATCGACCTCAAGTGTATATGTCTACCGAATTGACTATGCAGACCAAAATTTACATATATACAATATCAAAATTCAGGTGATAAAGGGAGATTAGAGTACCGCCCCCTCGCTAAAAGGTAACAAGGTGAGATTAGAGAATCACCCTACCGCAAAAGGGTGATAAGGGGAGAATATAACATTACCACCTTGCAGAAGGGTGATAAGGTGAGATTAGAGGATCAGAAAAAATAGAAACAAACGAAAGTGTATTAATAAACAGCTAAGGAAGAACCGTCAGTGATATATTTTGGGGAAAAGTCAAAGCTAGCACCGTTAACCAACAAGAAGATGAGGCAAGAAGACAAGAAAAGAGGCAAGAGAAGTTTGGGTCTTCATTTTGATTATAGAACATCATTTGAATTTCGATTATATTCTTACAAAGGTTAAAAAAAGAGAGAAATAAAGAAAGACGGAAGGCTCATTATTCTATCATATTGGTTTATAAGCTCAATTTTTAGTAATTTTACGATATAAAATTTAATGCGTGAGAAAATTAATTAGGGTATTAAATAAATTGAGTCGATTGCCCGTTGGGCATATTTATTCCGCTGGTAAGAGTTCCACACGAGTCGTTTAGAAGAAATTAGAAATAAAGATTACTAAAATATAACCCCATTTTTCAGGCCATTAGCTATTTTGCCACATAAAGAATCGGAAGTCATAAATAATAATTTATTATTAAAATAATAAACCAATATGATTATATATGAATAAGAGCGAGTGTTATGGTAGATGGTAATGGATTTCTAAAAAATTGAGCTGGTTGAATTGCTAATTTACACAGCTTATGAGAGATATTTAGTTGTTTACTTTTTAATGCCTATTTAAATTTACAATATAAATTCTTTCATTATTGCAACAAATGGTGAGGATATACATAAAAAGCCTATTTTGACGAAATAGGAAATGAATATCCTAGAATAACATTGCGCGAATTTGCAAAGAGAAGAGGGAATTATTTTTGTTTAATTTTATTCTTATTTCTTTTATGATTCATATTAACATCAGTTAAAATAGTAGAAGAAGGGGCTTCAAAGAGTTCGTAGAAAACCATTTATTACAAAAAAATGGTATAGCCAATGATAATTGAAATTACACTGATTTAAATTTCTACATATATGTTCTTATTAACGGAGATCGAAATTACTTAGCTTGATTTTGAACGACATGGCAGCAGTTTAAATTTGGACCCAGCAGGGATAACATAAATTCCATCATGCTTAAAGCAAGGATGAACATCACCTTTGAGAGAGCATTAATAGAAGGTTATGGAGCAATATCCTCTCTTCCTAAAAACTTACTGTTTATTAATGGATGAATCGCTTTTTGGATGGAAGAAAAGAGATTTAAATCGACATTTGTAGTGACAGACTGTCGGCTTCAGTAAGGGAAGAAATAGGTAAGCGTGTGTGGGCCAGAATTGAAGAAGAGCTTCGATTAAGAGTGGAAATGATAGCATATCGGGAGGTTAAGTTTTTTCCATTTTGAACGAGATAACAAAGCTCAGTTAGCTTCCTGCTCGACGGATGCCAATATTGTTGCGCGAGGATCGGCTGAAAAAGAAAGATACGATTTCACTGAAAATTTTAACAAGTTAGATAAAGGTTCCGAGAATCTTTTGCAATGAACTATAACCGGGGCTAATTATAATTAGCCTGGTTATAGGACCCGGAAGACAAAGAGCAGTTTAAACAAAAGTGACCAAGACTACTGCTTTAGTGGGTGCCGAAGGTGTGATGCTCGTTGACATTTTCAAAGGGCAAAGCACCATCAATGAATGCGACCCATTAAGAAAATGTTTTAAGAAAAATTCGCAAGGGTTTAGTGGAGAAGTGCCCCGAAATACCATAGAAGAGAGATATTTCATTTCTATCGCATCAGCTCATTCCGCTTCTTTGACAATGTCAACTTTGCGATAGGTTCGTTGGGAGTTGACTCCAACCCTACTTTGTAAACTCCTTCTCTAGCCCCATCCGACTTTTGTGTTGTTTCCAAACCCTACTAAAAGCATTAATTACACTCGTTTTCTTGCCTTGATAATGGTAACAAAACTGTTTTAACTTAGTTTCATTCTGTTTTGTAGAAATGGTTTAAATGGATGATACCATTTGTCGTGGTACACCACTCTATACCATACACGACTCCTATATTATGTAGGGAGGCGGGACTTAATCACCTACTGCAACGTTCCCGAATAGGAGGTGACGTTTCCCATGGTGGAATACAATCGCACGTGGCCTCCAAATAACATGAAGAGGTCAGTGGTTGTTCTTTTACACCATCGCTTGCAAAACGTGTTTACCTCAATGGGTATTAGGTTGAAAAATATAATTTATACTTCTATTTTTTCAATTTTATTCTATTTTTTTACGAACCTTTTAAAGGCTTATATTTATGTATAGTTATTATATAAATAAATTTATATAAAATTGAACCTGCAATCGGAAATGGAAATGCTGAAATATTCTCCCATTATATACACGCACTAAAAAATTTAAGAGAATATAAAAATCCATTCAGGAAACGAGATTCATAGAAATTCAAAATGTATAAAATATTAAGAAAAAAGACTAAGATAATTCAAGATATCTAGAGAAATATAAGAATAAGCCCAGCAACCAGGAATTTTCCCAGTGGATGAAAAACAGAAATTAAAGAAACCACAATAAGCAATCTTACAGTTAGTGAAATGAGTAAATATTCAACGATGATAATCTGAAAACAAATCTCTGAGGTGAGACGTGATACATCCACGCCATAGAAGGCGATACGTACCAATATACTTTGACGACCTTACTCGGATGAATTTGGCACTCCTTCATGAGGCATTCCATTTATCTGCCACTTCTCCCATTAACTTTCCTCCAATAGCAAAAATAAATCCCCATCTCCAAGCTACAACTTCTACACACACTTAGAGCTACTTCTACTTTCTGTGAATTCACTAATGGACAAGCTGGTAATCTTCTCAGATTGTTCTCACACTAATATTGCCATCATTTAAGGGCGAGCTGGTAGTCTTCACTGTTAGCTCTCACACCGCCAATCTTTCACTACAAGAGGCTCACAAAATAAAATCCAGATTATTTCTCTTTTTCACCGCATAAATCCACCAAAACCCAGGAATTGTTTCTTTATTTCCTGAAATTATGGGGATTTTTTCGCCTATTTGAATCGCGGCTATTTTAATCTCGAAACTTAATACCTCCATTTTTCTGAAGAGAAAGATGGAGAGCAATACTTTTCTAGTCATATAGAAATATAACATTTGTTACAATGGATTCAGGTCAATTATTATGCTTTTGTATGCTAGATGAATAGAACAAAGTGGAATTTAGCAAAAAAAACTATTAAACATAGGGTAAATTAATTGAAGACTATGGTATCTATTTATATGAAAGAGGTAAAAGCCCAGGTGAAGGGATATTGATCTTTGCAAAAAATATGCCTGGCAAAAGATTGCTATAAAGAGATGATAACATGATTAAATCAGTTTGGGTGGATATAAGAAAAGGTAAAGGCAAAATATTGTAGAACGGATCGAAATTATGTATAGGCCAGGTAATCACACAAGGAATCAGCGCGAGGCTCTTGAACTTTCCAAACTTCCCACGCTAGGTGAACGTGGTTTTGAAAGAAGGAGCTTAAAGGGGGTATTTCCGAGGAGGCTCCCTCTCATGCTGATGCAATTGAGAGCATCTCCTTACAGAAACTAAAAACAAAGGAGGCGAAAAGGTTTTAGAAAACTAAAAGAAATAAACAAAAGAGGCAAAGTCCCCCAAACTTAAAAAACGAAGAAACACGATAAAACAAGAAAAGCGTAAATAAATGACCCGAATTACCCAAAACTAAAAATTAAGGAAAACCACAAAACAAGAAAAGCGTAAATAAAAGAAAATGAAAGAAAACAATAATAAAAGAGGCAAAGTGTCCAAGTAAACACCAACTAAAATACAGATAAGAAAGAAAAGGAATGTGTCCAGATCCAACTACTGATTTGCTCGACTCAAATTTTGGGATTCCCATCCTGCCATCAGAGCTCGAGTTTAAGATCACACACGGATACAACATGATCCTTAAACGTAGCGAGAATCTTTGAGGTGATCCTAGCAATGTTATTTTTAATCGTCTCTGATTATATTTACTTTCTATTCTCGATTTTTTCTCACTTACGATAGGACAATTGTCCGTTCTATTGATTTTTATTTACCACAACTCACAATTTTACATCTGGCCCCCTTTACTGGGTAGAGGACTAAGGAGATTTTATGGTTTGGTGTTGTTAACCACTTTCTGAAGTGGTCTCATGTGAAATGACGTTTTCATGAGCTGGTAGGGTTCTTAGGTGTGTCAGTAGGTACAATTTCTGCTGCTTTCGACGACACGTCATTTACGAATCGAGTAATTAGTCCTACTGCCTACCAACAAGAGCAGTGCGATTGGTTCCACCAGCGTGAAATGAAACCCATTGTGCCTTGTGATGTTTGTTGTGGGTCACGTTTGAGCTTTGAATTACGTGTTTAAGCTTTTTTCACTTGAGAATGATGCACAGAATGCACGTCTAAGGTTACACATTTTATTTTATAGTTGGGATGTTTGATTTAAAAACATACCTATCTTTCCCTTTAGGGGATCAAATAGTGCCCTCTTTCCCTCTGCGCTGGCAACTGTCATGAATCTAATCGAGGCAAGAGTTAATAGATGGGAAAGATCGACCGCGTTTTGGCTTGGGTTTTGGCTCCAAAGAACGTATCGTTCAATGTTAGGGACCAATTAATAGGGGATTCTTTTGCGTTTGTGTACACCCATGTGGCATTTGATGAGGGGCCCTCGAGTTATTGCAGCATTTTTGACATACGGTACAAATTTGTGAGATAAACTCGTTGGTTACAAGATGACCGCAGAATTCGACCTAAGTCTCCAATTTGAATTTTTGGTTGATTAGTTTTAAACAATAAGCAAGCAAGCGTTCAAAGGACTACTTCAGTTGTTTAATATATATTACGGCATCAAGTAAAAATAGAATGTCGTCGATAAAGGTAAGAGTAAGATTAAACTGCCAAAGAATTCGTTTAGGAAATGTATAAAGCTATAGGATGGCCACTCCACGCCAAGGTGTCTGAATAAGAATTCATGCGCAAAAAAGCAAACATACCAGCGTCATCTCTTTGATTGCTCTACAGGAATTTAATGTAACGTCGTTAGAAATATCAAGCTTCGATTCATTTTTGTACTTCCATTAAGTTAAGTATTGTAAAATAGGAAATTAAAGAAACATGATATAGATCTGCATTAATGACTCTTTTTTAACCATAGAAAACATAGAGCAGCCTGTATGGGCTATTTTTGTTTGAAGGCAGTTGCAAGGTTTACGCGCATGGGAATGGAGATTTTCTAATAATACATTCTTTCCATCTTCGCAAATTTCTCTTTTGCTGATTTCAGTTTAGCAAGCGAAAGATGATGATAACTAGACTAGAAAGACGGACTATTTGTTTTACTGTTGTGCTTTGCTGTGTGTTTAACTGTTTTCTCATACACAGAATGGAGGTTAGGTCGCGAAAGGATACGAGAGGTTTTTGTATTGGGTGTGAAAGATATGTTGCGCAGTAAAAGTTTAACTGTGTAGCTTGCTGAATCAAGTCCCTGAACAAGCACATTCAGACTAAGATGCAGGTAATGGAAAGTGCCGTGGAGTAGGAACTCAGATTAAATATCAAGGAATCGACCTCTAAGACAAGGTGGTAAACATCGTCAACTAATAATAGCCAGGAGAGAGTGCTGTGGTTTTCTTAGCAAGTAAACATTACGCGATATCCTAGGTCCACCAATTGGGTTCATAATTATGTACTGGACGTCTATTTCTCAATGACATACATGCTTGTATCGTATTTAGGTAGGTATAGGCAGATAGAATAACATTATGTGTGATAAGCAAGAATTGGCTGCCCTAATACACATGGGAGAAATTATGGTATTGCAGTTCTAATTCTGTCAGCTTACGTTGATGGAGACGATCAAAATAATGTCTAAGAAAATGTTCAGGTGGGATCGCGAATGAAGAGGTAGGGGTTCAAACAGTGCACCTTCCGCACGTTGTATTCGAGGCAAGTTAATAGGAACACATTTTCTGTCTTTTCGCAGCGAAGCCATTCTGCAGGTGAAGCTGGTGGTGAAGTCATAGGACGCCGTGGGTCGTTATTGGCGGTGGAAACGCGAATCTCAATAAATCGCTACCTCATCGCTCTTCCGGTCCCGTGCAAGTTCTTCGACCTCTTCGAAACGACCGTCGAGTTTACGGTTAATGCTAAGCCGTTCATCTAAAGGAGAGCTGCGTTACCTCTGATTGAGTGCTTGAATACAGGAACAGAGCTAACAAAAAGTAGATATTATAAAGACAAATGAATCATATATAAGCAAAGATGTGATTTGTAGAATGTAAAATTATTCCCTAGGACCTCATCTGTAAGGTTGTGTTCTGGCTTGGTTGCTTTACCTGGCCAGGTCCTCAAAAGGATGCAAAAGGTTAACGTTAGACTACTATGCTATCCCATAAATTAATATGTTAGTATAAAAGGATAGTTAGAAAGAGGTGAAAATGTTTTCCGCTAGGTTAAGATCGCTTAGTGCCGATATGATTTATGTGTTAAGATTTTCACAGATTCAGATGAGGAAAATTCCCAGAATTTTTTAGTTATCTGGAGAGAAGAGGTCAAGGGGTCATGATCTGAAACTGATGATGGATCACTCATGCTGGGATATTTGTAACGGCATTTTAAGTCAAATGGGGGAATATGGATAAATTAGATATGATTTGATAAGAGCTGTTTGTTCTAATTTATTTGCTGGAGACTATTTTATTTTTATTTATAAATTGACAGAATCCTTTGAATATATTGTTTGATGTTATCCTATATAAATTGCCTGAATCCTTTGTATGTTTTTTTAGGGTCTGTTTAGCATCATTGCAGTCTAGCATATCCTAGCAATTCATTCACTTAGATAGGCCAGAAAGGCTTTTAGTGAAATGGACCTTAGTTTGCTCTTATGTTCATAAGTATAATTGCCTATGAAATAA
This sequence comes from Ceratothoa steindachneri, assembly GCA_963969495.1. Classification (NCBI taxonomy): domain Eukaryota; kingdom Metazoa; phylum Arthropoda; class Malacostraca; order Isopoda; family Cymothoidae; genus Ceratothoa; species Ceratothoa steindachneri. Next base: position 178,104,626 of record OZ018318.1, read on the forward strand.
AAGAGTACTATCACATAGCGCCTCCAAAAAACATTTCCCTTTTTACTAACTTTTAATTTTAATTTCATTATGGAACACAATTTTTTGTTGTGTTAGTTTTGACACTTGGTTTTAAGTAATTTATGTCGTCTGAATCCAAAAATTACCCGAGTGTTTGTATATCACATTAATTCTTTGAGCTACATCATACTTTCCTTTTGTATCAAAAAATATAAGAATTCAGCCTGTAAAATATGTGGTTATTTTATATAATGTTGTACCAATTTACATACAGTGGGGAAATAGTAAAATATTCTTCACTGTAATGTTTTTAAAAACTTATTTTGTTTATACAAAGGGTATTGTTATTTTAAGTAAATTTGTATTAAAGTATTTAAGGCAAAATCTTACCATTATATATATCTTTACCTCTAGTATTCAATATTATGGACAATTTCGCTTTATACTCCAACATTAGTCAGCCAACATATTTACATCCCATCTACCCTGATACTTTTCTTCTATGACATTCAAATCTTGCTGAAATCATTCAGCTTGCTAATTGCTGATTTACTAAGGTACTCCGGGAAAGTAAAAGCATGTATCTGCAGAAAATGCATGTTGATCCTCATGTTGCAACCGATTGTATTGTACCTTCTAAATAGTGTCTGGACAATGTCGGTGAAATATTTTGCCTGTTTATTTCCAAAGATGTTATGGAAAAGGCCTCTAAATGATAATTAAGCATATCTTTTCAGTTCTAACATTTTCCCGATGAAATTTTATCTATGGTGAACTGCCGAACTGTGGACTATCAAACACACTGGCTTTGATTTTTTCAATTGACATGTCAAGAAATGCCAAAAGGAAGCACTTGAAACAGTTAGTTTCCTTTAGTTGTTTTTTTGATATTTCAACAGGTCAATGATTCTATGCCTTCATGCTTTCCACGACGAGTAATTTAATGCTCAAATAGGATAGCATCTTATAAATTGCCATTCCGGAGGACACACTTTATTTTCCTTTGAGCTATGAACAAACACTAACCATTCCGCTGAGTTGAAGATTGAAATTCTCAATTCTCTCAGTAAACCCTGTATGTTAAGGCACTACAAAAGCTACTGCAACTTTGAAAGTACTGCAGAAATGCTCTGACTTGGGAAGGAAAGTAAGATACCTTCGCTTCTCTTTGCAAAATTTCAAGTTTCTTTCCTTCAGGCTTCTTAATGCTAGCTCGGAAGCCTCTTTTGCTAGTCCCAAATCTCGGGCAAAATCATTTAACCTATCTTCATTCAATCCCGTACGAACTGAGGCATCTTTAATTTTAAAATCTGCATCATTGCATTTACTAAATCCTTCATCATAATCAAAATATTTAAGAGAAAATAGTTGAACGAAAACCTTAGTGAGATTTCATCTGAACGAGTTAGTGTAGGTATAATTGATGGTAGACTAAGATACTCGATTTTACTTTTAAATTTTTGGTGTTTTTTTGTTATAAACTAAAGTTTTCCCTTAACAATAAAACAGTCTGTACAATATTTCTTTGGATTTCGTCAAATCATAGGTATAGCAAATGCCTACTTGGTCCAACTCCATAAACTCTTGACACACTACTTGCACACCTTGGGAGAGGTTTTAGAGTTGGCTTGATCAGCAATTTTTACTTCAAAATATGAAAAAATAGGCTTGCGTGATAAATGTGCTGAAGTCTCTTCCTTGGTTGTTAATGGGGAAACTGCCACATATAAAACAAAAGTAGTCTGGGCTGTTTGAGCAGGTACGACGAGAAGTAGCAGAGACAGACTTGTTCTGAAAAAGGTAAATAAATATAAGTTTAACATTCACAACCTTAAAAAAGGTTACATAAGATCTGATAATCCCTTTTGTACAGACCTGTATTTACTTGCAAAATACATGATTAATCACCAATATAAAACAACACACAACCTTTCGCCACACTGTATCACGTATAACTGAAGAAAAGTTACAAGCTGTCGCCGTTTGCTAATAGTTCTTTTTCTTCCAGTAGCCATCAATGTGTTAATAAAATTAATTAATAAGATATCTAATATACCTTTTCCTGTCAATATTTGTAATATCCAAAAAATAGATAATAAAATAATAAAAACGATCAGCCTACCAGTGCAATTACTTACAGACAAACAATGCAAACGTGCTTATTCAAAGAGTAATAGGAGAAAACTGACTGTAATTGGAAATTAGTATGATAATTTAGACTAAATCAAGTGAAAATTATTTTCAAAATTGTTTCTCTGTGTTATCGCTTAACTTTAACACGCAGTATCAGCAGTATAAATACGAGACAAGCCGTCCTTCACCATTTTTTGCTACCTAAGTTAGATACGTTAATCTTTGGTAGCCGAGAAGAAGAAAATGGCAGCAACAATCAATATTCGTGTAATAAAGTGCGAAAATTTGGTTTGCAGAAAAGTGCATAGAAATAGGAGTAACTTAGAAATGTTCCAACTTGTTTGATTTTCTTAAATATTAACTTTCTCAATTTAATTTTAGAATACATTTATTTGGAGAGATGGAAAGATTTTCCAATCTTTCCATTTCCTATATACTCTGCCCTCTTTTAAAGTATATTAATCATAATTCCGAGATTCTTCCTCTTTTCGTGTAGTTGGAGTTAATTAACTTACGTGTGTAATCTTCGTTGAAGAATGATGGAATTAAAACTCATACCTTTAAAATAATAGAATCCGTTAATTAATTAAATCATTTTTCTGACGATAATTCGAATATTGCAGCGGAATTAATTTTTTACCTCCTGAGACGTATAAGAGTAATTAATTCCTTCCGTATCCTTTGATTTTACAAGATGGAGGAAGATAGGTGCCAGAACATCCCTAAAAAGGTGCCATATCATCTATAGAGAGGTGCCAGATCATCCATAGGTAGGTGACAGATCATCCATTGAGAGGTGCTAAATCAACCATAAATAGGTACCAGATCATCCATAAAAAGGTGCCAGATTATCTATAGAGAAGTGACAGATCATCTATAGGGAGGTGACATATCATCCATAGAGAGGTGCCATACCATCCATAGAGAGGTGCCAGATCACTTATAGAGAGGTGCCAGATCATCCATAGAGAGGTGCCAGATCATCCATAGAGAAGTGCAGATCATCCATTGAGAGGTGCAAGATCATCCATAAGGAGGTGACAGATCATCCTTTTAGAATAAGCAGGTGTTTTAAAAGGAGTGCTTTGGTTTAAGTGAAGAAGAGTATACGTGAGACTGAGTAAGTGTGCTTGCGTCAGAAGGATTGGAATATCTAGTAAACGGGTGGAGTACATGAGTGGTGGAAGTATGGGGATAAGGCAAAGAGATGTAGATAATATCTTTAACAATAGATCAGGATTAAAGTAGTTTGTGATCTTCTTAACCTAGATGAATTGGACGAGACGCTACAGCGCATACACCCAAATCTGCTTGGGGATGAACACTGAGTGTACGAGACACTACTGTGCATCAGAGCACCACATCTGGCTGTGGATGAACACTAGCTGCAGGTATGGTAGAGTGAATAGAGCCCGATCTGCTCAGGGTGGAGCCTGGTTGGGCTAGATATTACATCCCTATTTCCATCAAAGTCCAAAGGGCGAAAAAAGGATGGTTACCTTCAATAGGCCATATAGGGATGAAAGAAAACGTACTTCAGACTTAAATGAAAAGTTAGCCTGTAGAGAAGGTTAGTTAATTGAAAATGAAAAGTTACAATTTCAATAAAAATTAAATGAGTTAAAAATTAATAATAATAATAAAGCAAAACTTTCGAGCTTCTGTCTTATTTTGAATTCCTTAAGTTTCTTTCTTTGGAATACGGTACATATAATCTATTACATATTAGCTTTTCTCTTTGATATTAATATTTTTTCGTTTTCTTGATCTTAGCAATTATTTTCCTATGCCTAAGATTATTTTGGGGTTTTATTTTATGTTTTAACCATTTTTTCCTCTAAATTTGTTTCGTTAGTTGTCGCGGACTTGCCTAAACATAGGTGTTTAGGTGCATAGTTGTGGCGGTCTTCTTCATTCGTCGGTTTCCCGCTCATGTAGTGCACCTTTATGACCTGTATCAAAAAGGAAAGGCCATTTTTCATTTTTCTCCGTCTGAAAGGAATACATTTTGCTTCTTTCAGATTCTATTTGGCTTTTTTTTTAACGCTTGGTTGATGGGTTTTAATTCATTCACCATTTAATTATGTCTACTTCATTCCCTCTTGTCTTCTTGTGTTAGTCATAAGAAATATACCAAGGTCATGAACCCTTTACAATTTCCTCATGATGGTTTATCATGCCTTGTTTAAGGACTTTCTCAGGTATTATAGGGTTGCATAACCATACAATTTGGAATAACTTTAGATATTGCGTTCTGTCTTTGCCTATACGTTGATCTCTATTTGTTTTTTTTTTGGCCCAATGCTTCTTAGGAGTAGAGCGTTTCTTTCTGTATATTATCCTTAATTCTATTCCATCCTTAACTTTTGTTTCAGAGAACTTCCTTATTCCGAGTGTTATAACTTTAAATTTAGCATTGTTCGTCTTGATCTTCAAGCTGTTCTAGTACGTACGTTCATCCTCTGTTCTGTGCTCTCTCAAGAGGTTTGACAACGACTTCTAGTAAGGGGACTGAGAATAAGTTATGTGGGCTGTCTTGTACTTTGCCTGATTTTGGAAAAATATCATTTCAATTATCTTTAAGCATTGGGAAAATATGTTGCACTGAAGGTAACGTTGAATATGTTCATTAATGAAAGCAGTATGCAGTCAACAAATTCTCTCTTGATATTTTCGACTCCTATGGGAAATATTGTATCTATAGCAGAAATAGACAATCGGCTGCTGTTCCTTCCTACCACTAGCAGAGGCAAGATTCATAAAGAATTTATAGGCGCCGATTTGGCCACTGCCTACCAGAGGTAGGATGCTAGGCAACTCTCCGTCTAACCATCTCTTACTCGAGGTCCAGGTGGGGCAGAGGCAGAAGGATCGGTGTTCTTTTCTCATTCTTTTGCTATGTGTAGCACACGTGTCATGTAGCTGTGTTTTGATAGTCCCTAGATGTGTAATGTTATGCATGTCTTAGTGTTTATACTGAATACGCAGTTTGAATGTATTATTTCTGTGATTTATTTTGGTTTGAAGCCTTGTCCTCTTCCACTTTATACGCGATGTTCATTGATTTCACTTTGTTTCACTTATTTTATTCTTTTGTTTTCACCATCTCACTTCTTTTCATTCATTTTGTTACATTGAATTCACTTTGATTCATTAAATCTACTTTTTGGGTTTTCATTATTTCACTGTTTAGATTATTTTAAACACTTTTATTTAACCATTTATACTCTGCTATTGGCCTGGACATTTGCTTCACGTTTGGTTAATTGTTCATATTAATGACGCTTTTTTGGGTAGTCACTTATTGCAGCCATTTCTTGCAGACATTTTTTCTATTTTGAGTCCTAATAGGTTGGATTATTTATTGTTGGTATTTTCATTAGTCGGTGAGCTCTTTAGCAACTATTAATTCTTTGATCTTGTTTTAATCTTGTTCACTTTTTAGCTGCGTTTTCTCAAGTGTAAAATAGTGTTTCCAATATTACTTGTATAATTTCCCCAATGGAAAATCCTGAGTTAAAAGGAGTGTTTCCTCTGGTACTATAGAAAAGCCTGAAAAACGGCACTTTTTTGAATAATGCACAGATTTTCAAACTTATCAAATTATTGTTTTCGATTATAAGCAATATTAACCGAAAACCTGGAAAAACGGCACTTTTAAAAAATTTGATTCATACATTTCTGAAAAGACTGGATGAAAGGAGTTGATCTTCTTCGAAATAACTTATGACAATATTGAACGTTCTATCTTTGATTCTTATTGGAGGCTTTTTTCTTAATCTCTTTCCTTTGTTGGTTAAAAGGTAAAATATATTATTCTGAGTCATAGGCGTTCCCATTACTATAATCTTGAAAACTATTTAGAAGAATTGTAGGGTAGATTAGCGCTTCTATTCCTAGTGTGAAATAGATCTTTCTCTTTTGCTTCTGCGCCTAAGCCTCTTAAGGAGTATGTGTAGCTTTTAATATTCTTTCAGCTACCCGTCGTTTATATCATGCTGAAGCTATCGTTAATCCCACTACTTCTAGGAAGTGTGAAATAACTTGTTCTGGCGGGATTTCTGGTCTATGTCTCACTGAGAGCTGTTTTCAATCGCTCAGTTTCTTCCTATTTTGCTCCAAGTTTACTTCTGCAAGATCAGCTTGGAGGAAATTTATAAATTCTTTCCCTAATTTGACCTTGTTTCCTCCACTGTACCTCATTCTCTCCGGTAAAAAAATCGGGTACTGATTAAAGTTTAGTTATATTCTAAAATGATTACTACATGCAACGTTGAGGGGCTTCATGTGGATCTTAGATAACATATACTGTCTGCTAAATGCCGCATCTGGTTTTATAACATTTCTATTGAGATATACTGATTATGATCTTACCAAGCAACATTTTGAAATACGCCCTGAACCTTGCATTCAGCTCTATCATGAATATTGTTAGGAGTCCTGTGCGGAAGATGAACATAGAATTTTGCATTGTAATGTACTTCCATCTTGGCGGTTGATTTCGTGTGGCTATTACTATTGCTGATTACTGTTTGTACTTTAGCAGACAAATAAGCATCGTCAATGCCTTTGATCTCATTGTAATTGGAAGCTCGTCAAATTACTATCGGCGTTGAATGAATGTCTTCTTGGATACTATTTCTAGCTTTTTCCTTTGTTTTGATATTTGTATGATTTATGGAGTAGAAGGCATACTCAGTAATTTGACATTTAACTTTAGCATTAAAGAAACTAAAACAGATTTCATTTATACATATATATTTACCAAAGTTACATGTTAAAGACTTGAAGAATTGTAATATTCATTTTATTTGATGAAATCGCTGTCAAAATTAACTACGGACTCGTGTTGCCTCTGAAGCTGTTGAATGCTTTCTCTACGGCTACCCTGTTTACCTAGATAAAGAACTGTACTTATCCTAGAACTAAGCTCTACTTTTGTGGCTTACGTGGATTTTTTTCTCTCTCTCTCAATTACATCACACCCATAAGTGTCAGGGGGTTTGCAGTTACAGTGGTTGAGAAGCCAGATGTTCACAAGTGATGGAATCCGTACTCATAAATACCAAATTCCCTACACGTTACTTTGATAACACTGTTCATTTCCTAGCTATAGCGATCTCTTTCAATAACCAACGAACTTTATCTTATCTTATTTAACAACAACTCCAAAACTTTACATTTTTCCCAAGTTCTCTTGTTCTAATTTTTTTCACTTCCTGATTTATCCTCAACGTTACTGCTAAACTACTTTATATATATATATATATATATATATATATATATATATATATATATATATGTCGTAGTATAGGAAACACCGAGTAATGGTGCTCGTACGTATGGGTTGGTTCCATACTACAAAACTCCGTGATTAGGTTTCCTCTCTAAAAGTGCTATATTTAATTAGCTGATTATTATTATTACGTTAATCTTTTTCTTTGAGGGTTACTAGTGCCATGCTCAGCGTTTTGAGGATTGAATAAAAAAATGTTCCTAAGAAAACTAGACCTCAAATTAAAAATAGGAATAAAGATTGAAATTTAACACACAAACTACACAGAAATGAACTAAAACAAATCTAAGTGAGGATTACAAGATTTTACAATTGAATTTACAGTAATGGTTGACCCACAGCTCACTTAAATATTGAATGCAAACTGACCCTCAACGTACAGATACCAAGGTTTAAATACCATTCTAGATTTCACGAGAATCGGGTTTGAGTCTGACCTTGGCATCAATTTTTATGTCGCCTCAAGAAGGTTGTTTCTGGCCGGCGCGTGCCCAGGCTGTCCAGATGATTAGAAGTGGGAATGATTTAAAGCCGCAGAGGACCTCGGAGCGTGTGGTAGATGGAGTGATGCACGCGTTCGGGGGGAAATGATTTCACCACGGGACAGGGAAAATATGTGTCTTCTAATCCTTGGGTTACTCTGGGAATAATTCGAACTGGCGAGCGATGGGACAGATCGGGAATCCTTCGACGCAGGGGAATGCTTGCGAGAGTTCCCTTTGGGGTATTCCTCAGGGGCGAGGACTATCTTTGTGTTTGGGGATACACCAAGATAGGGGGTTTCTCTGGCGAGAGTTAGTTAAACTTGCTTCTTAAATCAAGTTAACTTAAAGTTCGGTGTGACCACTAGGAACTGGCTCTTGGATGAGCTTATTCTAAGTATCTCTCACTTATTTACCGGACTCTTATGCCGGTCTTCGCTGTCTAGATCTCTCTAACGATCTACCTCTGACAGGCTCCCAAATTCGGTGTGACCACCAGGATCTCGATCCGGATGAGCTTCTTCTAAGTTCCTTTTTGTTGGTAGCCGGGCCTCTTGCTGGTCTTAATTGTCTCGATGTCTAACGTAATCTACCGCGTTTTCCCAAAGTTATCGGTATATATACTTCGCCACCTCACTGGGAATAGGGAAAGGAGGGTGCGATGCGTGGACAGGCTGCATTAAGTCTCCTCCTAGAACGGTTTTTCTCAGAGTCTTTCAACTAGCCCTCAAGGGGACCTTCTGCCTTTATGACAACGCCCCTCTAACTTTGCACATGCAGTGAAATTGAATATAAACTCTTAGGAGAAATCTTGCTGTTTTAACCCATGTTAGGCTCACCGGGGTCCGACATGCCATGGTTACTGCATTCGGTGGTCTTGGGCGGCCTTTCAGGTTCTCCTTGAGACGAGGGGAGAGAGGAGGTAAATTTAAGTGGTCGTGCTACGCCGCCACCCATACCAGAATGTTGTGGGTAAGGACCAGTGGCTCAGTTGTGAGGTAGGGGTAACGATTCACCTACAATATATATATATATATATATATATATATATATATATATATATATATATATATATATATATATATATATATATATATATACATATTTATATAATATTAGAGTTTTCGACATGACAGGTTTCAATTATTTTCTCTGTTTAATACTCTTTCGTCATTTAACTCTTTCCTTTTAGCTTTTAATTATTTCATTCCTGTACATTATGTTCTCACGCTGTAATTTTGTAATATTGCTCATTTAATTTATGCAACTTAATTTCTGAGTAATACATTGTCATTTTTTACCTTTTATGTTTTACCTTTACTTATAGATTTTACCTGAATGATTTCCAGATATCAATCATTTAAATAGGTGGATTGGGTTCTCTATAATTGATTGCATCTTTCATAATTTTAGCTTTTGTTTTCACTCACCCGTTATTAATAGTTTAATATGAGTCAATTTTAGCTTTAGTGTATTTTTTGGCACTTCAGGTTCCCTCTGAAAATTATTGAATATATTTTTTTTTAAATTCATCAGTTCCTTTTATTTTTAATTTTATTTTTAATCTCCTTAAAATTTAACCATATATTATTTATTTTTAGGAATTTATCTTAATTTATCTGATTGTAGAAGCTGAAAGATGGGCAATACGCTCGAAATCTTTTTACTTCCCCAAAATATATATGATGTACCTGACCTTCCTCTATTTCCTTACCTTCGTCTTTACTTATCTCGCAAGAGGCTACGCTATGTAGTTTGCTACACAGAGTTATTGGAGGGGATGAGAGTCTTCCCTGACCGAGAGTGTGCCACAATGAAGGACTGGTTCACCGAGTGGTCATCCACTCTTGTTCAAGGCCTGGGGCAACTGGTACGTTTCCTAGTGCCTTTATGCGCCTTTTTCACTACGGCTGTGCCTTTCTCTATCCTTCTATTGGCCCCATCTTCAACTAATAATTGACTTTCCCTGTGAAAAATATATGGACAAATGAATATATTTGTTCTACCATGTGGATATTTACCGTGATGATCCCAACCTCTCAGAAAGCAGTTACCCAGACAAAGCATTCAATTTGGACAGCCCACTGGGAGCCTAGCCTGTTATAAATCATATAGCAGCTAAGTTACAGCTTATGGGAGGTGCTGGTTTATTATCCAAAGCAAATCCAGTAGGTACAAATATCTATGATAGTCTTCACGAACTGTTTCCGACGTACCTAGACCAAGGTGACATGAAAGATTTCCGCCATCTGTATGCGCATAAGTTTGCACAAAATGTTTGCATTTGATAGAAGATCTTTTTTCAGGAAATTACATCACGAAAATTCTAAAAGCCATTTGATTACACATTTAATTTAAAATTTAATGAGGCAATAATGTTGAATACATTGTGGTACATTTGATTAATTATTTAAAATTTGGTTTGTCCGATAATTCAACTCTCAGGTGGAAAAAAATCAGGTGAGGCTTCTAAAAAGCAACTGGTTGCTTTAGGCTGGACATTTTTTCCATTATTTTAGTATTGTATCATTCTTATCTGCATAGATTTCAATTATCTGTAAATGCATTTGGCTGTTGCCCTCAAATTAATTGTATGTATGTACAGATAAGAAGTCGAATTTATACAGATTTTTCTTTCTTATAGGCACGCAAACCATTTTTAAAATATACATATTTTTATATCACCCACTAAGAATTCATTGATTTCACAATTATCACCACATATCTTTTAATTAAATAACCCATATTTCATTTTGTTAGGGAATTCGGTATAGAACGATGTAACATAAAGATACACCAAAAAGACAAAAGGAAGTAAAGGACATAAGGAATTACTATATTTACAAATAAATGAATGTCATATGAAATCTTTAGAAGTTGGAAATCACAAATTACATCTATTATATCTTTTTAGTTTAATGATAACAAAAATTGTATTAATGAGCCCCTTCTGTTTTGGGGGCATATATAATTTTTTTTTTTTTCAAATTTCATTCAGACTTTCTTAGCCCTTTTTATGTCATTTTGATTCAAAAGTGGAAACTGAGAGTAGAGCCCAGCTGTGAAAACAAGGAAAGAGCACGTCATCATATAGTAAGTATGTAAAAATGGAGGATATTATATCAGTGGTTACTAATGCCAGCATCACGAGACCAGGCACAGGGTGAGGGGTGATATATTATGACGAGGAGTGGGAAAATGATAATACCAAATCTGATTCTGAAAGTGTTTTCAACACATAAAAAGTGTACGGTATAGGAATATGGCAACGTGTAACAGCAGGGTAGAAGAGAAGAAATTGAGAGTGATCGTAGATGGCCGTAGAAGTGTGCAAAATGATAACATTCCTTAATGGGAAAGAGGATATCATAATGCCAATGGTGTTTCAAATGTATGGGTAAGAAATACACTGAGTGGGTAATAGAGAAGATAGTGTGAGCATCAGGGATGCGCGTAGACGTGCGGGATTTCTAATGGATGTTAAAGTCACATGCTATAGACGAAAAAATGAGGTCGCTGAGAGATATAAGGATTCAGTAATAAGTCATCTTATTGCGCATGTGGTTCAATAATATGCTGCACAAAAATCTGGTCACTTGAAGATATAAAACTGCTTTACTATTTTCAGTGAAGAGCTAATGGTGCATGAGATATTATATGAAGGCCAAAGGATAAAAAACCTATGAGCGAAATAAACAGGATGAGGACGGGTGGACGGATGTTTTTGAAATGGCTATTACTCAGCCACAGAGGTAGGGACATATCTCCGACAGATATCATTTGCTTTGTTTTTTCTAAGCATTTTTTTTCTTTTCATCTGAATTTATGGCACCGGGGATGATAAAATACCACATGTTCACCTACCACAGTTTCTGGAAGAATAACGAGTTTATCACTGTCGTAGAATAGGGTCAAGATAACCCTTTCTGCGTTTATTGGCAGAGGCCACTGAGGGCTATGTGCGTGGAAGAAATATAATACAAGCAGAGTGCGAATTAAATAGATGTAGGTTGACTAAAAAGTCGACTATCATGGAGGTTCCGGTACAATATAAAAACCGGTACAAAAATAAATTTACTAATATGCAAGTTAATATTCTTTTACAAGGGTAAAATGGGGTTTGAAACAAACTATATACACATTAGACGTATACGAGTCTCAGGGCTAAAAGTTGTTTTAAAACGAGCTATATACACATTAGACATACACGAGCCTCATAAGCTAAAAGGGGGGTGAGACTTGGCGGGGACGATCACTGTAAAAACAAACGAAAAATATTGACCGAAGGTCGCTTGAATGGCCTTTGGCGTATACGAAGCAAACAATAGAGCTTTGAAGTGGGGAGGAAGGAGTAGAGAGAGCACTTGCACAGGAGAGTTGCTCGTTGCTGTTACCTCGGAGATTTGGTCCGAGGGAGTAATCCTTGTCTTGGCGCAAAGTTCAAATAATAGTCTCTTGGCAATGACTATTACTGGCTGAACTTAGATCTTGCTTTCGAGTTAGACACGAACCGAGACTGGGAGCGTTGCGCTCGAGGAGCAGGTAGAACCAGTACGGGGTAGACTCACGCTAATTAATTTAGAATACCTGGAGCTTCAAGAGTTCTGCGAGAATTGTGTAGAGTCCAACGGGACGCGAATAGTGGGTACTTAACGGAGGGCGGGCAGATTATACTGACGGGGCGGACATAGGGCGGATACTGGTACCGGAAGATTTATATTGGGGGCAAATTGGGTTTTCCCCCTTCCGTACAAAGGACAGGGTTTTAGTGTCCGACGCATCGGCAAGCGAGAGTGGTCTCGCCCTATTAGCACGATCGCGAGAAGGTTCCTAAGTCGGTGAGGCAAAACTTTGTCCGACTCCATATTGGATCTTTTGGGCTATTAAACTTCTCACGGCTTTCTGCGATGGCGTACTTTCAGGCCACCATGGCGTCTCATGATTTCGCACTTTTATCAGCGTAGACGAAAAGGGTTTTACCAGGTGTCTGATATCTTTCTTTCTTTCTAATGAAGGCGCGGCAGCTTGCATCTTTTTTCTCTCTTTCTAATGAAGGCGCGGCAGCTCGCATCTTTTCTCTCTCTCTCTCTCTCTTTCTCTCTCTCTCTCTCTCTCTCTCTCTCTCTCTCTCTCTCTTCTCTCTCTCTCTCTCTCTCTCTCTCTCTCTCTCTCTCTCTCTCTCTCTCTCTCTCTCTCTCTTTCTCTCTTTCTCCCTCCCTCTCCATCTCTCTCTCTCTCTCTTTCTCTCTCTCTCTCCCTCCCTTTCCATTTCTCTCTCTTATCTCTGACCGTCACTACAGTATAGCGTGAGTTGTGTCGCCGATTTAACATTCACCGGGTTGTTCCTACTCTTAAGACAATCTTACTTCGGATTCATGCACTTCGTGCACGAGGTTGACTAATGAGTAATAGTCCGGTGGGGGCCCCACGAAAGGTACGTACCAGTTGAAATGTGAAACGCATCAAACAAGCTTTGGTACTCAGTACGAATGGCTCTGCTCGGAGGCATACTATTAAACTTGGCATCGAGAATCGTTCGGTAAGGCGAATTTTACATGAAGACCTGAATTAACATCCTTAAGAGTTGGTCATTGCGCAATAGTTGAGAATAAGAGACTATGCACAGTGGTTTAATTTCGTACGTCAGATGGAAGCAATTTTAGAGACAAATGAGAATCTTATTTTTTTAATGAGTGATGAAGCTGATTTTCATCTTAATGGCATTTTGAATCAAAGGAAATGTCATTACTGGGTCCTTGAAAGAAAATCGGAGAAAACTGCACGAAAGACCACTGCACAGCTCAAAAGTGACGGTTCGGTGTGCTGTTGGAAAAGCTGGCTTCATTGGTCCTTATTTTTTTGAAGACCATAATGGAACCGCTGTTACTGTAAACTCCTATTGTTACATTGAGATGAAAGTCAACTACTTTGTGCCTGAATTACGAAGAAAAACGTATTCATTTCCGACGTGTGTTGTTTCATCAGAAAGGGGCGACGGCCCACACAGCCATAGCATCAATGGACGTTCTTCACTCTCTCTTTTGTAACCGCCTCGTTTCCAGGTTGCTGACAGTCCTTGGAACTCTAGGTCATTTGTGATTATTTCTTATGGGGGAAACATCAAGGAACGTGTGTATGAGCATAAGTCTCGTAGATTGGAAGATTTGAAGGAAGCTAACTTCCAAGAACGCCTTCAGAAATGAAACAATTTAAAATGCACACCAGAAGGGGGATTTTGTTTTCCACACTATTTTGTCAAATACAAATTCCATACGAACACAATAATGTCAATATAAATTTTTGGAAGCTAAAATTAATAATTTTGTGATCTTGTCAAGAAACGTCCGACCTCTTTGTTTCTATCTGTACCATTATATATATATATATATATATATATATATATATATATATATATATATATATATATATATATATGAGAGGCGGTCAATAAGTTTTGTGAATCGGTAGGGCAAAACAGAGGAAGGGGGATGACTGTGTGTGGGGGTGTTAGAACAAGTTATGACAAGTCAGGACCTGTAGCTGCACACTCCTGCCTCGTCTATTTAAGAAGGAGTAGCTGATCGAAGATCGTCAGTCACAAATTTTTCAACAATAACAAAAGGTTGAGCACCGCGCAGTGATCAAATTTTTTACCAAGGAAGGCAAGAATGCAAAAGAGATCCATGAACGCATGGTTGCAGTGTACACAAACACCGCCCCTTCCTATGCAACCATTGCTCGCTGGAATAGGGAGTTCTGCCAGCCATGGTCGTGAGTCCCTTGAAGATGACCCCCGTGCAGGACGCCCGTCAGACGTGACCAACGAGGACAATGTGGCCCATGTGGAGAGGATGATCCTGCAAAATTGACGGGTGAAGCTCGAAGAAATCCAGCGAGAACTTGGAATATCACATAGAAGTGTTATCAACATCATCAACGACAATTTGGCTATGACCAAGGTCTCTGCCCTTTGGGTCCCTAGAAACGTCACGCCCCATGATCGACTTTAATGTCGTCAAAGTTCACAATGCCAGAGTTGCACAAGATGCCTTCCGCGAGTATGGATTCGAGGAGCTCAACCATCCCCCCTACAGTCCAGATGTGGCCCCTAAAGACTACTTTTTATTTCCCCAGCTCAATGATACACTGCATGGACGCCGGTATGGGGACGATTAAGATGTCCAGCTCGCCGTCCAGGAGTGGATTGAACAACAGTCGGGAGATTTCTGGTTGTCGGGAATTCACAGCCTCAGGGACAAGTGGCGCAAGTGCATTGAAGTCGAGGTTAGTTATATCGAAAAATAATAAAACACTTTTCCTCATCTCGTTTCCTTATATCCGAATTGCCAAATTTATTGACCGCCCCTAGTATGAGAAACTCACAAAGTAGCGTTTGAGTAGAGCAATAATAAATGAAAGGCGGATTCTAAGTACTTTCGAACGTGTTCAGTTCATTCCTTTAGAATGAACTGAACACGTTCGAAAGTACTTGAAATCAGCCTGAGGGATTTTTTGCACATATATATATATATATATATATATATATATATATATATATATATATATATATATATATATATATATATATATATATGTATTTTAAATTCATTGTTGAAATTTCTTAATGTAAACATTGGTTTTCCTATAGTAATACACTAAAAGGAATGTTAATAAAAAATAGCCATAATGTAAGCAACAACTTAATATATAAAACTTTTCTCTCTTTCTCGATATATATATATATATATATATATATATATATAAAGTCGTTGTTGAAAAATCTTAATGTAAACATTGTTTTTTCGTAAAATAATACACTAAAAAGAATGTTAATAAATAATAACAATAATGTAAGCAACAATATAATATATAAAATTCCCTGTCTGGATTGTCCCTCTTTTTATATCGGCTAATCTAGCAAAGATTTGGAAGTACGTATTGAACAGCATAAGTATCCTGTAAATACTGAGCAAACATCAAATGCACTATTTATTCATTCGAGTGAAATCTTTCATCGGATAAATTGGACCGAGAGTTCTGTGACTGACCTAATTAATAATTAGCTTTTCTAGTTATTCCTATGGTTAATATATTTTCGGTTTTTATTCTTGATAACTTTCATCTCTTATCATTCATGATACTGTTCACCTCTTGAAAATTATTGTGGCTCGTCATGCTTATTTCTTCCTATATTCTTCATTTGTCATATATGCGCGTTTATACTTTTCTAGTTATTCCTAAGTTTAATATATTTTCGG
Source organism: Ceratothoa steindachneri (assembly GCA_963969495.1). Classification (NCBI taxonomy): domain Eukaryota; kingdom Metazoa; phylum Arthropoda; class Malacostraca; order Isopoda; family Cymothoidae; genus Ceratothoa; species Ceratothoa steindachneri. The sequence goes on from OZ018318.1 coordinate 178,120,795, forward strand.
TTTTTATTCTTGATAATTTTGATCTCTTATAAATTGTTATTGCTTCTCAACTAGAAAAATTGTAAAATTCTAATCTTAAATTAGTTTGGAGGGTTTGAGTTCCCCTCCTCTTTTTAAACATCCTTTATTTAAAGTGTCACCTTCTGTTTCGGCAGGCTTAATTCTTTAATAGGGTTGGTGTCCAGGAACCTGTTAATGCTCTTAGAATCCTATTGTCCCCATTTCTCATATACGTGTGTGTGTCTTCTTTGTAAAAATTTCTTCTTATATTTCTCACTGCTTCAGTCTGCTTTGTAAAGGATGATTAGTCGAAAGGGCTCGGAGATCAACTCTGTTTCATTTTCCTTCGTGGCTGTTGACTTCCATAGAAATGAAAACTGGTAACACAACCCGGAAAATGCTAAGGAAATTAATTACGTGGACAAATAAAGGTTAAGAAAGAAAATGGGAGAATTATAGAAACGGACAATAGAGTAAACTATTTTAACAGCTATATGAAAATGAATAAAGGAGTTGGATTTGAACCTGTGTCATAAAGCTCTCTTCGCTAAAATGACCACGACGCTAATCGCCAGAGCGCTTTATGACAGGTTCATATCTAACTCCTTTATTTATTTTCATATAACTGTTAAAATAGCTTCTATATTGTCCGTTTCTATAATTCTCCCATTTTCTTTTTTATACTTTAATGGTCCACGTAATGAATTTTCTTAATGTTTTCCGGTTGTGTTACCAGTTTTCATTTCTTTGGGGTTTTAAATGAATCTATTATATATCACGGTGTCATGTGATTTTCAATTAATATATATATATATATATATATATATATATATATGATAGTGGAACCACTGTATAGGAGCCAAAAGTTTAATTTACGACTGAATAGGGTATGATTACTACATACTGAAACTTGTGTCGTAAATTAAACTTTTGGCTCCTATACAGTGGTTTAACTATCATATACTATAACTCGCCTTTGAGCTCTTTTACTTATATATATATATATTGTGATAGAACGGTCTGAGGCCGCTTTAATTTAGCCTCTATCACATTTTAACCATGCTTAGCCACGTGCATCCTGCCTGCGAGAGGAAGCAGAAGCGCGTTATCTCCCATCATAGCCAATGTTTAATCAAGGAGGTTCACTCCCCCGTTTCGCCTCCATACGTCGATCTCGACAAATTGAATTAGGCTTATGGGCAGATAAGCCCATAAGCAGATAACCCTATAAGCAGATAAGCCCATAAGGCTGCCAAAGGACCGATTGGGGAGCCCAATGGGGTCCCCAATCAGCCCTTTGGCTGCCGAATTTTTCATGACTCATTTGGAGGAGAGGGTTTCTTCTGAAGTTCCTGATTCATGTAGGCCAACTTTCTATAGACGTTTTGTAGATGACTCCATAGCTATATTTAAACAACGAGATCAAGCTTTAGAATTTCTTAATTTTTTAAACACCATCCTCCTTGGTATTAAATATACAATGGAAACTGAGAGTGATAACACCCTCCCCTTTTTAGATCTTTTAATAAGAAAAAAAATAAATAATCTAGGAACATCAGTATATAGGAAACCGACTAATACGAGGTTAGGATTACACTTTTTTAGTTGCTTAGATTTGAAATACAAAACCTCATCCATTAAGACCCTTCTTCACCGCGCATACAATCTCTGTTCATCCTACATTTTTATAGACAAAGAATTTCAGTACCTTGCATCTTTCTTTATGCACAATGGTTTTCCTTCATTTATTGTAGAAGAGTCCATCTGCACATTTTTAAGTGGATTGTATCAACCAAGCCACCCTGAGATAACAGTGGCAAAAGACAAACATTATTTAATAATGCCAGAGCTGGTATTCACAATAAAGTCCTTAGCCGAAAACTACACATATTGCTAAGGAAATACTTCTGTCAAATAAAAATTTCAAATTGCTTTTGTCAACAAAATCAATATAAAATCCTTCTTTGCAATATAGGATCCGGTTCCAAAGAGTCTTCGGAGTTCGATTATATACTTATTTAAATGTCTTGGGTATCCCAAGGCAAATATATCGGAAGCTACGTGAGAACTCTGAACGCAAGATTCTCTTCCCATATGGGTATAAGTAATAGAACCGGTAAGATCCTTGAAACCCCCAAAAATTCAGCGATAAGAGATCACGTAATAAAGTGTAAAAGTGATATCTCGTTAGAAAACTTTGAAATTCTGAATTCGCACAAATGCCCTATTACCCTTCGAATCTTAGAAACACTTTATATAAAACAGCTCTCCCCGAATTTAAATAATGATCTCTCGTCGGTTTCGCTCCTTGTTACCTGAATTCATTTGGATGTGGGTGGCGGGGCGCAGTTTTGGTGCTTTTGGGTCGGCCGGAGCACGTAACACGCTCGTTGGCAAGGTTTGTGATTTTGTATATTAGGTTTTGCCAATTTTTCCTCCAATTATTCGTTTCAAATTCATTTTAAAACAGTTTTATATAATCATTAGATTCATAAATCAAATCTCCCCTACCTTAATAGATTTTAGCAATTATACACTCACTAACTAATTTAAATATTTAAAATCCTTCCCTAGTCTCTCTATTGTAAATTTGAGCCCCAATTCGAAATATTCCCTTTAACTCTAAATTTGCAATTCAAACTAATAATAGCAATTAAAATTCTAGATGTAAATTTAGCAGTGTGCTCTCTTAACAGTGCAAAATATTTTGTTTCGTTTATATGTATTTTAGGCCTAAGAAGATGACCTGTATTGTGGTCGAAACGTCGCCGGTAAATAAAAAGGATGATACCAGCCATTTTCCTCGCCTATGGATTTCTGTTGAACACTATATATATATATATATATATATATATATATATATATATATATATATATATATATATATCGCTACGTGTAGGGAGCCAATGTGTATACGGTTTTTGCCAGGAGCTGCATGACCTTCCAACAGCATTTAACACTGGATCACGCTATTCTACTTTGTTGCAACCATTTTAAAATATTTATATTATTTATATATATACGAGTATAATTAAAATCGGCCAAAACCTTGTTGGATGAATGACTGCACGACAAGTATCTCTCTGGATCAACACCTGAAAATAGTCAAGAGAATTACTAAGGAAACAATTTAAATAAGTGACAGTCATTATGGAGCAATCGATCATCGGAGCCAACGATTGGAAAAACAAATCAAAGACCAGGCGACCACGTCGAACCATCCCTCGAAAAGGAAAAGTAACTTGGGATCTCCTCATTCAAAGAATTAGAGGTCTGCCTCTTCTTAGTTGCCTCTATGGCGTCTGTCACCCGGGGCAGAGCGTTAGCCTTAGAAGTAGAGGTAATGTAACAACAATCAAGCCACGATCGACTATCTGAAAAGTGTTAAAATAAATGATGAAGAAACTACGATTAAAATCACAGGGTAGCTAAGCGCACTTATATTGATCAATAGATAGAACACATTCAAAGCAAAGATTGCACTCAAAATGCACTCAGGAATCCCTAATTGATATTTCAAATCGAGGATGATCATCTACCCCGAATGAAATTAACCGTTTGTAGAGATAATGTAGAAGTATAAGAGTTTAGTATATATATATATATATATATATATATATATATATATATATATATATATATATATATATGTATCGAGGCCTCCCTCTTAGTGAGGAGAGCCAAGGAAATAATACCAAAAGACATCTGGGTTTAGCTTTGCCCCTCCGATGTTCTCCGGTAACATAGGAGAACGGGCACAATGGTAAATTTTAGTAGACAGATTCCTGACCTCAGCTCAAAAGGCAGGCCCTTCTAGGGTGTACTTATAAACAATCATTTCAAAAGTGCAAACTGCCTATCTCGTATTACCCTCTCTCAGAGCTACAAGACGCCAAGCCCGGGAGACCACCCTGGGTTCTCACCTTGCGAGTCCCCCTCCACCTCCCTATTACCCCGCAGGAGTAGTTTGGGTATATTACTTGATGACTCCAGGAAACGGGGCTTTTTGTTCGTTACCACCGAAGAGACAAGAAAGTCACCGATTGACCGAAGATTTTTCGAGTTCGACAAGTAAAAAGAAAAATCACCAGTACAAAGTTATTGCAAGTTGAAGAGAACTTGCAGTCCTTTTAAAATGCCAGATTGTACCAAGGAAGCTCGGCGCCGTTCGGCCCCAAGATTATTAAGTATCAATCTATCCAGTTTGAGGACTCCAAATCTTACTCTATCTGAGTTGGACAAATCCAAACTAGATAGAAAACAGGAGAAGACAACTATTTCTTCTAGGCCGGAAGAAAACAAGGTCAAGGTCACCACGACCACCTAGAAAGAGAAGGATTAAGCTCTTGCTTGAAGCAGCCTCCCTCAACACAGATCCCGAGTGACGTCACCTGTCAAATCGGCAGGCAGGTCGCGAACGCCATCTATTGAGCAAACAATCAACTACTCCAGCTACGCCTCTCAAGAACAAAATCCCCGAAGATATTCTAACTGGTCTCGGGTATTAATCTCCATTACCTTATGAAAGTAAAGAATATCCTGTTGTTTATGTCCCCGTGCATAAAAAATTAGTGTATTGAATGTCCGGCTAAGGACGAAGATATTAACTTAAAATTGTTTCCCTTTATAATTTTATCTCGAATCGAGCCTCGAGAGCTCGCCCAGTAGTCCCAATGTCTTTTTATAGGGGCATTAGATCTGTATGTTTAAATATTTTTTAGAGAGGGTTTATGTTTATTGAAGTCTATTTTTTTTAGTATAAACACCGTTTTAATTATCCTCGAACGAGTTTAAGTAGCAACATTTAATAAAGTCAAGAAAGAAACCCTTTTTATTCGTTCCCTAGAATAAAAATAAAGTTTAGCACTTTTAGAGAACGATCCTCAATTGATCACCGAGGCACGAAACAACGCCTCAAGTCAAAGTTTATTTGGTTTATTAAAAATAATAAAACAAATAAATATATATATATATATCGATAATCTCAGCTAACCCACGACACTGTTGCGATTACTAATAGTCTAGATATTTTCAAGAGCGCTTCTGCTTAAAAATATCTCATATAATTTAAATGTTCTAATTATTAGCGAATTATTTTGTAACGAAAAGTAAAATGAAACCAGACATTATTGGATAGTTTCTTGCCTCTATATTTATATAGTGATCGCAATATTCTTCTATAGCTTCTAGATGAAGATGAAATATTAAACTTGGCTTTTTTGAGGTGAGCCGCGTGAGGTCTTATTAGTAGGAGCATAAAATTTTAAGTAAGTTTTTGTGGCCTTTCGGCTTTATATTAATTAAAACTCTGAGGTTCCCCCATGGAGTATTTAATTAAGGAATGTTGGATCGTATTTAAGGTTTTATGGTAGTTTATTCTGGATGGCTTTTGTCATTAATGATAGCGTGAATAGGCTATCCATTGTGTTGAAAAGAGTCAAAATCACGTCGGCGAGAAAAAGTGCAAATTGCACTATGAGGATTAGCCAGGATGAAATTGGGCTGCTAAATGCTGCTGATCTAGTGGTAAAAAATGTGATAGTAGTGAATCAATAGAAAGAAGATTAGCCTATGGATAAAGAGAGAATGATGATGTTAAGAATATCCAGGAGACGCCAAATATCTTGCTCAAATTGCTTCATATTGGCGCAGTTAAAAGGAGATGAATGTCATTTGGATTCGACTCCCTTCTAACCTTCCCCTCACGATCTAATGAAATTTCTGGACGAGGGGAGTTTTGAGGTGGTTGTAAGCAACACAATAGTTTCTAGCGTCACAAGTATCCCTCCTCGCACTTTATCTTACCAGGCTCTTTTAAACATTTGAGAATGACGTCTTTAATAGATTCGCTCATGGGATTATTGTCTCCTCGGGTTTGGTAGTTGGGATTTGTGGGCTTTCAGGGATATTAAAACAACACTGGGTTATTTCTGTGGGCCGCTGGGCACATACAGGTTGGCGCAAAGATTTTTATAAAAACATTAAATTAATTATCACTTAAGATGTTTTATTATTTATTATTCTCGATTTATTCAATTCTAAGGCGATGTTATTTATCGTTTATATTGAGTAAACCACATGAAGGAATGGTGTTTACCCTGCACCACCAAGCTGGGCGATGGAGCTGCCTCTAGCAGCCAACAGCTAGCCGGGTGGAGGAGATCCGCGAATGATCCAATGGCCAAGTGTAGGGAAGTAAACCCTCCGAATCAGGAGAGGAGCCCCGAGGGCGGACCAGTACGCTGTGCTCACTGACTCCGGCAGCTCCTGCAGCCAACCTGGTGATAAACGTACTGCTCTGCATTCCTTTGGATAACAGAGGCCGAGAGGGAGATCTTGGACACTAGGCAACCTAGGACTCCATAGGATTGGCCCAGGCCTGCGCCATGGTACAATCTCCATTCTCTTCCGAGCAAGAAGGATGCCAACGAAAGATATCGACTCTACTTTACTTGCTGGACCACAACCTCTCTGAGCGATACGGAAGCGTCCACTAGGGAGGCTAGTAGACTGCTTGGAGGTGGGGTGTAAAGGCACCTAAGAAAGGAGATATTGTGTGTACTGCAGGGTTGGATCAAATACTGATTTTTCTAAGTCAAATACAAATACAACTAATTTTATTTCTGAACCTAAAAATGCAAGTACTGGTTCAAAAAATACACAATAATCCTATTCCAGATTTTAAAAAATACAAATAAAATTACTCTTGAAATTATAAAAAAAAATAAACAGATACTCTTTTTCACTCAAGTTTACATTTTAGATATCATAGTTGCATTTTATCATCATTAATGTTTGAAAGGTTTCCGGGCCGAATTTTACTCGCTCAGGAGTTTAAAAATTGCTGACCTTGCTAAATACCCTCTCAGATAGTGCCGACGTTGCACAGCACCCTAGAATTTCCTTGGCGAAATGCTTCAAAATTTGAAAGCACTTTGTATCAAAATGCAGAACACCTTCTTCTAGTTACGTTTCAACTTCTGACATCACCACTGTAGTGTCGTTTGTTGATGCACTTGCCATCATTTGCTCAGCTGGAGGCATATAGGCAAAAAGACGAGGTCGTTTGGCACTCACGCTAGCCTCGTCTTGAATTATGTTCATGTAGACGAAATAATCACTCTCTTGAATTACTTTCTTATCCAAGGTCGATTGAGTTGACTCGGAAAGAATTAAGTCCAAAATCTTGGAAACCTTTTCCTTTTGCATTTCCTTACATCGCATCCATTCCCCTTAAAATTAAACTTAATAAAAGAGAAACAGAAAGATAAATCAATGAGTTAACCCATGATAATATCTCTTTCAATAATTAAACATTCAATTAACACACATAATATTATTATGATAATAAACCCACCGAACAAAAGAGAGAGAGAGTATTCTTCACACAGGACTACCCAAATAAAGACTGAATGAAAGTACGCCGTTCTCGCCCCTTATAATAAACTCTACAGTTTTTGCGCCGAACATTCCTGAACGTTTAAGAAAGATCTAGAAAACTCTCACGCGTTCGCGCGACGCACGCACTCTGCGCGTACCAGATATAACCGGTTTTATAATATCTCTTAATTCATGGTTCTCTCTGCTCTGACTCTCAAGCTCTCACTCTCTCTGTGAGTTTGCATATCCTCCTCAAATGGCTTAGACTCGAAATAAAAAAACAAATACAGAATACATTTTCTCTGGATGCCAAAATACAAATATAAATAGATGAAAATTGTATTTAAATACAATTCAAATACAAATACAATTGTATTTGATCCACCCCTAGTGTAGTACGGGGTTGTGTCAGTTAAGGCAGTCTATATGTAGGTGTTTGATGTTGCCTTGGCTTTAATTGCATCTGGCCCCTGTTGTAGTTGAGGCAAAGTTTATTCTGTCTATGTATTGTTGGAGTGTGCTGGGGTGGCCTTTAGGGTATAGTGGGGTCGGTTGTAAAGTATAGTGGAGTAGTCTATGGAGTATAGTGGAGAGGTCTAAGGAGTATAGTGGAGTGGTTTATTATGGGGCGGGGGCTCGTTTAGGATGGTGTTTGGTGGTTTATATTGATTATTTAATATACTTTTTTACAATAGTTACATTTTTCTTTCTTTTTGTTTTATTCTTATATTTTTATTGAACGAAGAAACCTTTTAAAAAATCGTAATCTATAAAGATTTTTTTTTTTTTTTTTTTTAAGAGCTCATCTGGCGACTGCCTACTTGGGCATTAGTCGCCCCAGCAATCTATAAAGAGAGAAAAATGGAATTAAAAGGTAAATTTAAAATAATACTTTGATGACATTCTTCAGTTTCTGCCTCTCTTATTCTTGTTCACTATTTCTCTTCTTTCTATTCACGTAGTTTTTCCATCCATCTTTCCTAGTTATTTCTCTTTTTAACAGGGATTTTTTTCCTGGTTTTCTTCCTGTCAGAACCAAGTCCTGGAGCGAACCTAGTAGCGTGCTTCGTTCCTGCTTCTTTTGCACATTCATGGCGGGTGTAAGTATGGGATGAGATGTCAACCTCAAGGTGAAAAGGGGAGTGTTTTAACGTGCTACCAGAAAATGACCAGGTATTCAATCTATGACTAGGCGTGGCAATATTACCACACTCGCCTCGCTCTCGTTGACTATCGGGAAATAGGGAGGTCGAATTTCTCCATCTAATAGCCATCGATAAAGAGTTTTGTTTTGAACAGGAGGAGGGGGGGTGGGAAGGGGGATGTCTCAAGGATTCGTAATCTAGTTGTAAAGGTGCGAATTTCACATTTGCCACTGATTTCATTCATTAACCTTGGTTCTATTCTGTATTGGAAGTGGTAAATTGAGTGACCGATTTCTCTCTTTTAAATGCCACTTCAGATCGACCCCCCCGGGCCTGAAGAGTTGTACTGGTGTAGCATCTGAAGTGTTACTTGACCTACTGGCCCCAACACATGTATAATTTCTCCATACATTTTCACTTCCTTCACCACTTTTTTTTACAGAATTCTTCTTACAAACTTTATGATGGCCATGCCCTCGTTGGTTTACGTTTTTTGGTTGTAAGTAACAGCAAAAACAACCTTACAAAACAACATAAACTCAAGTAATTTTCTCCACTCTATTTCACTTCCCTTCCCTCCATCTCCCCGTCTCTAATAGATTCGAAAGACATCGAGGAGTGTATTGATTTTCCTCCCTCTAAGTCCCCATTTAGCTAAATTAATGGGGGAAAATTACCATTAAATTGGAAGAACACGCCGAGGCAAAGCTTTACGTGTGTTGATTACATTTAATTGGCCCCCTTGAAGTATTTCTCTTGTTTTACATTTCTCTACCTCCCTTTTCCTTTCCTCAATGTCTTCATATAGCTCTTGAAGAGCGGCCTATAAAGAATTTGGTAAAGTTAGGGGGACGGAAAATGCATTTAAGTTCGTTAGCTTAAGTGACCATAAGCAGAAACACTTAAGGACAGTTCGAACTGAGGGGTCTTACAACTCTCCTAATCCTCCCTTCTGTTCATTAAAAACGGAAGGGCCCCTTGGAAATTCCTGAGTTAACTATTTAGATCCGCTACTGTCCGATTTTTCCAAAGGATGTCTGAAGGAGCGATAAAATGCGGGAGGAGAAATGTGTTCAGAGGGGAAGGAGTAGAAGATAAATAAGACCAAGCAGTAAATCCTAGCTAATCCTAGCTAGTCACCTTTCTAAGAAACAGTAAATCCGGCCTGATCATAGGCAACGAGCTTCCTAGGGAACAGTACATCCTACCCAATCCTAGCCAACAACCTTCCTAGGTTGCAAGCAATGCATCCTACTCAATCATAAACAGCGACCTTCCTTTCGAGCAATACATCATACCCTATCCTAGCCAACGACCTTCCCACCTAGTCATAGATCCTAGCTATCGCCATTTCTATGAGCAGAATTCTGCTGTTTGATGATTTCGTGATTTTGTCCTTCCTGGATTGGGTTGAGTTCCTTTTGAGTGCATTGAATCGCATAATTCGTATCCTTTATTTGAACAATTATAATGATTAAAATATTAATTTAAATATGCTATCAATTAGGTGGAGTCCTCAGTTTATAAAATAAGAGAAATATTTGGTAATTTCGAATTTACCACTTTATTCTTAGTTAGACCCGCTATTGTGTGACAGGAAAAAGACGACGATGTAACTTCCAGTCAGTGTATGTACACTTTAAACAGAGAATTAAGTTAGGAATCCACACGTGCGTGTACCTCAGCACTCGGCAGCTATAGAATGGCGAAACCTTTGAAAACCAGAGCTAAACTATTTATATATTAGTGTTTGCGAGAGTATCTAATACATAGTTCCTGATTTAAAGACTTTTAAAATCGCTACAGATTCGTTAATTATAATGATTGTTCAAAAAGAAAGAGAGATTTAAAACACAAGTTTTATGAAGCTGTAGGATATCTACTTCGGCAAAGAGTACTGCTATGCTTAAATAGAATTAATGCTGTAAATCAAGATACAGAAATATCTTTAGAGGAAGAGTATGTGGCTGCCTCATAGAACATCTTCAATGGGAGTCAACATCCTCAAGCTGAAGTTGATATTGGTGTAATTATTAACACCCATTTTGCAGCATCATTTTACTCATTCAATTGCTGCGCTTCCTGATGTTGTAAGTGGTGGAGTGAAAGTGAAGTATATGATAATGAAGACAGCCATAGTGATGTTTTTAATGTTGCTCAAGTATTACTTTCTATTTTGGTGTTGTTTCAGGGTTTCATAGCGCTGATAATAATAATTAAGAACATAGTATTAAAGGTAACAAATGGGATGAATCTAGGGCAGGTACTCCTGGGCCTAATTCCAACAATGCCGCTGCTTCAGTTTCTGCTATTGATGAAATTGATTTTCCTAAGCCTCTGAGTGAAACAGTAAAGCGGAGGATACTTTACAACCACACACACTTAACACACCCTGTAAAGGGCCTTTAAATCTGGTTGAAAACGATCGACTTCTGCAAAATTGTTTGTTTTACCGATCCGCAAATATAGCAGAAGAGCTCTGGAGAATTCTTGCTTCCTCCTCGCATTATTGCTTAATTAATATCAATGTCACCTCACAAAAAGAAATTAAAATATAATTAAATGATCTAAAGCAAATTAGAATTTTGTATAAAATGATAATTACGCATTTGAGATGACGTCAAAGGCCACGTGATGAGTGGTCCAATGATGATGTTTGAGTGGCGAATGACGTCATTATCAGGTGATTAACAAGAAATTGGTTGGTTAGATACCAAATGGGTGTTATTTTTGCAATCTACGTAAAAAACTCTTGCCTTCGAAATTTTTTTTCCTGCTATACATTTATAAAATGGTATACTTAATCTGCCCACCTTAATCAACTTCCCTTCTTTCAATTCATTAATTTAATTTCCAATTAGCGAGGAAAGTTAAAGGCGTTTTTACAGACCTGCAGCCCCAGGTTATCTGAGAGCAACATAACTTTCATAATTTTTCCTTACAAACTAAGTCTAAGGCTTAAATATATTAATTACCTCTGTATCAATGTTTCTTTATTTATTTTATGTATTGCATATCAATTTTTCTGACAGGGGAGACACTTCGCCCCCAGAGGGAGGGAATTTTTGCGAGAGAAAGCATTGCAAACTAAGAAAATATAGTGTGCACTTTGTATATATAAAATGAGATACCAATATACACAAATTTAAGAGCGATCATGAATTAAGCGTTCACAATTAAGCTGTTGATAAAGAACTAATCCCGTTTGAGACTCTTAAACCTTTGAGCATTGAAAAGCTGGCCCTTATTGGTATGTGTTCTTAACTGAGGCTATCTCAAGTGTGCAACATTGGCCGAACGTGTGAATCCGGAAGTAACTGTGACGGTTTGAAATATATTCTTGGAAAATAATGGAAAGTTAGGGTCATATTTAAGCATGTATTTATATACAAAGCTTTATCTTTTTTTATTTTTTTATTTTTGTAATAATAATGAGGTTTTATATGGCGTCCTACAAGATGCTTTCTTTATATCTCCTCACAGATTGGGGTTCGGAGATACCCTCGCTAGTTTTTGCTTTCTATTTACACGTAAATATTAATTTGGCATTTTCGTTGGATTATCATCTTTTCCACATGTCTCCCCCTTCGATTGGGCAAACTTATGGGTAATCCATGAATAATTGCTAGGTAATAGATCGCCACTAAAACTTGCCCCCATGCCGAGCGTGTGAGTAATTCTTCCCCCGAGTGGGAAAGAATGGCAAATACTGAGACGATTGTGGACATTAATAAAGGAGGGCTACTCCCGCTGAACCCTAAATAGTGTGAACTCCATCCTTATTCTCCTAATTAGGGAGTTTTAAGTTGTATAACAGCTAAATTATGGCACATGACCACCATATCGCACATAGATCATGCCATCTTGCGCACAGTTCATTCCACCGTGGATCCCTTTTAGTTTTTAACTTAATGATTAGCAATCACGAAACCACTCAGGTAATTAAGTGTTACGTGCAATATGTAGCTAATGCCACTCGTCACGAGGTTGTGGCGTGGGATGTGGGTTTGGGGCCACGGCTTTTCCACGCGACTTTCCTACCACCACACAGAATGCTCAGGCGAGCAAGGAGCCTTCCGACATAGGTTCCAGCTGTCGCTGAGATCGATAAGGAAACAAACAACCTTAGTGTTCGTCAGATAAGAGTCTTCCTAGCTTCTTTCTGTTTTCATCGGAGGCAATTTTTCCTGAGAGAAAATTTCTAACCAAGCAGGGGAGACGCGTCTTCCCCAATTTGTAGAGAATAAAATCAGCCTTTCAAGAGGAGAGAGATTGAAAGATATTTCATTCGGAGTAAGTCGCCCCATTCTCCAATTTGTTGTATTCAAGAGCCGAAAATAATAGAAGAAACGCCTACCTCAAAAAAAAGTTTTCATTTCTCCTGGAATGCTAATTCGCAGCACTCTTCTCTTAATGACGAACAACACTCCTGAAAGCCTAACTCTCCTATTGACCTAAAACTTTCCACAATTTATTTATTTGCGGGCGACTCACTATGTCGGTTGGTTGGTCGGTCGGCCCTCATTCTGCTTTTTTGTTTTGGTAATAACATTTCAGCTATTCGGGGCTTTCTAACGAAATTTTAAACACTTATGATGTTTTACATGGCCAAAGTCCTTCCAAGGTTAGCTGTTGAGTCATTTAGTAATAACATCATAACTATTCGCTGGATTTTTTGATGCGAAACTCACTTCTACACACTACATAATCGATAACTGGATGTGTGAGTGTAACAGAGTTTTTTTATCATTAGCCGGCCTATGTTTGTGTAAATTTGATTGTATTATCTAAACTCATTCATTATGAAATACCCGCTTCTAGAATAAACTGTCATATATACTACTGATGGAAATCATAGCACAAGATTGGTATTGATAAAAAGATTCATAAAATACATAATTGTTAGAAGAGTGGTTGTAATCGGCCAGGTACTAATCGGCAAAGTGCAAACCCAACCGTGCCGTTGAAAAGCAATCGAGCTCGACGCTCATACTCTCCCCCCCCCTCCCTTCCACGTGTGAAAAATCCTCGGGCAGCAGATCCATCCGAAAGAGTAGTTTCCCTTTTGACGGTCGTGTACGTTTGTGTGTACGTGCTCACGGCTCCTTCCTGGAGCAGACGTGTGTAAAACCTTTGCCCATTTAGTTGTTTTGTATTTCAAGGTTTTTATCTATTATTTTCTTTTTTTTTTACAGTAGTAAAGATTATTTTGTTTTATCCAGTTTGATATCCAAAACCTCTTAGTAAAGTGATTTAATTCGACCAAGGAAAATAGTCACTCTTACTCAATTTAGTGAAACCCACGTTTAAAGTGCATCATTCAGGGCAAGACTCAATTGTAGTTATCTGCAGGCTTGCCACGTTCCCTTCCGAGTCAAAGGAAGCAAGTGAAGTTCAGGAAAATTAACCTGACCTAAAACATAGAATAATATATACATATATATATATATTAAACTGCTGTCAAGGTTTTTTGGGGTTTAATTCTTGCTATCAGAAAATTGTGAGGGAAACAATCTTCTTGCTTAAGCTACTTACAATTCAAATTTTCTTTACATTATCCCATTGACTATTTTGAATTTATTTATTTATAAGTTCTAAGGAATTTTATATATTTATAACTGATTTGCTAATTCTCCCAAGCGGAATGTTATTTCTTTCTGGCGCCATATACACTGACATATTTGAAAAATTCATTAGAAATTGCATTTGTTTTCTTTTATTTGGCTTTCTAGATGAGTAGACGCCGAATCCATCGTCTCAATCACAGTAAGGGGATTTTGCTAAAATTTCGACTCCAGAAATTATTCCGAGTGAGCGAACGGGATAAAATTCGAATCGTGCGAAATATTTAGTTATGTTTTTTAATGGTGTCTTTTATTCCGTTGTGATTTTATTTTGGGGTTAAGCAAAACCCATTACACTTCCGTTAGTGCTCCTGAGTGAAATTAATCGAGTGAATTAAGAATAAATCCGGTTCGCCAACCCCGCTAAGTTCTTTTGTTGTGTTTTCTTTTAAATTTTGCGCAAATGTTTGGTGATCACAACAGCATGTCGTCTTTCAATGTTTTCAAAACACAATGTGAGTCTCTTCTTGGACTAAATGGGAAGGATCTAATGGCGTACATCCAAGAGGAAAATAGAGCAGTAAGAGAGGGAAGATGGAAAAGAGAAGAGAAAGAACGTGAAAAAAAACTAAAGAAGAAAGAGATGAAAGAGTGAAAATTCGTTTAAATGAACTGGATATGACCAGAGCAAGAAACGAAATGATTTCAATTAATTCGAAGACTGAAGTGCAACAAACCGCGTCCATAAAAGAAAAGAGAAGATTTTGGGTCATACCTCACTCACTTCGAGAATTATTTTTAGGTGAATCAGTAGGATATTGAAACAGATGGCGTAGCCAAGTTGTTGCCCTTACTTAGTTCCCAGCTCAGGGCATTTTCATCTCGCTCTCATCAAAGGCAAGCATTGATTATTCCACATTAAAAGCCAAATTGTTTTCTGCCTATATCTTGACTCCGGAATTATCTCCGTGCGAAGTTCCAGCACTGTTTGATCCAGCGGTGAACGGTTGCGGGATCTCAACTCACGTGCGCAACACAGGGGGTGCACGTGCATCGTGATATCTGACATATTACTTCCACCTGTAGCCCAGAATCACGACCAGTTTGCACGATTACCTGGGGCGCGCTAACAGATTGCCTATTGTGAGATGCGATATCAAGTGTCTCTACTTCAATGGCTGGGCAGAAGTCGTCGCAGCGCCCATCAAGTTCTGTGTTGGTTAATTGGCTAGAGTCAGCGGGTAATTCCCCCCCGCCCTTTTGGCTCAACCCGTGACCACATGATCTCAAGCGGTTAAAGAATCGGAAGCGCCCGCACTTCTGGAAACCCTCGGCGCTTCAGAATTCCCAAATGTCTTGAACGAAGACTTTACGAAAAATCAGCAAGAGAGCGAATCTCTTCTCCACCTATGGATAAAGACACAAAACAAGACGCAACAGTCCATTATGGGCACCAAGATAACCTCTTTCATTGTTAAGGATGCCTTCTTTTACCACGTGTGCTCAGCAGACAATAACCCAGAGTCCAAAGTATTATCTGTCCCCCGCTTCCATGTCAAACTCATCCTTCGAACCGCCCACGATATTCTTTTCTCGGAGCAATTTAGCCACTCTAAAACGGCAAAACGGGTCTTTAAATATTTCTATTAGCCAGGTGCATCGGAGGAAATCCGGCGTTACTGTCGTTCGTGTGACATCTGCCAGAATACCGCGATTAGAGGGCGAGTTAAGCCTGCACCCTTACAGAACCGCTCAATAATCTCCCAACTCTTCTCCCAAGTGGCAAATGACTTGATCGGGCTGATTCACCCACCTTTAAGTGAGGGCCATAGTTATTAGTTATGTTTTAACTCTTGTCGATTTTGCCATCAGATTCCCCGAGGCTGTGCCACTTAAGAAGATTGACAGCATCTCTTGTGCCGAAGCACTCATCCTAATTTTCTCCCGTGTTGGACTGCCGAAGGAAATGTCAGATAGTGGCCGCCAATTTACGTCCTAATTGATGGAATATGTGGGCAAGTTGCTCATAATAAAACCCTTATTTACGACTCCGTTCCACCCAACCGGAAGTGGAATGTGCGAAAGGGTAAATAGCAGTCTCAAAGCCATTCTGAAGAAATTATGGGCCGAGCAGCCATGGGAATGCCAGAGATATCTTCCAGTAGCTCTCTTTGCGTAATGGTATCTGCTCGAATTACGACAGAGGTTGGAGAAATGCACCGAAATAGCCTATCAAAATGAGAATGTTAACCTGGATAAATATAAAACTTACTTCCACTACAAATCTGAAGATAAAAGATTTAAGCCAGGTGATCGAGAAATTAGCCCCGTCGATTATTTGGTTGAAACGCCAAGTAGAAGGAGGTTTTTCTACGTAAATCTTCTCAAGAGTTATCAAAGACGCACATGGTTAATCAGAATGTGGGTTATAGATAAGGAATCGCCTATGGAAGCAAATTATCCCATGGGCCCCTAAGTGTAGAAGAAGTTACATGCATAGAGCAACACAGTGAATACCCCCTACATGTCTTGCCAGACGCAACTGAATCCTCGTCCGCAAAACTAAAAGTGAGCAACCAGCTGTCGCTTCTTCAGAAAACCCATCTACAAGCGCTCTGGAAGTAATTCGCTGGCGTCATCTAGGAAATTCCTTGTTGTGTAACCAAATTTGAACACAACATCCAATTGACCACCAAAGAACTGGTTTGATCTAAGCCGTATCTGCTGCCCATACATCTGAGAGAAGCCTTTATTGCTGCTGGTAGACAAGCTGTTAAATTTGAAAATAATAGAAGCATCAAAATCAGATTATTGCTCTCCGCTGGTTATGGGTTAAGAAACCAGGTGAATCATACCGGATGTACATCGATTTTAGGAGATTAAATTCAGTTATCGTATTTAAAGCAGAACCGATCTCCTTTATTTACCAGATTCTTCATCTGTTTGTGAAAGCCAAATTCATAAGTGAGCTGGATTTGTGCAGGGCTTTTTATCAAATTCTTTTACCAGAAGAGGTCAAGAAATAGACGGCTTTCCCAACTGGAAAGGGGCTGATGCAATTTCGACGACTTTCCTCTGCTCTTGTGACTGTATGCATAATTATAATTGGAGGATGAGAAAGATATATGATGAATTACCAACTATATCATTTTATTTTGATAATATTTATGTGGCTACAAATGAATGGATTCAGCACCTGACTGCTCTGGAAGCACTTTTACTAAGGATTCGGAAGCATAATCTAACTATCGGTCCCAGTAAGTGTCATTTCCCCTACAGTACAATTGACTATTTAGGCTTTCGTATTGGAAATAATGGGCTAGCTCCCCAGAAGGATAAAACTTGAGCCATTGTTGAAAATGTTTCTGCCTTCGACCAAAAAGCAATTTACATCCTTAATGGGTTCCACGTCCTTTTACAGACGCTTTATTCAGAATTTTGGCTCACTCTCCGCTCGATTGTGTAAACTCTAAAAAAAGTCCCCAGGCGCCTTGTATGGAACCTAATGTTGGTTAAGAGTTTTGATCAACTTAAGGGAAAACTCGCGTCGGTGCCCATATTACGTTAGCCCAAACATGATGAACCGTTTGGCATTTGAAAAGATACTAGTAACGAGGGACTAGGCTGTGTTCTAGTCCAGTACGGGAAAAATGATGAGAGCTTTTACATCGCATATGCAAGTCGGAAATTGATACCTCGCGAAAAGAACTACGCGTTGATTGAGCAAGAAGAACTCGCGATAATTTGGGGAATTTCCAAAGTATAAAATATTTTGGTAGGCAAAGAGATAGTAATAGAGACTGACCATAAGCTCTTGTAAAAAACAATAATAATCGTCTAATGCGCTGGAGTTTGTTTTTACAAGTATATTAGAGGTTCTGATAACTGTATGGCAGATAGCTTAAGCAGGAATCCATTGAATTCCTCTTTGAACTGATGCGGATTGAGAGTAAATTTTTCTAATTTTTAAGATATATTTTTTTTGTGCATATGCTCAGGCAATATTTCCATTAAGTTTACGGGAACATGTACCTTTTTTTATTTTATATTTTTTTGTATAGTAGACTGATTGTGCTAAATTTATATCACTATGGACCCGAGACAGATGAGCCTCCTTCTTAAAGGTATTTTTGATAATTGTGGTTATTGTCAATTACTTTTTTTTGTAATGATAATCCTTACACATATTTACTCCCTAGTATCTTTATGGGAATTTTTTGTTTGTTTTTGTTTTTTGTTTTGTTTTTAAATTTATGCCATGTGTTCTTTTTTTCGAAATTATGATGTATAACCTCCCCCCTCCCTTTTTGTTATAATTGGATGTCACTTCTTTCCGGAAGTTCCATCTTGAGAGGAAAGGAGATGTCAAAGTTGAGAGAAATGGAGCTCAGAGATAGCGAGAGATAGAAGGGTTGGAGGGAAGAAATCTTTCTCTCGGCTTCCTTTACCTGAAGAGCCCGAAGACAAGAAAATTAAATAAGAAGAAATAAGGACGAAGAACGCGTAGAGTCCCAAACTGTTGCATTTGACTAAGTTACTTCGCAGTAAAATTCTCCCTTGATCCCTACTTTCGAGGCTAGCAGTGGTTGTTAGAAAACAGGGTGTATTCTCCTTCATAACTTTAAGTAGGCCGAGTACTAATCGGTCAAGTGCAAACCCAACCGTGCCGTTAAAAAGCAATCGAGCTCGACGCTCATACCCACCTCCCCAAGCCCTTCTCTCGGGTACAAAATCCTCGGGCGTCAGATCCACCCGGAATGGTAGTTTCCTTTTTGTCGGTCGTGTACGTTTGTGTGTACGTGCTCACGGATCCTGCCCTAAGCTCTTGTTTGTAAGACATTTGCCCATTTAGTTCTTTTGTATTTCTATGTTGTATCCATTATTTTCTTTTTGGTTGTACAGTAGTAAATATTACTTTGTTTCATCCAATTTGTTTCTTCTAGTTAGTTGATTTAATTCAGCCAAGGAAAATAGTCACTCTTACTTGATTTAGTGCAACCCACGTTTAAAGTGCATCATTCAGGGCAAGGCCCAATCGCGGGGTGTCTTGCGGGCTTGCCACTTTCCCTTATGAGTCAGAGGAAGCAAGCGGAGGTCGGGTAATCTAACCTGACCTTTGACAATAATTATAAATTAATATTTATTATAACTATATCTTTGTGCAATTTACTAAATACATACATTATCATTTAGTGTATTAAAAATAATCTGTATAATTTAAACATCTTGTAAAGCAAAGAGTAAGTTTATCGACACAAAAAAGTTTGGAATATTTGGGTGCAAATGAAATTAATTAAAATTTCCATTTTACTTGAACATTACACTATATGCTTCGACAAAATAGTGGTTCAGTACGCTTTTCGCTCTCATTTTAACTGAAATTTATGCATTGAAATCTTGGAGAGTTAATAAAATGTTATTTAATAAAAACGTAGGGAATATTATGTTCTTTTGACGACATTGTTCATCTTCCAAGAGACTCTTGCTTGACGTCGAAAAGGCTATCTATCCAAAATTTGCCATTAGAAATATTATATTAAATACAATCGATAAATAAGTAAGATTCTAAATCATTCACGTTCTGTGAAAATAATATTTAGAACATTAAAAAATAATCAATAGATTCTCAATCAAGGAGTTACTAGTAGTTGGTTGTAAACTGATTGATTTGAACTGCGAGCAAGTCATAACGTTTAGCTTTCATGCCATATTCTCGGGGCTGAGATGACAGTAAGAAATCCACTAACCACAAAGAAGATCATAAATGTCGTAGAGTGACCCACAAACATATATGTTTAATTCTACCCAAAATGAGTGGTCGCTCAAGGTCAAATAAGTGACCCTGGCTCAATTCCTGTTGGGACAGAAAAGGGAGTAGAAGTAGGGGAGGGAGAAACAACCTGCCCAAAATGAGTGCGAAGAATTTAAATAACAAAGAATAGAGTCTGGTTGGCCGTTACTAAACTAATGAAGGCTGCGGGCTATAACACATATGAAAAGGTACAAACAAAAATAAACTTTAATTATTTACACAGACTACAAAATAAATATTTCGAATGAAATAATGGCAATGGATACTCGATGCTTACAGTAATCGATCTAACAGAGCTACTTGGTGAGAAGAGGGGCGAGCTCTACGTAAGTTTTCGGGGGGTTATAACGAGCCTCGCTACGTATGTACACATTTAAAGATGATGGGCAAGGATGCCAACAGATGATTCGTCTCAGCCTGGCTTGGGTTCGAGGCTTTAAGAGAGTAAACGGGGAACAGTTGGTTATTTTAGTGACTTTAATCACAGGGAGTTTAACCTCTAGTAGTAACACTAACTAGAGGGAGCATTCGTGACAAACGAAATGTACCCAAACCAAGGATGGGCCAATTGATTGGGGTTGAGATCCTTTGGTATAATTTTTGCCTTCGGGTTCGTAGAGAAACAGAGCGCAATCGAGAATGAAGAGTCTCGTTGAGAGTGGCAGGCCTATACTTTCGATGCCCAATTTGGGACCATCAATATATAGGGACTAGATGAAACCGTTATTGCCTCAAAACAAAGGGGCGCTGTCCTTGATCAAACACGGCACTGAGGAATGGGGAGTAGCCCCGTGGGGGTTTCTTGATAACGTGCCGGGAGGCGACAGAGGCGTGCGTTTGACATACTAATCCTTCTCTTATCGCTAAAAGCAGTTTGATATTCAGGCTGTTCCAACGGCTCTTGCTCTTCGTTGCCTGTTCTAGTGGTTCTATGGGTTAAGTTTTTAAATAAAGGTGACATCTGACAACCACTGGATGGGTATTAAAAGTCTGAAATTTTCCCGACCTCACGGGGGGAGACAATGGGGGGATACTGACATTGACCCGGGCATATTTACGTACAAATAGTATCCAGGAACACATGGAATAAGTAAATTCAACACAACCATGGGCTACAAGGAGTAACGTTAGTTCAAATGATGGTCGACCAGGAGCTCCACAACAAATAACGTACACAAAAGATTAAAAAACACACATAATACAAAAAGATAAAAAAAGGGAAATATAAAATACAGTGAATTAATTGATCCGCACGATACAAAGGGTTACCAGATCGTTCTTAATTTGTGACTAGAGAAATTTATTGCCCGATATATACAACATTTTCAACAAAAGGAAACAAAATCAAAGATAAAACTTAAAAGTACAAAATTTATTCTAGATTAGCTTGGGTAGGCTCTAGTGGATTCCTACTAAGGCTATCTACAACACAATTCTCGGAGACTTTTATCTTAATAATTTTAAGTTGATACTCCTGGAGGTATAAACTCCAGCGCATAAGGCGACCATTGTTGTTTTTTTGCATTTCTCAAATATACGAGGGGCTTATGATCCGTCTCTACAAGGAACTCTTTACATAATAAATAGATTCTAAATTTTTTCATGGCCCATATAGTGGAAAAGCCTCTCTTTCAATGCTGGTATATTTTATCTCACGCGGGAGAAGCTTACGGTTAGCGTAGGTGACGGGGAAATTATCGCAAGTAAGACGCAACCTAACCCTTCGTTACTGGCATCGGTTCTGATACCGTATGGCTTTTTAGGGTAGGGGAGCCGAAGAATAGGCGCGGAAGCTAATTTTACCTTAAACTAATCGAAGTGGGAGATAGCTAAAAGTGACCAGAAAAAGGGTTCCTGGGACTTCTTTTTCAGCAAGTCACACAAGGGGGCCGAGAGCGAGGCGAAATGGGGGAGGAAGAGGCAGTAGAAAGAAACAGATCCTATGAAGGATCTTAGCTGCTTCTTATTAGACGGACGGAGCATTTACACAATGGCACGGATTTTGTCCTCCTGGGGGGCCAATTGGATATTCCCAATGTGAAAGCCAAGGTGGTGAATCTTAACATAAGCAAAATGGCACTTGATGGGGCCGATTGTGAGTCCGTGCTCGCGCAGACGACACAGCAGGGCTTGGAGGGCGATCACGTGATGGTCTCAAAATAAAAAGTCACGTTTGCCAATCCGTCAAATATTCTACGCATCATACGGTTGTAATTACTACAAACCGTCACGAAGCCAAAGGTGAGACAGCAGAATTGTATTAGTTAGCTTTTGTCACTGGAGAAAGCCGTGTATCTTTAACACCTTCTTTAAGGGGAATTTGATAATAAGCTTTACATAAGCCCAATTTGGTAATGTAATTGGCCTCTTCAAAGAGATGGAGGTTTCGGTCGATCAAAGGGATAGGTTCAGCATTGAACAAGGTCACCGAATTAAGTTTCCGAAAATCGACGCACAGCCTATATGGCCCGTATGACTTCTTTACCAACACAGGGGGGGAACAGTAACTAGATTGGGAGGGTTCTATTATCATTAACTTCAACAATTTAGTAACTTCTGCTTTGAAGGTCTCTCTTAAATGGATGGGCAGGGAATACGGCTTGGAATGAAAAGTCTCTATGGTGGTTTAAATAATATCATGTTCATACTGAGCGACACAGCCATCATTCTCGGAGATCACGTGTCAAAAGTGACTCCGTTGCTGCTGCAGATGACTGTTCAAATCGGGAGGAAGCTAAGCGTTAACCTCCAAGTTGGATGAATGGAAATCGGTGGTGCTTGGGCACGGTATGCAAGGATTACTCCTTATCCTTCTCTATGCAAGCCACTTTCACCACATTTAGCGGATCTAGGGGATAGTGTGCTTCCATGCCCAACTCTTCATCAATGGCCACGATATTATTGATGCAAGCTTGGTGGTGGTACCTCTTGACCATGATCACGTGGTACAGCTTGTCTTTAGATAAAATTCAAATGAAATAGTCAACGGGGCCGCGAATTTCGATGACGGGGAAGGGGCTTTTCAATTGATTTAGGACTTTATTATTCTCGGTGTGGAGTAATAATGAAACTTCCTCAATTGGTTGAATCTACAATCCTTAGACTTTTAATAAAAATACGTTTTGCATTGGTTTAAGTTCGCGTCCGTGTTCTCAAAACGATTTCAACACACTTTTCTAACATCTGCTGAAGTTGTAATAGGTGTGCATAGGAAGATTGGATTTCCCGGTGCAATTCTTGATTCGAAAACAGTTCTTTTAAAATTCTCAGCGGGCTTCGGACGTTCCGGCCATACAACAATTCAAAAGGGACAATCCTAATGCGTGATGCGGGATTTCCAGGTAGGCGAGCAAAGATACGGGCAAATATCTATGCTCCTTTCAGGGGTGGTCTGCGCACAACATCTTAAGGATGGATTTCAATGAAGCGTTAAGCCTTTCGCAAATTCTGTTTGCGGCGTGGTGATAGGGGGTGGTAAAAAGGGGTTTTACCATAAGGAGCTTGCCGACGTACTCCATTAATTCAGAGATAAATGTGGCTGCCTTGATCGGATAATACCTCCTTGGGTACTCCGACTCGGGAAAAGATAGAAATGAGCATATCGGCACTGGTAATACTATCGATCTTCTTCAAGGGGACTGCTTCAGGCAAAGGAGTGGCAAATTCAACGTTGTTCAGCACTAAGCTGCGCCCTTCACTGGAGGTTGGGTGAATTGGGTCAATCACGTCGATCGATTGGCACACAGGTGAAGGGTTCAGATATTGCGGGTCCCTCCTGCAGCGGAGTGGCTCTGACGCGTCCTTTTGTGGCTGTTCTTTGACATATATAACACGAACAATAATTAAGAATGTCATCTGCCGCACATGGCCAATAAAAATATTTAAAAATTCTCTGAGCCGTTTTAGTATGTCTGAAATGGCCAGAGAAAAGACTATCATGGGCAGTCTTTAATATAATGGAGACCTGCGAACAGAGGATGCATAATACATTGGCCTCGGAACTGTTGCTTTCCAAGCAGGCACGGCACAAGAAACGTTTTTTTATAAGGTCAGAAACGACTTCATTTCCACGGGTAGACTCCTGAACCTTATTATAAGCTTTGGTCCAGAGGGGGCGGAGTGAATCACAGTCATTTTACTTTTTAGTGAATTCATCATTTAGGACAGCGCTAAACTCGGAGTCGCAGGGGATTCAAGGGCAGTGGGTGCCTCTGCTTCGGGTTACGTCCACAGGGGTGGACATAACCTGTGGGCACTGCCCGACTAGAACAGCTCAAACTATATTGGGGCCGCTACTACTTCAGCCCAGCCGGTATAATACGCGCATTCAATAAAGCATTTCACAATGTGGAATCGATCTGCAACCCCCAGGTATTCATGTAGTACCACAAACTAATTATGGCGATCGAGGGAAGTAGCTCGACCGAAACTACAATACACAAACACCCTGTATTCAAAACAAGGGTGGAGACCCGGCAGGCGTTTACTGAACCGGTCTCAAACTTCAAGCTTCCATGGGAGCTCTTTCTAAACAAGAAATTAACCTGATGGCCAGTGGCAGGAGACGCAGAAGGAGAAGAAGGCTTTTAAATTTGCCACAGTGGTAGCGCATGGGGAGCACAAATTTGTTGAACTTGATTGAGATAACTAGGACGAAATTAGGAGTTATGAGGGCAATTGGTCCCCAAATGTCCTTCAACACCGCAGGAGAAAAACACGATGGGCCTCCTGGGGAAGTATGACGAAGACGAATTCGATGAGAATAGCTTGACGTCACGGGGTTCAGACGAAGAAAAGTTTCTGGTCTTAGAGTGGCCATTTATTTTGAAAAACTGTTAGGGTCACGGAGTGCAAATTTTTGTTTGCCACTTTTACCTTTGGGGGACGATGGTTCAGCATTTCTTCCTTCCTTAAGGTACCAATTGTGGCTCGTAACGAATACACGGCCTCTTCAATGCATTCCTTGGAGGTCAAACTCCTCCGGTCCTTCACTAGAGATCGAATCTCAGAAGAAAGCAAAGCCATAAGCTGGTCCTTCAGATTGAAGTCGACTAACGCTTCATAGTCGTGGGGAACTTTCGAAGAATCTAGCCAAAAGAGAAATGTCTCAGAAGCGTATACCCAAACTGTCGAAAACTTTGGTTGGGCTGTATACTGGCTGGTGTGACGAAATTTAACGCGGTAGAAATCGGGCGTCATGTTATACGCTGCCAGCAATTCCGATTTCAACGTTGAATAGTTGATTGTTGCTTATGATGGGATGGATATGAAAATATTTCGGAATTGACATATAACAACCGCAGGAGTTTAGTGACACCATCCGTTTCAATGTCCCAGTTTTTTAGCTTGAAGATCTTTGCAAAATGCGTTAAATCTGACACAAAATCTTCTCCTTCTTTGTCAACGGGGAGCTTCACGGACGCAGTTTGTCGAGCGTTATTCCTCGAGTTGACTGAGAGTGTTTCGATCCTAGCTCTACTCATTTCCAGTTCATGTTGTCGGAAGCTTCCTTTTTCTTCTCTCACTTTCTCTCGTTCGTCCCTGTCTCGTCTTTCCGCTCACTCAACTCTCTCTTCTTCTTGTATATAGGAAAGAAGGTCCTTTGCGTATCAACTAGTCGAATGAAGACATGAAGTCGCAAATTCGAACTAAACTTAAGAATAAAATGTAAGGATTGTAGAACCGAATTAACTCGGTAGGCACACAACCCGATTAATAATTTCCGTCTGAGAAATAAGAAATACACGAATTAACGCAAGAGCCTTTAACTTTGCTCTCAACAGAAAGAACAAATCTCGAATGAGCCTTTCTTGGTATAAAAGGGTAAAATTTGGCTGGTGGAATAAATGAAAAGCGCTGTCTCAAAACTTATACGCGCTATGTATAAAGATGGGTATACACAACAAATGGGAAAAATAATTCGCAAGATTATTTCTGCTTACTTTCTAAATGACCAAGCCATCAGCATTAAAACCTTTAAAAGACCTTAAAAGGAGCCTATTAAAAACCCTATAAACCTGACACCAATTAATATATATATATATATATATATATATATATATATTATGTTGAAGAATGAGTGGGCGCTCAAGGTCAAATGAGTGACCTTGGCTCAATTCTGGTCGGGACAGAAATGGGAGTAGAAGTAGAGGAAGGGGGAACAACCTTTATAAAATGAGTGCGAGGAATTAAAAAAAAAAACAATATAGTGCAGTTGGCCGTTACTAAAATAATGAAGGCTGCGGGCTATAAGACATATGAAAAGGTAGAAGCAAACATAAACTTTAATAATTTACATAAAATACACATTAAATATTTAGAATGAAATAATGGCAATAGATACTCGATGTTTACAGTAATCAATCTAACAGAGCTACGTGGAGCGAACATGGGCAAGTTCTAAGAGATGAAACGAGAAATAGTTGGTTATTCGAGTGACTTAAACCATAGGGAGCTTAATTTCTAGTAGTAACACTAACTGAAGGGGGCATTCGTGGCAAACGAAATGCATCAAAACCAAAGATGGGCCAATTGACTGGGACTAATATCCTTCAGTATAATTATTACCTTTGGGCTTGTAGGTAACCTGAGCACGATCTAGAATGAACTGTTTCGTTGAGTTCGGCAGGCCTATAATATCGTTGCCCAATTGAGACCATCAATATATAGGAATAAGCCGAAACCTTTACTGCCTCAGGCCAAGTGGGAGGTGGGTTCCTCTCCTTGATCAAAGATGGCGCTAAGGGATGGGAA
Source organism: Ceratothoa steindachneri (assembly GCA_963969495.1). Lineage (NCBI taxonomy): Eukaryota > Metazoa > Arthropoda > Malacostraca > Isopoda > Cymothoidae > Ceratothoa > Ceratothoa steindachneri. Next base: position 178,147,449 of record OZ018318.1, read on the forward strand.
GTACTAACGTGGGGGTTTCTTGATAACGCCTCGGTAATCTAAAGAGGCGTGCGTTTAACATTCCAATCCCTCTCTTATCGCTGAAAGCATTTTGATATTCGAACTGTACCAACGGGTCTCGCTCGGCGTTGCCTGACCTCGTGGGTTCGACGGGGCACATGGCTGCAAGGATCCTCTATTCTTGGAAAAAAAGAACAAGTGGAAAATCTTCAATCCCCTTAGCATGATTCCTAAACAAAGTAAAGTTTCGGGGGATGGTCAGAAGTTCATAATAATTTTTATACGAAGGATAGGGGTTGTGCTAGAAGACACTGCGGCGTTTTGATTGATTGGGGAATGATGATCTAGATGGTTTAAACTGCTTGCACGCATGCATCACAATCGGCACCTCTGGATTAGGGGGCGCTTCCTACAAGAAGCGAAAGGTTTTCTGTCCACTCTCCCAGGGATTCCATACAAGCCCCTAAGCAGGGAAATCCAGCACCTGCTCCACAAACCCCCAGACCACTCGCATAAACAAATCCAATGTCTCCCCAAATTAAGCTCCTGCCCAAACATAAAAAAGCAATGAAGTGTGATTGTGCTTTACATCAGCATACACCGTCATGTCACTAGGTAGATGCGACAGCACTTTGGACCCTAATGCAATGAAATTTGGGGGTTCGGGTAGTTGAAAGCCAAATGAGGACGTCTCTTAAAACGAGTGCAGAAAGGAAAGCTGCGCTTACTCGCTTCTAAAGATTGAAGACCAGAAAGGCTTCTTATAATTGTTATCCAACAGCGAGAACGAAGGGTAGAAGTATAGTGTCTTGTCACCAGTTTATAGGCCTGAGTTATAGAGTACGGGTTAAGGGTAGTAAGACGATCGGTTATTTGTTTACGAAAGGTTGTCACCACCTTTAGGCAACGATGGGATACCTGAGTGTGGGTGTCGGTCAAAGGAGGTTAACTTCTTACCGTCGACTTTGGTCTGACTCTAAATGTTTTTAAAACGGATAATACGCTAGTATGCTAGGCTTAAAAGGTAACTTGTTTATCGCTTGGTAGAAGTAAATACTTAGAAAAAAATGGAGGTTTGGTAGAAGTTAATCTCACCTAAGGACTACCTCAGTTCGGGCAAGCAAAATTGAAGAGTCTTTAGCTATCAGTGTTAAGTTTCAGTGTTTTCGTGTAAGTCTCATTCCGTGTCAGATTGTTGGGGCTATAGAAATATGGACCAAGGACGAAGAGAATCAAGAATTATGAATCATGACAGGAGTGTTTTTGAAGTCTATTTATACTACCTTCCTTAGGGGAGCGTGACTTCTCTCTCATAATCTGAATTTTGTCAAAGTATGCTCGTTTGTTCTTTGTTACGACTTTTAGGCGGAGTCAAAGTGTGCGTGCGTGTTGAATGTGGAACACGTGTGTATTAGAGGTGTATTTGCCTTTCTCCGCCTCTGAGCTTTATCAAGCCGGCATTTATAGCAAGATTGATATCCACCGTTTCACAGGTTCACGTAAAGTCTGGCTGGTGAGATCAGATATCCCTCTAAGTTTGCCCAGCTGTCATCTGTTTTCTCATGTGTGTATGTTTGTACATCTGTGTGGGAACTCCAACGATTTGGCTTAAATCCTTACAATAATCCGTTATTTTCTTAATATATATTACATAGCGGTTTAACAATATTTAATGGTATTTTGCTTTGTTCGACATTAGTTCATTGTTCCAACGTAGCATATTGTTTCAGTGTTCAATATGTGTGTCCAAATTAAAGATTTCATAGGGTCAACAGGGTGCTCATTTGTGAGGTTGATCGTTGGGTTTAATTTACCTTGCAATTTGGGGGTCAAAGATGACGCGAAATTGAATTCCCCCCAATAATATCCAACTATTAACTACGAGTATATGCTTGAATGTGGAGGAAAACGTAAATGCGTGTCGAAACTTTTAGAATTTTAGGGATATTGTAAAATGCAAACTTGCAAATTGTGTGTGTGCAACAGAAAAAACAGAACATTTGTATATCTTCCAAAAATGTGTCCTTAATTCTTTAGTTATAATTTCAGCAGATTCGTAGTGACTATGAAATATTGTTTTAAACTATTATTGTTTAATTTAATATTCTTTAATTTTATATTCTATAGAAGAATATTATTTAGTCACTTTCTGAACTTCATCTTCCCGAGATATGATTTATACCAAATGACTGGGAAAGCAATGAAGACTTTATATTTCCACGATGTTGTTTCCTTATTGAAAAATAGATGCAATTACTTTCGTGCTGGGGCCAGGAAAGCAGGAAATTAGTTAAATTTCCTTTGGTTAATACTCTCTTTGATCCCTAGTGAAAAGCTTCTTTTAATTTTAGATTTCCTACTGCTTTTGTTCTCCTCGATCATTTTTACCTTCCTCCCACTAGATACCGCAAACTTCACCATATAAAATTTCCCCTATATTAACTTCCCCGTATCATAATTTATTTACCAAATTTATATTAAGCATATCTTATAATCCTTTGGCTGAATAAAGTATCTCACTTTATTAAGATTCCCCTCAAAATATATCCGTTTCTTCCTTGCAAACGACCTAGAAAATTTCCGAGAGGCTTCCATTACACCTCTCACACACACTCAAACACAGCTCCGCCCACTGGCAATAACCGCACCTCTAATCTCTTATATCCATTTTCTCCCCCAGGTTGCTTTCAAAACATTTGTTATCTATCGTTAAGCAAAGCTAATTTCATTCTGTACCTGTCTCCCATCTAATAGGTTAGACTTCTTTGAATTGGGCAAACTATGACTCATGTATAGTAAAACGCGATTTCCACAGTAGTATCATCTCATAGTTATTTTTTATCGATGTTTCTGGTGCCCAAAATGTAAGGCTAGCGTTAGAATAATGTTTATACTTGCTGATTTTAACACTCACACCCATCATATTTCCTCATATTTCTGACTTTCTATAATTGTACACTTTCTCTCTCTCTTTTTTCCTTTTCCTCTCTAATTTCTCTGCTCCTTATTACCCAAATATTCAGCTCCATTCTCCGTTCCAATTAAAACATCTTTTTCTGTACCCCTTGAGGATTTAAGCCCCCTTCGTTCTCTTTGTAAAAAAGTGTTCGTTGTCACTTAATTCTTTCCCTTAGTCTTAACTGCCATTGCCTCCTTTTTTGTAGATTTTTACATTCGTATCTTTAACGCCTACTCTTTTAATCTAGTACAATTATTTTCCAACTAACCTTCTCTCTAGTTAATCCTTAAGAAACTTAAACTGAACTACAACGACCCGTCGAGCTACCACCTAATCTCCCAACTCCCTTCTCATTAGTATAAACGATGATTAAATTTAAATATTAAAATATATTTTTAGCGTTTTTATGAGTTTTTCAGTATTTCACACTTCAATTTACTCAACAGTACTCTTCAGCAATGTTCAGCGAGTTCTCAAATCTAAAATTTAATTTCCCATCATAAAAACAAAGTAGCCAAGATAAGACATGATTCTATATGGAGCTGTTCAGGGATACGACTTAAACAAATGTAGATGATCCATTCTACCTCTTCACTAACTGCCTTAAGTTAGCCCAAAGTCCAAATGAATAGCACAATCCAATAGTATTTCCGTTACACAAAAAGATATCAAATTAATCTAAAAGATAACTATTTTTTCAGCATATTCTTCTGTGTCTAAAATCTCTTTATGACAATCTTTACCAATAGAAAGTAAAGTTAGGTAAATTACCATCAACCGAGAGAAGATTTTCTAAATGGGTTCTTCAACCACTGACATGCTATCCAGCAGCTCATTTAGAATTTCTCCAGGTACAAATTTCAATCCATCACCCTCTGAAGAAAATATCATAAAGCCTTTGAGCCTAAGGCTAAGGAAATCCAAATCATGATTTTTACGTCGAACAAATTAATTAATCAAGGCCACAACAGCAACCTTAAAAACATCAACCAACAGGTAAAGCAAACCTAAAATTCGAGAGGTAAACAGTTTTTTCAGCTGTTTTGTGTCTCAACTGGGATACGCGATGCTGAAGAAATTTATCAAAAGGTAAATTGTCAAAACTGGTTTAAAGATAAATCGTATAGAAAAGTCACAAACAACCAAGATTGGAAGATGATATTTTATACCTAATGAAATTCTAAAAGAAATCCAAACACTCATTTCATTTGGGAGATTAAGTTTGGAAACCTGAATTAGACTGAAAATGAAGTTCAGAAAACTTAGGGTGAAGTTCTGAGCCTGAAACTTGACAAGTAAAGGTGTCGTAGAATAGGCTCCCGACGATATACTATATATAACTATTCGTTGAGGGGATTATTCTATATTTCGAGTGCGTGGTAATCTGATGACCGAGGTTAGTTCAAAAAGGGAAGGGGGGATGGAGAGGCTTATTTATCTTCAATATACTTAAGAAGTGGAACGAAACACAAGGATAAATAATAAGGCTACCATTAATAAAATAGAGTTTTATTAATTAAACTATCAAACAACACACGGAAAATGTTTACATAAACGGGGACTAAAAATGGGAGAAACACAGAAAATGAAAAAGGGCATGGGAATATCTGACTAATCTGAGGATTAAGATTTGGAGAGATTTTAAACGGCAAACAAACAAAAAGTGGGAATGGTTCGCTAAACCATTTAAAGCACAGAGTTGAGTTGACAAAAGGTTAAATGATTACAGGTAATGCTTAGCTAACGTAATTACAAGGTTGTCGTGCAGAGGAAGGCGATTTCCAGGAGAAGGAGTTCTTTAGAGGGTTGTCCTTAACGAGGGGGGAAGGACTGTCTTCAAGGAGTGAGAGCGAAGTGGAGCTCGGAAGCACGAGCGGTTCTTTTGAAAGGATATCGGAGATGTTCTAGATGAACAATGGAGGTTATTGTTGTAACCAAGCGTTCTCTTGAAGAACGTTAAAAAAGAGGGAATTAAATTGTCCTGACGTGATGTCTTGGAAACGAGAACCGTTTTCTGACCAACGGGCTTGAAGAACAAAACTGTTCTAATGTTGTTCTCTTTCTGAACAGCAGGGGGGGGTGAGAACCGTTTCTTGTCGAACGGGCTCAAAGAACAATGGCTGTTCTAAAGTTTTTCTCTTTCTGAACAACAAGGGGAGCCTTGTTGACTTGGCGTCTCGAAGGGCACAAAACCTGGCACTCAAGAGATATTGTCCTCTTCTGGACAATAAGGGGTTTCTCTTAGAGTTCTTAGGTGCACAAGAAAGACCGGATCGGCTTGATACCTCGCGAAGATAATCTGGATCTGCCTCAAATGTGAAATGCTATGGTATAAATAGCCGGAGCCAGCCCCTTGGCGTAGGAGAAAATGGGGTGGGGGACTTCGATGGAATGTCCCGGTGGCGCCTGGAAAAATATTTTATCTCCCTATATGCCTAATTCAATCTGGCGAGATGGACGCATGGAGGCGAACGGGAGAGTAAACCTCCTTGATTAAACATTGGCTATGATGAGTGATAACGCGCCTTCTACTCCTTCTCGCAGGATACACGTGGGGAAGCATGTGTTTCAACATGTGATGGGGGCTGAAGCAATGCGGCCTCAGACCATTCTATCACACCCTTGCATTGCAGGGGAAGTCGTCACTTCGAAAAAATAAGAGAAGGGACAACCATAGAGCTCCATTTTGGAGAACTCGCTTTCTTGCATCGACCGTACATTCATGCACCTAGCTAGAATTACATCAATACATATGATTATGTTGATCATTTGATTATAGGGGATACTAACCCTCAATACAAACTTAACAATAAAAGACACATGGGGGAACAATGAAATAATATAAAATTAGTACATATAGGACAAAAGAATTCATACGAAAATTAATGGGTACAAATATATGAACATACGAAAAAAATTGGACATTGAGCCACAAGATTGAGACATTTACATTAACTAATTATATTACAGGAGAATCCAATTACGCCGTACAAGACGGTATATACATACATGTAAATCCTAATTCTACGAATTACAAATTTATCTACACTATTTCGTAACGCATTCCTACTGAGTGCGTCAGCGACCTGATTATCGGAACCTTTTATGTAATTTATCTTAAATTGGCACTCTTGCAAGAGTAGACTCCAGCGCCTAATTCGGCCGTTGGAGTGTCGTATATTCCCAATAAAGGCCAACGGGTGATGGTTAGTTCCTATCTGAAATTCTTTTTCTATCAAATACATCTTAAACTTGTCAATAACCAAAATAATAGCTAGACCTTCCTTCTCTATAGTGGCATATCTCTTTTCGCGCGGTAATAACTGGCGACTAGCGTATGCAACTGGAAAACTCGTTCCGTCATCCTCATATTGAAGGAGTACACCCCCAATGCCATCGTTGCTCGCGTCGGTCTTAATCCCAAAGGATTTTTCTGGGTTGGGCAACTTCAAAATGGGGGCAGAAATGAGCTTACTCTTAAGCTGGTAAAAATGAGAAACAGCAACATCATTCCAACGTAGTCGATCGGGGGAATTCTTTTTTAAAAGGGTGCTGAGGGGCACCAAGATTGCAGCGAAATTCGGGACAAATTGCCGATAGTAAGAAGCTGATCCTAGAAATGATCTTAATTGCTTCTTAATATTCGGGAGGGGCATGTCGGCGATTCCCTTAATGTTGTCCTCCTGTTGACCTAGCTGGCTTTGTCCTATTTTAAAACTCAAGTATTTTATAGTTTCGTGGGAAAATGGCATTTGTTGGAGCCAATGGTGAGGCCATTTTCACGCAGTCGCTCGAAGAGAGCTAATAGGGTGGTTAGATGATAACTCCATTCACGAGTAGCGACGTAGACGTTATCGAAGTAAAAGGAGACATTCGTAAGTCCATCTAACAACCTTGTCATGAGACGATTATAGTTACTACAAGCGGTCACGAGGCCAAAAGGAAGGCGCTTAAATTGCATTAAGCCTTTTTCAGTTGCAAAGGCGGTATATGCTTTTACATCGGGCCGGAGGGAAATTTGGTAATACCCCTTGCATAAATCAAGTTCTGAGATAAACTTAGCGTCTTCAAAAAGGTAGAGGGGCTTCCTTCTTAGCTCAGCCTCGAGAAAGGGCGGCCTGAGACACAGGGTCAGAGCTTACTTTAGTTCTCTGTCCTATAAGTACGCAACAAAATTTTATGGGTGTTGAAATGACTACAGCCCAGCCATCATAATACTGACACTGCAGGTAACATCTAACGCCGGGGAATCGGTTTGCCCACCCAAGGTAGTCATTTACCAACGCAACTTTTCATGGTTAGGGTCCACTGGGGGAAGGAGCTCGTCGGACACGATAAAACACGTGCACCCTGTGTCCCTGACGAGAGTATATACACGGCAGCTGTTCACGCTGCCCTCCTCAAATTTTAAATTTTCCGGGGAACTTTTATCAAAAATAAAATTTACCTTGGGTCTGCACCACCGGGGAAGCCGAGGTGGCATTAATCTGGTGAACTTGGTAGGCTGGTCCGCTTTTAACCCTAGAATTTTGGGGGCAATTCCAGCTCATGTGGTTTTCTACACCGCAGGTGAATCATATGATTGGCCGCTTCGAGAAGAGTGATGGTGGAGAAATCTTAACGGGAGGTTTGATGTCCCGTTGTTGGTTTTGGGGGAAGAAGTTTTGGGGTTTTATGGGGCCCGGAAACTTCGTCGGCTTTCCTGAAAAGTGGCGCGAATCCTTCCTTCTTTCCTGGTAGGGGGATTGGTGAGAATTTCGATTCTCCTTGGGGTATAAATTATGGCTTACAGCATAGACATCCGCTTCTTCGGTACACTCTTTAAAGGTCTGGCACCGACGTTCCTTGACGAACGTGCGGATCTCCGTCGGGAGAGACACCAAAAATTGATCCCGCAACACGAAGTCTGTTACAGACTCGTAGATAGGATCAACCTTTTAGGATTCTAACCAGAATTTAAGATTCCTCGGAAGAATGTTTCCGAATTGACGGAATGTCTGGCTGTGTTTAATACGAGCTCCTCGAAATTCTTGTCGGTAGAAATCGGGAGTCATGTTATGAGAGGCCAATAACTCAGCTTTTAAGGTGCTGTAGTCAATTATACATTCAGATGGTAAAGATATGAAAATGTCGCGCAATTTACAATTTAAAAGGGGTAGTAATCTTACTACACCTTCAGCCTCCAAATCCAGGTTATTGATCTCGAGGATCTTTTCGAAGTGTGCTAAAAATGCTCCGAAATCCTCTCCATCCTTGAAATTGGGAAGCTTAAGTTGGAGATTGGGCGTGGCTTCTGAACGTGAACTGACTGATTGTATTTCAGCCTGTGCGCGAGCCATTTTAAGCTGATGGTGAAGCTCAGCTTGTCTTTCCGTTCCTTTCCTTCCCTTTGCCTTTCTTCTCTTAACTTTTCTCTTTCTGTTCGTTGCTCCTTTTGAACGTACTCAATCAATTCTCTTCCAGAAAGTCCCAAAGTTTCTCGACCTAGATACCCAATGACTAAAATAGCACAAAAAAAACACACGAAAAAATTATTGTACCACTTCCTTGAGCTACTCCAGCTTCTTAAGTTTTCAAAAAGGGGATAGCAATCGTTAAAACAAAAGGGAATTACTATACTCTATTCTTATAACGAATAACACTATGCTTTACTTGACTGAGACCATTGTTTGCAAAGATATAGCGTTAAACCTTACACACTTGACAAAAGGGATATTAGAGATAGATAGTCACCTATTTAGACCAACATAAAATTACTTGACAAAAGAACAAGAAAACCAAGGCAGAATTATTTCCATTTGCTAGCATTTGAAAGGGCAAGCCCCATCTTTAAAAGTGAAATACGCCTGTCTAAAAATTATATGAACCCGACCTGATAACAATTATGACGTATAGTAATTAACTTTGGAACCTGCTAAAAAATAAATAAAATTTATGTTAATCCCCAATTCCCGCCAGTTTCCCTCCCCACCCCCAAACCTACATGAGAATATGCGGCTGTATGCGTCCGGCAAATTTTCATTTCCTCTATCACTTTCTCTACAGTTTTCTCCTTCCAAACTATATGTGTGACGCGTGTAAAAGAACACCAAAAACAAGATGGAGAGCTGCAATTCCAACTTAAAACGCCTCGAAAAATTTGCGCAAAAGCGAGGAAATTTCAAACCCATGAGAAAGTGGACCAGCAATCGGAGCGTCTGCCTTAAATGCTCTGGCTTTTGTGCTCTGGCTTTTTATATAATAAGCCCTATGCCCAATTTCTTGGAGACTCCACTTGTCAGATTGGGAGATGGTAAGTCATTATGGGCATGATGAGACACCAAATGTAGTTTCTGATCGAGAGACAGCAATTGCATCTCGAGAGGTGTACGCCGTGGTCAAGATCACTCTTCTACATAGACAGTTCGTACTCGCTAAATAATCCATTATTTGGTAAAGATTAGTGATATACCTCTAAAATACTTAAAAAGTGTCTATAAAACAGCTAGGAAGCAAAACAAAATCTTCCCTAGGAAAATAAAGCATTAATGATTTTACTTATTTAACGTAAATTGATATTCGTTGTCACCTACTACTACCAAAACTTTCTAATAATAAGCACACGACCATCAGGAGTTCGTAGATCAACATAAAATAGAAGGGGTAGTAGTAAAGATATCAAATTGAAATTATTGATGCCCATCAAGGATTAGCATTCTTAATTCTACTCATTACGAGGATATTGGCTTTGAATGCTTCTTAATCTTCATTTCATTAACTTCAGCCTGAAATCCAAATAAGATATTGTTTACCTACTTTCTTATAAAGATGAGGTAAAGTTATCATAGATGACATAATTTAATTCATTGTAGGCCATTTAAACTGAGAATAGAGATTTTGAAATTAAAAAATCTGAAAACTCACTTAAGATATTAATTTTAGTTGCCGAGGAAACCTCAACTATTTACATGCAGCTACCTGGGGAAGGGGGGCATTAAACATTCCATTTCAGTTGCACTACACATTCCTGAGATATAGAATTAAGATGAAATCTAAATAAAATAATTTTGAATAGTGTAAAAAACCTTCAAGCACTTGAACAAGGAAGTGGTGCCATATTTTAGATATTTTGGCACATTTATAATGAATGTTTATCATTTAAAGTTGAATAAAATTATTCCTTCTGATTTTGTGAAAAGCTTAATTAAAAATACATCCTAAAATTTATGTAATAGCATTTTGAAAGTATCCTTCCTCTCTCCTCTAACCATACCTCACATAACATAATATCCGTTTCCATAATTACAAAATTCCGTACTGCATTAGTCACAAGCCTTAATCATTATCACGAGTAAATCACCAAAGTTTCGCCATAGATCCCATAGATGATTGTGATCGAACCACAAGCGTGGGAAGTAAACTTCTCTTCCCAACTTATAAGGCGAAAAATGCGACGAACAGGGAATTTCATTGCCGCACGCATGGCAATAGTTTCACGCAGGAAAGCCAAGCGTTGAAAAATAGAATTCCTCTTTCACCTTTCATAACATTGTGTGATTTTTTTGCAAGAGTAGAATCGAATTAGTGCCTAACAGGTGAGGAAGGTACATTGTTGATAGTGAAGAGAGCAGTATTCTAAAGCCTCAAAAAAATGATAGATTATGTACTAACTGACATGTCAGTTACATCGAATGTTTGGGAGAAAAGTCCAAAGCTAAATATTTGCCCATAAAAATAAATTGCATCACCATATATACATATACTAATATGTAAAACAACTGAAAAATATTGAGTTTCCTTGTATGAAGTAGAAAATCGGAGTTTCAAAGAATTCATATATTTCTATCCAATAAGTGGCCATTCTTCTGTCTCGTTATAATGGATCGGTCGCTTTGTCACTGCTCAAGAAATAAAGTCATTTAACTTTTTGACCTCTGCAGAACTTGAAACAGTTTAGAACTATATTAAATTTTGACTATTCGTTGTTGTCTAAATTTCAAAGCCACCGAGATTTAAGTATTGAATAATAGCTAAAAGTAATGATACTAATATATCTGTTTATTTTTTTCATTCGTTTTTAAAATATACGTATAGGAGTAAATATTTTAATATTTAAATTATTAAAGTTTATTAAAAAGTCAGCATTTCAAAAATAGGCTAAATTGAACAATTTTGGATTCCATGGAATCCAAAATTGTCCTCACCTCCTATTCCTCCCTGTGAGTTTTAGTCACTGGAGCTTTGCTATACAATCAAAAGTGTGAAATAAGAAAAGATATGGGTTAGATGAAAGTATTTATAATCAAATTTGTAATATTTCTTTATAAAAATAAGTGTTTGAATCTTTTTATGCCACAAACAGATCTTTCGAACGAAAAGCTTTCAACCATGTTGCTCTCCCCCATAGTAGACTAAAATGCAAGGGAAGTGGAACTCTAATAAATGTTCTAAAGAAAAATGCCTTTAACTCAAAATGGTACCATACAATTCTACATCAACACTTTCCCAAAGCTTAGACCAATTTAGGAACGATAACAGTATTATTCTGAATGATGGCACACATTGCCACAAAGCAAATGCAATAACAATGTTCTTGGCTGAAAATAAAATGAGACCTTTTAGAACTTAGACCGGGAATTTGCCACAATTGAACTTAATTGTGAATTTATGGGATATAATCAAACTGGTGGTTGATAAAGAGAAGCCATTCAATTGTGAGAGGTTTCAGGGGTTATTGAACATAAATGGATCAATGCGAGTATCAGTTAAAATTTCATCACCTATTTGTTTAGCTATTAACATGGCTAAACGAATTAAAAAGGTTCTGAAGAATAAAGCACATCTTTGTAAATAATAACTGAGCGCATCAATTGACTATATTTATTAATAAAATTGGTTTGGCTTTAAATTACTTATATTTTACCTTCAAAATATAGTACAAACATACTATAAAAACTCCAATGTTTGATTAGTTAAAATTAATTTCCATTTAAGAAAATTATAATAGTCCCAATACCTTTTGCCACCCTTCTAGATATAATAAGTTTCTTAATAATTGTAGTAAGAGGTTTCCTTCCAATACTTAAAAATGGTCTTATCTACTAGTATTTATAACCAAGCTTTTCCAAGTATCAGTTTAAAATGCTTTTCTTACAACTATTCTCACAGGGTTTCTTACTATTAGTTAGAAGCAGCTTACCGCTTATTATTTTAAAAGATCTATGCTACTAATAATTAGAAGGTTTTTACCAATATTGAGAAATGGCTTTTCTACTACTAGTTAAAGATAGGTTTTCAAACTAATATTTTTTAAGTGAATTTATTGCAATTAAATACAACTTTCGTACTAGTATTTAGAAGTAATTTTCCTACTTCTAGTTAGGTTGAGCGTTCCTGCTTGCCTCTGTGCAGAAGCCCTTAACTGACGATTATATTTTGCTCGTATTCTTGACCAATTTGTGAGTATTTCCCCCGCAGCTTTTAAAAGAGTATTTTTCCAATTACGAGTATCTTGTCATTTTCAAGTTCGTGACTCCATTCCTCTTGTTCTATTTTCTATAAAAATCGTTTTTCTATGAAAAGGAAAGAGATATTTTAATGTTCTTAACTTGTGTCTCTGAAATAATTTACCTCTAAAATGGCCTCTGTAAATCAGAACTCCGATATTTTGCTTTATATGCAAGTTCTACACGTGCTATAATCTGTTGTATTACGATTTAAGAAGTATTTTTATCATAATGAAATAAATCGTAAATGCATCAATTAAATAAATGCGTGTTTAGCTCTTGTATATCTGATGATTCTTTGTATTTGTTCCAATTGGCCTTTTCATTCTTTCAGTTTCCATTTTTGGGACTTCTCATTTTTGCTGACCTACTTCCTTCCTGTCATAAAATTATTATTATTCCCTGATAAATAGAAACCGTTTTTTCTGCTCTTCATCGTATTATTTGAAAAAGATTTTAGAACTTTTCTTCACATCGGCTCTCATATGATTTTGAGCTTAATCATATAATCATAAGTAATTAAAATGCTTCTCAAATTAGAAGAAAAAAAAAGAATTTGTGAAGATACTTAGTCATTTGGGTCATATTAAATTTACCCTTGTTGCAGGTACTTGTGTGTTTATATAGGGGGCACGCTTACCTAGAGATCCTTTTCTCTTCCCTTATGGAAATTAAGGGGAAATGGATAGTTCCAAATATAAAGGCGCATCATCAAATCCCATCAATTCAAATGATCTAAAGCCGAAGACGCTAAACATACTTTTGAAGTCATAGACTAAAGATATTATATTCCATTTACAGTTAGGTATAGAAAAATTCTCCCCTCAAAATCCATTTATATAAATCATCAAAATGTTACCTACATACGGATGCTTCTGCCATTGGCCATTATTCCTTTGAAACAAAAACCGAACCTCGATTTACGCCTCACTCATTTCCCCTATGTGATTCAGCTCTATATATTTTCTCATTCTATTAATTTTGCTATAAAATTCTGCGTTCAAATGTTTTGTTGCTCCAGTATGTGGACAAAATCGCTCAGCTATATTTTAAAATGCAATATTCAATTTAAAGAAGATGTGAGCTCTTTCATAAACGAATATGCCCATCGTTTTTTAAGCAATCTGTTTTTTCACGGATGTTGATAAACGAAATGCTTAAAACGTTACCAAATATAAGATAGATACGTTTCAAACTATTATTCTACCCCAAGATTTTTGGCTTCGTCCCTTTTCTTTATTCTGGCTTTGTTTGTGCGTGGACCAGATATCGCACGAGATAAATTGAGCCAACCCAATGAATTCTCCTGTCCTTTAACTCCAATAAAACACCGCAGATCACGGACGTCATTCCCAAGAGAAAGATGAACCTCTGACCCCGGCAGGCAATTACCTTAACCCAGGGACTCTTACAACCCTTTGGTTCAGAACTTATCGAGCTTGGGAAGGAAGTAGTTCTCATCCCGGGAACGTAGACCAATTTCTGCGCTGTATCATCATTGAGATAGAAGAAAAAATACCTCACTGGGTTGGTCCACTTCTCCTCGTGAGTTATCTGCTCCACGACACAAATAGAACACACCAGCAGAAATGTGGGGACTCCTAATACCATGCCCCAAATATCTATCCGACACTAAAATTTCCAATAGATAACTGTACAAATTGAAAACGATAGCTAGCTGGGCATCAAAAGATTAAATTAATTATTTAAATGATTTTAGTCAGCTCGATACCAATACATTATGGTATTTAGAAATGCATAAAAATAACGACTGATCCTTATATGACGACTCACAGTAATGGAGAAGGCTGGAGCTGAATATTGGGCAATACTTTGAAATGCAAATAAGGTAATACTGAATAATAAAATATTCGATAAGATTTTACATTGAATTTGCTTCTAATAGTTCCAATTATTCCATGAGTAAACAATAGAGCCGTGTGATAATCCTTAGAGCGCAATATTTTGATTAAATCCTGGGCAATTGCAGTGAGTTTCAACAGACGTTCTAGGCCTATATTGAGTAGTTCAAATCTTTATTAATTGGGTAACCATTCAATTCTGAGGTATATAATGTATGATACGATACAACATAATGAAAGATATATTTATAGGGCCATTAAATATACATGTATATCTCCATGCCAATAAATGAAATACGAGTATCTACAGGTGTTTAAAGGTTATTTTTTTATTCCAAAGATTTTTTTAAAAGGTCCCAATGAACTATGTTTACTTCTCACCAGTAAAGAAATTTGCTCGCCCCTATATGTTTCAACCCCAGGTAAGGCAAGGTCAACTTAATTTAAGTTCAGTTAGTTTAGATTAGATTTGTTTTTTTAGTTGAAGCTAGGTTAAGTTTCGTAACTTTATAAAACTGCGATTTTCCCTATATGCATGGGCTTTCCAAGACCCATAAAGATGGATGTCCTCTGCGTCCAATTATATCTAACATTAATTCTCCCACATATAAGCTCTCAAAATGGCTTGTCAAATATTTATCTCTAGCAGTTGAAAGAACTTCAGCAGCACAAATTAAGAATAATTAAGTCTTTGTGAATCAACTTAATCATATTCTACTTCCAGACAGCAAACTTGCGATCTTGACATAAACTCTTTGTTTACAAAAGTTCCAGTGGATGAAGCCATTAGCCTTCTTAGAAGAGTTATCCTTAACCTCAACTTGGATCTTTCCATCGCAGCTAATAAATTTGTTGATTTAGTGGAATTGTGTCTCTCAGATAATGTGTTTCCCGTTAATAATGAGTTTTATAGACAGAAATTTGGGTTAGGTATGGGAAATAGTTTATCACCGATATTGGCTTGTTTCTTAAATGGAATATTTTAAGACAGAACTCCTACCCATAATTGCTCCCTCTTACGTCATATGGTTAAAGTATATTGATGATGTTTTTTCAGTATGGACTAATAGTCTTGATTTTAACCATTTTTTCATAACTTAAATAATTTGCATGCTTCAATTAAATGTAAATATAATTGGGAAGATGACAACAAATTACCTTTTTAGATCTCCTTATCAACAAATGTTACCACGATATAAAATATCTGTATGCAGCAAGAGAACTCACTCAAATGCATATATACCTTATTTTTCCTGACATGATAAATAATACTGTTAAAAAATTTGTAATGTCTACCCTGTGTCTTAGAGCTCATAGAATATGTCATCCTTATGGAGACAAGGAAATTGTTAATATCAAGACTATCTTTTCAGAACTGTATTACCCAGATTGGTTTATAACATCAGCTCATTTCGCAGCTAGTAATACTTACTATTGTAATAAGCCTGCACGTTCTAATCACTTCAGCATATGTTTAACATTGCCATTTAATGACAAACTAAATAAATTAAAGCACTTATTTCAGGAAAGAGGAATTAAAATAGCTTTTAAATATAATAATTCTATAAATCGAATGATGACTTCCAGGAATCCTAAAGACCAAAAAGATAAAGGAGTAAATGTAATTCCATGTAAAGATTGAGAAAATGTTAATATAGGTAAAACGGGAAGGCATTTAGATGAGAGATTGTATGAACATAAGTGTGACATCAGATTTGGCAATGAAAGTAGTGCAGTATTTAGTCATGTCAGAGATTTTAATCATTCCATCGATTTTCAAGGAAGTAAATTGGTCTTTAAATAAAAAAAATTATGTCAAAAGAAGAATTGTAGAGTCAAGGTTAATCACATCCTTCCTAATTTAAATTTATCGGAAGGTCAATTTTCTTTAAATAGTTTGATATTTAAGCAGATAGACAAAATTATAAAACTGCCCAGCCCTAATCAGGTAATAAATTATGCTCCCCCTCGGATTAGCCCGAGCAGGTTGAGTAAGTCAAGTAAGATGAATTTTGTCTATCAGGTTGAAGGTGTATATGGAGTTCTCTGTCATTTTCTTGACAGTTGACAGTTGACAAGGGTGTATGATACACCGAAGCTTTTCTGGAGATTTGGTTTAATTCCTCATCAATCTTGCGATACTACCTCAACTTTCATTATATATATATATATATATATATATATATATATATATATATATATATATATATATATATATATATATTTTTATATATATATATATATATATATATATATATATATATATATATATATATATATATATATATATATATATATATATAACTGAATCACGAAAATATGGAATACGAATATTTTGGGGAGCCCTTGTATTACAAAAAATGTTTAAGAATGACCTTGAAGATAAAATCAATGGCCTAATTAATTATTAGTTTTTCTAGTTATTCCTATTGTTAATATATTTTATGTTTTCTTCATGATTATGTACCCCTCTTAGAACTTGTCATTGCTTAATTTTTTTATGGGGACCCTTTGTTTCGGCAGGCTTATTTCTCACTATATTCTTCATTTGTCATATATGCGCGTATATATACTTTTCTAGTTATTCCTGTTTAATATATTTTCGGTTTTATTCTTGATAATTTTCATCTCTTATAAATTATAATTGCTTCTCAAATAAAAGAAATATATGAAATTGTAAACTTAATTTAGTTTGTAGAGTTTGAGTCCCCCTCCTCTTTTTTGTAAACTCCTTTTCGATGGTCACCTTCTGTTTCGGCAGGTTTGATTCTTTAATAGGGTTGGTTTCCAACCACCTGTTGATGGCCTTATAATCCTAATGTCCCCATCTGTCATATACGTATGTGCGTCCTCTTTGTAAAAATTCTTCTTTTGTTTCGTTGTGCTTCAGTCTGCTTTGTAAAGGACGATTAGACGAAAGGTCTCGCAGATCTCCCGTGTTTCATTTTCCTTCGTGGCTGTTGACTTTATATATACATATACGAGAGGCGGTCAATAAGTTTTGCAATTCGGATATAAGGAAACGAGATATGAGGAAAAGCGTTTTATTATTTTTCATTATAACTACCCTCGACTTCAATGCACTTGCGCCAATTGTCCGTGAGGCTCTGAATTCCCGACAACCAGAAATCTCCCGACCACTGTTCAATCCACTCCTGGACGGCAAGCTGGACATCTTCATCGTCCCCAAACAGGGGTCCACGCAGTGCAACCTTGAGCTGGCGGAATAAAAGGTAGTCGCTAGGGGTCAGATTTGGACTTTAGGGGGGATGGTTGAGCTCCTCGAATCCGCACTCGCGCAGGGCAGCTTGTGCAACTCTGGCCTTATGGACTTTGACGACGTTGAGGTCAATCATGGGGCATGAGGTTTTTAGGGACCCAACAGGCAGTGACCTTGGTCATGGCCAAATTGTCGTGGATGATGTTGATAACACTTCCATGCGATATTCCAAGTTCTCGCTCGATTTCTTCGACCTTCACCCGTCGATTTTCGAGGATGATCCTTGTAGAGGAATAATAAGAAATTAGTATATATCTATATATATATATATATATATATATATATATATATATATATATATATATATATATATTTATATAGTCTAAGGAAATAATAACTAAAGACATCTGGGTTTAGCTGTGCCCCTTCGATGTTCTCCGGTAACATAGGAGAACGGGCAAAAGCGTAAGTGATACGAGACTGATTCCTGACCTCAGCTCAAAAGGCAGGCACTTCGAGGGTGTACTTATAAACAACCCAGTCACAAGTGCAAACTGCCGATCTCGTATTACCCCCTCTCCGAGCCCACCAGACGCAAAAGGGCGGCAGACCAACCCGAGGTCCCACCTTGCGAGCCCCCTCCCCCCTCCACCTCCCCACCTACCTCAGCGGGAGTAAGTTGGGTATATAACCTGAGGACCCGTGTAAACGTGGCTTTTTGTTCGTTCCCACTGGAGAGACAAGAAAGTCACCGGTTGACAGAAGATTTTTTTAGTTCGACTAGAAGACTCAAAAATCACCGGTACAAAGTTATTGCAAGTTAAGGAGAATTTGCAGTCCTTGTACAATACCAGATTGTACCAAGGAAGCTCGGCGCCGTTCGAGCCCCAAGATTAGTGAGTATCAACCGACACAGATTGAGGACTCCAAATCTTATTCTATCTGAGTTTGACAACTCCAAACTAGATAGATTTCTCATCCAACATCGAAATTATATAAGCAAGACACAATCTCTAGGAAATAATATAATCATATCCCAAGAGTAGAAACCGTTTCAAGGTCATAAACGTACGAGAACCCACCCTCCTCTTCGGCGTCTTTGTTTTGATTCTCTTACGCCAACTCGAAATTCCTCGTGACGTCACCCGTCAACTCGCCAGGCAGGTCAACGAGCGCCATCTAGCGATCAAAAACCCCGAAGATATTCTTACGGGAAACTGGTATTAATCTCCACTACCTTATGTAAGTAAAGGATAATCTTGTTATTTATGTCCCCGTGCTTAAAAATTAGTTTATTGGATGTCTGACTAAGGACAAAACTATTAACTTAAAAATTGTTCCTCCCGTAAATATTTATCTCGAGAGCTAGCCCTGTAATCCCATTTTTATACGTGTGTTAGATCTTTGTGTTTTAATGTTAATTAGTGAGGTGGGTTATGTTGATTAAAGTCTATTTTTTCTTCAATAAATGCACTGTTTTAATTATCCCCGAACGAGTTGAAGTGGCAGTATTTAATAAAGCTAAGAAAGAAACCCAGTTTATTCATTCAATAGAATAAAAGTCAAGTTTAGCACTCTTAGAGCCCGATCCTCAAGCGATCACCGAGGCACGAACTTACCCCTCAATTTAAAGTTATTTGGTTTATTAAAAGTTAATAAAACAAATAAATATATATTAGCTCGGCATTCTACGACAATCCTCTCCACACGGGCTACATTTTCCTCGTTGGCTACGTCTGACGGGCGTCCTGGACGGGGGTCATCTTCAATGGACAAAGGACCATGGCGGAACTCCCTATTCCAGCAAGCAATGGTTGCATAGGAAAGGGTGGTGCCGGTGTACACTGCAACCATGCGTTCATGGATCTCTTTTGCATTCTTGCCTTCCTTGGTCAAAAATTTGATCACTGCACGGTGCTCAACCTTCTCCATTGTTGAAAAATTTGTGACTGTCGATCTCTGCTTAGCTACTGACTCTTAAATAGACGAGGCAGGAGCGTGTAGCTGCAGGTTCTGACTTGTCATAACTTGTCCTAACATCCCCACAAACAGCCATCTCCCCCTTCCTCTGTTGGGCCTTACCGATTCGCAAAACATATTGACCGCCCCTCGTATATATATATATATATATATATATATATATATATATATATATATATATATATATATATATATATAAATATATATATATATATATATATATTTGGTAGTGTGTTCAGCTGTCGGCGAGGCACATCAGAGTAACTACATTTCCAGCTTGTGCTCTCATCTTCTGGTCCCTAAGAATATATGTGTAATAACTGTCGAATTTCGGTTAAATGCTTATTTCACTGCATGAAATAATTGAACACTTTAAATAAATAATTATTACAAAGTTTTGCGATATACAAAGGAACTGATAATTATTGTAAAGAATATATTAAGACTAAGTGATCAAATGCTTTAATATATGTACCCGGATTCTGCTATCCTGATTGTGGTCGGAAATTTATTACTGGCTATGATTTAAGAGTTTTGTATTGTTACCCTCGTCTTACAATATATAATGTGATCTAATGTTCCTTTCTCGAAAAACAGGCCCTGTCCTAAGGCTAATTTCCCTATGTGAAGACTAACTGGCACCCAATGATCGCAGAGTGCTGCCGATATAGTACACCGAGGAAAAACCTGGACAAATACAAGTGTAGACACCTCACTGCGCGAATAATCGTGTACTCATTCCTCTACAGAGGAAAAAACTTTATCATTTACAAATACGTATTTACATTCTATTTGACAGAAATATTATTTGACAAGCAATGAGAATTTTCGTTTGCATAACATATTTATACTTCCCATTTCTGCCAATTTAAAATAATGCATCTGTTTAGGAAGAGTAGGTATATCTTGTTTGTGTGAATAAATATTGTTTATAAATAGTCTAATCCTTTTATCAATATATATATATATATATATATATATATATATATATATATATATATATAATGACGGATAGCCATTATTAGTAAAGTAATTTTTAATTTCATGAGTTCATGTGCATTGAGTCTGAAGTGGAGCAGAGATGGTAAACAGTGTGTAAAAAAGATTTCATGGCTGCAATTTAATATTTAAAGTCAGAATAACTAAAAAAGTTTATCCCAACCAAGGGAAGATAGGCTTTCGGAAAACTGTAGTGGCAATGGAATCTTGAGTCTTAAAAAAAATAAAGTCTGAAAATGGCAAGGTTAGGTTTGTTTCTCTTTGCATTGTTTTAGTGATGTTTGAATGAATTGCATTTAACTATCGGAGGAAAGCTAAAGCTTGAACTTTCTTTTTGAAAACTGCAAAGAAATCATCAACAAAACGCCTATAGAACATAAGACAACAATCCGATGGAGAACTTTTATGTGTCAATCGATCAGAAAGAGAGAGAGATTGAAATCCATGATATATTAAAATCAATAATCAAGGATTCATTATTTAGCTTTTTGATAACCATATCCCGAGACGCTTTCGACCATACCTAGTCATCTTCAGCAACTCACTATGAACGGATTGAACATAACAAAGGTTGTAAATGACAGATTGTGATAAAGTGAGAGAATAAGGGTGAAGTTTACAAAACAAGAATATATATAAGAAAGGTCTCTGGTTAAAGATTATTACTGTAGTGGACATTTGTTATTTTTGCTTTTTCTTTCTTTCTTTTTCTATTTCTGTTTCTTTTTATTTTTTATTTATTTACTTGCACCTTTTTCTTTTTATATTAATATGTATTTAGTGTTAAAAACATCGAAAATGTTTAATTTTTGTGTACTCAAGGTAAAATGGGTTTAAGGTAATATTTAGGATTAAGATGGTTGTTAAATCAATACCACAATCTTTCACAACTAAAGTACAAAATGCCATAATCTATATATTTTGAAAACACTCTTTACTTTCTATGAAAATTTTACAAAATATTCCTTACAATTTTACTTTAATAGTGTCTAAGTTATAAGAAAAATAAATGTGTATTTGAAGAAGTGATGGGTCTAAAAGTAGAGGAAGAAAAATAAATGGAGACAGAACCAGAAAACAATATAATTATTTTATTGAGAATTGAACATTATTCATAAGAATTATGCAGACATTTGTAATAAGTTTGACTCAAGACTTCACTGTGTCTCTTGTCTACTTTTAGACAGTACTGTATATGGGTATGGCCTAGTTCTTCCAAAGGATGTCATACCTTACACAAGGAAACTATTTCTTTTTTTGTCTTGACTTTTTGGGCATGGTATTGTGGATTTACAGAAAGGCGGGATAATTTGAGTGAACAGTCTTTACCAAATATTGTCGGACGAGTCATTAACTCTAAATTCGTTTGCCTTCTCTTCTGCAGGTATTTGTGCTAATTTGGAGAGCCTTATTTCTAATTGTCTGTATTGGTAGTAATCAGGTTGGTAAAATTGCAACTAGAGTTAAGAATTGCTAAGGTAGTTTTTGTCTTATCATCTCAATAAAGATTTAGTTTGGTGTAAATGGATCATTAATCCATACATAAGCCAATTATTACAGGTTAATTAGGATCGTTATAATTTTGGTTTATTGTAATAATTCAGTCCTACAGTGTGCCTAGCTTATGAATGAATAGATATTTAACGAGTGAAAAGTCAATAGTACATAACTCACCAACTCTTTGGAAGGGTACTCGTGTCCTCTCTTCTTCGAACTCGTCCTGAGACGTGAATCCGCATCATGAATCTGAAATTAGACAAATAATTATAACGAATGAATAATACTGAACTCTATATATTTAGGGATCTTGGAATTCTTAATGACCTACGTTAGTATGAATATAAAAGGAAACATATACCCAGGAATTACTCAGGGGGAGAGTGCAAATTTTAAGGCCAGAAACATTAAATATACCTCACCATTAAAAATACGTTAAGGAATTTTATACGGAAATATTAATAAATAAATAAATAAATTTCTATGTACATTGTTTCACAATAACTGAGTGTTAGTTGAATTCATAGGGTAATGATTTTATCAGCAAATTTAAAATATTAGGTTGAGGAATAAGTTCTTGTGGTTTTTTTTTAATGTTGTGTTGATTTAAGTTTTGTTGACGTGATTTGTGCACATATTAAGAAACAATAATAAATAATGAAAGCAAAATTTGCAAAGGATAGGCTACGACTCTTAACAGCGTAGACTATTAGGCTTTTGCTAAGGCTACGTCTTGAAGTTAAATAATAAGTCATTGCGGTTTATTTAAAAATGTGTTAATTTAATTTTTGTTCTGTACCCTCAAAATGGAATGTCAAGTTAAAATAAAGGCTCATTTTCGACACTTGTTATTCATTTTCAATCGAGACGGGAACAATGCAAACGCAGCCAAAGCTCGTCGCAATATTTGTGCATGTACGGAGAAAATGCTTTATCAGAAAGGAAAGCTCAATGGTGCTTTTCACGTTTTAAAAACGGTCATTTCAATCTTAATGAGGAAGAACGTTCTGGTCGCCCCATTAAGTTGGATGAAGATCGATTGAACGACCTTTTTAATGAAAATCCTCGTCAATCGACTAGAGAATTGGCTGTATAATTGGCGTGTGATCATAAAAGTGTAGTGAATCACCTTTTATTTGATGGGGAAAGTTTAAAAACTCGTGCATGGGTTCCGCACGCTTTGAGCGAAAGCAACAGACTTCAACGCTCCACGATTGCCGCAGGTTTGCTTGCTCGTCACAAGTCTACTCGTGGATATACGGACATATTTCTTCACAGCATCATCACTGACGACGAAAAGTGGTGGGTTTATGTCAACATGAACTATCGAAAACAATGGCTTAGCCTGTGTGGTGCGATTGTGAAGGCATCATTCTTTATGAGCTCCTTGCGAACAACGAGATTGTCAATGCAGAATTCTACGTTCAACAAATTTATCGACTCGCCGAAGCTATTCAAGAAAAGCGACCTCATCGACGTTATGGAGTCCTTCGTCCTTACATTGTCAATAGGACAAAAGACGCCATCCAAACGCTTAATTGCGAAATCCTGCCGCATCCTCCATATTCGCCAGACTTGGTTCCATTGGATTTCCATATGTTCCGATCGCTCTCCAACAATTTGTGCGGCGTTTCGTTCAATACTGATCTGGAATTAAGAACCTGGTTAGACAAATTCTTCGAGTAAAAATCCAGACATTTTTATTGCAGAGGCATCGAAAAACTAGTTGAACGTTGAGAAGAAGTCGCAAATAACAACGGAGAATACATTATTGGTTAAATTGCATATTGTTATCAACTAAAAATGAAGTTTTTTTAAAATTGTTAATGGTATGAATAAATTTGATAAAACCGCAAGAACTTATTCCTTATATTCCTTAACCCAATACATAAATGGATACAAACTTTTTAATACCGATAGACACAAAATTAAATGGAGCGGAGTCCTCTTGTAAGTGGGAAACAATTTAAACGCAATAGTTTCTAGTACCGTTACTTTACTAATAAATATAATATATTTATTTGTCTCTATAGCTGCCGAATAAAAGGGCAGAAACATTGACTATATCTCCCAAATTCCAATTTAAACGCCTGTCTTAATCTTAAGACAGAAGGAAAACACAAATATATTAAAAAAATATAGGGAAACATCAATTAATAAATTTTCATATAGGCCCTAATTCATAACGATATTGATAAAAAAAGATGATCGACTGAATAAACTGAACTCACATTAAGGCAAGCAAGGCCATGAAGATGCGAGCATATTTAAATTCTCGAAATCCTTTACTGGAAATCAAATAGCAAAAGTCGACTAAACAGGTAAAAACTCACCGTGTCTAAACTTAAGAGATATTTTGAAAGGGGTTTTTTTTCATAAGAGCTATGACCTACCATAATTTCAAATTTAATCCTACTTATTAAATGGTTTCAAACTACTGTTTGGATGTTGGTTTTGAGATGTTTCCAAATTTTCAACATCTCCTTATGAAACAACCATCCGGAGCTTCTCGTTTTTAATTTTAAGCAATTAGGTGTTACCCACTCTTTTGATAGAGATGCAATTAACGGTTTCTTTTTTTACACAGAAATCTGGTAAAATTGTTAACAGCCAACTTGCCTCACGATTTTAAAAAAACACGCCCATTCAAATTATATGGATTTCTGTGTAAAAAAAAAAAAACTTTGTATGATGTTGATAACGATGAGTTACAAAAAATTTATGTTAGTCGTCTGAATTTTCTAACTAATTTAGAACAATTTTGCACCGCTGAATTAAAAAACTACATCCGTTTCCTCCGATTAGGTCAAGTGTTTGTGCTAGATCCATTTATACAAAATCCGATCTTACTTTGCTAAATCGAATATATTTTTATGACATTTTGGGTTAATGTTTTTAATATTTTTCATCCGAAATGGGTTTCTAAGATGAAATAACATAGTTTTCTAACACAATTTATTAATTAAATGTTAGAAAGTTAATTTGAGTACATTAAATAGTAGACATTTCTTAAGTTAAGTACATATCAGGTCATCATTGCTCAGAATTCAGGCCATGTGGTTCCGTTTCCCTTAACTCCGAGAATGACTGGGGTAGGTATGTCTTTTCTTCAGAATCCAACAGTAATCAAGACTTACGATACCATCTTCCTATCCCTGATACCTGGTCTCCATATCTTTTATGTCCTGATGGAATCTTTCCCCACGATCGTCACTCAATCATCCAGGATTCGCAGGAAACCGATCCATATGTGAGAATAAGTAAGGCATTTTGATGCTCATATTGCATCCGAAGTTACTGAAAGCAGTCAAAATATTGGTGACATGTTCTATGTAGATCCTGGCTTTTCTGTCGCCAAGAAAGTTCTTCACAACCAGAAAAAAAGCCTTCCATGCTTCCAGTTCCACTTTATTGAGTTTCAAAATTCTGTATCTATGATGAACTGACGGAGTTGAGGAGCGTCAAAGATGCCGCTTTTACCTTCTCCATTTTCAATCCTGGAAATTCCTGGGACAAGTAAGTGAAGCAGCCACCATCCTATTTCAGAGCTGTGGAGAATTGTTTGATCAGGCCGAGCTTGATGTGCAATGGTGGGAAGAATATCCTTTATCTGTCCACCAGAGGGTTGTTTATTACGTTACTTGCCTTCCAAGGCACCAATTCCTCCCGCATAGGCCAGCCCTTCTTCGTGTAATGCATTAGCTCGGGCCTTACTATCAAACATGCACAGAAAACAGGGATATTTGGTGAATACAGACTGTTGTCGCAACATAGAGTTCACTATCTTCAGGTCAACACATATCAACCATTAATGTTGATCATAACGATTTTTCTCTAGCAGGTACTTGACCGATTCATACTTCTTCGGTGTAGTCGAGTCAGTGAGGGGTACAGAGGCAAACTTATTGCCGTTGGGCAGCAGAACACGATTAAGCGATCGCTCGCTGCTGTCAAGGGACAGTTTACAATCTTCAGCTTGGTACTCTTTTAATCCAAGCTTGTGCAGAAGCTACCCAATAGCTGCACAGTACAGTAAGTTCTTCTCTTCAGAGAAAAATTGCAGGAACTCTTGATCTCTCTTGCAGTAGAAAGTGATGCTCGAACAGTTGGTAAGGATATTTTTTCTTTAATCTGGGTGCTAACAGTTTGTAAGAGGACGTTGACAAACTAAAGTCGCGAACTAGGTCATTGTCGTATAATGACCCTTGGTTTTGATCACTATACTCTTTGACACCATTTTAGTATCGGTATGTTTTAAGGGGCGTAAGTTACTTCTATGATGAAGTGCTATTCAGTGTTTTTTTTCTTAAGGAAGAGCTATTTTTAAACACATAAGGATAAGAGAAAACACCAGAATCTACCAAAATAAAAATGTATTTTAAATGAAACACTTAACTATTACAAACTAACAGTTACCACATTTCTATCTTTGGCATCAAAGATCTTTCAATGACAAAAACTAAACAAATAGGCTTCCCGTAAACATACCAATTGCCAATTAGTATTATTTTCGCGTCTCTTTCTGATTAGCGTTAAACATTAAATTAACGTACTCTCGTCTACAAACACATATGACCTAGGTTCAAGAACAATGGTTTCTACTCTCCTTTAAAACTTGGGACGTACTAAACTTCTACTATCGCAATAGAGATATAAAAGTTATTTTTAACTTACAGGTAGGTATTAGGGATTGCCGGATGTCGCTGGAGGACTTATCTCTCGCTTTGAAGTGTTGAGGCCACTGGTTAAATTTTCGTCAAGGAGGTATTGCTTGTCGCCTGTGACGGGGTTTGATTCTTCCACGTAATTAAAGAACGGGAGCTCGTTGGGGCTGGGGTTCTTCTCCTCTCACTCTTACGGAGCTTGAGATGTGAGAGTCGCTCGAGTGTGAGCGGCTTTGCTTTTCTTCTGTCGGACTTCTTTGCAGACGGCAGAGGCTTCTTCGGTATGGCACCGATATAAAGCTTGACTATTTAGGTTAATACGGCCCTGAAACGGGGGATCGATTTTCTCAATCTGATCCTATCGTTTTCACGGAAATAGTCTTGTATGGCTGAAGGATCGATCTTCACGAACTAACCCTTCTTCTGGCGTATCGACTACTAATAATCTTTTTGTCTGGCCGATGGTTCGATCTTCACGAACTAATCCTCCTCTGGCGTATCGACTTCTGATAATCCCTTTCTCTTTCTTTGCAGGGCTTATTTATAGGCGGATTGCCGCCCCATCTAAAGGGGGAAGTGACCAGGCCACAGAAGCAAAAAGGAAGGGGGGGGCGAGTGGTGAGTTAGCATCTGGGGAGAGCGAGAATTCCTGAGGTGGCACTGGGGTGCCCAAGTCAGCTCGCAAATTAGAGGCTCGCAACCGCACCGCTACTTGGCGTGCCTTCTGACTCGCACCGCTTTTTTTCCATAACCACGGGTTTATGGGTCTCGTAGGTAATTTGATCGTTAGAGCGTCGTTTAAGGACCTTAGGTGGTCGCCTTAAAACAGATGTTAGCTCCGACTGCCCACAGCGGCTGGAAGATCACACATGGTAAGCATTTTCTCCGGCTACCTTTTCCACACTTCTCCTCATAAGGGAGGGGGGCTTTAATGTACCTATACTCCTCCAAGATGCTTAATGTAGCCATTTCTCCACAGTCATCTACTTCCTTTTGGGATAAAGAATGTAGATCATCATGCTCAAAAAACACTTCATTTTCTCCCCATGCAGGAATCCTTGTTACTAATGTTTGAAAGTTATTTTTAACACAGGTACTGGATTTTATCATAATGAGCTACAGGACGAGGTGCTAATTGAAGATCACGATAGTTAGCCAGTGCAATACAAGCATCAAAGCTAGTAAAATACTAGGGAAATAGAGAGGATTTCATCATATTTAGTCAAATTCTCTCAAATTATATCATAGTCAAATCTTGTCATCAAATCACAGAGAAGGCTGCTTTTGCATTATTTACAGTCAGTAAGGAAATGCTGACTGTAAAATTCAGCAAGGCATTAAAAGAATATTGTTAAAATAAAGTAGTAAATAGTCACTGTAAATTAAAGATGGTAATGGGGAGGATTAAAAACTCTACACACATTTTGGCTGTACTCTATATTGAGTACATTGCTTTGTACTTAATAATTAAGTGTTCTTTTAAGCCTTAGTAATCAAAGAGAGTGAACAGGCAAGAAAATGAAAGAAAAGAGCAAATTGGCATTGAAAATAATAAAAATAATTATCATAAGGCAGTTCGAAACATTCAATAACAGGTCCGGCTCCCATGGTTCAGGAAGTTCAATGTACTGACTTCCTTATCCCTCATGAGAGTGATTAAGAAGAGGGAGAATTAAAATTAGCCCCTCCTCCTCTCGATCAAATATCAGACATCAGTAACTTTAACATGCAATAGCAGACATCAGTAAGATAGATATAGAAAGATCCTAAACTAAATGATTGAACCTTCCTAAATAAGCTATCAAGAGTAGTCACAGAGCAATAAGTTTGACATTTCAAGTATTATAATTTGTTTATTCTCTTTTTAGCCTCTATTTTTTTAAATATATTTGTCGCTTTGAGTTATAGGCTTTGGAGAGGAATCAAAGGTTTCACAGAGTAATGCATTTTATTCTGACCTTTCAACAAACAGCTATTGACCTCCTAAGAGAAGCTAAAGTATATACATTCGCATATAGTTTATATAGACAAAAAGGAAAAGTTAGTAGGATAATAAAAAACTATCGGGAATTTCTCTTTTATTTTCTATGTGAATAACTTTTAACGAGACATTATTTATGAGACGCAGGACCCAAGGTCACTAACACGACACACGCACATGAGATGTTCAAGTTACCAAAGTCTTCCTACCTAGATTAAGGGTGTAACTGAGATAGATATATAGAAAAAAGAGTAGATGAACTACTCTCTGTCTTTCCAAATAATAATTATTCTATCGCTTATCCGGAACGATAGAGAAAGAGATAAGGGAACCTCCTTTTTGCCTTGCCCGATTAGAATGCTCCTATCACATTTTCTGTTTGGGAGAGAGAGTGATATAACCAAACTTACTCTCTCTCTCTCTCTTCTTCGCTTGATAAGAAGATTCATCTTGACTTTTCGGTTCGAGAGAGGGAGAAGGGAACCACCTCACTTTCTTACCAGATGAGAGTTATCTCATCTTCTGTTCCAGAGAGAGATAAGGGAACCTCCTCTGTGCGTTGCCAGATAATTATTTTCTTATACACTTTGCGATTTGAGAGAGAGAGAAAACAGGATACTCTATGCTTTCCAAATCAGAATTTTTCTATCTCCTTTTCATTCCGAGAGAAATAAAAAGATAAGAGAACCCATTTTCTGTCTCACCAGGAAAGAATTTTTCTTTTCCCTTCCTGGTTCGATAGAGAGAAAGTAAATTCCTCGGTTTCTCACCAAATCACGATTTTTCTATCTCTATTCCGGTTCGACAGACTGAGAGAAGCTACCTACTATGTTGTTCTTCCAATAAGAATTTTCCTATCTCTTTTCTGGTTCGAGGTAGAGAAAGTGTGAGGAGTTAATTAAGCATCCTCTCTGAAATGCCAGATAATAATATTCTTTCTCCTTTTGACCGCTATCCTGTGCCAAATGTGATATATTTTTTCTCCCAATCTCCATGAAAATTCCATATTTTAGATGGCCGATCTAATCAAATATCCGGTGAAGATACAGTCAGGTCTAAACCAATCAGGCTAAAATTTTAGCATTAAAATGATTCAATCTCCCACAGAAACAATCATTTTGCGTAAAAAGGAGCTGAACTTCGAACTAACCGGGCAAAATATATCTATCTTTGGCGCCTAGGAGATCAATTTACTTGGTTATCATGTCACGAAGGATGGTATCTCACGCAATTACGCCAGTTCCGTTGGATTGATACTTTAACCGCGGTTTCATTTCACACTAAGCACAACTTTTCATCCTATAAATGTGCTCTTCAAAGGATATTATAAATGAGAAGAAAATGCTGTAGTAAGATGGGATTTCGTTATGTTAGCTAGTATAGCATTTAGGCATGCTTAAAGTGCATGTTTGAGATGATGTCTGGACAAGTAGATGACGGCTGATCACTATTAACTTAAAACTTAAATGCCAAAAACAACGAGAGTATCTCCGTTAAAAAAGTTTTGTAAAGGTTCATAGACAAAATTTTGAAGTTAAATGAAGCTTAGATCTGTTAAGGTTAAATATTCAAATATATGAAGAGGGCTTGGATGTTTGGAAGCGTAAATGAGCGCAACTCTCATCCCCCTAATCATTCACATCGAATACTTCTAGCATACTTCGTAGTGAGTAAAAAAGCTTCATAATTTTCTTGTGATACTCTGTATTGCAAGGACTGCAGTCAGTTTTGGTTGATATAGATAATTTTTTTTTACATTTAGACTAGCAATGCACTCCATTCTTGTGCGCGTTCACGCAACACTTATACACATGCGTCTGTATGTTGAAAAATAGTCTGATGCATCTATCCATTTGAAGCAAATTGAGGTTTAGTAGCGGGAGGAATAAATAAAACCATTTTTTTCAATGATCTTTCGATCAAACGGAAAATCCGCCTCTTTTCTAAATTGACTCGTCCAGTTTCTGAATGAACCTTGATCTTTTCTCTCACTCAGAGGGGAGACCTTTTATTGACATGCGGTCTAAGAAAGAAAGGAAAGAAGAGGAAATAAATACGGCATTTTCATTCAATTGAGAATGGTAGACGGATTTTCTATGGTTTGGCAATAATAGACACTCCTTTATGAACGTAAATGGGTGAATTTGAGTTACAAAGAGCAATGGTAAGTCAAAGGAAATTGAGCTGAGTATTAAATAAAGAGATGAAGAATATCAAATTATGCCTTTCCGATGGGTCGCTTCTGAGGTGAGCCAGTTCGTGAGTTCTTGTAGAGTAATTAGTTAGACTTTCGCTCTGGTTCTTAAACTATCGGAAAGTTGCTTCGTTGCTTTGAATTTTGAAAATTAATTCGGCAATAGCTGATAAGATGGAGTTGTACCGGCACTTTGTGAGTTGCTAACTCGATTGAGTGACTCCTATATTACTGAAATCGAGTACTATTACCAACGTATGATTCATGCTTAGGATATCTCTTGTTTCCCGATTTGACAAATTCTTATAGGACACCGCTACCTTAAGTTGAAATGTATTATGCCGTGAGACGAATAGAGAGAATCTTAAGTACTGCAAATAGTATGACTGAATATGTCAGTCCGTAGCATTATGAAACTATCTCCTAAAATCATCGAATAATTCCAAGCACGGGAGTTTTCTCCTTGCATTTTGGTGAGGGATTTCCGGCTAATTTGTTCGCATTAATTTGCAGATATCGTTAACTCTAATGCCGATTTTTAATATCTATCTACTGAGTTTGGTTAGACATTTGTAGACATTAATTTTCAACACGTATATGTCTAATAGACACATGCAGCCAGATTTCTCCTCCTTAAGTGCACACGAAATTCTAACTTTTTCTTGACTTTCTTTAAATAAATAATTAGTGAATTTACAAAAAAAATAATTAGCATTGATTATATTGTGTTGTGCATTACGATTTATTTGTATTTTGCGGGATGATTTGTTGTGTTTGGCGTTGTGATTTTGTTAGGCTTTGCATTGTGATTTTTTTACCTTTTGTATTGGGGTTTTATTGTGATTGACATCAAGATTAGCTGGTGTTGATGTATTACGATTTTGTTGTTATTTTTCATTGTAATTTTGTTGTGTTTTGCATTGGGATTTTGTTGGGTTTAAATCATGATTTTGTTTTTAGGTACTGTGATTTTGTTGTTTTGCATTGTTTTGTTTTAGTTTTTCATTGTGATTTTTTTTGTGTTTTGCATTGTGGTTTGTTTTGTTTTGCAGTGTGATTTTGTTTTTTTTACATCGTAATTTTGTTCTGTTTTGCATTGTGATTTTGATGTTTTATATTGTGTAATTTGGTATATAATTTAAAACGGTAGTGTACACTTTAGGAGAATGGATGATTAGGTAAGAACAATGGTAGTGTCCTAAACGGGTTGAAAATGTTGTGGAAGGGAATGAGATAAGTGGATAGGATATTAAGAATATACTTACCTTTGGGGACTTGATAACGCTTGTTGCTTGTGCGAACTGCCCTTTTCTGACGCTGAGACGTTGCTCTTCGAAGTTGAGGGCGAGCGTCTTACCGCGTTTGCGGACTCAAGGCTGACATGGATTGCCGAATCAAAGATTCTGCGATCGTGTAGATGAGTGATTCGGTTGCGAGTAGTAATCAAATGGGGGCGCGGTGTTTGAGTTGAAATCTATGTGTTGGCATGAGAGCTCAATGGAATTAATTGCTTGCTTGATGTTGTGCGAGTGAATGGTCGCGTATGCCAATTGTCCCTTTGACTCACCAGAGTAAGCGGATGGAGGCGTGAATGCAGGGGATTTAAGTTCGTATAGGTGAGTGTCTCTTCTCTATTTACGAATTTTCCTGGAGGAATAATGCCTCGTTGTTTCCGTTCTTTAGGGTAATTAAGGTTGATATAGCATTTTGTGGGGATCCTTGAGCATAGGTGTTGTTCTGCTGAGGCTTTCCTTCTATTATTTTCCCGCTCAACCAAAATGCCCCCATGTCGCTTTCGGTCCCCAGCACCATCAGTTGGTGAACTTTGTTCTGCTGTCGTTGTCATCCCGTTCATCCTCAATTTCCTAACCTCACTTTTCCTCTTTTCATTTTTTTATTCGCCTATTTTTCAATTTAGTGTTTAGTTCTGGTAACGTTTTTCGTTGGATTACACCATTAGCTCATTATTCCACACATTTACTTCGTTAGATTACGCAATTCCTGCATGTGTTGGGTGAGGCTTTTCATATTGCGCCGTGGCTCATTTAATTAAGTCCTCCCGTCCCTCCTCTGGCTCTGTTTGGGCTCTTGTGCCTCTCCCCCCCTCCCCCGCTCTCCTCTCACGCAGAGAGGCCAATTCACTCACAGGCTTCAATTTACTCAGTCGCTCTCTGCTGCTCTTCTCTTTCGTTCACTGCTCTCATACCCTTCACCCTTCTTTCTCTTTCAATTCTCTCACTTTGCTACACTCAAGCATTTTATATCTTGCCATTTCCCTTGTTTTTTCTTTAATCTCGTTTGGTCTTTCCTGATCTCTCCTTTCTTCGCTGCTCTCCCTTTTTTCATTACGTTCAACTGCTCTCTCTTACTTTTCCATACTCTCCCGCTTCTCTCCACTACGCTCTACCATTAGGATCTGATCGCTTAACAAGTAAATAAACATATTTTTCGGGCTTTGATTTGATTTGATTTGATTTGATGAAATAAGTGGTGAAAATGTGTAGTAGTTGTAGATAGTTATGAAGGAAATTTGTATTCGGTCATTGTTGATTCATTTACAAGAACCAAAAAAACTTTACTAAATATAGAAAAAAAGGATGCATTTTCGGATTCCTTCTAGTCACTAGTCAATTGCTCCTTGTATATTTAAACGCCTACTTTAAATCAAGAAATGTTTTAGAATCTAGATTAGCATGGAAGGAGCAGGCGAGAGATCCAGAAAATTAGCCGGATTATAGGAGGTTAAGAAGGAGAGAATTAAACTAGAAATGATGGTCTGCTTAAAACACAAAAGTTTGACTTTACTTAACTCACAGTTCGATCTCACAGTGGGACCTCACTCTTTTGGTGCACGCCCGTCCTCCAGCAGAAGAGGAAACACAGAAGAGATCTTGATCGACTTTGGCCAGATTTAGCGCCCTTGACTCTCTTATCCTCTATACTTTTCTTTGCTCTTCTCCTCTTCTCAAAATTTCGCAGTCACCTATTTCCATATGTTCTTCCCATCTTCCTTTGCTGTTTTTTTGGTCCACGTCGGTTTCTCCAGCGCTCATATGCTATTTCTATTTCCTGCTCAATTTTCCTTTCCTGCTCTGTCTTTGTCTTCTTTGCTCTCCCCTACCTTTGCCTGCTCTTCCTCTACTTTTTTCCTCACATCATTGCCTCTCCCTTCTCATTCCTGATCTCCGTTCATCCCTCCTGTGAGCACAATCGCTCTTACATCTTCGTCTCCGTCGAACATATTTTTAGCGGTTGAATTCAACCTTGTCTCTCATCAAATATTCCTTTTTTTTAATGTTTAGATTCCCTCCTGATTGTTCTTATTTTTCTTTTTTTCGAATCTAAAGTATAATGTAGGTGATAAACAAATAAAGGGGTTTTTAAAAGAAAAATCGCCCTTCGGTTTTTGAAAGGGCAGAGAAGAACAATGAGTTTAAATATGAACCAAAAACATGGAATTGAACCAACATTGTGAATGACAAGAGGGAAGGAAAAATACACTATAATTAATCTCAATCATCTACATCTTGCGGTAATTTTTTACTATCGTTAAAATCTTTAATCGTGGAGAAAACTGCCTCTCTTGCCCAAAGTTTTATCGGTTTCCTTTTATCGGAGATGCAGAAATGCGGTTTGTTTTGTTGCATAAGATCACAATCTGATATTTCCTCGACGTCCACCTGATGCAAAAGTATGCAAAAGTTATATTTATGTCAATTTCCAATCCTAAATGTACATGTGCGTTTTGAATTATCGTATTTTTCGTGTTTCACACATACAGAATTTGAACTTAAAAGTACAGAGAGATACAGCATTAGCCTGAATGATGTAAGATGAAAAAGTAAATGATTAGTGATATGGAATTCTTTGACTACTAGAACAAAACAACTTTTAGGAAAAACGAAAGAAAAAATCGATTTATTAATTTAACTAGCAATTAAAAGAGCAGATAGGTTTTTAATACAAACAAATCAAGCTTAAATAGCTAGAAAGTATAACTCAAATGAAGATGTTAAGTTCTTCTCTCTAGAAGTCATTAATACACAAACACAAGAATAAAATTAATTTCATGCGGAGATCCAAATACAAAAGATATATAAAGACACATGAGTCAAAGTGTAGGAAAACTAATGAAGGAAATGAAGGTGAAAAGAGATAAGTATATTTTGTAAGAGTATTAATAGTGATTATAAATTTCTTCTTTCAAAAGAAGCAAAGCAAAGAGTGTACATGCATGAGAACAAAGGAATCATATCATAAGATGTATTAAATACGCTGCAACAGTTAAAATATCATGGATGATATACCAGTTGTCAGTTCATTCAATATAGGGAAATATCACAGAATACTAATACTAAATAACAAGATTTAATCATAATTAAATAATATATTCTCTCCCATAAATGAAGAAGAATTACCAAAGGTAAAGAAGTAGAGTATTTGCATACACAAAAAGAAAAAGTCCCTGAACAAGATCATTTAACTATCACTCTTTAAAGGGAGATGGGTTCTCCATAAAAAACAACCTGCCTTTCTATTTACAAATGTTTAAACTATAAAGGATCGAATACAATGGCTAAAAAGTTTCCAAAGTAATTAGGTAAATAAGGATAGCATCAGACTATTCAAAATTTATTTCAGTGAACAGAGGCATAAGAAGTAAATAAGTGGCATTCGCAACTCATGATAAAAAACTTTGAATCACTTATCAAAGCACTATAAGGAAACAAGGGTAATTTAAACTAAAATATCCATTCTATCTTGCCTCTAAAATTTTCCAATAACCTCATTAAAGAGGGACTTAGTCAGCAGAAAACCATTGAGTATCAGCCTCCTCCGAAGGACAAATTCTTTCAGAAGTACGTACGTAAACGCTCATAAACCTCTCTAGCAAGAAACAATATAATAATAAGAAATTGACACTATAGATTAAGCAGTATTGATGCTTATATTTGAGATAAAAATTCACGAATTAAAAATTAAAGAAAACAAGGTCTGGTGACCAAAAGTCATGTACTCTCAATTATTCTGATTTATGACCTTACGAACTTTAAAACCTTTCCATAGTTCAAAGCCTAACCTTAGGAGGACCTTGGAAGTTATATCAATACAAAAGGGATTTTAAGACAACATAATATTTCAAATTTCGTTATGATAGCCCGAATAGTTATGGTGTTATTGCCAAAACAAGATAATTCATTGGCTAACCATTGAAGGACTTTGGCAATTATATCATTCGAACAAGAATGTAAAAGAACATAAGAGTTTCAAATTTAGTTGGAATCGGCCAAATAGTTAAAATGTTATTACAAAAACAAAAATAGGAAAACGGGGACCGACCGACCAACATAATGAGATGTAGATTTGACCGCTACTAGACTCGCACGCCAACTAAAGAGAGAATCCGTTTGGATAATAAATCCTTCTTAAATTGAGAAAAGACGAAGAAAATTTATTCTTCTGCTCAAAGGTGTTTTTGCCTAGGCGCTGAAAAATGGTCCTTGCTTTCCATACCTAACAAAGGCACCAAAACTTGAATTCTCTGGGTGATAAAATATACAATCGATTCCTGACTCATTTAGGAAGCCGAAAAAAAACAACCAAAATTATATAGCAACACCAAAAATTGGTTAGGTTAACATTACTTATTCGACTACATTAGGTTAGGTTAACTTACTCATTCGACTACCAGACTAAGGACGCTGCTGTTGTTTGTTGCTCATGTCCATTTTATTTAATTTTGTCTAAGCCCAAACTGACAGAAATGAGATTAAAGAAAGTGAAATTAGAGTTTTGATTCTCTGCTGTTACAAAAGAAAACTTTCTAGAAGAGTTGCCTTAAAGTAAATTTATGATACTGAAGAAGAAGGCTCAGTCATTCAGGCGAAGGTCTTGATGGCGTACAGACGTTTCAACCCCGGGGATCTTACCCTTATCAATCAACCATCAACCTTTGACAGCGAGGCCTTAGTGGCAGCATTGAAAGTTGAAGCTTTTGCAAGCAGCCGTGATCTTACGAAAGTTGTTGGTGTGTCATCACCTCAGACTCTGCTAAACCGGTTGCATCAAATAGATTTTGTTCACAAGAAGCCCTAATTGGATCCATCTATCTTCACGGAAGCACAGGCTGCCCGTAGAATATATATTTACAGCCAACTTCACAATAACCCAATGGATGACCGATTCTGGAGGTGAATTCTCACATCAGATGAGAAGTGAGTGTAATGGTTAATCACGATCAGGAGAGAAAATGTGTTCCGCAAGGTGAAAAACAGGTATCCGTTCCACAATGGAATCAGCTTGAAAAGAAGGTCATGATATCAGTCTAGTGGAATTTCTAAGGAGTACTACATTTCGAGCTTGTTCCACCTGGTTACACCATTGATGCTATACTCTAATGTCAGCAGCTACATTGCTTTAATCCATCAAGGTCAAGCTTTGTTTCAGTAAGACAATAAGAGGCGCCACACTGCTAGGATGGACGGTGTTGAGATTCTTCTACATCCACCAATCAGTCTGGATGCTGCTCCGAGTGACTATGGATTATTCCGCTCAATGAAACACGTCCTTCGCAACCAGCGATTCAACACTTTTTATTGAGTAAAGAAATCTTGTTTAGATGTTTTTTATTCAAAGCAGGCTGACTGGGACTTGGGACAGATTTGGATGCTAGCCGATTACTGGAAGAAGATCGTAGAGAATGATAAACTTTATTTTGAAGAATAAATGTTGGTGTCGCTCCATAAAATTTTGTTGTTTTCTTTTAGCTTCCTAAGTGAGTCAGGACTTTCTGGCCAACCATATATATATATAGTTATTAAACAGGCCAAACAGCCATATTCTATGCTATAAAACAAGCGCCAAAATCCTTGTCAAATTTAGGGATTAAGGGGACACCCTCTTTAAAAAAAATATAACGAGTATATTTTGTTTACTGGTTAACTGAAATGAGGTAATGTGTCCATATTATATTCAGCTGTAATTTGGTTGTGAATACTTTAATATTAAAAAAGTTATGCTGGTTTTTCTTCTTATAGATTTATGGAAAAAAATAATCCTTATTTCAGGCTAAAACGTCGTTTTTTATACAGACTGCAATATTAACTTTAATTTACTTTAATCCTGTGGAAAGTGTCGGTTTCGTATTTTTCCAATAATAAGTATAATTATTTTTATAATTTTCAATCATAATAATAAAATATATTACCTTAGATTTGTTTTAATTCGATTTAGATAACGTATATATTAAATAATCCTTAAAACCTGCCAAAATCCCTGTTTGAATGGCAGTGTTATTCCGTCAAAAATGCAGAAAATAGAAATGATTAATGGTGGACTTATTTATTCCATCAATTCAAAGACTTATAGACTTTTTGTTGTATAAGCTCATCTGGCACTTATTTATTTATTTTGATAATGTGGTAAAATCGGCGATCAAATTGAAAATTTGCTAGTCATATGTTTTTTTTAAATTTTTAAATGTTAAACAAGTTTGTACATATTAATTTTCTAACTCATAAGCTGTGTAAGTGTGGAAACAAGATGGTATATATTGTTGTTGTTTTTTAACGTAAAACAAGTCTATTTGTGTGTTATTCTTGTGCTGATCTATTTAAAGTCATTTTCTACAGGTGTTTCAGACTTTTGCAAACTTTGTTCTTCTACACCGGGAATAGTTCTCTC
This sequence comes from Ceratothoa steindachneri, assembly GCA_963969495.1. Classification (NCBI taxonomy): domain Eukaryota; kingdom Metazoa; phylum Arthropoda; class Malacostraca; order Isopoda; family Cymothoidae; genus Ceratothoa; species Ceratothoa steindachneri. The sequence goes on from OZ018318.1 coordinate 178,185,973, forward strand.
ATTTTACTAATTGAAGACTGCTCTACAATGAACTATTATTATTATTATTATCATTTAGTTATTACTATTATTATTATTATAGATAATCGTCATCCTAATTATCATTAACGTCATCATCATCATCATGGTCCTCATTGTTATCATCGTCTTGATCGCCTTTATTTTCCATTAATTTTCTCGGTCCGTTCTTTCGATTTTTTTTAGTCTCATAATCGTGGCATTATTTTTTTCGAAGCTATTTAATTTATTAAAAACTATTATTCCAATTAAAAAGATAATTGTATTTTCGTCTTTTCCAGCCTTTGCTTCCTATAATATGCAAATATCATATTCATATGTCTAATAGTGACATCACAATGATGGTTAGAAATTAGAAGGTGTTACTTAGAGTTATCCTTAGTAGTCTAGTGTAGTTTAAATGAGCTCTATAACCTCCATCGGCCTACGAGTTCAACGCTATCGATATAAGTAGTGCGAATCGAACCGGGTTTTCGGCCCCCAAACGAGATAATATAGGTCTTCCCCAACCGCCATACCGAGTTTGGAGGTCCTAGGTACGATATAGGCCCCCCCTAGACCCCCCTAGTCGAAGATGAGTGCTCAAAAATTAAAAAATGTAAAAATGGAGTCTACTCGCCTCAATTTAAACGACCATCGAGTGGTTAATATTTAATTTATCTTAACTGGGTATAAATACTTATCTATTAAACACAGGATACCCTATCAATAGATATTTGGTAGCTCTAGATACGACTGGTAGAGACGGGGCAGTTCGGTTAGAGCCGACGCAACCGGCGAAAATTTAACGTTGTGCGGGGGCTCGGACCCCATAAAAGTTATTTTTTATAACATTTTATACTTTTTCTTCTACATATGCAGAGAGAATTTCAGACTACATTTAAAACGTGCGTAATAAATAAGTTTTGAGCAAAAATTAATCTCGCCCAATGGACCCAAATTTAGGCGGTGTGAAGCGATTTCGGTCGATCGGGATACACTTAATCGACGAGAACGGCCGAGCTAATCGAAATTACGAATAGTTTTTAAAAATTATATTTGTAGAGCTTATTATTGTACATCTAATATTATAATGAACAAAATCTTAAATTAATTTACCGAGGGACAGCGACGCCAAAACTTAGAAAACAGCGGTGGTATTTCGTCGCCATTTTGGAGTTCGAACCTTGATGGCCGGGGATTCTACGAGATATACGCGTTTTCTACCAACAAAATAAAATAGTAGCCAAATCTTATCTAGTTTAAGGAACTATATTTAGTTTTAGCTTACTTTTATGAATAAGGGAGATATAGGTGATTAATGGATGATGAGTGACGTTAATCGAGGCGCGACTAACCTCTAGAGTCTAGACTATCCACGATAAGACAGCGAAACCTATAGAAAACGAGAGTATACTATTCTATAGCAGGGTTCCAAATATAGTTCGAATCCGTCCGTTAGTTCCCGAGTTATTATCCCCCTTTCCTCCCGGGGATATTTTTGTTCTTCTTGGCCTGGTAATAACGTAGGCGAATTTGCCTAAGAGTTCATTAAAACGCCGAAGACAGAAGACCGAAGGTGTGCGACTTCACGTTCCGTGCGATATCTCTGGAACTAAGAGACATAAAGCTACGTGACTTAACCGATGGCGAGATAATTCAATTATCTATCTGTCTCTCTATTACATTGAATTCGCTAGGACCGATAGGCAATGAATTAAAATTTGCAAAACCTCAAAATAATAATGTTGCGACCCAGGTGCAGTCTGATATCAATAAAGGAACAAAAATATCGTGGGAAAAATAAGTACGAGATTCCTAGCCTCAAGGTTTTTACTTATGGTTGGCGGTTTTGCGACATTTGACCGGACGTATCTCCTGAGCTATGGGTCGTAGAGCGGTCTTTTTTTACCCAGCCACGGGGGGTCCTTCCCCCATCGATATATTGAAAGAAAGTCTAACCTAATTCCTTAAATTAGGAAGAGGACAGAGGGTAGATGAAAATATTTGTTAAAAGAAAGAATTACCGGCCGATCGAGTTGAATCCCGGGGAATAGTTTAAATGAGCGGTTCAGACTCCATTTTTACTATTCCTCCACTTGGATATCCTCTTATGTCGATTTTATAGGCGGTCAAATATGCACAAAATTGAACTTTGGGCCTCCACTTATCACCCTTAAAACTAATTTTTAGGATTGTTTTACATTATATAACCATGAGTAGTAACCATGGTTACGGGTTGGTATCGATGGAAAGTAAATATCTGGGTAGGGCTATCCTTTCGCCGTCGAATGACGTCGGTTTCGTCCAAATCGGTCCAGTAGAACCGGAGATAGTCTACCTAGATATATTTAGGTGTGTGGATTGGCGCCCATTAATTAGGGCACAAACGCTTATCCTAGATTTTTTGCGAATTCCTCTGTATCTACTAGACCGATTTTGATAAAACCGACGTCATTCAACGGGGGAAGGATAGCCCCATCCATATATGTCCTAGAGTGCATATTTCTTCAATGGAATTGCCGCGGACTCTTGGCCAACTGTGGGGAGTTTCAGAGACTCGTCTCCTCCCATTCCCCGTTAGCCATCTTTTTGCAGGAGACCATGCTAGGCGCATGCTACCTGCCCACCCTCCCGTGGTATAATGGTTTTTCGACCCCACCACCGGCCCTGATGTCTTTGTTCTCTCTTCACTTTAGATACCTCCTTTCAGGCAGTAGCTGGGCAGCTACATTAGTTAAATTCTACATTAGTGAAATGTTATTTCCGCGTACATTCCATCGCCAGCCGACTTCTTTACAAGAGACTTCCGCCGCGTGGTGGCGCGGTTGCCCAGGCTCTTTCTCTTGCTCGGAGATATAAACACACGGAGATCTAAATACACGAACACGCTTCATCGAACCCGGGAGGGGGTGGTGATAGGACAGTAATCACATTCACTCCATGCAGGTTGGCGTCTAACATCTTTTTATTACAGGATTATTTTTCGTATGACGTTTTCTTCTATGCTCCTACTACCATATATTCATACTAATGAACTACTCATCAAGTCGGTTTTTTAACATATTAACTGACGTGCTTCTTACTGCACGGTTGAGCAGGCCATTGCACGTTTGCGTGATTTTAAACGTGAAGTAATTTTGAGCTATTGCAGTTAAATCGCTTGTTCATTAATTTTAAACCATTTTGGCGTGTGTTGGCCCTTTCGTCTATCTCGAACAATACTTTGTAATCAATATTAGTAAATTCTTTTATGATTTTGAATACCTCGATCAACTTTCCCCGTAATCGTCAACTTTCAAGCGATAGTAGGTTTAATTAGCGGAGTCTATCTTCGTAAAGTTTGTTTCGGATTCCAGGAACTAGTTTAGTAGCCCGAAGTTGCACTCTTTCTAACTGCTCTATATCCTTGTTTAGGAAGGAAGCCCAAAATTGAACAGCATATTCGATGTGTGGGCACACGAGTGATTTGTATAGTGGCAGGATTATATCTTCCGATTTGAAAGTAAAATTCAGAGAAATATATCCTAGCATTCGGGTTGCTTTTTTACAAGCTCTGCTCATTGTTTCGATACCTTAAGTTCTTCCGAGATTAAAATCCCTAGGTATTTTTCTAAGTTAACGGATTCGAGGATTTAGCCTTTCAAGTAGCATTCTACTTTAAAGTATGAAACCAAAAATGCAAGACCTTGCATTTACGTATGTTGAAACTCATCTGCCATTTATCCGCCCATTCGACAAATTTATTGAGGCCTCTCTGCATTTGCTCTACATCGAGTCTCGAAAGGGCTCGGCTCACAAGCTTTGTGTCATCTGCAAATGTAGAGATCTTAGGAAAAGCTTTATTATCCACGTCGTTATTGTAAACAATAAATAATAATGAGAGAGTAAATTTGACAGAAAAAAAGAGAGTGAGAAAGATATTGAGATAAAGGGAGAAAGAAACAGGGAGATAAAGAGAAAGAAAGAAAGAGGAATAGAGTAAGAACGAGATAAATAGAAAGATAAATAGAGAGATGAAACAGATATAGAGTTAAGAACTAAAGAAAGGAACGGAGAGAGAAAGAGAGAGAGATAAAACAAATAAAGAAAGGGGGGTGGGAAAGAAAGAGAAAGATGGAGAGTAAGAAAGAGATACAGAGAGAAAGAAGGAGAGAAACTGAGAAGAAGGAAAGGGACAGGGAAAAAGAGAGAGAGAAGAGATGAAGAGAGATATAGAGAAAGAGTAAGATAATAAGAGAGTTACAAGGAGAAAGAGAGCTACAAGCAGCTATAAGGATAAGAAGTACCCTAGAAGACCTTACGGTCCATTCAGAGAGGGTACCTTTGGACTAGCAGTCGAGCAGGCACAGTTCTGCTTAACTGCTTACGTGCCCAAACGGCCACTTTTCAAGACTTTGTCGAGTCTTGACTTGAACTGATCGACAGAATCGCTGTTGACAACTTCTACTAGAAATGCGTTCCAGCTACCACATATACTGTATGTGAAAAATTTCTCACGCAAATCGCGGTGGTAACGCTTCAGTTCAAGTTTTTAGCCGTGATTTCTATTTCTGCCTTTACTAAGTTAGAAACATCGATGTAGTCTACATTGTGAAAGCCTCGAAGTATTTTAAACAATTCGATAAGCCTACCACGCAGTCTTCGGATCTCGAACGAGAACAGATCTAATTTCCTTAATTTATCGTCGTAATTTTTGTGTCTGATAGAATGAATCATTTTAGTTGCCCTGGCTTGCACACGTTCCAATCTCGCGATATCCTTTCGGAACGAAGGACTCCAAAATTGTACGGCATACTCCAGGTGCGGTCGGACAAGGGAGTTATACAGACACAGTACTATCTGCTTGTTCCGATATCCAAACTGGCGCTGTATATAACCTAGCATTCTTTCGGCTTTCTTCTCGGCCTCAATACACTGCCTCGAGAACCTGAGATCACTAGTTATAGTTACACCTAAGTCCTTCGGAGTGTCGGAGGATTCAAGAGCAGTGTCCTTTAGGATATACTGAGATTGGAGGTTTCGGGGGCCGATATGCATCACTTTGCATTTGTTCACGTTAAAAGGCATTTGGTACGTGTCCGAAAACTCCCCAATCTTTCGAAGATCATCTTGAAGGTGGGCAGTATTTCCCTCCTTTGCGACGTTCATACCAAGTTTGGTGTCATCGGCAAATTAAGAAATGTTCGAAATTATGTCACTGTCCATGTCGTTGACGTAGATGATGAACAGTAGTGATCTTAGGAAAGAACCTTGATGTATATTACTAGTAACAAGCCCCCACTCAGAAGCCTGTCCATTTAACACCACCTGTTGCCCTCTGCTGTTTAGCCAGTTCTCTATCCAACTTGCTACATTTCCGTCTATGCCGAGCGCACGCACTTTCCAGGGGAGGCAGCGGTGTGGTACCTTATCGAAGGCTTTTTGAAAGTCTAAGTAGATAACATCCAACACCTTGTCCCGGTCGTGCTCACTGAAAATGAATTGGAAAAATTCCCCAAGATTCGTTAGGCATGACCGTTGCCTTCGGAATCCGTGCTGGGAACTCCTCAGTCGCAAGTTGGACTCTAAATATGGCGTCATTTTGTCCACCAAGATGCTTTACATGAGTTTACCGACTATAGAGGTTAAGCTAATAGGTCGGTAGTTCGAGGGCTTGCTCGGGTCTCCTTTCTTAAAAATAGGAGTCACCTCCGCTTCACGCCAGTCTCTAGGAACTCATCCGGTCCGGATTGATATGTTGAAGATTGTGCTTAGATGTCGTGACACTTTATCGCACACTTCTTTCAACACTTTAGGTAGAAACCCGTCCGGGCCAGGGAGCTTATTCGTCTTTAGATCAGTGATCTTTTTTTTATTTCTCCTTGAGTGAGGTCCATTTCCTCTAGTTGTTACCCTCGAGTAAGAATCCGTGGCCTGGGGGATGGGACAACATTCTTCAGTAAACACGAAAGAGAAGTAGTTGTTGAGGAGGTTAGCATTTTCTGCATCTGAGTACTTTAATGACTCCTCCTCGTTCATTAAATGGCTAATCGTGCGATGGATTGGCTTACGGCTTTTCACATAACCAAAGAACTCCTTGGGATTCTCCTTGCAAAGTCTCGCCACACGGAGCTCCTCGGCATGCTTTGCCGTCCTTATGCTGGACTTCACCCTCATAGCTAGCCTACGGTACTCGTCAAATTCTCCAGAAATCTTTGACTGCCGGTACACCATTCTTTTCTTCCTCAGTAGTTGACCAAGAAAGATATAAAGAGAGAGAAAGAGAGTCAAAAAGAAAGGGAAAGAAAGTAATAAGAAAGAGAGATAGATATAAAGTGATAGAGAAACAGAGTGAAAAGAAAAACAGAGGAAGCGAAAGGAAAGAAAGATGGAAAAAAGGGATAGAGAAAGAGAGAGGAAGAGAGAGAGACAGAGAAATAGAAATAGATAGATATAATAGAGGAGATGAAGCACCGAAGGAGGTGAGAATTAAATAAAGAAAGGGAGAGAAAAAGATATGAAATAAAGAAAGAGAATGTGACAGGGGGAGAAATAAAGAGAGAGAAAGAGAAAGAAACAAGTATGAGAGAGAAAGAGATAGAGATAAAACGAGAATAAAGAGAGAGAGAACGAAAATTATAGGTGAGAAAGATAGAGAGAAAGATATGAAGAGAGAAAGAAAGAGAAAGAGAAAGAGAAAGAGAAAGAGAAAGTAAGAGAAAGAAAGACGGCAAAAGATAGTAAGAGAAAATATTGAATTTTTGGCCTTAGTGTTTTCTATGCAGCATCCAAAATTCTGTATTTTATGCGCTTAAATCCAAAAAGTCGACGTTTATATAATATGACGCAAACTAATTTACTATTAGTTTCGCAAAACGAATATCAAAGAAAAGATATTTTATAGTCTTAATATAAATAATTTACCTGTTTAAATATAATTGAATGCTTCTTAATAAGAAAAATGATTCAGAAATAAGAAAGGGGTAGAAAAGAAAGAGAGAGAGAAAGAGAAATGAGGAACAGGGATAGAAAAAAGGAAATGAGTAAAGGGATAGAGAAAGAGAGAGAGAACGAAAAAGTGAGAAATAGAGAGAGAAAGAGAGAAAGAAAAAAGAGAGATAAAGAGAGAAAGAGAAAGACATACCGAGAGATAGGAGAAAAAATTGAAATGAAATATTTAAACAAATTATTGAATTTTTTACATACACCACCCTAAATCCCGCATCTTATGCTCTTAAATCCAAAAAACTGCACCTGAAATCAATCCAAAGATATTTTATATCTTAGTATAAACACTTTACCTTATTAAATATAATTGAATGCTTCTAAATAAAAAAAATGAATCCGACAAAAGAAAGGGATAAGAAAAAGAGAGAAAAAGAGAAACAGGGAACAAGGATAGGGAAAGAGAGAGAGCAAGAGATAGAGAAGGAGAGAGAGTGAAAGAGTGAGAGAAAAAGAGAGAAAGAAAGATAGAAAGAAAGAAAGCGAAAAATAAAATATTAAAATGAAACATTTAAACCTAATATTGAATTTTTTTCTATACACAACACTAACTCCAGCTTATTTTGCTCTTGAAGCCAAACAGCCGATGCTGAAATCATATCACGCAAACTACTGTACTATTAGTTTCCCAAAGCGAGTATCAATGCAAAGTTTTTTTATAGCTTTAGTATAAACACTTTACCTTGTTAAGTATAGTATGTTGCCTTTTATTGAAAAAAATGAATCTGAAAAGGAAAGGGATATAGAAAGAGAGCAAGAGATCCTGAAAGAAAGAGAAATAGATAGAGAAAGAGAGTAACAAAAAGTAACAAGGAGGAACAAGGAAAGAAAGTACCCTAGGAGACCTTACGGTCCAATCAAAGAGGGTACCTTTGGACTAGCAATCGAGCAGGCACATGGCTGCTCAAAGGTGTTGCGTCCCTAAACGGCCACTTTTCAAGACTTTGTCTAGTCTTGACTTGAACTGGTCAACAGATTCACTGTTGAAGAATCCCACTGGAAGTGCCTTCCACTTACCGCAGATACTGGAAAAATTTCCACACACATTAAGGTTGTAACGGTTCAGTTCAGGTTTGAAGCCGTGATTGCGCGTTCTGTTCTCTCTCAGTGTAAAAATATCCCGGTAGTCAACATTGTCGAACCCTCGAAGTATTTTGAAAACTTCGATGAGCTGGCCACGCAGTCTACGGGTTTCCAGCGAGAACATATCTAATTCCCTTAGTCTATCCTCATAACTATTATGTCGGATAAGAGGGGATAAGCTTGGTTGCCTGGCTTGTACGCGTTTCAACCTTGCGATATACTTGCGGTACGAAGGACTCCCAAATTGTACGGCATACTCCAGGTGCAGACGAACGAGGGAGTTGTACAGACAAAGTACTATCTCCTTGTTACGGTATCCAAACTGGCGCTTTATGTAGCCTAACATCCTTCGGGCTTTCTTCTCTGCCTCGATGCACTGTTTCGAGAACTTGAGGTCGCTAGTGATAGTTACACCCAAGTCCTTCGGAGTGTCCGAGGATTCAATAGCAGTGCCCTTAAGGATATACTGAGATTGGGGGTTTATGTGGCCGATATGCATCACTTTGCATTTGTTCACGTTAAAAGGCATTTTCCACGTGTCCAACCACTCCCCAATCTTTCCAAGATCTTCCTGCAGGCGGGCATTATTTCTATCCTTTGCAACGTCCATACCAAGCTTGGTATCGTCGGCAAATTTGGAAATCTTGGCAACCATGTCACCGTCCATGTCGTTGACGTAGATGATGAATAGTAGTCGTCCCAGGACAGAACCTTGAGGCACCTTGCTAGTAACGGGCACCCACTCAGAAGCCTGTCCATTCACAACCACCTGTTGCCGTCTGCCACTTAGCCAGTTCTCGATCCAGCCGGCTACTTTTCCGTCTATGCCCAGCACTCGCACTTTCCCGAGAAGGCGGTGGTGTGGTACCTTATCAAAGGCTTTCTGAAAGTCTAAGTACACCACCTTCCCTGCCTTGTCCCGATCGTGCTCACTGAAGACGAATTGGAAGAATTTCACAAGGTTCGTCAGGCATGACCGTGGCCTTCGAAAGTCGTGCTGGGAACTCCTCAGTGGCAGGTATGACTCTAAATACCACGTCATTTTGTCCACCATGATGCTTTCCATGAGTTTACCGACTATCGAAGTCAGACTGATAGTTCAGTAGTTTGACGGATGGCTGGGGTCTCCTTTCTTGAAGATCGGAGTCACCTCCGCCTCACGCCAGTCTCTAGGCACGCATCCGGTCTGGATTGACATGTTAAAGATAGCACACAGATGTCGTGATACTTCATCGCACACTTCCTTCAACACCTTGGATAGAAATCCGTCCGGTCCAGGGGACTTATTCGTCTTTAGGTCACCGATCTTTTTATTTATTTCTCTTTCGGTGACGTCCATTGCCTCCAGCTTTTCCCCCGGGTAGGAATCCGTGGGCTGGGGGATTTTACCACACTTTTTAGTAAAAACTGAAGAGAATTTGTCATTGAGCAGGTTTGCATAGCCGAAGAACTCCTTGGGATTCTCCTTGCAGAGTCTCGCCACTCGGAGTTCATCAGTACGCTTAGCAGACCTTATGCTGGAATTCACTCTCCTGGCTAGTCTCCGGTACTCATCAAAGGCACCCGAGATCTTCGATCGCCAGTACAGATTTCTCTTCTCCCTAAGCAGTTGACCGATTTCTCGATTAAACCACTTTGGTTAAACAGAAGACCGACGGAGGCTTTCCAGAGGGATGCAACTTGATTGAAGACTCATGACCTTATTTTTTAAAATGTTCCACGAATCCTCAACCTCTTTGCATACCGCTAGCCTTACATCAGTCAACCCAGCACGAAGGCTTGCAAAGTCTGCTCTTCCCAAGTCAAGTTTCCTTGATTGACTGGCAACAGACCTTACCTTCGGGATCTTGACGCTAAATCTAATTCGCTGGGGATCACTGCCACTGAGCTCTTCGCCTACACAGAATTCTTCAACGATATCATCCTCAGAGGTAAAGACCAAGTCGAGGATATTGTCTCCTCTCGTCGGTTCTCTGACCCATTTAGTGAGGAACTCGTTGTTGGTGAACTCCAGGAGTAGCGCGCTCTCGCCACAGGCTGCTCTGGTTTCCCAGTCAACTTGTCTGTTGAAGTCACCCGTAACGATGCAACTCGGCCTTGAACAAGCTCACCCAGTAGCTGGTACAGTTCCTTGTCCTTCTCAACGGGTTGGGAAGGGGGTCTATAAGGCAGCAGGGTCCTGACCTATCTCTAGGTCAACGCCTAGGAGCTCGTGATCGGATATAATGTTGGAGTTCGTAGATTGATAGTATCCTTGACATACAACATTACACCGCCAACCTCTCTGTCTGGCCTATTTTTGTGGAAGAGTTGGTAACAGGAACTGTGAATTTGCCTTTAAAGTCTCGGTTTGAGGTTTTTATCCACGATTCTGTTATGGCTACCATTTCGGGTTCTTCCGTCGCTACGAGACCACGGAGCTCAGGAAAATTGTTCCTGATTGACCTTGCATTGAACAGAAAAACTTTTAGGGTGTCCCCGACTGTAGGACTCCCTACGCTCTTCCGTTTACCGCCTTGTTTGTTGGCGAGGCACCCCTCTTTGCGACCTCTGAGAAGGTCGTTCCTGGAGTGACACGGGCGTACTGGCGTACGTCCGCCCTCACTCTGGGCCGGATACTCCTTTGGGCCCTCTCTACGACATCCTGGATGATGTTCGACAGAAAGGCCTTTCCTTTAAAGGAAAGATGTACCCAATCCCTTTAGTAGAGATCATTTCTACGATAAAAGGTGCGGTACGGGTCCACAAAAAAGACCCCCTCTGCCGTACACAAATCTGCCAGGCGCCGATTTAAAGAGACATTCATCGAGTAAGCGGTCTGTGTTGGACCTCTCATCGGGAGCATACCGACTACGACACGATTGCGGGTTTTCAGCCCACAGTCGTCCACGGCACCTATGACCGTGTGGAGGATTTCATCTGTAGGGCTTACCTTACCTCCTCTCAGGTAGAGTTCGTTTCCACTGACCATCAGAGCAACGACTGAGCTCTCAGAAATCTGTGATTTCTCAGCCTCTACTCTGATGTGGTGGTTACCACATCCTGGCAGGCAACTTACCCCTTCACACTAGTGCGAAGGCGGTTCGCTAGCAGGGACTGCAGATCCCGTGCTTGAGAATCACCAATAAGGGTGACTCTTGCATATTTGTCTGCAGACGACTTAGTCTTTCCTTTCGGAAGAGACTTGCTGCTTTCCTCTTGTATCTCTACATTTTTCTTTTTCTTCTTCTTTTCTTCTTATTTTTCTTGTCTTCCTTTGTTTTCTCTTTTCTCTTCTTCTCATTCCACTTTCCCTTGCGCACCAGTAGCGCTCGAATCCTCTACACTGGGGTGAGCTGCGTTAAGGTCGTTTTTCTCCTTTTTCTTCTTTTTCTTTTTCTCATTGGCTTCTCCTCATGGCTGAAGTGGGACTGCTAATGCAGTTTCAGCTCCTTGAGCTGGAGTCACATCGGCGAAACCACCCAAGTTAGTGGGACTTTCGTCTCGAGCTTGAACTGACTGGGCCTCTAGTTTAGAGGCTAGCTCTAGGATTTTTTCCTCGAGACGCCGAATCGGAAGCGCGTGCTTCGTTTCTAGGCTCTGTATTTTAGTTTCTAGTGCCCTAGATTTTTCTTCAGAGGTTGTGAAGAGATCCTTGAGTTCATTGCAGTATGTCACTGCCTCTCGGACCTCTCCTTTAAGGATGCATTCGGTGCATATACTTTCCGGGTGTCATTTCTAAAAACATCCTTCCGGGAAGTCCACGCACCACTTATCCTTCTGGCATATCGCACATGTATATTTGAGTGCAGATGGAACTTTTTTCCCTGTCATTTTTAACACTTTCTCTCTTTCAAAACTTTGCGACCAAACAATAGAAAAAAAGGGGTTGGTGAGTTCTCCCCGCGTGAGTCAATCCCGCCTCTCTATCGGAGACGTTTCGGATCTTTCAGAAGGCACGCTCCATGTGCTGCTGTTCGTCCGACCGTCGTCAAGCCTCGGCGTGCCGTGGCTCCCAACCAAGCAGCACAGCCGGTCGCCGGAGGGGCCATCGATTTGTCACCTGGTGAACAACAACGAAGCACGCCAAGTACTAAACTCCTACTAGTTCTCTTCGCGACGGCCAAGATCTCGGAGCAGCGTTCAATGGATATCCCGCCACACCAAGAAACTCGACCCAAGGCTTTTTGTTGGCCTGGCAACCAACATGGAAACAAAGGGCCGTCACCACGGACCAATGCTACCAGAGGCACCCGTAAATGGTCACTGGGAATAGTCAATAATTATGCGCCAGGAAAGGGGTTAACGGGGCACTACTCTCATCCCATTCATCGTGCCCCAACGCCTAAGACCCCTTAAGTCCTAGTCTCTCGCAACCAGTGAGCGTCAATTGGCGTTGTTTATAGAGGTTCCAAAGGCTCTCTTCTGAAGCATGAGGTGGCTGCCAGGTCCTTGTATAAGTAGAAGAAATATGATTAATGTAAAAAAAAGAGAGGAAGGGTAGAGTAGGATAAAGAAAGACGCACTTAGTCTGGAACCTAATTTCCGACCAAATCTACAAGGGAAACCCTACCAAGGATACCAGAAGATAGGTACCCCCGCCGACATAGCTCGAAAAGTCAAGGGTACGCACAAGCTCTCTTCACGCGACAAGGGGGCGTCACCTCTCTCTCTACTTTCTTAGAGAGAGAGAGAAAGAGAAAAAATGATAGAGCAGGAGAGAGAGAAAATGAGGGAGATAAAGAGAGATGTAAAGACACATGTCAAAGGAGAAAGAAATAGATAAAGAAAGATAAACTAAGGTATTGGCAGAAAGAAAGAGGGAAAGAGATAAAGAAATACATATCGAAAGATAGAAAGAGAATATATTTAAACAAAATATTGAATTTTGGTTTTAGTTTTTTCCATACAACACCTTAAATCTCGGATTTTATACTCTTAAACATATTTTATAGTCTTAGTATATACGCTTTACCTTGTTAAATATAATTGGATGCTTCTTACTGAGAAAAATGAATCAGAAAAAAAGGGAGTATCAATGCAACGATATTTTATAGTCTTAGAATATACACTTAACTTGTTAAATATAATTATATGTTTCTTATTAAGAAAAATGAATCCGAAAAAAAAGGGATAGAAAAGAGAGAGAGAAAGAGAAACGAGAGACAGTGATAGAAAAAAGAGAGAGCAAGAGATAGAGAAAGAGAGAGAAAGAAAGAAGAGAGAGATAAAGAAAAGGAAAGATAGATGGATAAAATATTTAAATAATATATTTAAACAATATATTGAATTTATTTCCATACACCATACTAAATCTCGCATTTTATGCTCTTAAAGCCAAAAAGCCGACCATAAAACTATGCGACGCAAACTACTTTACTATTAGTTTCTCAAAGCAAGTATCAATGCAAAGATATTTTATAGTCTTAGTATAAACACTTTACCTTGTTAAATATAATTAAATGCTTCTTATTGAGAACAAAGTCTGCTGACCAAAAGTTGCCTGCTCTCATTTATTTTGATTTATGACCTTACGACATGCAAAAATTTCCTTAATTTACTGATTAACATTGGGAGGACCTTGGCAATTATATCACTCGAAATAGAATGTAAAACAACAAGGATTTCAAATTTCGATAGTATCGGCTGAATATATATTAATATATTCTCAAATAACTCACAGTATATGTTTGGAAGGGCTTTACCAATATTATCATTCGAAAGGGAATATGAGACAACCTAAAGGTCTCAAATTTAATTAGTATCTGCTAAATATAAATGATGGTATTACTAAAAAAAATGAATCCCGGGATAATCTTGGGTGGTGGTGGTGGTGAAGGTGAGGGTGATGTAGGTGACATAGGTTGTCGTGTAAGTGTTTTAGGTGCTGCTGGTGTAGGATGTGGAGTAAGTCTAGGGGTGATGGCGTAGGAGGTGTGGGTGTTGGTGTAGGAGGTGTGGTTGGTGGTGTAGGAGGTGCGGGTGGTGGTGTAGGAGGTGTGGGTGGTAGTGTAAGTGATGTTGGTGGTGTAAATGGTAGTTATATAGGTGGTGGTGGTGTATGTAGTGTAGTTAGTGGTGGTGGTCGTGTATGTAGTGTAGTTGGTGGTGTTGCTGGTGTAGACGGTTGTGGTGTAGGTGCGCTGGTGTAAGTGGTGCAGGTAGTGGTAATCATAGTTTTGCAATTGGTTTTGATATAGGTGGTGACGGTGTAGGTGTTGCTGGTTTAGGCGTTGGTGGTGTTTGTGTTGGTGTAGCTATTGGAGATGGTGGTGTTCATCTGATGTATTCGGTGGTGGTGTTATTGGTAGTGGAGCTTGTGGTTGTATAGGTAGAGGTTGTGTTTGCGGCGGTGTAAGTGGTAGTGGTGTTTATGTTGGTGTGAGTTGTTTTTTTTGGGGGGTGTAGGCTCTAGTGGTGTATATGCTGTAGGTGGTGGAGATAGTGTAGGTTGTGGTTGTGGTGTAGGCAGAGATAGTGTAGGTTGTGGTTGTGGTGTACGTGTTACTCGTATAGGTGGTTTTGGTGTAGGTAGTGTAGCTGGTGGTGGTGTAGCTAGTGGATGAGGTGGTTTTGTGGTGTATTCGGTGGTGTTGTAGGTGGCAGTTGTGTTTGTGGAGGGTTTTAGGGAAGAAGGAGGTAGTGGTGTTTGTTGTGTTGTAGGTTGTTTTAGTGGTAGAATTGGCAAAGGTTGTAGTGTAGGTGATGTTGGTGTAGGATCTATATGAGGTGCTGGTGTAGGAGGTGTAGCTGATGGTGTAAGAAATATTAGTGTTTGTGGTAGTGTAGTTGGAAGTGGTGTTTGTGGTGGTAGTTGTAGTGTACGTTGCTTAAAGGGGGTGGTACTGTATGTGACATAGGTTGTAGTGTATGTTTTGTAAGTGGTAGTGCTGTAGGAGTTGTAGGTGGTGGTGTAAGTGTACATATAGTTGTATAATTGGTGGTGATGTAGGTGTTGTTTGTGTAGGTAGTGGAGGTGGTGGTGTCTAGGTGTTGCTGCTATAGGCGGTGATGGTTAAGCTAGTAGTGGGGTAGTTTGTGGTGGTGTAGTTAGTCTAGCTGGTGGTGGTGTAATTGGTAGGGGTGTTGTAGGTGGTATTGGTGTTTTTGGTGGTGTAGCTGTTAGTGGTATTTGCTTTGGTGTAGGTGGTAGTGGTGTAAATGCTGTAGGTGGTGATGGTGTAAGTGTTGATGGTATAGGCGTCAGTGGTGTAGGTAGTGTAGCTGGTGGTGGTGTGGCTTGTGCTGTATTCCGTGGTGGTGTAAGTAGTGGTGGTGTTTGTGTTAGTGTAAGTGATAGTGTTGATCGTGGTGGTATTTGTAGTGGTGTACTCTGTGTTGGTGGTAGTGTAGATGCTGTAGTTGGTGGTGGATTAAGTGCTGTAAGAAGTGGTGATGTAGGTAGTGTTTGTGTAAGTAATGTAGGTGATGGAGGTGGAGTAGGTATTGATGATATAAGTGGAGGGGAAGGTAGGGGGAGGTGCTCTAGGTAGTGAACTTGGTGGTAGTGTAAGTGGTAGTGGTGTTTATGATGGGGTAGGTTGTAGTAGTGTTTGTGTTGGTGTACAATATTTAAACAAAATATTGATTTTTTTTACATATATCCCCCAAAATCTCGTATTTTATGCTCCTCAAGCCAAAACACCGACCCTGAAATCATAGGACGCAAACTACTTTACTATTAGTTTCCCAAAGAAACTATCAATGCAAAGATATTTTATAGTCATAATATAAACACTTTACCTGTTTAAATATAATTGAATGCTTCTTAATAAGAAAAATGAATCCCCAAAAATAAAGGGATAGAAAAGAGAGAAAGAAAGAGAAACGAGAAAAAGGGATAGAGAAAGAGAGAGAGCATGAGATAGAGAAAGAGAGACGGAACGAAAAGAAGAGAGAAACAAAGAAAGAAAAAGACATACCGAATGATAGAAGGAGAAAATATTGAAATAAAATATTTAAGCAAAATATGGAATTCTTTCCATACCTCACCCAAAATCCCGCATTTTATGAGCTTAAAGCCAAAAAGCCAACGCTGAAATTATACAACACAAACTACTTTACTATTTTTTCTCAAAGCAAATATCAATGCAAAGATATTTTATAGTCTTAGTATATACACTTTACCTTGTTAAATATAATTGGATGCTTCTTAATAAGAAAAATGAATCCCCCCCAAATAGAAAGGGATAGAGACAAAGATAGAGAAAGAGAGAGAAAGAAAGAGAGAAAACGAAAAAGGGAAAGATAGAGAAAAGAGAAAAAGAGATACAGAAGGAGAGAGAGTGAAAGAGTGAGAGAAAAAGAGAGAAAGAATTAGAGAGAGAGAGAAATACAGCGAAAAAGAAAATATTAAAATAAAATATTTAAACCTAATATTAAATTTTTTTATATACGCAACACTAAATCCCGCATATTTTGCTCTTAAAACCAAACAGCCGATGCAGAAATCATATCACGCAAACTATATTACTATTAGTTTCCCAAAGCGATTATCAATGCAAAGATATTTTATAGTCTTAATATATACAATTTACCTTGTTACTTATAGTATTTTGCCTTTTATTTAGAAAAATGAATCTGAAAAAGGAAAGGGATATAGAAAGAGAGCAAGAGATCCTGAAAGAGAGAGAAAAAACAGAGAAAGAGAGACGAAGAGTGAGAGAGATAAAGAAAGAGAGAGGGAGAGAAAGGAAAAAATAGAGAAAGAAAGAGAGAGAAATACATAGCCAAAGATAGAAAGAGAAAATTTTGAAATAAAATAGTTAAACAAAATATGAATTTTTTTTCTCTACACCACACTAAATCCCGCATTTTTTGCTCTTAAAGCCAAACAGCCGACGCTGAAATCGTTATGACCAAAATTAATTTATTATTAGTTTCCCAAAGCGAGTATCAATGCAAAGATATTTTATAGTCTTAGTATATACAGTTTACCTTGTTAAATATCATTGGTTGCTTCTTATTGAGAAAAATGAATCGGAAAAGGATTTTACGAAAAGATATATCTGACAACAGCCTCACACAAAATATTGCGTTTTAATTTTGATCATTATAAGCAATAAAGAACTTTAAGTAATCTTCTTTTTCGCAATTTACTCTCCATTATATTTTACCTCACTACGAGGGGCGGTCAATAAGTTTTGCGAATCAGTAGGGCAAAACAGAGGAAGGGGAAGGTTTGTTTTTGGGGGTGTTGGGACAAGTTATGACAAGTAAGGACCTGCAGCCGCACGCTCCTGCCTCGTCTATTTAAGAAGCAGTAGCTGATCGCAGATTGTCAGTCACAAATTTGTCAGCAATGGAGAAGGTTGAGCACCGCGCAGTGATCAAACTTTTGACCAAGGAATGCAAGAATGTCAAAGAGATCTATGAACGCATGGTTGCAGTGTACACCGACACAGCCCCTTTCTATGCAACTATTGCTCGCTGCAATAGGGAGTTCCGCCATGGTCCTGAGTCCCTTTAAGATGAACCCCGTCCAGGACGCCCGTCAGACGCGACCAACGACTACAATGTAGCCCGTGTGAAGAGGATGATCCTCGAAAATCGACGGGTGAAGGTCGAAGAAATCGAGCGAGAACTTGGAATATCACATGGAAGTGTTATCAACATCATCCACGACAATTTGGCTATGACCAAGGTCTCTGCCCGTTGGGTCCCTAGAAACCTCACGACCCATGATCAACTTCAACGTCGTCAAAGTTCGGAGGAGCTGCTGCTCCTGTACAACTACGACCTGGAGGGATTCGAGTCAAGCATAGTGACAGGTGATGAAACATGGGTCCATCACTGGGATCCCGAGACCAAGCTCGAAATCATGGCCTGGAAGCACAGGGGCTCTGCGACCCCCATCAAGTTCCGGACCCAACCCTCAGCCGGGAAGATCATGACCACCATCTTCTGGGATTGTGAGGGAGTGCTGATGGTGGACTATGCGCTTCGTGGAAGGACCATCACAGGCCAATATTACGCCGAGGAACTAGTTGGGTTGAAGAAGTGCATCCGGCAGAAGCGGCGTGTCAAGTTGAAACGCGGTGTCCTGCTCCTCCACGACAATGCCCCTCTCCTCAAGGCTAAAGTTGCACAAGCTGCCCTGCGCGAGTGTGGATTCGAGGAGCTTAACCATACCCCCCATCCCCCATACAGTCCCCAAACCGGCGTGGACGCCGGTTTGGGGACGATGAAGATGTCCAGCTCACCGTCCAGGAGTTGATTGAACAGCAGTCGGGAGATTTCTGGTTGTCAGGAATTCTAAGCCTGAGGGGCAAGTAGCGCAGGTGCATTGAAGTCGAAGGTAGTTATATTGAAAAATAATAAAACACTTTTCCTCATATCTCGTTTCCTTATATCCGAATTGCAAAACCTATTGACCGCTCCTCGTATAATAAACGAATAATGCTATCAGAAAACCAACAACGCTGGGAATAAGTTTTATATATTGTAATGAAAGTAAGATTAATGTAAAATAATATTAAATAAAATAGTTATGGGTTTACCGTTTTCAATGATTCATGTTAACGTTTTCTTTCATCCTTTGATTCGTTTCGGGGATTTCGGTGTTTTATCTCAAATTTGGTATATATATATATATATATATATATATATATATATATATATATATATAAGAAACTCACAAAGTAGCACGTGAGTAGATTAATAAATAAAAAAAATCACCGAGGAAAATGAAAGGTCAGATACCAACTGCTTTCGAAGTTGGTAAGTTCGTTCATAAGGAATAACGAAAATATTTTACAAAGCTTTTATATATATATATATATATATATATATATATATATATATATATATATATATATATGTGCGGTTAAGGTAATGGCATAATTAGACAACTGCTCTGCTTCAGGTCCAGCAGGTGATCCTATCCTCCTTGAACTGGAAGACAACACTTAGGGATTACCCATCCATCAGCCCAAAAAAGCTGATTTCAAAGACACGCCTAGGCGTGTCTTTGAAATCTAGGCGTGTCTTTGAAATCAGCTTTTTTGGGCTGATGGATGGGTAATCCCTAAGTGTTGTCTTGCAGTTCAAGGAGGATAGGATCACCTGCTGGACCTGAAGCAGAGCAGTTGTCTAATTATGCCATTACCTTAACCGCACCAATTTTTCTTGGATATTTTTCCCCTTATATATATATATATATATATATATATATATATATATATATATATATATATATATATATATATATATATATATATATATATATATATATATATATATAAATATATATATATATATATATGTATATATATATATATATATATATATATAAATCCATCAAACCACATTGAAAGAGAAATCGGAATAATTTTCCTTGCAGTAATATTTTTATTACCTTTTTTCGAAAAAGCCGTGCAGGAAAGCGATTCGAACCAGGTAGACTGAGGCATCGAGCACCGCTTTGATCACAGTTAAAAGTATGCCGTTAGTGTACTACGCTACTGCGTAGCGTTGTGCCGTAGTGTACTAATAGAAAAATATTATCAAAGACGGATATGAAGTATAAAACCAAATAGATAGGCTCTACTTCCGGAAATTCCAACTGTAAGCACAGAATGTAAACATCTAGATTCACTAAACTAAATACATACACACCTAATTGTGAATACAGAAAAATAAACAAGAGAATCATAACTAAATTAATAAATCAAATGACTAAGATTTAAAATGCACAATTTCGTTATAAATAAACCTTTCAATAACAGGGTCCAGTTTAAAGAGACCGGGGGATATATTTAAATTAGGCGAGGAATTAATGAATGAGCATTTGACAATATTTCTTTGAACAAAGTCATCAGATGTCTAAATAATTTTATCCGAATTCCAATTCATAGGGTGACTGTTTTCAAATAAATGGACCAAGAAAGCACTATTAGTTTCCCCCCTCCTAATATTGTATTGATGTTGCGTCAAGCGTAAACTTAATGACTTACCGGTTTGCTCAAAGTATTGCTTAGGGCAAACTGAACAATCGACAGAATAAACCAGCTCCCTATACTATTGTTATAATTATAAATCAATATTTTGCACCTGTTAGACTGATACTTGAATATGACAGAAATATTTAATCTTTTCAACAGCCGGGGAAGCAAGGAAAAGGACTCAAAAAACGGTGAACCAAGTTAGTTCTTAAAATTGTATGTGAGAGGGAGTTCAGTTCTGTAAAAGAAATTTTTGCCAAACCTAGCATCGTGCAAGAAATTTTCAAGGAGAGCAAAGATTGTTACCTATTTCAAAGATCTTGGAAGTCTCAAGATCCAAGAATTCCGGGCTGGCAACCCGCAGTCCCGGAATAAACAATGAAATAAATACAGACTGTTTGACTTTATCCTTATGGTTTGAGTTAAAATGAATATAAGAACCGGCATTGGTAGCTTTACGATAGACGGAAAATTTAAATCCAGATGGAGTCCTATGAATAAGTAGATCTAAGAAAGGAAGGACACCATTTTTTTTCGAGTTCAAGGGTAAATTTAATAGAGTGAATCAGAGAATTAACTTCAATAAGAAAACCATTAGCATCCTTAGAAGAAGGCCACAAACAAATAATATCGTCAATATTATTTGTTTGTGGCCTTCTTCTAAGGATGTTAATGGTTTTCTTACTGAACTTAATTCTCTGGTTCCCTCTATTAAATTTACCCTTGATCTCGAACAAAATGGTGTCCTCCCGTTCATAGATCTACTTATTCATAGGACTCCATCATGATCAGCAACTTTACCTCATACACTTTTTAATTCGCGAATCAGGCGAACCACCGATTGTCTGTGGGTTGAGAAAGATGGCAATTCAAATTATCTGACAATTAAATCCTGAAGTGAGGATAGACTCGGAAATCGTAATTGAATCCAAATCGATGAGTTCAGTTATGCTCTTGTATTCACATCGAAGTTAAGGGGAGGAGGAACAAATATTTTCAACGACTTGTCATCAACTTCGCTCCTTTGGCGATAGTGCATAATCTTGCGAACGGCTGAGGCACGGAGATTTGGATCATCGTCCCAGAGTAGAGAGACGAGCAGATTTTCTGGGTGCTCTTTCCATGATCTGATGTAAGAGAACACCATGTCTCGCGTTGATTGAAGAAGGCGGAGACATTTGATTTGGAAAAAATGTGATTCGCGGCGTAGGAAATGTGTGGTCGAGTTTTGATCACAAACCAACAAGGAATGTAGTTGGTGACGACGTAGAAGATGCGAGAGTGCATGCAGGCTTTCTTAACTTTACCTTTTAAAAGATGCTTGAAGAGGTAAGTTGCGCCAAGGCAACAGGCTAAAGTCAACCACAGCGAGTGGCAAATGCGTCCTGGCTTGAAGGTTTTTAATTGTTATTTAATTTTCCCCGCTGTGAATAGATTTTGCGACGAGGAAAAGGTACTTCTGATCAGAGGGCAAATCCGACAAAACTTCCTGTGTCATCGGAATTTCTGGTCCATCTGTGATCGCAACGAGTTGATTTGTATAGGGGTCACAAATTTAGAAATGAAAATTTTACCACCTCGATCCTCAATCTTTTTCAAAATGTCACCATTCTTCTCTTTCGGAAAAATACATGCAATTTACTGTCACTAGCCTCGAGAAGAAGAGAAATACATATAGGCTAAATTATCTAGTTGTGTAGGAAGATCTAAGAATGGCAACTGCTTAGACGGTCCGATGACATTATTTGGGCCACTTTCAGAATTAGTGTGTTTGCATTTATGTTTATTTATAGAGTAATTGATAAAATGTATGGTAGATTTCATAGGGGTCAAATAAGTTTGTAAGTATAACCTGACAAAGGCAACACAGTCAAGAGAACATCGTTATTCTAAAGCAGAAGAAACTGTGCAAGAGAAAACATTACAAAGAACATGTTACTAAATCAACACCATAAAACACTATATGGAAACTAAAAACAAGAGGGAAAATGCCCAGATTAAGATCGACAAGGTGTTAAAAAGTAAAGAAATAAGCAAAATAGGCGGAGTCCTATATAATTTATAAAGGAAAATAACAAAACAGGTGAAGCGTAAATAAAAGAGGAAAAGTGTCCCAAACTAAAAAAACGACGGAAAACAACACAAGAAGAAAAGCTTATATAAAAGAGACAAAGTACCACAAACTAAACATCGAAAGAAAAAAACAAAACAAGAAAAGCGTAAATATAAGAAGCAAACTGCCCAAAACTAAAAAAAAAGAAGGAAAAAAACAAACAAGAAAAGTGGAAATAAAAGATGCGAAATGCCCAAGTAAAACCAGAACAAAGATCTACGAAGGAAAAACAAAGTCTTGGAGTGTGCCACAGATTTCACTACTGATTAGCTCGGCTCAAATTTCAGGATTCCCATCCTTCAAACTGAGCTGGAGTTTAAGATTACCATGAATACGAACACATTTTTAAACGTGGTGAGAATCTCTGAGCTGATCCTAGCAATGTAATTTTTATTGCTTCCATGTTTATAATTACTCTCTATTCTCGTTTTTTTTTGGCACTTACGATAGTACAAATGTTCATATAATCATTTCTATATATGACAACTCACATCCTTGATTTTGGCCTCCCTTAATAGGTATATATATATATATATATATATATATATGAATGCAATGTCCCGCAGGAAAAAATGAAAAGGTGTTTCCAAGTACTTTCGAACTTTATTAGGTTCCTTATCAAGGATAACTACAAGAAATAATATTATATTAGAGGTATATATACGAGAGAAAAGTATGAAAGATCGCCTCAAAAACAAGAAATCACCAATGAGGAAGACGGAAGGGGGAAGGTAAAGATTCAAATTAAGAATTACAAGAAGCAGGTAGTAAGGTCAAACTGAGAAGCCGGAAAGGGTAACAGATTAAAAGAAATGGAGATAGCTTAACGAGGGAGATTATAAAGATACGATGAGCAAAAAGTGGGGAAAATACAATGTACATAACAGAGCAGTGACAATTAAAAAAAATAATAAAAAATAAAAATAAAATTGGGGCCACATAACTAAAGATTTTATATAAAAAACTAAGAACAAAAGTAAGAACTTATTTCTTCAAGTATTAATCTTTTAATTATAGCATCTATTTTATATAAGCCAGGGAAAAGATAAAAATTATCACATTGGCTTATAAAAGCACATTCAATGATATTCCTTTTTATGGGGTAATTGGAACGATAAATACATTTTGCCGAGTTCCAGTTATTTAGATGGTCCTTATCTGACATATGGACAAGAAAGCACTGTTATCTTCCATTCTTTGGACATTATATTTATGTTGGTTTATGCGAATAGAAAGTTGTTTACCTGTTTGTCCATATTATTTGCTTAGACAACCAGAACATTCAACTGAATAAACTACTCTCCCCCCAAACTATTACAATTATTACGTACTAATAAATTCCTAATGGTCGTCTCATATTTAAAAGCAACAGAAATGTTAAAGTTATTCAAAAGACGGGGAAAATCACTAAAACAAAGAGAAAAAGGTAGAACTAAATTGTTATTACTATTAAAATGGAGAGTAGGGACAGTTTGATAAAATGTCTTTTCAGCAGAATAAAGACATTTTTGAAGAAACGCGTAAGGGTAACAAAGTTTATGGCCAATTTCAAAGATATTCGAAAATTCCAAATCCATATATCCCGGGCTCAAAGCCGTAATGCCCGTAGAAACATAGAAGAAAAAACAGAACGTTTAACTTTAGGGCTGTGAGAAGAGTAAAAATGAATATAAGAATTTGAATTAGTAGGCTTACGAAAGATAGAGTATTTAAAACCTGTATGAGTTCTATGAATAAGAAGATCAAGTAAGGGAATGGTTCTATTATTTTCCAATTCTCATTCTCATGTCACTAATAGGTACGACCTTATTTCTAAACTTAATGCTATTCATTATTCTAATGATTTTACTCTTGTTAGTTTTGATGTTTGTTCATTATTTACCAAAGTACCCATTGAGGATCTTTTCAATTTCCTTAATGATCATTTGCAAAATTATGACTTGCCGGTACCCGTTACTACTTTCATGAACTTCACTTCCCTTTGTACCAAAAACTGTAAGTTTTCGTTCGAAAGCAAATATTTCCTCCAAAAATTCGGATTAGCCATGGGTCATTGTCTTTCACCTGTCCTTTCGAACTTATATATGGAGTTTTTTGAAACAAAACTTCTCCCTACTATGTATCTTTGACGCCCTGATCGTTTGGTACAGGTATATTGATGATGTAATTTGCTTGTGGCCTAATTCCAAAGATCTTAATGTTTTTCTTACCAGACTCAATTGTCTCGTCCCTTCAATTAAATCACCAACCACTATCTTACAAATGATTCTAAAGCTTCTCATGAGAGGAATTCTGGTTGTTACAACTAAAATAGTTTCAATTTTGAGTTTTCTGTAGGCTTAGGATAACCAGAAATTCGCTTAATTGGTGATGCGATGGCGAAGAACCAACTCAAAAAAATTATCATCAAGACTTCAACGAAGGTGATATTCCCAAGCAGTAAAGTCAAAGAGTTCACAAACACTCTCTGTGAGATACAGAATTTATAGTTAATGTAGTATCTAATAATATCTTCTCAACCTGATAAGAGGAATATTTAGCTCATCAAAGGCGACAAAATAATAAGGTTAATTTTACAGGTATTCTACCAAGATACAAAGTTCTTAGCAGTTTTTATTAAATATTATCTTACATTAAAAATTGCTTTAAAACTCTTTGTGGGGAGTAGGGTCGTGTTTGGTCAACTTCTGATGTGACGGTTTTGTAGAACGTTTAACGTCCTCTTAAACCCTTTCGTGGGTCTAAACCGATGCAAAACGAGAGTGGGTGATTTAAAAGAGGTGCAAAAGACCTCATAAGAAAGAGGACCAGTTTTTCTTTTGGCACTAAGAGTACTACCACTGCTGAACCATAAACCACTTTGCGGGTATTGTGACATATACGACGACGTGAAAGGTTTCAACCAGATGGAATTTACTTTAATAGGATAGAAACGGATAAGTTTGAATAATGCTGCTAATATTTTAAGGGAACTATTCAGGTCGTCACGGAAGAGGCAGCGAATACTCATGTTTATAATTCATCACCGCAGCCAAAGCGAAGTATCATAATGCCTTTAAATTATCATACGCTTTACGAACGCGCACAATTTGAGAAAAAATAACAATGAGTTAAAATCATTAGCTAAGGCAGATGAATTTGATATTCTCACTAGCTTTAGCAGGTATTTTTTTAAGTAGTTTAATTTATTGGGTTATTGCCTATTTAATAAATATAGAATTGAATAAATGATGGCTGGGTTTATTTTATTTAAAAACGACCAAAAATTGATAATAAAGCACTTAAATATAAATAAAGGTTCAGGTGTTTTAGGCGTTGAGATTGCAACCATTAGTTTACAATTAACTTTTTAGATGTCTACAAACCACCGTGACAAACCAGGAATAAGGATAATATTATATTTAAACCCTTTTCGAATTTGATTTGGTAGAGAAAAACTTGCAGTGATTTTAATTTCATAAATGGAAATTACGACAGAGAAGTAACTGCAGTAAAGGAGATTGTCCTGTGGAATTTATATATAAGAACTTTTATCGATAATTATAGGTTATTCGACATGATAACCCAACGTCTTGGGTCAAGTATTGAAAACCAATAAGAACATGTTCGAAAATACACCCCTCGGTGAAAATTTAGGAAGCAGTGTCTCCCTCATTAGGTTTATTATAAATATTTATAATACAGTAAATGAAAACTGTAAATCCATAGCTGACTTTGAAAGATGCAATTATACTCTTTTTCGTGATCGTTTGACACGTGTTGAATGTGATCAGTTTTTGCGCGCTGGTAACGCGCACGTATTTTATATAACATTCAGCTATTGTTTTTTTGCCTGCAATAATGAGCTTATGCGTTTTAAACAGTGTTTCTACTAAATATAGATATGTTACGTGGTTAAAAAGTTAAATCAATGAATATATACGTAAAATATGGAAGGATAGAAAGAAATGTTAAAAGAAATTAACAGTGGTTCTAAACGAGAGCTTAAGATATTTTATATATAAGCATGTAATGGTAAACAAATCAAGAAATGAATTGCTTTCATTGAAGATACTGAAATTCATTTTAGCGACGCACCGGCCTATATAATTTAGAAATTAAATGAAAATTTTTAAAATATCTTCACTGTCGATAACATAACAATTTTACCTGCTATTGCGTAAATAATTTTTTTTGATATTGAAGTGGTCTTTAAAATATTAGGGTTAACGAAAACAAAATAAGCCGCTACACAAATAAAAAAAAATATATTTAAAGTTCTGTTGTATGATAAAATCTAAGCGATCTCAAACAATTATAAAACGAATTTAGTATAAGTCTTAACTTTTCTAAAGATGGATTATAACTAATCCTGACAATTATCTGACCAATTAACTAACATCTTTAGTTGGAAATTCTTGTTGGCTCTTAGTAGAGTCCGAATCGTTAAATATTTTGAGCCCTGAAAGATAACACTGGTCTGCGTCAAGAATGTACCATAGGATTTCAATGGTGTTTCTTAATAAAATTGACCTCCTATATCCCAATCTGGCATCCGTTTTTCTCTATCACGTTCAGTTTTTGCGATACAGGGGGTGATAATAATTTTATAGTTTATACATGTCCTATATTACATAAAAATTTCAATAGTCTTTGCAATACTGTATTCGCAGTAAATTTGTGTACATTTTAAGTAATTATGTTAATAAGTTTATATTTTTGCAGGTTATAAATTGCTTAGCATTATAATAATAATAATAATAATAATAATAATAATAATAATAATAATAATAATAATAATAATAGTAATAATAGTGGTTGAGTTAAAATTAACAGAAAATGTAAGAATAGCTCTGACAGATTTTGCCATTTAAGACGCTGGAGTTAGGGCGAATAGAAGACTTTCTCTTTTGGTGTTCCCATGGTGGGAGAGAGGGCAAGGACCACACTACGGATTGCTATTTTTGCATGAAAAATCTTAAAGGTGAGGATTGTATTAAGTATTTAAGCTTTCTTTATTATACTGGCTCCTGAAAATGTCATTATTATGCATAAACTTACATAAAATTAAAAACTAACATAGTTCAGTTCAGCATGAGCATATCTTTTACTAAACATTTATGTAATATCTTTAACTCTAAATCAATTACTTTATGTAAAAGGCAATTATATTTCTCACAGATATAAATAAGAAGAATAAACATATTGTGGCATATCCGGATGTTCCTTCTGTCATCAAACCCCTACCCCATGGTCCAGGAATTCCTATACCTTCTTCCCCTGAACATATAGAGGTCCATGAGGAGATTAGTATGGAAGTTGATCAAGATTATGACACATCTGAGTTTTATCAGGTTTCCACACCTAATATAGTCGCAAGACCATTCACTCAAATTCAGTTAAATGACCTGACCAGGGATCTGGGGCTTTCAAAGGAGAATTCACAACTTCTTGGCTCTCGACTTCGTGAAAGTAATCTTCTTGCTAAAGAAACAACATCTTTTTGATAAGGAAATAAAGAACAAGGAGTTGTTGAGCCCTTGGAATTCCCTAGAACCCATTAAAATGGAGCCTTTCATAGATTCCTCCAGTAGAAGTTTAAAAGCTGTGTTACTGAATATTGGGAACAAGATAGCTTCCGTTCCTATAGGTCATTCAATCCAACTTACTGAAAGTTATGAAAAAATTGTTGATGCAATAAATTACTCTCCCCACAACTGGAGGATATGTGGTGACTTAAAGGCAATATCATTTTACACTTGGCATTTTTAAGCTCTTTGATATAGACATTTTCATTTTTAATTGTTAATAGTTGTAATACTTACATTTTACAAGAATTCAAATCTGGAAATCATGAGTCATTTTTTAGTTATATTTTTTGGTCGAAGTGTGTCCCTATAGGTTAATGCATCCTTTTGGATTAATGGGTCACTAATCCTTATTGAGAAGGTATACAAAATAACTCAATAAACTCAAAATAAGATGTACATATATCCAATTAGTTCCAATACGATGATTTAATACGCCGGCATACAGGATTTTTCAGTACATATTCATATTCTTATTGTTTTAAGAAATATTACTTTGAATTTGTTTTTAGAAATATTACACTTTGAATTTACATACCCTGCTAAATTTCCTTTCAGCTAGTCTCTCTTATACTTGGGATGCAAAAAGACTACACGAAGCATCCCTGTTTCATATTTTTATGGGGCAGTGGTGCAGATAGTATGCACTATGAGAAGAAGGTTTGGCCTCCACGAGAAGCATTTAGAAATGGATCAAACAATGTGATAGCTGAAACTTTAGTGCCTCCTCACAGAATACGGCTTTATCCACTGCATATAAAGATAGCATGATGAAACATTATGTCAAAACCCTTAATAAAGAAGGCCAAGCTTTTAAATTTCTTCTTCAAAAATTTCCACAAATCAGTGACGCTTAGCTCCATTTCGGAATTTTTATGGACCTCAGATGACTTGAAGAGTGATCAGCAGTTTGAGGCATCAATGACGGACATATAAAAAGATGCCTAGAAAGCTTTCAAAGCTCTAGTTAACAATTTTCTTGGCCAAAAAAGAAGCCTACAATATGTTGCGCTGGTCAATCAGATCCTAACAAGTCTCAAACATTTGGGAGCTCAAATTTCTATAAAGATACACTTTTTACAGTCCCATCTGGATTATTTTCCCAGCAACTGCAGCGATTACAGTGAAGAACGGGGAGAAAGATTCCACCAAGACATTAAAACAATTGAATCCAGGTACCAGGGTAAATGGGACGTAAACATGCTTTCTGAATACTGTTTGTGTTTGAAGCGTTATGCACCAGATGAGAGGGACAAACGAAAATCGTGAAGGGCGTCTTTTCTTGGAAATTAGAATTATTTTCTTTATTATGTTGCATTCTTTATTTTTTTTTTATTAAAAATATTATAGTTTACATACGTTTATTTTTGTTTCTATGATGTAACAATAATAATGCATTATTAGATAGAGAGGTTTTTGACATTTTTTTCAGAAAAAATGAGGTAATCTCAATGAAAATGGTGTATGCTGTAGTGAGCATATATGACCTGATTGAATAAAAATACATTCATTTTTGAGCTCAGTAGGTGTGATTTATTAAGAAAACACAAAAAAATCCTAAGAAACATAAATTTTTTTTTCAAACGCAAGCCTGTGTAATAACTAGTACCCGCCATAGCTTGAGGTATCATCGCTTTTTTTCTGGGTTATTTGCTAGAGGTTTTCACGAAATAGTCACAAGTTTGGACCAACATTATTTTGTCGATATAGTTCTTATAGATTTTCAAAACGCGTTTAATAATTTACCTCATAAAAGATTTGATAAAGTTAAAGGCGCATAAGTTATGAGGTAATATATTTAAGTGGATTAAAAACTCACTAGACGACCACAAACAGAGAGAATGCGAGTGATGGAATAAACTCGAGCTTGGCATCGGCCATTAGGAGTGCCCCTCAGAATCCGTTCTTGGAGCGTTTTATCTATGTTAATAACTTTAAAATTGATTTACTCTCCAAAATTTAATAGTTTTGCGGAAGATAAAAAATTGCGTAATACTTATAGCATGAATATCGAGTCGCCTTAGAACATTTTCAGAAGGATAGAGTAGTGCAATTAGCTAAAATGTGGAAGATGGAATTTAACGTGGAGAATTGTAAATTCACCCATTACTCATATCACCGAATCAAGAAGCAGGTATACAATATCGGTGATCATAATCTAAAGGCACTTTTTATACAAAAGGATACGTGGTTCTATATTTCGAGACGCCTAAATACTCATAAGCAATGAATTGTAGTTTGGCGAAAAGGAAACTTTGTAGATACATAGCAAGGAGTTTTTTATGTAATTACAAAATATATTATTCTTCTATTGAAAAAAATCTTGGTAGACCTCATTCAGAGTGCACATTATAATTTTGGTCCCCTCATATCCAAAACCAAATGACAACCTTAGAGCGAGTTCATCGTAGCGCAACAAAATCAATCTGAGTTTGAATTTAACCATTTCAAGACAGACTAAGGGGTTTCGCCCCAGATCTACTGCACAGAATGGGCCGTCCTACAATCGAGCATCCGCATACTTCTAACAAACATTGCACTACTCAAAAGAGGTGCATCCATGATTTTATCTTTATTAATCAACTCAGTTGAAAATCCAACCCGGTATAAGCTCAATAATCCAACGATAACGAAATCCATGTAGTAATGAACCTCTGGGAGAGTAACGTTCCTTCGCTGAAATTCATCGAAGTCTCTGACTTAAAGGACGGACTTTAGACCTAAAGGACCTAATTCCCCATTGCAAATGTCGCCCACTTAATTCTCGAGTCCCACATTTGTACTAATCCATTACGCCATATCCTCTTCACTCAATAGCATAGCCACTCACTCATATTCAAACAACCATGATTTGCACCTGATGGCATTCTCTTCCCTCCTCTTGGTGTTAGTCTCATAACGCAAACATCGGTTAGACCATTCATGGAAACTATTTTTATTTTGATGTTGGTTCTTAATACAGGTGTTAGAGGAAGTTGAAAAGATTATTTTCTAGGATACTTAGCAGCGGGTTGTAGAACTTAGGTTGCCATTCCGTTAGGATAAAGTAAAACTTACGATATCGCTTCATATTTATTTTGACTAGACTAGACTTTCCAGAAATCTGTACAGTGGCATTAGCAACAAAGGGAACTTTGTATCATTCTTTTGCTGTCCTCTATATGTCCTCTGATTGTCATCTGCTTACCTGTACCTTCCCTTTATTTAGATTTTTTGTAAGATTTCGGGCTTTCTTTTGACGTTTCACTTGTTGGTAAGTGCATGGTTCAATGACCCCTCTGCCACGATGCGCTTAACCTAAAATCCATTTGTCACCAGATTTTCATAAGCACACGACCGCCACTATTCTTTCAGATAGGGACACTCTGCTGCAGATGACACCTGTGGGATATCTATCTCCTTCAGGACTCCAAAGAAAGGAGACAATCAGCCCTGGCAGGATCTTGATGATTGCGCCTCTTGGCGTCCTGAGGATCGTAGGGCAGATTCCTTTTTAGAGAATTCCGGCTGTATACCTTCAACGCATTACCCTTACCTCCTCCACTTGCCACCTTTTCAAGAGACCTCTCCTAACAGAATTTATGGTGAAAATTCCCTCGTTGGATTTCATTTCAGTCCAACTATGTAAAGACTGTTTTCTTGTTTACATATAACATCTACGTTTATTGCGTAGATCTATTGAACCTTTTTCCACACCTTTGGCCATCTTGAAGCTCTCATTTTCACAATTACACCTCTCTTTTGAACTCTTATATTTACCAATTCTTTTAGTCTTGTCATTACTCAGCACTGGTTTGGCAGAAGAGAGATCAGTAGAGTACATAGTAATGCTGGATGAACACCTTGTATTCAGGCCTTGAGCTAACAAGAGTTTATGGCATGAATCTCAAGTAGACATGTAGGGAAGTTTGAACTCGTAGCTCTATGAAGTGCACTATTATCCTCTATTTTCAGTTAGTATTCTCAAATTTGAAAGTGACAATGTGTGTAGAAGATAGCGCGGCGTTTAAAGCAGAGTACGCTTCTATTCATTATACATTGTGGTACCAATATGTTGGCCAATTACAGCTATGAGCCCGATTAAGTGAGTGGCCAAATATTCATTTTTTTTAATCTAGCCGATAAATTTTACTCAAATCTCCCCAAAGATTATATGACTATTTCATGGAATAAACAATAATTTACGTCAACATTTACGTCAAGCAATTATAAACATTTCCCATGGGAAGAATCAAAATCAATTAAAAAAATTCTCATTTCTTGCAATGATATTTGAGGTTAGATGTTCAATCACATCCGAAAGAAATCAAGATGACCCGTCACTATAGGAAAGTACATGTACCGAAAAAGGATGCAATAATGAGGATTGGAAATTATGACCTTGTGGTTTTCTACTTTTTCTTATTTGAAGATAAGTTACCAAAACTTACGTAAATTAATGAACTTTTGTCTCAGAAAAAGAAAGATGAGATTCCCAAGCGGTTCTGACTGTATTTATCACGGCCTTTTTCATAAATGAACCAGTTAAAAGGAACATCTTACATGGTAGAAGAAAAGGTGGTGTAGCCGGACATTCATACAAGATTTTTACATTCAGTGAATTAATAAACATACCTTTTAATAGGTGGGCCAAGATCTTAATTTTCAATGCTTCTAATGAAGTTTCAGACAAACGAAATGCAACGACAATTAAACACATTTCTTTAAAAAATTACTAGAGCACATAAGTACTTTAGAATTTTAATCCTGTGATTAATGGAGAACATATGCATGATTAAATCACCTCGTTTACTACAATGGTGAACTGTTGATGTGTTATTTCCCTTGTTCTTATGGGTTTATTCTCAACAGGTTCCTGGAATATTATTCAACGGAAATAAATGCGACTGAATTTACTAGGAAATAAAGAAAAATAGTCTTTGTGGAAGAATAAGGAGAGAAAAAAGGAATTCCCCCCCACCCTTTGACTTCCTCAGTTTGCCATTCACCGCTCTAAATTCGTCTGCCCTATATGGAAAGACCATTATGGGGGCATCGCAATTTCTCGCTATGACCCCTATTGCGACTCAAGGCAAATAAGGAAGTCTGTTGCCGATTAATCTTTCTCCCTGTCTAGATAATTTCGGAGTATATATTCGAGACTTTGGAGTTCACAGGCAGATTGTGTCTGAAGCCGCCGTTTAGAACGTTAGCTGTAACATCTTCGTTAGTCGATATGAAATCCACTACATTCTTGTACAGAGAAGAATTGAGTGATTGTCGAAGAGCCAAGGAAGAGCTAGTCGTCACTCATTGTTGTTCATGGAGATAGTTTTAGGCGCGCTTCAACCCTTCTTACCACGTCTTCGTAATTTAAAGATCGAAAAAGCTATCCCCGAAGCATCCTCTGTCTTCCTCTTAAGGATAATAGGGCATCATCTTCAATTTCTCGAAGTTGGATTGGCGTCTTGTGAGACGCCCACAAGTTTAAGGTCAAACTTTCCTCCCTGGCCCTACTAGCCGCATATCAAGGTGAAAGGGATTAGACCCCCGCTTCGTCACGCTCCTCCCACCTTTCCTGCGTCGGACATCAAGGATAGCTTTTACTCTAGAACCTGCATAATTGTAAAATATTTTCTTAATTAATTATCCCTCGGTTTAAACTTAATTGATAGTGTTAATCACCTTAGCCGTGAAGCGTCAATATTTACTTGCATTGCCATTTAACTTGCCCTATATGTATATGTAATCTTTACTACTATTAAATAATATTTTTGTACCGTGTTTGAATACTCCTTGGCCTAGTAACTCTGTATTCAAAGCACTCATAAAGCCATCCCCAGGTGGAGCTCTAATTTCAGTCGGCGAATAGGACAGTATGCGTATAACTGCATACATCTGGTCATACCAAGACATATATATATATATATATATATATATATATATATATATATATATATATATATATATATATATATATATATATATATAAACTGGCGTCAGGTCTTTTGGTTTGTAAAAGATTCCACCCTACCTGATTTTGGGGCTATTTCCTTAAAGATCATTATTTCCACTTAATACAGTTGCAAGTGTCAAGAATATTCAGGCAAAAATAATAGGTCAATTTTTTTTTTTAATAGTCAATTATATTTTTTTTTAGTTGAGCGTATTTACGTGAGTCAAGATGCCATTAATTAAACGGCAAGAATAGCCGCCAGATTTTGTTTTTTCTGTGTTAAAATTACCAGAAGAGTCAGTCCTGGGTCAGGTTTTCTCGTTAGTTATTTTCTTTTTCTGGTATGCAAAATAATTGGGACCTTTAGTAAGTTGTTTTTTTGGTTAATTGATAATTACAAGTAGTTTAGATTTGTCAATTAGATATTTTAAAATGTACCTTATAGGAACCAAATTCGTAATTGAGAGTGACCATAAGCCATTATTATACCTCCGTAATTTCAAGAGTCAAAATGGACGACTAATGCGTTGGAGTCTGTTGCTGATGGAATATCAATTCTGTGTTTTGTATACCAAGGGTACTCAAAATTGTTTAGCGGATAGTTTAAGCAGAAATCCTCTAAAATATCCTATTGGCATAAATTAAAGATACCATTAGCTTATCTCCTTGTAAATATGTTTGCTGATTTGTTTTATATAGAGATTAATTGTTTGAAGTGTTGTATAATTATTCTCTGTTTGTAGTGTGTCTTTAGTATTGGTTAGTTTTTTCTTTTATTTAGATACTCAATGTGTTGTATGGATTAATTTTAATTCTGGTTTGTTTTTTATTTTACCTGTGCGGATAGTCTGAAATAATTATTATTACTTGTTAACCCCGCTCATCTCTGAATTTTGTTTGCATCTCGTTTCACTAATTTAATTTTTATAGCATCTCCCCTGCGAAGAAAAAATAGTTCGAGCCTTTTTTTTCGCACAGACTTGTGGGAAAAAAATGTCTTCCTGAAAAGGCAGGAGTGTGCAAGAATATGGAGAGAGAAAAGGAATCCCTTCCCCTTGACTTCCCCAGTTCGCCGTTGACCGCTCTAAATTCGTCTGCCATATATGTATTCTGCAAAAATTAGAACAATGGAAAGACCATTAAGGGAGCATCGCTACTTCTCGCTATGGACCCCTATCGCGACCCAAGGAAACTAAAGAAGTCTGTTGGCGATGAATCTCTCTCCCTATCTAGATAATTTCAGAGTTCACAGGCAGATTGTGTCTGAAGCCGCCGTCCAGTACGTTAACCGTAACATATTCGTTAGTTGAGATGGAATCCACTACATTCTTGTACAGAGAAGAATTGAGTGATTGTCGAAGAGCCAAGCAAGAGCTAGTCGTCACTTAGTGTTGTTCGTGGAGATAGTTTTAGGCGCGCTTCAACTCTTCTCGCCACGTCTTCGGATTTTAAGGATCGGAAAAGCTATCCCCAAAACATCCTCTGCCTGCCTGTTAAGGATAACAGGGCATCATCTTCAATTTCTCGAAGTTTTATTGGCGTCTCGTGAGACGCCCACAAGTTCAAGGTCAAACTTACCTCCTAGACCCTACTAGCCGCGCATCAAGGTAAAAGGGATTAAACCCCTACTTCGTCACGCTCCTCCCACTTTTACCGCGTCGGACTTTAAGGATACTCTATGCTCTAGAACTTGCATAATTGTAAAATAATTTCGTAATTAATTATCCCTCGGTTTAAACTTAATTGATAGTGTTAATCATCTTAGCCGTGAAGCGTCAATATTTACTTGCATTGCCATTTAACTTGCCCTATATGTATATATAATCTTTACTCTTATTAAAGTTTATTTTTGTAGCCGTGTTTGAATATTTCTTGGCCAAGCAATTGTGTATTTAAAGCACTCTTAAATCCATCCCCAGGTGGAGCCTTAATATCGGTCGGCCAGTAAGCCAGTGTGCGTATAACCACATACACCTGGTCATGTCACGACATTCTTTATAAACTATACCTTTGCGTTCTTCATAAAATAATTTGAACAAGCAACAAACAAGTATAGAAAAATGAAATAGCAAGTTAGAAAAAAATATATAAAATGAACAAACATACAAACACCTTAGTTACATCCAGTGTTATATTTTCTATCAAACCGAACGTTGTTTCATTATTTTTTGATGAGTTGTATATGTGTGAACAGGGCAGATAACATATGCTGGTTTTGTGGTGAACTGACTTTTTTATAACAGAATCACAGTATAGGAACAAGAATTTGGCCCATAACCTATGCTGAAACACTAGAATAATGAATATTTGTCAATACTAGTAAAAGATAAGGGAAGTTGTGCCTTTGGCAGTGCGAAAATCAACAGACCATCGTAACAATACTTAGGGCATGATGCTACATTCTAATTCAGAGGCATTTCAGAAGAGAAAAAGCAGACTGAGTATCTAAACATACATCCTCTATTTGCCCCTACCCTATGGGAAAGGATTTGCCGTTTCCGATAAACCAGACAAAAGAACCAAATTTTGAGTCATTCTATTAGTCCGAACAGCACCTAATAAAGGAAGATGACCTAAATGATCTTGTAACGTATTTGATACTAACCTAAAATAAGGCTAAAGCAGTTAAACTAGAGGCTACGGCAGAAAAATCACCTGGCAGATGATAATATTTTCATGTTCTGTGATCATCAAAGAAAATTTTAAAGCATTGAGCAGAGATGGTCCATTTAATGCTTCAGGAGAGAATCCAAAAGGCATGTGGTAAACACATGATTATGAACGGAACTAGGAACTAATTTATGCTAAGTGTCAAATATAAATATATATTCTGAGGTATTAATGTATAGATAATATAGTATCAATACAGAGTTACTACGGTATTAATACGAAAATATTAACCCCCTTTTATTTGCAATTAATAGAGGAAATAGATAGTAATTTTTGACGATCAAGTCTTTGTCAACTCATTCTAAGAGGCGTCTTTTCTGAAGACGCTTATGAGGCAGTCGAAAGGAAGCCAAGCTGGCAGCCGTGCGATGTATCACACAGTTGCCGTTTTTTGGGGGATCACATATAGACATTTTTGAACCAATTTTAAGTATGTCTGATTGACTTCAATACCCTTCGATTATATATATATATATATATATATATATATATATATATATATATATATATATATATATATATCATCTGGATAATGAATTCTTTTGTATCGAATTTTAAACGAAAAGGACTGAAAAGATAATGTAGAGATAATGATTCTAATTTAGAAACACCAACAGCTACTACATTTATAATTATTATTTAATAAATATCTTGACCTTTGTGTCTTCCAATGTCCCTTTCTCCGTCTCCTGTACTATTTGGTTGTATAGTCTATAATAAACGTTTTTTGCATCTTTCTATTATATATATATATATATATATATATATATATATAATAACGAATTGGAGTAATAATAGGTAGATAATTCCTATTTCAAAAAGCGTTAGTCCATCAATTAAAAAAGTGAAATCGGTAGTCATTCGGAGCGGCGTTGAAAAATAAGAAGAAGAAATAAATCCACGCGAAGTCCACAAAAATTCCTTTGTGACAAACAATGCTAGAAAAGATGCGTTTCCTCAAACAAAACAAGACAGTGTAGGGATGAAAAAGCTAATATTGATCGTCAATCAAAGATCGCAAACTGGAGTATGTCTATTTTCTATGAGCAACTCTTCCATATTATAAAGTTTTTAATGTTCTTAAAGTGACTGGTATTCGGGATGAAAACACTCTTGACAGATTTAATGATATTTGCGAGACTAAAACATATACACGGTAGAATCGATTTGGTTCTAGAAAAATGTCTTTTCCTAGAAAGCTTAATCAATAAATTTTGTTTATGCTTTAGTCGTGCAAAATGAATAAGTTTTTAAGAGGTTTATATCAATAAATATTTGTATATTGTTAGAAATATTCCACCGTTACATGTTCTTAATGTGTAAGTTTATATGTCTGAAATTGTGGATAGTTTCTATCAATAAACAGAGACATTTATTAATAAAAATCATCTACATTTTAGCGAGTTTGGGTTAGATGCTTGGTAAACCATTGAATGGACGCTCGTATTAAGGGAATGGTTGATAAGTCTTGAGGGATTAATCCTACGGGTTCGCGAGGGAGGAGTAGAATCGAAAGAGTTTGAAACATATAAAGATAAATGGGAATGCGATTTACTCGGAAATGATGTGAGATTAAGAGCTACTAGTTTGCAGAGGTGGTCATCTTCGGAATGAGTCGAACTTTCAAAAAGGAATCCTACTGACATCGAAAAATTGAGTCCCCCTGGCAAATATCCTTTGGCAAATTGGCTTAGTTCTTGTCCATCCGAAAAAGCAATAGATATTCAAGCCAAGTAATTGAGTTGTTTCTGCTACTATAAGACCTTGTCTCTGATAACAAGATTTGACTATTTCGATAAAGTAGTTGTGGTGCACTAAAAACGTCTTCCATACACAGTAATTCTTTCTAATATACGATACACTTAAATCAGCTAGAAAGGCCAAAACCTCCTTCATGTGGCTTATGTCACAGAATTGAGTAGTTACTGGTAGGCTTTTATGGTATTTCTGACTCTCCATTGCTTTCTCTTTTTTGCTCTGCCATGGAGCTCTATTTTCCCTACATGAGTACGCGATTCTCCAAAATTGACCAGGTAATAATATTTTAGTCTAGGCCGGTCCAAGTAGGAATCCTGGACTCCTTTAAAATTAGGGTCTATAGGTTAGAATTGGGGCGTAATCTGTGGTAAGAAACCTGAGAGACACGTCAAAATAGGGTCGTCATTTTGCCCCCCCGCCATACAATTGGCCTCTTTCAAAGAAGATTTGGACGCCATGAGATTATTACAATTTATAAAGAGTAACTCCAAATCGGGCCTTACCACCTGAAATGATTAATATAGAATTTCATTAAGAAACTGATGAGGTTAGGCTAAGTGAAAATATGCTGAAAGTATATAATCCAAATTCTAGCAAAGTGCACCGGAAGGACGGATAAGTATCCCGAGCACTCCTATCTTTAATGGCGGTAGGTTCATTTAGGATGGTCTTCATGTGATTATTATTTTTATTTATATGGCATCATACGTCAGAATTTGCCCTATTTAGCAATCTTAAAGATCTGGATCCGGCTCAAATTGTTGTCAACTCTTTCTGGGACCGAGGAAGATCCCATCACAAAATTTCATCGAAATCTGTCAAAAACATTTTGAGAGATCTCGTACACAAACAAACAAACAAACACACACACAACGGTGATCACGTAAACACCGCCTAACTCTGTTGCTAGAGGTAAGAACAGTGTCCAAAGGACGTCTTTCAAGCCTATAAAAGGTCATACAAGTAAGATCGTATACCAGAACACACACGCTAGTAATTGCAAACTATTTAGCACACACAAAATAAGGGCACAAAGGCTACATATATCCAAGGAAGCAAGCACAACGTAGCGCACATCCTAAGAAGGACACACACTAGCACACACAAAAGGACCCACAAAGTAGAACATACGCTAAGGACACACTATAGAAAACCCCAAAAGGATACACAGCCTATCACATAACTTAAGGTCACATACTGTAGCACACAAAAGAGGGAGGCCATATAACGTAACATCTGCCCTAAATCCTATATACGAGCCCCCCACCCTCAAAAATGAATCCTTTGAGTTACTTCATGGCGGCGTGAAGATATCTAAAGAGGTTTTCTTCCTTTCGTCGAAGGCAAGTGCAATTGGCATTTTAACATTTAGGCAAACACCTTTTATTTCAAAAGAACCTTTTCAAAGACATGAATTTACACAAATTTCTAACCCCGATAAGTTTTCCACAAAGAGTAGAAATCGGTAGAGTGAACGAAATAAATGGTGCAAAGCTTTATCATGCATTTCTACTCCTGCCTCCAAACCTGATACGGCTTTTCCTTTTATCCTCCGCAGCTTTCAATAATTTCAATTTCCCAAATAACTCCACCGCTCCACTGACTTTTACGTGCACCGAAGCATACGGGCTCGTGTACGTTCTGGCCCCTTTCAAGCTAACGGGATACACATGCCCGCTTGCCAACATGTAGACACCAGAGCATCAATATATTGTCAAAGGCTATATATTTCAAAGTGAGTCTGGCTCAAGGTCATTGAGGGAATTCAGCTTTTGTGTCCGAATTAAATAACAAACCATTGGAGGGTAAGTAAATTGGATAGTTTGAATTTTTCCGATCTTTAAAATGTATTTATCAAAAATAACGTTGAAATGATGATCGACTTTTCAATTTTAAGTGACAGTAAACTAGACTAAACATAAAGGGTATCTATTGAAATATGGGTTTGGGGCACATTAGATGTGTTCCTCGAATATTACTATCTACCTGGTGACGACGATGCCTGGCCCTCAGGCCTGAAGCAGTGTCGGTTGTCAAATTTGCTCTACATTAACCTCACTAACTTGTCTAACACTTCTCGAACTCACACACACACACACATATATATATATATATATATATATATATATATATATATATATATATATATATATATATACCCTCCTTTAGCTTCAATTACTGCTTTTATACGGTTAGGCATAGAATCAACTAGTTTCTTGCAGGTGCTAGGCGCAATCTTACTCCATTCTTTTCTAAGTTTTTGGTACAAATGCTCTTAATTTTTAATTGTTGTGTTCTTGATAGCTTTTATAAGAGTTTTCCATAGGTTTTCGATCGGGGCTTTGAGCTGGCCAGTCCATGGGAACAATACCCTGCTGTATTACATGGACGTTGTCCTGTTGAAACATAACACTGTTTTCGACACTCCTGTATGCAATTTAGCAATTGATGGCTATAAAACATCCGATAACATGGAAACATAGGTAGTTGAATTCTTTCTCCGAGTCCTGTGGCAGACATGTAGGCCCACACAATGATAGAAACACCCTTATGTTTCACGGTTGGTACCAGACATTCAGCCTTAAATGCTTCCCCAACTCTTCGACGCACGAAAGTTGTACCAGATGTGAGAAAAACCTGAGTTAAAAACATGAACCATAATATTATCCTTATGTTGGATATTTCTTATATATTTTGGGCAAAAAGACAGATTTTTTGAGTTTATATGTTGATTGAATACTTGTACGATCTTACCTCATAGTTACTTGGATCAGACCATATGACTTTCGACCATTGCTGATTGATCCAATTTCAGTAGTTTTGGCCCACTGAAGACGTTTAGTCATATGCGCTTCAGATATCCATGGCTTCTTCCTGGCTTTACAGCCTTTCAGACCGTACTCTACAAGCCTTCTTCTAACAGTTCTGGTTGATATTTATGATGTACCTGCCTCTTTGAAGTCCGCCCAGAGCTCTGACGATGTTTTTCTCCTGCTTCTGAGCGACTGACGGATGATGGATCTGTCATCACGAGGTGTTGTAACCTTTTTTCTACATATTATTTGTATTGTCTTTACATCTTTTGTCACTCTGAAGCGCTTGCGAGTCGTTTGCACCGCACATCGAGAACATTTCATCTTCTGAGCAATTTGACTTTGAGACATTCCATCTTTATGACGAGCTATGATTTGACCTCGCTCACACTCACTCAACTCCCTTGTTTTAGGTATTATACTCTTATTTTAATTGTATCTACAATGTATTTTAGCATAACACTGGAATAATCAAGGAAAACTAAGTTAATTTTGGACGTTGGTTTTACACATAATTGGTTACATACGTACAGTATAGAATAAAAGAGGTAATTGAAGCTAAAGGAGGGTCAACCAGATATTAAATTAATAATATTGTGTAATATACCATAAACGACCAGGTACACGTGTTTCATTAACAATGAGATAGCAAAACACAGAAACACTGGGGTGGCCTAATACTTTTGGCTAAGGCTGTATATATATAATAGAAAGAGAAATTTGACGCGAATAAGCAATGAGACAAGAAACCGGAGGTTTTTAGAGATAAGAGAAAGGGACATTAGAAGAACACTAGAATCAAGGGGAGCAGAGGGCGGCACAATGAAAGCAAACCATTACCGAGAAGACAGAAATAACGCATGGGGAAAAAGTTTGAAATTGTTTTGAAAGGCAGAAAATAAATATGGCGAAAGCCCTGTGGTGATTGTTATCACCCGCAGAACTTGTATTTTCTCTTTCTATTTATATATATATATATATATATATATATGATGAAAATTAATGCAATATCGCAAGAAAAGATGAGGAATTAAACCACATTCTCCAAAGACAATTTAATTCAGAACAGTTTCGGTGTATCTCACACCCTTTTTCAATTGACACTGGATAGAAAATATTAGAAAAGTGCTTACAAACATAACACGGGGTCAGGTCCTGAAAGATCCCCTCTTTTTTCCCCCAATCCCCTACTTGTGGCTAATCAGGGAGGGGGTTAGGTCTAAACATATTGAAGGGATGACATTTTACTATTTTGTTTATTTGCTTTCGTATTACAGGATTAAAAGAAATTTGACCCTCAGATAGATTTAAATTAGGAACTGACGATATCAAGCTCGATTCTACAATTCTTCTCTTAACATAGTTAGCCAATTTAAATACCATTTTACTTCCATTGAAATCGATCGAATGATTCAAGTCTCTAACATGGCAAAATATTCCACTGCTTTGGCTGCCCACTCTAATATCTCTTTTGTGTTCGTACAATCTCTTGTCAAGATTTCTCCCCGTTTTCCCTATATAAACTTTATGGCAATCGTTGCATGGTATTGCATATACTCCTATGTTATGATGTTCTTTGGGTTTCCTGGCAATCATCAATTGGTTTGAGGAAATGTTATATTTATAGGCAAGATTAATACCCGCTTTTCCAAAAATGTCCTTTTTTACTATTTAATTTATTATTAAATGGCAATGTTATACATTTGTTGAAGTCATTAGTGCAGGAAGGCTTATTACCATAGAATGTTTTCCTAGCTGCAAAATGGGCAGACGATATGAACCAATCGGGATAATCCAAATTAGAAAAAATGGTCCTGATAATGACAATTTCTTCATCTAAATAGGAACGATGACATATTTTGTATGCTCTAAGGAAAAGGTTAGAAATTACCGATTTTTTAACAGTATTATCGTGAAGCGAAAAATAATGTATATAGGCATTCGAGTGGGTTGGTTTCCTATAAACGTCAAGTTTTAATTCATGGTGATCTTTATTAATGAGGACATCTAAAAAG
Organism: Ceratothoa steindachneri; assembly: GCA_963969495.1. Classification (NCBI taxonomy): domain Eukaryota; kingdom Metazoa; phylum Arthropoda; class Malacostraca; order Isopoda; family Cymothoidae; genus Ceratothoa; species Ceratothoa steindachneri. The sequence goes on from OZ018318.1 coordinate 178,228,832, forward strand.
GGTAATCTATTATCATATTACCATTCATATTTAAATTTGATGGAGACATGCAAATTATTCAAATTATATCAAAACACATCACTAAATAAATTACACAGACATTTACATAGCAAATGAGATAAAGAGATAGGATAGACGCAGAATATAAGAATATACATAAATGGATTGGTTGAAAGATAGAGAAAAAGAGATGGAAAAGACGCTTAATGGAAGAAAGTGTTTGTTCGCCCTTTGCTGCCCGAGTTGGCAGACAGCGCGAATCCTCATTTTCGCAATAACTATGCAGTGTTGCAAAAGTACCAATATAAAGCGACTCTCCCAGCCATATGTATAATATCTGAATGAAAGTAAATAAAGTATCTGTATACCTATTCCAATATTACTCTAATATCATTTATTTTCGCAAAAGACGAGTGCATATTCCTTCATGTCTGCGGTGCATGCGTATGTCTTCAGCATTATCATTTGTATCAGGCCGATGTATCGCAGAGAATTCCGCATGAAGCTACCTCCGCTTAAAGTCTTGGGTATTAGCCAAACACGTTACTCCCGCCAGTCAGCGAATTGAATCCACAAACCTTCAACCTGCTCTTCGTGTTCTATCTATGAAGCGGCACAGTTTAGGGGTATTTTCATCGTTCTTCTCCCCCTTTCATCTGTAAATGTGTCTAACTCATTTTCCATCGAAAACTTTATACTTTGAAGCATGTATAGTGAGTTAGCGGGTTGAATCTGGGTAAAAGCTTATTTTCCCATAAATTTTCAACTATCAAATAATGAAGAAGAGTAGAAAAGTAAGGAAGAGACTTGTTTCAAAGAACATAAATTAAGAAGAACAATTTCCCATTGCTACAATAAATTTTGGAAGAACAAATTAATATCCATGAAAGGAAAACTTACAATTTATGGTACACAAAATATGAGGCTCATAAAAAGTAGCAACAGTTAAATGAATGCCAACATTACGAAAATTTATCATTGAGAAAATGTTGCCTTTATTATTTTCCTTTAAATTTTCAACTCTGCCAAAAAATACCTTCTATTGTATGGATTTTTCAAACTATTGCAATGTTAAAAATTTACTAGTTCTACCCTCCAGTTGGAGGATCTTTCAGTATCACTCCAGAATATATACAAATATTGTTCATAATACCAGGAATATGCAGGTAACGTTTCTTCAGTCTAATATTTTAAATACCCTAATAAATAATATGGGCACAAAGGCGAGCAACTTTCATTGTCTTAATCAAGATCACCGAAAGGTAAAATAGAATATAATACTCGTAGTGTTTTTTTTGTGCATACATCTGATAATTACCACTTAATTAAATAGAAATTATTCAAAATTGATATACAATTCCAATAACATTGTTAGGGCAAAATTTTGGAATGTTTTGACAATTTTAATATTTCGCTGGACTTTTCAAATATGCTCTTTTTATCAAAAAACTCATTCTTAAAGAAACGATTTTGTATCACAATTCATAGCTTAGTTTTCATTATTCTGAATAATATTTGTTAATTGGCTATTTTATCTTTAACATTTTAATTTCTCTTATTTCTTCTTTTTTTCCCTTACCTTGTTAGTCCTACCTTTCTCCCTTAGTCTAGCTCTTTTACATCAATCTCTTTATTGTGCCTGCTATGCTCTTTACTTCTGTCGCTTTTTTGTTTGACCTATCTACCTGCTCTTGTAGCTTTACATATGAATTTTTCTTTTTTCTTTCGCTTAATCACTCTTCCCATGTTTACATTGGTGATTTCGTGTTTAAGAGTCGGTGCCATCATTTTTATTTATATATACACTCTTTATATTTTTTCATTAAGTTTTCCTTCAGAAGAAACTAAATATAGATCAAAACTACTTAGAAATATTGTTCCCTTTTCCCTGCGGGATATTGCATTATATATATGGAGGTCAGCCGTGAAGCCTGTATTTAATATTGAGGATAAATTCCAGACCTACGAGAAAGGAATGCAATATCTTTTAATTTCTCACAACGTTTCGAAAACTATAAGTTTTAATCTTCAGGCTAGAATAAGTTTATTAAAGTTAATACATATGAAGAAACTTGAAAAGGCTTAAAAGACATTATTTAAAAGGTGACCAATTATAAAATATCATAAAATGTACTATAAGTTAAAATTTTAAATAGGACTTGGCAACAGTTAAATTTTCTTTAAAACTAACTAAAAAAATTAGTTACTAAGTTTAAAGCTTATTTCAGAAATTAATTGAAAACTATAAGAGAAATTGACCTGTCAATAGTTAAAGATAATAAATTTAAACTTTTTTTTTAATTTTGTAAACACTGTAAGAGTTAGAAACATTTAATATCAAAACGGTTAATTTTGGTACTTACTAAAGTGGATCCATCCTAGAGAGTGAATAGTGGGTTTAACAACGGGCTAGTATTTATAGGTTACAGTGACGCTTAGGTGAGAGGAACATCAACTAACCGAACAGTAGTTAAAAAAAAAACAACCAACAAACTGTAGTTAAAATTAGTCGATTAATAAATATATTGTACTTAAATCTTCGGTGAGTATAGTTTTGTAATGTTTGATATATAAAGATTCGAGGGTTCTTAGGCAATGTTGGTTGCTGTTAGCCTTTTCAAGTTTTCTTCATATGTATTAACTAATTTTTTTAGTTAGTTTTAAAGCAAATTTAACTGTTGCCAAATCATATTAAAAATTTTAACTTATAATACATTTTACTGATATTTTATAATTGGTCACCATTTTAAATGTTGTCTTGTTAGCCTTTTCAGGTTTTCTTTATATGTATTAACTTTAGTAGACTTATTCTAGCCTGAAGATGAAAACATATAGTTTTCGAAACGTTTTAAGAAATTAAAAGATGTTTCTTCCGTTTCTCGTGGCTCTGGGATTTATATATATATATATATATATATATATATATATATATATATATATATATATATATATATATATTAGTGTAGTTGGGTAGCAGTCTTTCCTGAATGCAAATTTTGTTGAAGACCATTGTGTATTTTGCCTTAATTAATTTCCTTTGGCAACTTTCTCTTCTTCTACCTATCTATTTTATTCCATCTTGTAGATGGTGGATTATTTTTCCAGTATTCATCTCTTTTTTTTAATGAATGTGTTTGGTAAAAAACAAACTAAATTGCTAAACTTTCGATTTAGTTTGGTTTTTACCAAACACATTCATGTAAAAAAGAGATGAATACTGTACAAGTAATCCACCATCTACAAGATGGAATAAAAAGGATAGTTAAAAGAAGAGAAAGTTGCCAAAGGAAATTAATTAAGGCAAAATACACAATGGTCTTCAACAAAAAATTTGCATATATATATAATTTATATATATATATATATATATATATATATATATATATATATATATATATATATATATATATATATATATATATATATATATATATATATAATCCCCTTTAAAGAATCTATTAATTGAACTTTAGTTTTAAATGCAATAGGAAAAAAGCAGATATTAATTTTTATGGAAAAAATTGAAGTTACACCAAAAAAATATAAGACATATAGATTAATAAAGTAAACAAAACACTACAGTAAACACAATATTTCCTACTAACTCTGCTGAACCACTTCTCGATACACTCCAACCTCGAAAGATTAGATAAAATCCTAATCTATTGTGGAGAAAATTGTAGAATCTTATTAAAAAAAAACGATCAACCATCCATAGGTAAGATTTTTTTTTCGTCATCTAGTGCCCATATAGACGAGAATCTATTCCTAGCAGCCCTCACAATACAGCCGATATAAGTATCTCAATACAACAGGGAAATTTGTCAAGAGGGACAAGATCTTTGAAGTAATATAAAAATTCCTAGCAATTTTCTGTTTATATTGATAATTTAGAGGTTTATTTGTGCAAAACTATTTTGATGATATGGACAATTTTCTTGCTATAATATTCTTTAAGAAAACACATTTCATTTCTGCTCTAATAAAATAAAAAGGATTTTGAGAAGACTAAGAGGCAATCTGGTTAGGAGGGGGAGGCCTTGTGCTAAATTAAATATCGTTGAAAGATAAAGTTTTGATGTAGTTGAGTTTTAATCGTTGAATTCTAAACGAGAAATCACATTAAACTAGAGTAATTAATGCCTATACCGATGAATCTTCATTTTTGGAATAGAGTTGTTTGAAATTTATCCTGTTCGCGAGAAACCAATAAGTTCAAAAAGGCATTTTATTATTCAGTTGTACCTCTAAAGTGAGTTTTGTATTGGGATGTGAAGTAATTATGAAATTTTAATTTCGTTGGCAAAGCACAGTTAACTCAAAAATTCAAAAAGCCAGGATAAAATGTCTTTAGGCCGAGATGGGTCATAAGGAAGGCTGACGCTAGGTGTTACCACATTGGAGAACCCATCGCAAAGCAATCAATTTTAAAATTTAATTCATATTCCAAAATTATCATAATTGTTTGGTAAAGTCGCATGTTTGTACAGAGTAATTCAACATCAAAACTAGCCATGTAGTAACGATTCATTGGCACGAGTAAGGAGGGTCTCTTTGAATTTGTATAAGTTCTGTATAGAATCATTATTTTTAGATAAGGAGATAAAAGGGTAGCAAGGTATTTTGCTAGTTTGTACTATAGAAGTGAGTAGGAGGGAAGAATTGGTCTTAGAGAAACTCCTTCGTTATCTATTTTCGGAAGGTGATAAAAAGAGACTAAATTGCTTGATGAAATATATAATTCACGGTAACTTTCAAGGAAAATAATGTAGGGTTGCTTAGGGTACGTTAGAAAAGCGATTTGTTTTTTGGTTTTCTAGCAGGAATATAATACTCTTAGGTGACTCATTTGGGAGTTGAAATTTCTTTTATCCATAATTCAAGAAATAAAAAACTTTACCCTTTTAGAAGGGCTGATTTCTTTTTTGCTTGTATGTTTCAAGCATGAAAGAATAGCTTTGTCTTGTTTGTGCTAGTATATTCACTTTCTAGATTTAAAATTTTAAAATAGCCTAATAATCAATTTTAAAACCTTGATAATATAAGCAAATATGTTTCACGTTTCAACTATTCTTTACAAATATTTTGAAAATCAAAAAACAAATATCTTCACTTTCCGACTCAATATATTCTATTTAAATATTTAGTCTAGAGTCCGCCCTAGATGATGAGGCTAACCATTTTCACGTATTTCTAATCCTCTTCACCTGTTTCACAATATTACAAAAAAATTATACACTACCGGAGATTATACTATAGTAAGGTTGATAATGTAATAAAATAAAGGGAAATGAAATTACTTTACGTTTTACACCACCTTTAAAACTACACCATTTCCCCGTCTCTCTCTCTTCTCTCTCTTTTGTCTCTATCGCTCTATCTCTTTCTCACAAACACATATTGTATGATCGTTGACCACGAAATGACGTATGTAGTTGACCATGTAGATGGAAAATCATACCAATGTTACTTAGTTGCCGATACTTTGTCATTTTTTACTTAAGGATAAATGTCAGAGAGTGAGAGAGAGAGAAGACGCGCGCGCTCTTCTCTTTCAAGGAGAGAGAGAAAAGACGCGCGTGCTCCTCTCTTTCAAGGAGAGAGAGAGAGGACACACCAGGTCACTTTTTTCAATCCACGCTAACGAGGCGAAAAATCGCGAAGGCCGTGATGGGCTGGAGGCACGACTTCGCAGAAGCCTGAGATGTGCTTAAGAGTACGAAGAGTCCTGCCAGGGATTATCCTGTGACGGCAGCAATCGGGCTAAGTCCACCTCTCCCGATGAGCGTCTGTCCCTGAAACTCTGTCCCTTCGGGCGCGTGAGAAAGCCCCTCCGTCTTCCCTCTATAAAACGTCCGACGCCTGACTTTGGCAGCAGTAAGTAACCGCCTCTGTCCCGAGTATCTGCCATCTTCCTGTCCCCCTTAGTTCCGCACGAGCCCTTGCAGAACCAGTCAGGCTCTGTGTATTTCCTAGAACTTGCGGGGGTCAACCCCGTACTCGTTAGTACCCATTACTCGAACGCGAAGCGACAAATTCTCGATTCGGTATTCGAAACTTAAAGGTAAGATCTCATTTTATCTCGCGTAATAGTCGTTTGTCAATAGGCTATTATTTTGGACACTACACCCTCTCTAACAAGGCAGGACTACTCCGTTGGATCAAATCTTCCAGCTAATGGCAACGCGCAACTCTCCTGTGCAAGCTCCCCACCCTCTTTTAAGCCTCTTTCATTGGCTTCGCGTTCGCTCGAAGTCAGTTTAGCCTCCCATCTGTCATTTTCGTTTGTGTGTACGGCGGTTGACCACGCTCAGGTAGCTCTTTAAAGCCTCGATTCTTGTACGTCTCTTATGTTTTTATACCTTAATTAAAACCTTTTTAATTTTCTGAATATATTATCTGCATGGTAGTAAAGGATTTCTTTTGTACTATTTTTCTATTACCCTCAAACCTTTCAAGATAGCTAAGCATTGGCCAACCTAAACGGCACTCTGAAACTTAATTGCACTCTTATTTGTATTTATAATTTTACCCACGCTCATAACGGACTAATCTGTTCATAGGCCTCCCTCCCTCGGGCTGAGGAATTTTGAAAAGGGTTAAGCTCTATCACCAACCTACGACATATAGTAATATCTATATTATATTAAACTTCTGTGAGGTTTATTGGGGTTAATCTTGGTTAATCAATTGGTTAACCTTGGTTAAAGTTTTAAACATTTTTCTAATCTTGTTTCTGGTTGTGGAGATCAAAAGGGGAGGAATTACTACTTTCACAATTGTATTTTTTCCGTTCCCATTTATTTTTTTTGTGTGCGAGTTTATTTTGCCTGACGGCGCATCACCATTCTTATATTCCTCCACGGAATTGAATTGTTTTCCTTCAAGGCCTCATTTCGTCTGCCGTAAGTTGAAGGTACATTTAGAAATTGCATTGCTCTATGTAGACATGTCACTAGGTGTGCTGTAACTCTCGTCTTAATCACAGTCAGTGATTTAGGTAAAATCTTGTCCACAAAAGCTTTTCCCGAGTGATCATACGGAAGGAATCGACCGTGCGAAGTAATTGCATTATTTTACGCGAGCGTTTTCCTTATTGTTGTTTGTAATTTCATTGGGTCAAGCAAACCCGGTCGCACTTCCGTCCGTGCGTTATAGAAATCCCGCCACAAAAATCGTCTTGGGTTAATCTATTTCTTCTCGCTTTCATCACGTAAAACCGGTAACATCCCTTCCTTTGGAATTTTTACGGCCCAAAGTGAGTTTTTCAGACTCAACGGAAAAGACCTAATAGCCTACATCCAGGGGAAAGAGAAAAGAGAAAGAGTCGAGGAAATAGAAAAGGAATGCGAAGAAAGAGAACGCGAAAAAAAGAGAGGATTCGCTCCGACGAATTGGAGATGTGCAGGGCTAGGAACGAGGCGCCTTCCATAAATTCTGCAAGGTCCAGACTAGACGCATCGTAGACAGCGAACATAAAACTCCCAGTATTCAAAGAAGGAGAAAACATCAAGTCTTATCGCACTTACTTCGAGAAGATCTTCGGAGTGAATCATTGGGACATCGAGACGGATGGCGTAGCATAATTATTGTCTTTGCTGAGGTACCCAACTCACGGATCTTTTCATCTCCTTTCCTTCAGAGGCAACGATTGATTACTATTCGTTAAAAGCCGAGATGCTTGCCACCTATAACATGACCCAGGATTTCTACTGAGCTAAATGGCTAAATTCAGGCATTGTCGCATTCAACCAAAGCAGACTTTCCGTCAGTTTGGCTACTCCTTGCGGCATCACTTTAATCTTGAATTGATGTGTCCAAAGTGCCTCATAAATACGATGCTCTGGTCGATTTCGTCCTCAAGTACCAATTTCTTGCGTCGATTCCCCCGGAATTAATGTCCTTCATGAAGTACCGGAAGTGCCATACTCTCAAGGAATGCATCGAGGAGGCAGGCCTCTACGCGGCTAGCCACAACTGCTATCGAAAAAAAGGGAAGAAGTCGGAACCTCATCTTCTAAGTCCAAAGCAAGCAAGAACAAATTTGTTTTTAACCGTGGAAACAGGTTGATCAAGGTGATTGAGTCTGCCAAGCCCAACCCCCGCTTCCCTTCTCTTCAAACCACCCTGATGTCAAGCCCTTTCCTCTCAAACCCCCTGCTTCTTCGTTCCCCAGGAGGACTATCGTTTGTTTATCGTGTGGAATTGAGGTTCACGTAAAAACCAATTGCCCTCAGAACTTGCAATTTAGAAGCACTTCTTCTCACCAAGTGCATCAAATCAGTGCCACTTCTACGTCCCCACCGTCGCAAAATAAATCTCCCTCTTTTTTAACTCCACCGAGTAGCGCTGGCCACCAGGTAAACTTTTTGTTTGATAAAAGTACCCCTTGAGCCCTTTAATTCGAAACTGGAGCAGTAAATGGTTGCCGGATCTCCACCCTCGTCAACGAGACAAGGTGCACCTGTATTGTTGTTTCAGGTGAGGTACTCCCTCCTGTGGCTTCAGATCACGATAGTTTTGCCGTAGTGCATGATTACTTGGGGAGCACCAATAAATTCCCCCTTGTTAATTGTTATATTGAATGCGCACATTTTACTGGTTGGGTTGAAGTCGTTGCAGCCCTAATCAATTTTTGTACGTTCCTAATCGGTCAGTCCTTCCTGGTATCTCTCAACCCCGTGGCTCAACTTGTTACTCCCCGTCCCCGCGCGAAGGAGGAACTTCAAGCCACTACACCTATGGAACCTCCGTGTACCCCCGAAATCCAGAGTGCGATGAGCAGTGACTTTGCTAAAACTCAGAGGGGATGCTAGTCTCTTCGCCCCCTGTAGACAAAGGCCCAGAACAAAACGCACGAAACCATTAGAGGGAATAAGGTGATTTCCTTCCTCATGAAGGACGCCGACCTTTTCTATCGAGCGTGCACAGAGGCAAACGATGCCGAGTCCTGCACACTATGCTGACCTCCCTCCCACGTTCCTCCAATTCTTCAAACTGCTCGCAATAGTCTGTTTACTGGCCACTTCAGCCACACGAAGACCGCCAAAAGGATTTTCAAATATTTTGGGGGTCCTGGTGCGACCGACGAAATTCTGCGATATTGTCGTTCGTGTGACATTTGCTAATAGATGGCAATAAAAGGGCGAGTTAAACCTGTGTCTTTACAGAAGAGACTTCTAATCTCTGAACCCTTTCCCCAAGTAGCTATCGATTTAATTCGGCCCATGCACTCCTCCGTCAACCGAAGGCCACAGCTACGTTTTATCTCTGGTCGATTTTGACATCAGGTTCCCCGAGGCTGTGCCTGTCAAGAAAATTGACAGTATCTCCTGCGCCAAAGCTCTTATTTCTATCTTTTTCCGAGTGGGCCTACCCAACAAGATTATATCAGATCATGGACAACAATTCACCTCAGAATTGATGGAGTCCATGGATAAATTATTAACGATTAAGCCCTTGTTTACCACTTCTTTTCACCCAGCCTGGAATGGAATGTGTGAAAGGTTAAATGGTAGTCTCAAGGCTATTCTCAAAAAGCTATGTGCTGATCAACCCATTGAATGGCACAATTTTCTTCCGGTAGCTCTCTTCGCCTACTGTAAAATCATCTATCGCACGTTAGAATTCGCGCCATTTGAGCTTTTATATGGAAAAAACGTTAGAGGCCCCCTGAGTATCATAAAGGAATTCTACTTAAATTAGTGATTGGATCAAGACTTTCAGACCTCTTAATCATACCTACTGGAATTAAAACAGAGGTTGGAAAAGTGCGCCGAAATTGCGTATCAGAAAACCGACATCAATTTGCACAAGAATAAAACATACTTTAGTTGCATGTGCAAGGAAAGGAAAGTTAACACCAAAGAAGAAGTTTTGCTACTTGTCGCCACGGACAACACCAATTTTTAAGGAGCCAATCGAAGGACGCCTACCAAGTAGTCGAGAAACGTTGCCTTGTCGATTACCTCATTGAAACCCTCTCAGAAATAAAGTTTTTCCATGTTAACATGCTTAAGCGGTACCACTGACTCAAGGGCATCAACCAGATAGTGTCAGTTGACGAAGTGTGCCTAATGCAATCTGGCTACCCCCTGGACCCCTTTTGCGTAATTCAAGTCGCTTGCATGAAGCAAGACAGGGAATACCCATTACATGTCTTGCCCGACACAAATAATTCCCTGTCTGCGGAAATTAAGATATGTGACCAGCTATCCTCTCTTCAAAGGAATTAATTGCAAGCGCTCCTGAGTTACTTTGGTGACGTTATCACCGAGATCCCCGGTTGTGCCACCCATTTTGAGCACAACATTCAATTACATACCCAGGAACCGATCCGTTCTAAATCATATTCCTGCCCATACACCTCCGGGAAGCATTGATTGACGAGGCAAATAAACTTTTAAGGTTGCAGATCATGGAACCTTTGGAGTTGAGCTATTGTTCCCAGGTTTTGATGGTAAAGAAGCTTCCCGAACGCCTCCTTTTGACGCCGTCATCAACTCACAGCTTTAACCACCTCAAAGGTAAGCAGGAATACACTCCGATCCTCCCTCTCTCTAACCCGTACAAACCGTTTTGGCATTTGCACTGACGCTACTAATTATGGCATAGGATATGTCCTCTTCTAGCATCGGCCTAACAGCGAAAGTATCCCCGTCGCTTTTGCGAGGTAAAAATTACTCGCGCGCGAAACGAATTATGCGGTGATTGAGAGAGAGTTGCTCGCTATAGTTTGGGAGATCCAAACGTTTTAAATGTATTTAGTAGGGAAGGAATTTGTAGTGGAAACAGATCATGAATCCATATCCTACTTGCGCAATGTCAAAAATAATGACGGTCGTTTAATGCAATGGAGTTTGTTCCTCCATGAATTTGGATTCCGAATTTTGTATATAAAAGATATTGATAACTGCATAGCCGTTAGTTTAAGTAGAAACCCGTTGGACCCTCTTCCAAACTAACTCTGAGTCATTAATTTCTTTCTTGTGTATTCATTTTTTGTTTGTAAAGAAAATTTATATATTTAACCGTAAAATAACGGAACACGTATTTTTCTTTGGGGGGGGGGGGCTCTTTTGTATAAGGTGAATTGTTTTTTCATATTTTTATTGTAAGGTTTGTATAAACTTAAGATAACATTATATAATCTGTATATATGTATGTACGGCACAAAAGAGATATAAACACTAGTTCCACTAATTTGTATTTTTGTTCCGTTTAAAAATTTGTTTCAAATACCCTCAGCCTTAACCGCTATTGTTACGCAAATACAAATTACAATCTCCTATTAATTATTTTTCGATGTCACTTCTTCCTCCACTGAAGTCCTATCTGGGAATGAAGGAGGTCAGAGAGAAAGAGAGAGAAAAAAGATGCGCGCGCTCGTCTCCTTCAAGAAGAGAGAGAGGAAGCACACCTAGTCGACCCTTTTTAATCTACATTAACGAGGCGAAAAATCGCGAAAGCCATGATGGGCTGGAGGCACGACTTCGCAGAAGCCTGAGATGTGCTTAAGAACTTAAAGGTTCCTTCAGGGGATTATCCTGCGATGGTGGGAATCGGGCGAAGCGTCTGTCCACCGGAACGCTCTTCCTTCGGACGCGGAGAAAAGCCCCTCCGTCTCACCCCTATAAACCTTCCGACGCCTGACGTGGACAGCAGTAAGTAACCACCTGTACCTCGACTATCTGCGAGTATCTGCCATCTTCCCGACCCCATTAGTTCCGAGCAAACCCTTGCAGAACCCGTCAAGCTCCGTAAACTCTACTAGAACTCGTGAAAGTCAACCCCGTACTCGTCTGTACACATTACAATGGTGTGAACGTTTCTATTACATATGCACCATGGCTCTGGGAGTACGTTTACTCCACATTGATAATTATACACTACACTCACAATCCTTGCGCCGCTCGTTTGTTTTTATGCGAGGAACACAGAAGGACAGGCCTTCAATTGGCCCCCTGCTCTATAGGGTCCCGATTTTTGTCTAATTGGGCCTATAACCAGTCGTAATCCTCAATGGAACAGACATACCGGCTACCATTTAGAACAAGTGGGAATCGGTCTTGTCACTCATTCCTATTCATTATCCTTTCCTTCTAATTATTCCTTCATTATTGGATGGAAATCAAGACTCTCCCCTATCTCTCCGCCATCTTTTTTATTCCATCTTTACCTAAACCACTCAATCCGATACAGGCAACCTTGTTACATCAGTTTTATTTCATTCAAATACTCCTCATAACCGACCACGTATATCTCATAGCTACACTTTAATTCAATTATAATTTATTCCCTCCAAATTATTGCAGAAATTCAAAAAGGTTCCCCTTCTTATTCATCCTTTTTTCCTTCTTCACCTCCCGTTTTCTTTCAAAGAAAAGGAATACAAGCGCAGATTTTTTTCTCCGGTTCATTTAATTTTTTAGCCGATATAGCAGCTCCGCAAGGTTAGATACAAAAAATGAGGAGAAAAGTCTTCTCGCGCTCTTTATTCCAAAGAAGAAAAATTATGTGTTTTAGAAATTTTGAATTATTCTGTATATGGATATGCGTTCCTTTTATGTTACACTTTAATAAATTCTAAAAAAAATATTCAATGATAGAAGTTTCGTCAAAATCTTATAGAAGGTTAATGAGTAGTAAGGCGCGTGGCCGTGCGGTGGAGATTTACTTCCATGCCAAGGTAGGTAATCTGCTTAAGGGCGGCGAGGACACACTTGGCTAGGTCCAGGTTGATGGAACTGTTTTTCACTTGAGAAAGAAAGCGTCGTAGGGCCGACTTGGTGCCGACAGCCAGGACGTCATAGAAGTAAGTGTGAGCGGACACGCTGGTCATGGATGCCCATTGGTTTATGACAGAGGAAAGGGCCATCTGCATAATAAACGGCGCCCTAGCAAGCCCATAGGGAGGCGCTTCAAGCGGTAACGGGCACCGTTCACAACGAATCCAAAATGGTGTCTGGCGGATATGTGGAGTCTGATGTGGTAGAGACTATCTTTCAGATCTAGTTTTATTGCGAAATGGGCCGGAAAAGATGAATCAAATACTTTCTTTGTAGAAGGTAGTCAAAAGGAGGGAGTGTCGTATGCCTCGCGAGCGGTGGGCATGTCGTATACAATACGAGCAGTCCCGTTTGGCTTAGGGGCCCAAAGACCCGGTGGGGTTTAGTGATCCTGCTAGGCTCGACTAACCCGTGTTGAAGTGGCTGGATAGCCGAGGAAAAGGGGCTCCAGTGCCTGTACTGGCATTTGAAGTAAATCCTCATGCCCTGTTGCCTGTTAGCCTTAAGAATGTGGCAGTTAGGTTCTATTGAGTAAAAGGAGCCCTGAGATTGAAGGTCCAGCCGAGCGTCAGGGATCAAGGAAGATTCCGCTTGAGAAGTGGGTCGAATCCAAGTCTGACCAATTGCTGGATTCCGCTACTTGCATCACCAACCTTGGGTACGAGTTTAAACCACACATTTATCAGCTTTCCTGCAAATACACGACATAATAATGTCTATATGATGAAACATCAAATAAAATATCACCTTGGGCGATAGTGTTGGATGTGTGCGACAGTGTTTTAGTAGTTATATACGTGTTTGTGGCTTAAATTAGGAACATGAGCATCTGAACAGGGACCCCAAATTTCATTCTGCGAGAATGAGGATATTTAGAATAAGTTATGCTGTAACTTGAAAAGTATTGAATGGTTGAATTGAAAAATTTCATTCATTAAAATACACATCATAACCCAACGAGTTTATGGATTTTCCTTATCTATCATGACCGGTATTAGTTCTGGACAGTAAAGTATCAATTCGGTAACCCATATTACTTAATAAATGCTTGGTACCTACCCGCCAGCCCATGGTACCCGACCAAAATATTTCAAGTAAAAGTAAGAATTTCAGACGACTCCTTTGACATTTTCATCTCATTTCTTAAGACACGAAATCTAATACAATATTTCTCAGTTCCATTTTATTTGTTCAACATTGGTAAAATCGATTTCGAGGTAAAATATGAATTTTATTTTAAGGAAAATTATACAATACAATGAAAAAATACGTTATAATAAGATCAAGTCTAAAGTCATAATTCTAGTAAATTTATTAGCATTTTATTATTACTTAAGGAGTGTGAAGAAATTTGACGGTCAATACACTCATGCCCCTCGAGCAATGGTTAGATGAAGTCAACCTTTTCAAGTCATCAACCCCTTTCTCCCATAAGAAGGCTAAAGTAATATAGGGTCTTTATTGGTATACCATTATTAATCTCATGGTGGTATACCCAACGGGAACTGTACTTACAATTTATTCTTTCAATGACTTGGAATTAATAATAAATTTAGTCATCATTCATACTTTGGTTGCGGTGGCCAAAAGTCACCTTTTTTATTTAAAACAGAAGTATCTTAAACTGAAGTCTCTGAATACCGCGTATCTTTAAGGAAGAAGCAGTCGTCTGTTGCGCAAATATGGCGCTACCACTTCTCGGCATTCAAATAAAACGCTAAATTAAATAGGAACACACACGCAAATTATGAACAATTAGGTGGATAGTTCCACGGGATGAGTGTGAACGCAATGGCGCGCAACTTTAAATTCCTGTGCGCTTGCTGCCATTTTTTCTACGTAGTCTAAATAGCTGACGTGGTCGTTACTCTGTCGTAATTGTAAGAATATTTTAGGACAATTGCTTGTTCTATGACGGTCTGGTCCCCTTTATTATCGTGTTTGTTTCAAGCAACCTCTACAGGTTAAAGAACCAGCAGAATAACACGATTTCTTACCGTCTCAAATTTTAAGCACAATGGCAACAAAGGTGTATCACGCAGAAAGTTTATAAAGGGGAAATCTGTAAGCAAAGTTAAAATGCGTAGATCATAGCTCCATATTCTTCTGCCGAAAGTGGGACAGAGAGGACAAACTGAGGGTTTGGGGGAGGCCGATTTACAGCAGCCATGGCATGATAGATACTGGCAACCAGGGGATTTGATGATGCGAATGCTTCAACAGCACTTAACAAACCGATTTGCTATGGATTACCAAACGAGATCCCACGGGACAGGTACCGGTACTTTATCTGTCCTTGCGGGAGTTACATTACCTGCAGTTCTTCTGGATAATAGAATGAGCACCCGAAACGAGTCCTTTCAGCTTCAAACCCGATGGAGGTAGCATGGAGGCCAAAATTGAATGAAGCCATCTTTTTACACGAGAACAGATCAGATGGAACAAGATGCATGCTCCAAAAAATAAAAGGCTAGTGCTTCGATTTTTATGAAAACCTTCGATTAGATCGTTCGAAAAAGATAATTGAAGCAAAAAGGACTTTTTGTCATTATAATTAGCGAAAATCTTAGCGGTCAAGCAAAAAGAAATGTGGCCAAGAATGTTCGGCTGGAGAGTTTCGTTAGCACGTTTAACTTACGACGGAAGGGTATCTTCTCAAAAGAGAAAAGAATAACGGTCTAGTTAAACATAAGTAGACAATTTTGATAAATTTAAAGATATTGAATAGTGTATTTCAGTAAGTGCGACAAACAAAAATTTGTAACAAGAGACCGAATACTAATAAGAGTTCTTCTATTATTCGTAGAATATCTTAATCATATGTGAATTTAATTTCTTGGCATTTTCCATTTTCACACAAGCTGGACTCATGCAAAATTTTAATATCTTATATGAGGCGCAGGATTGTCATTCAGTCCTAATTGATTCCCTTCACACCAATCTATCTCAAGGAAACTTTAATTAAATTCTTTCTTTAAGCAGCTTAATACCATCACACGCCAATAGCACGTATTCTATCTAAACGCGATCTCTTTCCCCAAAAATGAAGAATAGAGAATTTCTCAAAGCAAAGCAAAGAGCATGAAAAGAGAATAGAAAAAGGGCAAATAAAATGAAAAAGGAGGCGGATGATTGTAATTAATTTAAGAGACCCTCCAAGCCCCACCGAGTTAGAAAAATAGAAAACGTTGGAGGCTCGAGGATCGATTCCAGGATGGACAGTGGTATCAAGCAAGAGACACCGGTCCTCCAAGAACGAACCTAAGAGGCTTAATAATCCCTCGATCGATGAGACACGAAGAATAACAAGCCTTTGGTGATGTCTTACCCTGTCTAGCCGTCTCCGAGCCAACCTGATTGCCCTACTATAAATAACTCACACACTCCATTTACATTCTCTCACTCTAATATTTAGAATAAATTGAAGTAAACCCAATTCCTATAAAAAGAATGAATGGCCAGCCCCATAACTGCCCAAAATAATGATTATTTTTAAATTTTATTTACAAATACCCCTCTTATTTATTTTATTATATTGTATGGAGGGCCGGATTTAGATTTGATGAGGCCGTAAGCTATTTGAGATAATAGGGCTCTTTATATGTTCAGATGTCCTATGTCGGCGACGAATTGTCGCTGTTTTATGTGTTTAATATGATATATGGTAATTTTGGGGCCTAATAGATACCTAAAGGCATTTGCACTTGACAAAATATGTATTTTATCAAAGTAATTATTGACTGAAAGACAATTAGGAAGAAATATATTAATAGTGAAATAATTAATAACCTCTACTTAAAATTATATTATTCATAACAAACTTAATAATGCAAATACTTTGGTAAAAAAGCAAAAGTTCATTTACAAATAAAATTTACAGAGGATTATTATATAACCTCTAGAAACTTGCTATAAAGACCAATTATATTAATCCATCTACCCACTACTCATTAAATTGTATAATTTTATCAAGATTTATTGTATAGTGTGTATACAAACAGAACACAAACATGATCTAAACTAAAATACTTTCTTTCTTGCCTTTGCCAGATAAAAGTCACTGAAGTTGTCATCAAATGATGAACTGCGCAGTTTGTCACTTTCTGTGCACATGAGACTGAGAGAACGTAATTTATCTTGAGTCATTGTTGTTCTAATTCATTTTTATCCTCTTTATCTGAGAGAAAGATCTTTCTCCAGAGCAATTTTCAATCATTATACTAACGAAGATGCTCAAAATTGCTTCTACATTAGTGAATGCTCATTGGACATTTTTAAATATTACTTGGTCAGACTATCATGTTCATCTGAACCATGGCTCTAGCTATGCCTTACATATGCTTGAGTTTTCCAACAAGATTCATATTCACACTCTCAGTATATGTTTGTCATAAAGCACTAACTTCTTTAACAATCTCTTTTTCTGTAGCATCTGATTTTGTTAAGAATGAAAACCTTTTGGCAGCATCATTGTATACTAATGTCGTTTGTGCCAGATTTGACTCTAATGCATCCATCATAGGTATAAACCTTTTTATTTTGAACTTGTCTCTTGGCTCAAGGTTCTCCAAATCATCATCTTCATCTTCACCTCTATCATCTATATGCCTTCTTCTAGATCTGTTTTTCTTGTAATCAACATCAAGCGAGTTTTCCTTTGCCTGTTTTTTAAAATGATTAAAAAAATCTCTAGAACCTTTAACAAAATAAAAAAGTGAAGAATACAATTTTATAGATGCATCTAAGCTAATCTTGTGGTCTTGTGAAATTTATTCAGCAAATAACTCCACAAATATAACATTACGATAAATTCAAACTCCTCCATTTTATTCAATATGTTTATGGCTTGATTTATTGTTTCGCCATTTTCACTAGTATCAATATGCAGCTGATGCAATTCAGAAATTATTCCATCATAACTATCAAATATTGCACTTGTCGCCATTGAATGTGCCTCCCATCTAGTCTTTGACAAAGGCTTTGAAACTTTTGAATGATTTTTGAAGAATGAGAAGAGTACTGCCCATTTATCTGTATATGATGTAAAGAGATTATATATTTCATGAACAATTCAAAAAGGTTTACTGCCTCTAAGCAACAATCGGCCGCTGTCTACCAACAAGATTAAAGGAATTACGGCACATGGACTATACATAGCATACTTATTAATCTTCAATATTATTTCTTGCATACCGTTGTATTTTCTAGGCATCTTGGAGGTATTATCATATGACTGGCCTCGCCAATCATATGATGAACCATCTTTGCCATACTTTTCCCTGTGTGGCTATCCATTTCTAGGAAGGTTACCAAACGTTCAATCAGGAGCCCATCATCTGGTGAAACATACCTAAAAATGACAGTCAGCTGATCAATATGGGAGCGGTCTGGAGTGGAATCTACAGATAAACGGAAGTACCCTGCAGTTTTTAAATGATCCAAGATTGATTCTCATACTTGATATGCCATCATTTAGATAAATTTATCACATATTGGTTTAGAAAGATAAGATGTGACACCTTATCCTTTATTCCCAAATTCTTTTATATAGTTTACTAGAAAAGGATCAAATTTCGCAATAAGTTCAAGTAAAACAAGTTAATAATTGCCATTGTGAGGAGAAACAATTATTTCCTCCTCTCCTCTAAAAGGTAAGCCACGCTCTCCTAGAGTAATTATGACTGCCAAAACTCGTTCAAGAACATGTTTCCAGTACTGTCGTTTAATATTTACCTGTTCTGCTAGTTGGCAGTCAACTGTTGATAGGTTAAGATATGTTACCTTAGCTGTTCTATGGTCTACAGAGTTTTCATGACTTTTAACTAAATAGGTGTTGCACGAATAACAAAATCCATCTGACGATGATACTGTAGAACAATTTGAAATGATTTTGTACACAAAACAGTATACACGACCAGTTTCTGGTGAATATACTAACCATTCTCTGCAGTATTTTTCATCATTATCTCGTTTGGGATAGAATAAGCTCTTTGAACAATATCTGCCTTGGTTTTCATAAACCTCTTTAACTTTTTAAATGAACCATTTGAGTGCTGACACTCTGATGGACCTTTTCTTGCCCAGTATAATGTCATCTTTGCTTAAATCACCCTATAGCTCAACATCATTCTGTTTTTTTTTATATTGAATCTTCTCTGGTTTGTAAATCCAAATATTTCTTGCCTCATTCGTTAAAGCAGATTCTATAGAACTAGATGCACCAGGTTCTGTATCAGGAATGGAATGAATATCCATGACTAACTCACTGTGGTAGAAGCTTTGGCTTTATTAGGCCCCTTAACTGTCCTTGTTAAGAAGCTTCCTAATTTTGGTAACTTGCTAAGCTCTTCTTCAGTTTTCTGCTTCGTCTTTCCTGTTTGACTCCACTTTTATAACTACTTGTTGACATTTTAGAAACCGTGGGTAAAATATTTAATATAATTATAGACATATATTTAAAATGTAATCCATGACATTTTTTTCAGAATTCATAATTTTTAATGGTTGAGTTTATGTTGTTTATAATATTCGCCAAATTTATTTACATTGTTTTTCTGATTGGAAATAAATCAATTGCTATTCATATATATATATGAGTTTTCCGTTACCTGCTTATAGCATTTGTGGTATTCCATGGCCAAGTAGTGAGCATTATAAATAATATAATGTATGAGAACTTTGGAATCATGATCATTGATCAACTACAATAATTATAATGCAGGGAAAAATGTTTCCCCCCCACTCTTTACGCCTACCGGGAACTGTACTCGTAAATAATAATACTGATACAGGCCTATTAAGTAATGCAAACGAATATTTTTCTAAAATAATATTTAATGAGATCAAAATAAATAAATAATGTATTGTATGAAATGAATCGGTAGGACTAAAATTAAAATTATAATGGAACTAAAATTACTCACCAGTCCCCAACTATCTCCAGTGGTAAACAGTGAATGAATGCTGTTTAAAGCTTGTTTAAACTTTCATTTAGAATAGTATTATTATCTGAAAGAGTGAAAATCATACATTACACAGTGAACAATAAAGTATTGTAACAATATTGAATATGTTAACAACTTCTCATCTTTGACGGATGATGATAATGTGAAGCTAACGACATAGTGTAGTTCATAAAATCGTTAACAGAGTGCAGGAAACAGAAGCAAAATACATGTCTGCAAAATTATTGCAGTATGTAGGTTATATTTTAGTTTTTTTATCATTTTATTTGGAAATTTTAACCCCTTTTGTTGCTTTAATTTTGGGGGGGAGGGGAGCAAGAAAGTTGGGCCTCTAAGCTATATTTTGTTTAGCTTATACGTAAATCCGGCACCTAATGAAGGCTCTTTCCTCTCGCCCCATCTCATTTAACTAAAATCGAGGCATTTAATAATAATGGAATAATATTTTATCTCTTCACTCTATGTTTTTAGAAATTTTAGCTTCTTCTCGGCTACGCTTGTCCGCACTTTAATATTTCATAAATAAATTATCACCTAATCTGAACTGTTCCTTTACTTATTATTACTTACATGGACAAGTATCTAGAGACCTGCTATATACAGGACTTGAGATTTTATGAACGATGTCCTAAATTTAACGCTCACAGGTTAGGTCCGGCTTAGGCTTGAGGGATCGTATTTCTTGAAGTGGCATTAATTGGATGAATGGTACATAAAAGGCAAATGCTGCGTAGGTCCAAATGGACAAACTCGTAGCCATTTTAAAAAAAGGTTCGTTAAAATTTCAAATATTCGTTAAAAAACATAGACTATGGTTACAAATCTAGGATAAAAGTGAGTAAAACCGTAGAAAATAAAAGGGAGTAAAATCATAGAAAAATAAATGTCTCTAAAATATAGTAAAATCAAAATAAAGTAATAAGACATGTCTATCTCATTCTAACAATTATAAAATACTAAATTTCCTTTAGTAGATTCGCTTCTGATAAAAATTTTTAGCACTTTGTTCCTATTAAAGGTGTTCTCGTGCTCAGAAAGGATACTTCTCAGGGCCAGCTGAGAACGCATCCCTTGGGAAATAAAAGGGAAAAGTCTTTGCCTTAGGGTTTGGAAGCGAGTGCATTCGGTGAATAGGTGGAGTACGGACATTGGTACTCCACAGTGAGTGCACATTGGAGGCTGTGGAAGGCTTTCCATTAGAAAGCCATGTGTTAAGCGACAATGCCCAATTCTCAGCCGACATAGAATAACATCCTGAGTACGGGTTCTAGTAGTGCGTGGCCAGTTGGGAGCTGCGTTCTAGGAAGACTGACCAGCGAATAAGTGAATTATGATCTGTGAAGGAGCACTGAAGAGGTGCTTTATGAAATGTTCCAAGTCCAATAATGGGGCCTGATTGATGGCTTTTCTTCTTACTTCCTTTTCCTTATTGGAGTCTGCCTTCAAGCGATTTGCCGTATCTATAGGCATGGAAAACTAAATAAATATTAATTTTTACTGGCAATTGATCTATTTGGTTACTGTCAGCAAGGAAGCCTTAAAAATAAAATGCATTTTTTACCCCAAATTTTCCGTGATGGATGCGAACACAAAAAATATTAGTTCATTCATATTTAATTGCCCTTTTCCAAATGTTTGGATGGAACCGAAGACCATTTTACCTTGGACGATCTGAGATAATCAAAGGGTGGTACAAAGTATAAGTTCAAACTTGTCATGCTTGAACTAACAAAATATGTCTCTTGGCTTCAATAACTGCCTTTTCAATTTTCGTTGTCACAACTATCCACGGTAAAACACAAATAATACTTACATGCACCTTGAAAACTTTCAACAATGTTTTCAATTTTTTGTACATCAATATCAAGATTGAAATTCGAACGACTTTAATGTCCAAGAACAAAAAGGTTCTTGATACTTGTTCGTCATATTTTTACAGAAAACGTTCTTTTCCTCTTCAAAATGAATTAATTACACTATATTTTGAAGAGATTCATCAAAATTTTTCCATAATTAATGATTAATCACAGACTACCGAAATACGTCACTAAATGCAAATATATGCACATCGGTATCCATATTTATAGAGACCTGGCGAGGAGACAAGTCTTGCATACCATTGCGATCAAGCGAGGTTTTAATTAACATTTCTGATGAGCTTAAATTTTCTAAGCTATAAAGCTTTTAGCTATGATATCAAGTTCTCTTGTGCGATTTTGTTACCTTCCTTTAATAAAAATATAACTTTAATAAGAGCTCATCTATGCAGCGCTAAATTAACAGTAGACTAAGGACGTTTTTGCTGATTTTAATAACAATATTACAATTTGATCTCAAGAGTATAGTGAGTTAAAATAGATTAAAAATAAATTATAAATGTTGTCATTCTTATTTTGTTAACAACTGAATTATTTATAAAATAATTGCTGCCTGCAAGGCTCTCCCACAGGATGCTGTTTAAAGTATTCGCATAATTTATTCTAAAATCCGTTCGAATTATTTTTGTAAAAAATATAATTTAAATTCAAAGTAGTTTGCTTATTACTTTTGCTTAGAATTTTTTTTTAGAAATTTAGTTTCTTATTATTCTCACACAAATACATCACAATTTATTTTGCTTGAAATTATTACTAGGTCGCTTGCTCTTTCCTATGTTATGAATGCTTCGGTTTCACCAGATTAACTCGCTAAGAGTTTCACCACCTGTTACTGGTAGCGCATTTGTAACAATAGAAAATATTGAAGGAATCTTCGATAAACTGTAGGGGTGCGAAAATGTATCAGAGAAAAATTCCTTCCAACTCGATAATATAAATAGCCAATAAAATTACCAACTCTAACGGACTAAGTCTTGGCGTGAAGGCTAGGTGTTTGCGTTTAAATCCAACGGTACTGCGTTCGAAACTCAACAGTCCAAAACCTTTTACGAAGAAATCTCAAGAAGAAAACGGAAATCAAGGAAAACGCTTGAAGAAACAAGAAATCAATTCAATAATCAAGCAGAAGAAGACAATACGAAGAAGATGCATCAAGAAAGACAACAAAGATTAAGGACCAACCCACCCAAGATAAATGGAAGAAAAATGAAGATGCATCAAGAAATGAAAACCAGGATTAAGGACCAACCCAGCCAAGAAGTATACGTAAGTCAAGATAAATGAAGACAAATGTTTAAAGGGGCAACTTAAAAAAAAAAGGAATTTTAGTCAAGAAAGAAGTAAATAGATCCGATAAACAGAAAATCAAGATGAAGAATAATACTGATAAATAATAAAAAGTTATAATGAAGAGGCCCCCCTCCATAACTGGTGACCCTCAAAGGCCGAACAATCTTCTGATCTTTGTTACAACTGCACCTGCTCTCTTACTAGAGATTAAGAAAAGGTGCTGCTGAGAACTTCGGAGACGCGGGAAGGAGAAGCCATTACTCATTGATTAGAGAAAAGACTTCGTTCTCTCTCCTAAATTCCACTGAATTAGCTCTACTCATCCTGCAGAGTCGGAGGTCGTAGGAGGAAGAGCTACTACTCCTCGATTAAGAAATCCAAGCCTAGTCTCTTCCCAATCCTCAAATTCGCTCCGCTTTCTAGAAAGGGACCCGTGTAGGGGTGCGAAAATGTATAAGAGAAAAATTCCTTCCAACTCAATAATATAAATAGCCGACAAAATTACCAACTCAAAATGTACTAAGCCTTGGCAAGAAGGCTAGAGTGTTGGCGTTCAAATCCAACGGTACCGCGTTCGAAACTCAAAAGTCCAAAATCTTTTATGAAGAAATCTCAAAAGGAAAACGGAGGTCAAGGAAAACGGAAAGAAAATGGCTTGAAGGACTTACTCATCAAGAAGCACGAAGGAATTATCAACTCAAGATAAATGGAAGAAATATGGAAAAGCATCAAGAAAGGAAAACGAAGATTAAGATCCAACCTAGCCAACAAGAATACCTAAGTCAAGATAAATGCAAGACAAATGTTTGAAGGGCTAACTTAAGGAAATTGAGTCAAGAAGAAAATGCATAATGAAAATCAAGATGAAGAATAATATTGATAAATAAATAAAGTTATAATTAAAAGCCCCCCCCCCATAAAACATTTCCTAAGAATGAAAGAGTACACCTAGGCCTGGTGTAATGGCAATTACACGCGTTTCGTTAGAGATGATGTAGATATGTTTGTACCAGTAGATCAATACAATGTGGAGCACGAGCATTTCTATCTGAAGTGTTGAATTGCATTGTTATTTTATTAATACCGATGTTCTAGTTTGTGAGAGAATGTAAGTCTTTAGTTCTCTAATAGATTGACCTTAGTTCTGTAGTGCTTTCTTGTATCCTCGGATTAGAGTTTAGGGTATTGTCGTGTCCTTTGAAAGGTAGTCTTCATTCTTGCAGGAGCGGAACATACACTCTCGAGCCAACATCTAAGCGCTCTAGAAGATTTCAAAACATACCTGACCTCGTTTCATTTTTCTATTTCTATTCGTTTTATTGTCTGGCTTTTTAATCTTTTGCTTTATATATCAAATATAATAACTTCTAATTTCTCGTGTTGTTAAGCATCATAAATTAACTCATATTTGTGTTTTAAATTATTAAATTGGCGCTCTTAAGAGCCAGTGGTTGGCTTTATCATGAGCCAAAGATGGTGGGATAAGGTTTGATTGAAGTCGCACTTACATGTATACGTAAGGGATCAATTATGTATATGTAATCATGTTGGAATTTACTTACTCTACAGACTGAATATCAGAGAGAAAAATAACCAGTTATAAGGAGTGTAAATATACTTTGTGAGATATTTAATGAAATAGACTATTAATTAACACCTTCAAGTTAAAAATAATATTAATTGGTGACCTTATAAGAGATCCAAAAATAAAATTCTTCATAGTTATTATGATAGAACAGGAATATAAAAAAGGGACAAATCACCCATTCCTAAACTGATTGGATATTGTGTCCTTGCCAATGGTAGGCGAAACTTAGGAAGATTATGACAATATTTTAGACAGGATGTGTTCATTTAAACGATTTGTGGAAAAGATAAATTTTCGTTATTTTAAAATATATTGGTATACTTTTTTATTATCAAAGCTTAAAATATTATTTAATTTTCCTTCTGGTGCTCTGATTTAGCGAAAAAAGAATTCGTACCCGATACCTCATCCAAAGATATACAAGAGCGCCGCTGTAAACAACAAATCGTCTTCATTAGCAGAAGAAAATGATACCCTAAATCCTACATTAGTGGTAAAATTCCCCCCCGAGATGAAAAATGAGAGAACAAGTTTATTTATTAACAGAAATGTTTCCAGGGAGATAGGCAGCCTCAAGTCCTCTAGTTTTTCATGTGACCTGTATACATGTAAATTGTAACTTTCATAATACGTCAAATAATGTTATTTATATTCCCTAAACAGAATAGAATTCGGATCCTATTTAATAACATGTCTTATTTAGTTAATTAGACCCATTTTTCAACCCTTACTTAGACACCAGAACATCTTAAAAAACAATAGTGGACCTCATTTCAGACGACCTTACATTATTATAACTTTCATACTACCGAAAACCCCTCAATCTAGCTCAAAACACACAACTTATACAAAAGTAAACTGGACATGCTCCAACAGTTTCATGGGAGAAAAAAACACAACCATTACCGAAAACTACCCATCTTTAAACAAAGCACTTGTAGACATAAAATACATCACACACAGGTTTATTCTGTTCATTTGAACACTATGCATGGAGAACTTGATGGAAAGAGTCCAACTTCAATCAATAGAAGAAGAAGGCACTTTCACTAAGACAACGCGACTCCTCATATCGCAAAATATCATGCAAATGCGTAATATTTTCAATTTGGAAAAATGAGTCATTAACCATTCTCGCACGGCTTAACACCATAAAAATACTCTTTTGTTAGAAGTTAAGCGAATCAACTGAAGAGAATAAAGAGGTCAAAACATCCTTAAATGACATTTTTTAAATCAAAGTCAAACGATTTGTCCAGCCACACTTTTAAAATGTTAATAGAAAGAGCATGGTGATAGTAAGTGATAGAAATTATATCGCCTCTTAAATTAAAAATAAATAGTTATTTAAATAGAAATAACGTCAAAGAGTTATTTGATTTCTATTTATAAAATAATCATAAACATAAAAAAGGTCGCATTAACTTTGGGATATCTTTATACAAGCACATAGTAAACTTTAAGTCAAAGCAAAACTGTGTCTGGTGTAACCTTGACCCTGACGACATCAAACACTTTCTTCTCGACTACCCTAAGTTCGCGAAATCACAAAACACTTTCTCTTGTGCATCACTAATTTATTTTTAGAGTCACCTCGGGGATATCGTGAAGTTCTTGGCATCCGTCTTCCTCACATAACAGAAGTAGGTTGCCTACAAATTAGTATTACTTTCTTCCTCCATATCTTAACCAATCTGCTACCCATTATAAGACGGGGCCCTGATCTTCCATACATCCTTACTCTGTAATCTAATTTTCTGTGTGAACCTTATAAAGAGATTTGCTTAACTCCAGATATGTAGAACACACGCACAAATTCTCCTTCATCTGACACTCCTGTGACATCATCCCAAATCTCTATCAAAATTTTCAAAAATTATCTACCTGAATTAAACTCGTTTTCCATCCTTTATTAACCCCCTACTTTCAAATATTCGGGGGCTCACCTTTCAATAGTCCTTTCAGGCATGTTGCTAAAAGCTCAACTTATTGGCCTATAGTTATTATAGATACACTTTCTTTTATTTCTTAAATATAGCAAGTCATTTTGCCCACTTACACTCATCAGGCATTTTCACAAATATTAAAGACCAGTTTGAAGGATGGGTTGATTATGTGATATAGTTTTCGATAAAAAAAGACTGAACCAAGAATAGGTGGATAATTAAGGTAAGATAGGTGTGGGTGGAATAGGTTTATTGTGGTGCATGTTTTACCCACTTTCTGCCAGGTGATGAGCTCTCGATGGGCGAGAAACTACATGACACAGCATCTAGCTATAGACATTCAAAAGTACTGGGAAAGAGATGAGGAGCTTCGCACTTAAAAGAGCAGAATTTTTAATAGATAAAGATGGATATTTAAAATTAAATACCAGCTCAATTTGAAATCTCCTTCACTATATTTTGTTAATGGGCCTATCCGAGTAATAAAAGTGCTAGTAATTTTGGTCTCAAAAGCAAAAATCTCACATCTCTTACGAAATTGGAGGAATCCATTTATAAAGCTATATGACTCTTTTGATTGAGTTTTGGGTTAACTCTCTCATCAATTGGTTGGTTAGACGGTTGATTATTCAGCTCATAAAGGTATGTTACGTTCCTCTTCCTCGAATTTAGTGGGTAAAGGCTTTAACCTAATGCTATTTTCTAAATTCAATTAGATTTACTGTAAATAAATAAAAATTCAACAAATACGAGCAAAGGGCGCAAAAAATAATATAAAACCGAAGAATAACAAGTCTCTACATTGCTTTCAACAAAGAAACTTGTATTTCTCTAAGAGAATTAATTATCACTTTAGCAAATCTTCTGATCCGTAGTCTTGATAACACCTTTATTTTTCACAAGACATGGAAAAAATGTAAACAAAATTAAGACTAGGTTTAGACATAATAAAAATGAAGTCATATTACTTGAGCAAACATTGAAGGGTTCTAAATTAAAGTTTACGACAAAGAAAAGTCATAAATGCTACAAATCATGTTTTTGATTGCAGCTTTTGTATGACAAATATTGCGGGATTCTCAAATAAGAATAAATCAAAATTGTATTTTCAGATTGTAAGTCAGCTATAAAACCAGTCCCCCATAATATGGAGATGCCAATCCCAGTTCCTCCATCAGCTAGTTCAGTTAAAGAAGATGATTCATCGCCTGAAGAGGAGGATAACAATAACGATGAAATGTACGAGGATGATTCTAAGGAAAAGAAGATCCAGTTGATAAATCAAAAAAGATTGAATGATTTGGTGATGGATTTGTCATTGTCAAAGGAGAATGCAGAACTGTTGGGCTCCAGACTACAGCAATGGAATCTTCTAGAGGACAGTGCAAAAATATCTACTTTCCTTAAAAGCCATAAGGCCTTAGCTGCTTTCTATAAAGAAGCAGATGGTGTTTGTTTTTGTACTGATGTTAATGGCCTCATGAATCAGCTAGGAAACGAGCATTTACCTGATGAATGGAGACTATTCATCGATCAAGCACGGCTAGCCTCAAAGCTGTGTTGCTACACAATAGTAACAAAAACCTTTAATTCCTGTCGCACTTATTGTTGGGATGATAAAGACATATGATTCAATGAAATATATTTTAGGTGGTGTATATCACTCGCATCATGAGTGGAATATCTGTGGTGATCTAAAGGTAATTTTTTTACCTGTTGGACTGTAGCTAGGATATACTAAGAATATGTTCTTCTTATGCCTATGGAACAGCCGTGACGACAGGAATCATTACGAGTATATTGTAAAAAGTGGCCATAAAGGAAAAAACACATAATTATCCGATACAATGTGAAGCACATGCTTTTGGAATATCCAAAAGGCCTTATCACGAATTTTTTTAAAGCAATGGCCCATGATTCTGATGGATTTCAGTAACTCAAAGAGAAATTTAGTGCAAAGAAAACCGTGCTAAATTTTTGTAGGGCCGGAGATCGGAGAATTGATACGTGACAGAGAGTTCAGAAATTCACTAACTCCACTTGAATTGGCAGCATGGGATTCATTTGTTCATGTATTGCAGAACTTCCTTGGTAATCATATGGTTGAAAACTATGAAGAACTAGTCGACAACATGCTAAAGGCCTATCAACGAAAGGGATGTTGGATGTTTCTTAAGATGCATTTCTTGCATTCGCATCTAGATTTTTTTCCATCTTATATGGGTGATATTAGCGACGAACATGGGGTAAGGTTCCACCGAGATATCGCAATTATGGAAAGTAGGCATCAAGGCCGCTTCAACGAAAACATGATGGATGACTAAGGCTGGTTCCTACAACAGGAGGATCCTATATCCACCTACAAAGCAAGAGTAAGAGTCTCAAACATTTTTGAAGAAATTTATAGTTAGGTGAGTACTACCTCTTATATATGTCATACATATCTTGTCTAGGTCTGCAAACGGACGTACATAATACCAAATAGGGTGCTCCGATTCCAAACCTTTGCCTAATAGCGTCTCATTCTTCTTAAACTCGTAATAGGACCAATCTGATCACAGATTTGGAATCAGCGCACCAAAATTAGTTAGTTACAACAACATTTACTCAAGTAGCAGAGACAAAGTTAAAATTTGTTGGCTAGTGTTATGACTCATATTCCAGACATTAATCCCTCAAGCCCTAACCTCGTTATTATACTGACCCTCTTCAATCCCCGGCCCCCATAATGTTAAAATCCCATCGTGTAAAATCATTCTACAAGTTTGACCATCTTTAATTTAAAAATGCTTATAATTTCTGTTTTTTTTATATTTTATGACCGATTTCGCTTGGCCTGTATCGTCTGTATCTTCTCCGCTGCTATTGGCCCTTCAAATACTATTCCCTTTATCTTACATTATTAATTGAATAATTCGGGAATCGTAAAAAGGTTTTTCTTTAGTTACTAAACGTCTATGAAAGAGACTCAGTCATCCTTTGGGTTTCTCTCTTTGCTAAAACCTCTGTTACCCTCTTAAATTAATCTTAGTTATATCGGCGCCTATTTAGTGTCCAGAGTAAGGTCCGTAGGGACTTAAGTGAATACCACTACTATTTTGTCCGATTAGATTGAGAACAGTGACACCACACATGTGTTATTTTCTTCCTTACATCGTTCCTGTAATATAGTGACTTCCATATATGGGCAAACGCATCCTTATCTACCACGAGAAACGAATCTAGGTAAGTATATCTATGCAGGTAATTGTCATTTGTATGGATGATTTATAATTTCTGACCTAATTTTCAATACTTTTCCTTTACGCCAATTACATTCTTGCAACAGTATGGGTGTATTTAATGAGCTGTGAAATACACTCATGCCAGGAAGTTGACTAAATAAGCTCGTTAACCGTAACTTCTGCCTCCTCGTCGCATCGAACAAAAAAAATGACGCCAAGCGAAAGCGTCGTGTCATTGAGCCTCAGTTTTTAGACGCCGAATCCCTTGGGTTTTTATCTCGCTTCCGACGTCCTTTCGAATGCCATTTTCAATCAGCCTCATAAAGAAAACTCGCATTCTATTCCACATTTCCATTTCACGTTCCACACTTTATTAATGTCCCGCCCAGTCTCCAGTCCTCCATTTTCATTTTTACATATTTTCAATCACACTTGGAAGGAAAAAATGCTTTTTCTTTTAGAAAAATCACACGAATATACACACTTTATATAGCGATAGAGAGCTCATTAAGGTAACTTGATAGGCAGTCCGTGATCGAGTGATGGAGAAAAATAAATACAATCTGTAGAAAACTAATTAGTCAAAACTGTAGCATGTGAGAGGAAGACAAAAGACACACAGCGAGGGATTAATAGGTAAAGACAGTGGCAAATGATGGGTCCAGATTAAAAAAAAAACAGATTACGCTCGGGTATTGGAAATTTCAGCTTTTTTCCATAATGACGATCTAGAAGTTATGTCCAACCAAAGAAAAACATCACTAATAAATTCACATTAAGTAATTTAAAGTTTGAGTGTCTATTCATACATTGCGAGCGTGTCTCACCATTACTAGCATTGTAATATGAAATAAAAGACTTAAATAAATCTAAAAATAAGCAAGTTAATGTAATTTATGTTGCATTATAATAGGTTCACGTCAACCTATAAACATTTACTAAAAATGTCCAACTCTATAATGGTGAACAAAGAACACTTATTCCCTTCCTATTATTTTGGAAATATCCGAATAGAAAATGTGAAGAAATAACCGCACGGGATTTGAAGGGAGGGGGGTGCCTATTCTGGTGCGATATGTGCAAGCGTTGCAAGTAAGGTTAGTAATGTGCAAATAATACAAAGACAATAACGAGCGCCAAAAATTACCGTCAAAGCTCATAAAGAAAGGAAATTGTTAAATAGCATTGTTTTTATTATTATTGAAAGACTTGTAAATATAATAATTTAAGATGAATCCATAAACTTAATTTTGTTAGAAACTCATGTTTGCCGTAATATGTAGGAGTCATGAATATAAATTAGGAGATAGAAAATGTCTAAAATGAAAAATGCAACATCCGAAGACTCTGGATATCCCTGCCAATAAAGAATCCTGAATGCACTACTGAAGATTTATTTTACCCAGCAAAGGGCCCCTCATCACCTTTATCCAACCTTTAATCAAAAAGGAAGAAAACTTCACTTCTGGAGATTCCTCACATAAAAGGCATTACGAAAAGAAGAGATCAGATCTCTTGCCTCTAGAAAGATCGAGCCAAGATTGGCTATTTGTTGGGAAAGGGGTTAAGTATGAAACTGGGTTGGAAGATTTAAGTCTTCCTTAGTTGGGACAAATTTTAATGTGGGATCCGAAGTAGGAGTTCCAAATAACAACATGCAAACACACTATCAATCTGGATTGTGACTTCATCTGGTAACCAACACAAACAGATGAGGATTAACGTTGCTGATCCGGAAATTTCGAATCGAATAGGGACTAACACCGATCAATGTAGCTCAACTTCATTAACCCCATAGGCGGCGTTTTAGCACGTTCTCGAATAATGCGTATGTAAACATGTCCATTTTATCGAACTCAAGTGTACATGTCAACCGAATTGATTATGTAAACCGAAATTTACATATAAACTGTATCTAAATTCAGGCGAAACACTGGCTGTAATTTGGCAATGATTCCGCTTAACTTTGCTGATTTTGCATCCTTCTGTGTCAGATGAGTCGGGGTAGCTGGGTGACCCTCTCTGTCAAATCGTTTCGGGGTGGAAGGAATTGTAGAACAAATATCGACACTGGGAAAACTTTTGCTCTTATTAAGAAAGTCTCAAAGGTAATTTGGGTAAATTTGAAGGACTTTAAGTTTACTCGTTTATCATCATTGGCACCGGTGTAAAGAGAGGCAGTTATTATTTACAATAATTTATATCCCTATCAACGGGTTACAAGGGGAAAATAGAGCATCGACCCTCGATAAAGGGTGATAAGGTGAGATTCGAGCATAATCCGCTATCAAAAGGGTTATTGATAAGGGAAGATTAGAACATCATCCCCTTGGAATCGGGTCAAAAAATGAGTGTTAGAATTTGAAGGATCAGAAAAAAAGAGAAACCAAAGAAAGTCTTTTAATAAACATCCACGAAGGAACCGTGAGTGGTATTTACTGGTAAGAAGACAAAGCGAGAACCATTAACCATGAAGGGTAAGAGAAAGGTTCAGAAATACTAAAAAACTAAAACAAAACAATAGAAAAACATAAAAAGAGAGATTTTAGAATGCCAAAACCTGCTTGAGAGCAGAATCCAAATGGGTTCCTTTTAATTTTTATGGCTATCTCAGAAAATAGGACAAATAAAAGCCATTTAGTCTTCCTCGAAGAGAGAGAATCGTGGTCGAACTTCTCTGCCTAAATACTCCCATTTTTAGCCCATTTAAGTATAAACGAAAATTTGTATTTTAGACTAAATTGAAACTGTTTATAAATTATATCCACTCATGATATGAAGTTTATATAAAGATAATCACCCCCCCCCCCCTCACTCTTCTCCCCACCAGAATTATTTACTTGTAACTATCAGTAGATGTTAAAATCAAATGTGTGCCGCAGAAATCATGAAAAGTACTTTGTTCATTCCTTTCTCTCCTATAACCTGACTCAGCTTATAACGCCAAAGAACATATAAATATCAGTTAGTTAAGATAAGATAAACACTTGGGCTGCTGATCTTTTCATCGTCCTTTACATTTCTTTGTAAATAACTATTGTTAAATGATGCCTATAACAAGATAGGTCAATTTAGGTAACGAATTCAATACAGATTCCTTTCAAATCCACTTTAATTTAGCCTAAAATATCATTTATCATCTTAAAAGTTAGTATGAAATATTAGCCTTCACCCTTACTTTACCGATTTTGGATTAACGAGCTCGCCCTGGCAAGAACCGAAATTGTATTTTTTCTAAAGTTCAAAGGGGACAAATGTCTTGGGTCCTTTTTGTAACCGTAATAAAGAAATGTTGTCAACTGATATTATCAGTTTGTATGGCGAAAGGTGGAAATATGGAGCAAATCATTTGGGGAAAGGATATTTCAATTTTTTCTGCTCCCAACATCCACGATTTGATTTCCTTCAACAAACTTTCGATTAACTATCCGAGTGTGCGAGGTTGGATGATCATCTGGAATGCAAAAATGGTCACTATGAATTCGTTAGTGTGGAAATATCAGAAAGCGCTCGGCAAGAATGGTTGATAATTGTATGGCCAGGATGTATGAAGCGTTGATTCAAAGGAGATCTAGTTTCTTTTTCCCATTTATGGTAAGGGAAAATAATATTTTTACTCTAGCACTGGCCATCTCACCGAAGTAAGAGAAACTTCCTATCCTCTATCGTATTTTCTTCTTCCGAAATTCGCCCTCTCAATCTGGACACTTTTCCCACCGATCGGTGTTCGTTTGTTTAACCAAAATTCGCAAATTTTGCAATAAAAAATAATAAACAAACCGGAGGTTCTGGCGCCGAATCGAGAATGGCGGGCGTCTCGTGGGCACACTTAGCCACGTGCATTTTTTTGCAGGAAACTTGAAAAATTCCCCACCGTTTGTTTTCTGAGATCCTTCGCGGCCCCTAAAATGAGTTTCCACTCCGGTAAGTAAATAAAGGCAAAGACTTTACCATCGTGTCAAAATATCCTCAAACTCGATCACGCAGGAATCGTAAAAGTAGACACTGTGGAGGTAGGAACAGGAAAAGAACCTAATAATGGCAGCAAAACAAAGGAAGGAATCTCTTATTAAGCCATGAAAGTAAACAAACGAAGGAAGTAGATCACGAAATATGAGATAGCGAAAGTGTGCAGTTACTTGAATGAGCGAAAAATGGGTGAAAAATAGAAAAATAAAAGGTAAAATCCGGATGGAAAGCAAAACAGACTTAAAAAGCGATAAATAGGGATTTTTGTCTGGCGCTCCTCGAGACTCGGGGCTTGCACAAAGCAATCGTCTAAGGAAAACGCCAAGAGAAGTGGCGAGATTTTAGGTCAAATCTGGTGAAATAACATTTCTGAATTTTGGTTATATTATTATAAAGATTAATAATATATTCAAAATTCAGAAATGTGTTATTTCACCAGATTTGACCTGAAATCTCGCCACTTCTCTTGGCCCTTAGACGATGGCTGTGTGAAAGCCCCGAGTATCGAGGAGCACCAGACAAAAACCCCTATTTAAACAGGCTACTAATTCGCTTAAAGACTTGGTTCTGCCAGGAAGAAAACCAGGAAAGCAAACTATTACATCTCTGTTTAAAAGAGAAATATCTAAGAAAACATGGATGGAAAAACTACGACAATATAAAGAAGAGAACTAGTGAATAAGAATAAGAAAGTCAAAACTGAAGAATGTCCTCCCAAAAGAATTTTATATTTACCTTTTAATTCCCTTTTTCTCTCTATATAGATTGTAAGTTTAAAAAAAGGTTATTCGTTCGATAGAAATATAAGAATAAAACAAAAAGAAAAGACAAATGTAACTAGTACAAAAAAGTATATTAGATAATTATAAACCTAAACCACCAAAAAACATCCTAAACGAGCCCCTGACCCTTAATAAACCACTCTACTATACTACAAATGCCACTCCACTATACTCGAAATACACTACACGATATTGCAGAGGGCACTCCACTATACTACAAAGGACACTAGACTATAATCAAAAGGCCTCTCAGCTATACTCCACAGTCCACTTCACTATACTCCACAGCTTCTCTACTATACTCAACAAACCACTTCACTCTACTCCACAGGCCACTTCACTAGACTCCACAGGCCTCTTTACAATAGTCCAAAGGACACCCCACCCTACTCTTCAAACTACTCCACTATATTCCAAAGGCCATTCTACTATACTCGACAGGCAACTACACTATATTCTGAATGCCATTCCACTGTACTACAAAGGCCACTACACTATACTTCAAAGACCACTCCGCTATAATCAAAATGGCTCTCCACTATACTCCACATGCCAATTCACTATACTCCACAGGCCACTTCACTATACTCCCAAGCCCAGTCCACTCTACTCTAAAGGACACTATGCGAGACAACAAAGGCGACTCAAATGTACTTCACAGCTCACTCCACTATACTCCACAGCCCACTCCACTTTTACTACATAGGCCAGTACACTATACTCCAAAGGACACTAGACTATAATCCATAAGCCACTCTACTATACTGCAAAGGTCACACCACTATACAGCATAGGCAACTCCACTATACTCCACATGCCACTACACTATACTCCAAAGGCCTCTCCACTATACTATAAAGGCCACTACACTATACTCCAAAGGCCTCTCCACTATACTACAAAGGCCACTCTACTATACTACAAAGGCCACTCTACTCTACTCCAAAGGCCAATTCACAATACTCCCCTACGATCTACTACACCATACTTCAAATGCTACCCCATTATACTCCCAAGTCCAAACCACAATACTGCATAGGTCACTCTACTATACTGCAAAGGCCACTCCACTATACACCATAGGCAACTCCAGTATACTCCAGAGGCCACTATACTATACTCCAAAGACCTCTTCACTATACTACAAAGGCCACTCCACTATACTCCAAAGGACAATTCACAATAGTTCCCTACGATCGACTAGACCATACTCCAAATGCCACTCCATTATACTCCAAAGGCCTCTTACCTATAATACAAAGGCTACTTCACTATACTCGAAAGGTTACTCCACTATACTCCCCTACGATCGACTACACCATACTCCAAATGCCACTTCATTATTCTGCAAAGGCCACATCACTATATTGCACAGGTCACTTGACTAAACTCCCCAGGTAAATTCAGTCTACTACACAAAACACTCCATTATACTCCACAGCATTTCCAAACAACTCCACCGGCTATTTCAATATTCTCCGCAGGCCACTTCATTCTTCTCCACACTCTTCTCCACTATAATCTGAAGAACACCACTCTACCTTATTCCACAGACTACAACATTATACACCACAGCCCATCCCTCTACTCCACAGGTCAATCCACCCTACTCCACAGACACTTCAACCTACTCCACAGACCACTCCGCTATACACAACCTGCCACTTCACCTTACTCCACAGGCCACTCCATTATACGCTACCAGCCACTTCACTATACTGCACAGACTATTTCTCCAACTCCACAGGCCACTCCACTATACTTCACAGGCAACTTCACACTACTCAAAAGCCACCCCACTATACACCACAGACTACTTCACTCTACTCTACAGGGAACTCCACTATACTCCACAGGCCAATCCACCCTACGTACCACGCCACTCTACAATACTAAGAGGCCACTTCAATCTACCATACAAGCCACTCCACTATACTTCACACACCACTTCACTCTACTCCACAGGGCACTTGACATTACTCCACAGGCCACTTCACTCTAGTCCACAAGTCACTCCACTCTACTCTACAGGCCATTTCCATTTACTCCACAGGATACTTCACCATACTTCACAGGACACTCTACTATATTCCACAGGCCATTTAACTCTACTTCACTTTACTCTAAAGGTCACGCAACCATATTCCACATTGCACTCCACTCTACTCCACAGCCATTACACTCCAAAGACCACTCCACTATACTTCACAGGCCACTTTACTCTACTCCAGTATACCCCAAAGGCCACTCCACCTTACTCCACAGGACACTCCACTCGACTGTATAGCAATTCCACTATACTCCAAAGGCCACGCCGCTCTATTCCATAGGCCAATTCACTCGACTCTACTCGACCCTGCTCTACAGGGCAAGACACTATAGTCCACTAACCATTTGACTCAACTCCACAGGCTACTCCACTTTAGTCCACAGACCAATTCACTCTACTTCACAGTCCATTCCACTCCATTCTACTCCACAGGCCTCTACACTATATTTCACACGCCACTTCATTCTACTCCACAGACCACTCCACTATACACCACACGCCACTTCACTATACTCATCAGGCCATTTCACTGTACTCAACAGGCCACTACAGAATACTCCACAGGCTATTTCACTTTACTCCACAGGCCACTCTACTATACCCTATATTCCACTTCACTTTACTCAACAAGCTACTCCAATCTACTCTCCGGCGCAGGTCCCTCCAACCTTCTCCACAGGCCACTTTACTCTACTTGACAGGCCACTTAACTTTCCTCCACAGGACACTCCACCTTACTCAAGAGGTCACTCCAATATACTCCTCATGCCACTCTACTATACTTCACCTGTCACTTCACTCTACTCAACATGCTACTCCACTATACTCCACAGAAAGCTCCACTCGACTCCATACGCTAGAAAATATTGTATTGGTTACAACCTCCCCAGACCTCCCCTCGTTCCGACATCTGACCAGATCGTTAGAGGAAGGTTAGAAGGGAGTCGAATCCAGATCACATTCGTCTCATTTCACCCCCGTCAATATGAGGCGATTTGGGCAAGATATTGTCGTCTGCTTAATACACCTGACCTCATAATTCTCTCTTTCTCTCTATTCTTCTTTTCATTCTAATTATCTTCTCCCATTACCTCTTTTAATACCACATCTGCAGCATTCAGGAGCCACCTTTCATCCTGGCTAATCCTCATCGTGCAATTTGCACCGTTTCTCGCCGAACTGATTTTGACTCTTTTCAACACAATGGATAGCCTATTCACGCTATCATTAATGACAAAAGCCATCTAGAATAAACTACCATAAAACGTTAAATAAAATCCAACATTCCTTAATTAAATACTCCATGGGGGAACCTCAGAGTTTTAATTAATATAAAGCAAAAAGGCCACAAAATGTAATAAAAAATTTTATGCTCTTGCTAATAAGACCTGACGCAGCTCACCACAAAAGCGCCGAATTTAATATTACATCATCGTATAGAGGCTGGGGGAGAATATAGCGATAACGTATATAAATATAGAAACAAGAAACCATCCAATGCAGTCTGGTTTCATTTTACTTAGTTGTTGCAAAATAATTCGATAATAACTAGGATACATAAAATATATAAGATATTTTTAAGTAAAGGCCCTTTTGAAAATATTTATACTATTAGAAATAGTAACAGTGACTATCATTCTGCGTCGGTGATGATACTGGATCTGTAAGATCAATTAGGGATTCCCGGCCGCATTTTGAGTGCAATCTTTGCTTCGAAGAAGTTCGATCTATTAGTCAATATAAGGGCTCTCAGCTTCCCTGTGATTCCTATCCTAGCTTCCTCACCATTCATGTCAACCTTTCGTGGCAATAACCGGATATAAGCCGTAGAAGAACAAGAAGACCTCTAATCCTGTGAATGAACACTTCCTTAGTTACTCTTTCTTCTCGAAGGGTGGTTTCTAGGTGCATGTAGGTTCAGATGTTTAGGCGGGTGATACTTGTATTTGAGGATTAAAAACTGTTTTACATGTGAATGAAGGTTAGGTCAGATTGTTGGTTTTATTGAATGGTTATGTTTATTTTTTCTGTTTGTAAGATTAGTTTGGGTTGTGTGGGTTAACTTATTTGATGGTTATCAGTTGGTTTTTGTGTAACGAAGTTAGGTCAATTTTTTTTTGTTTTTTCGCCTTATTAGACGATTGGAAGCAAGTTTTTCTCTATTGATTTTTGGTTTGATTGAATAAGTTTGTTATTTTTTATGATTGCTAATGTTTAGGATTCTTTTTTCTTTATTGCCCAACTTATCGTAACCTATCCTAGCATAACCTGCAATATTGACTGCACCGTAAAATGTGCCTAAGATGAAGGCAAATCTATATCTTGATCTTAAGATGTCACTCCGCGAGCGTCTTTGAGAATCACTGGCGATTGAGTCGAAGTCTTCACGAGATTTAATATCCAATATATGTATATGAATATAGTTATATAAAAATAAAAATAGCAATAAACGGATTTAGATTTAGTGTTGCATGAGATGAGGAAAATTCCTTAAAAGACTTCAGAACCAGGTATCTAATCCTCTTGTTTTAATATTTAACTAATACGCTGCTTTTTACATCAATGGAAAAAGGTTTCGTCTCTTTTGGTTGTAAAGTAATAAATCAAAGGCACATATTGGGGAAACGGTAGAATTTTACATTAAAAGTTGTATTAGTAATTCTAGAAATTCAATTAAATCAATTTTAGATCTCTCCTTTTTAAATTTTCTGCCAAAATTCGCTTTTTTTGTGTCGAAAGAGGCAGCTATTTACAAAGTATGAAAACTATGTCAAGGAATACAAAGAGATTCAATTCAATTTTTTGCTTTATTTCTCATCTTGGCCTTTGGGAAAAATATGCAGGGCATTGATGCCCCTTTTGAATCATAATGACATGAAGAGGGCTAAGAAAATTTGAATGAAATTTGAAAAAATAGTCATTTCATATATATATATAAAAACAGAATGGGCGCATTATTAAAATTATAGTTATTATTAAACTAAAATGATATAGTAGATGCCATTTGTGATTTCCACTTTATAAAGATTTAATATTAGATTTATTTATTTGTAAATATAATAATTCCTTATGTCCTTTACTTCGTTTTGTCCTTCTGGACTATCTTTCTGGCGCATCACTCTATACTGAGTTCTCTCTTAAAATGGAAATATGGGCTGTTACTAATGAGACTTTGGTGTTTTAGCGGAACATTAGGAGAGTGATTACTGGTCAGGTCTAAATTGTGGGAACATCCGTATTTTTTAATTATTAATTCGAACATTTGTGATGAAAAGTGAGAACTGGATGAATCCTTAATGAGTGCTATTAAAAATATGTAAATCTTGCTGCAAAATGGCTTTCCTGCCTAAATGAAAGAAAGATGTGTATAAATTCAACTTCCTATCTGTAAAAATAATTAATTTGAGGGTAACAGACTAATGTAAATAAGGAAAATTGAAAATTAGGGAGGTAAGAATGATACAAAAATAAAATAATGACTATCATGGCGTCTAAAGGTTCCAGTTGATTTTTTAACGTCTTACCTTTTTTCTTTCACTAATGTTGAATTATAGGACAAACCAAAATTTATCTAATTAATCAAATAATAACAATAAATTGAACATTTTCAGATCATATAATTTTAAATGAAATGTCTCATCAAATGGGTTTTCGAATTATAGTGAATCACTTTTTTTAACAAACACACTTGTGTCATAAACAGACATTATGTGCAAACTTATGCGCTACAGAGGACAGAAATCTTTCACGTACACCTTGAGAATTCCAACGAATTCCAAAAGATAG
Organism: Ceratothoa steindachneri; assembly: GCA_963969495.1. Classification (NCBI taxonomy): domain Eukaryota; kingdom Metazoa; phylum Arthropoda; class Malacostraca; order Isopoda; family Cymothoidae; genus Ceratothoa; species Ceratothoa steindachneri. The sequence continues at coordinate 178,269,097 of OZ018318.1, forward strand.
AGATCATTGCAATGGGATTGGACAAGGCACCTTGGAAAATAAGGAGAAGTCACACTCAGCCAAGGCTGGGAAATAGAATCGTCAGATGTCATTTGTGAGATGTATAGGTGAACTACATAGGGCAGCTTTTGAAACCATTGTTCCGGTGAAGAACCGACTAATAATTATCTCTTACATTATCCGTCCTAGTCATCATCATGTTTACTCTTCGGAATATAACATGACGTTTAAAATCTTATGAATTCTTTAGAAATCTGTTGAATTCCAAAATAATTTCCTTTGGCATCCCAAAGGGTTCTTTCTACACATGTAAAAATAAATAATTTGAGGGCAACAGACTAATGTACATAGGGAAGATATTAGCCTGAATCGATTTTGGAGCAAAAGTCTATTGTTCTTAATGGGTGGTACTCATTAGGTATATCTATCAACGGAATAAATTTTTTTCTCGGAAATAGTTATTTCATACTTCGAAAAAATCCGTGCTTACTTTTATTGAGATGAAAGCGGTTGCTCGCTTCCTCAATGTACTTCGTTCGAAGATATTATAAAAGCGTTCAAAGAATGCGATTCTCAATTAGGGAAAAGAAACCTTGCAAATAATAATTCGTTAGCATCATCACTAACTATAATTTAAGAAGGGGAGTTTTTTAAGTGCTTGAATAATAATTTCATCTTAGTTTGGTTATGACTTATGTTTTTTATCAAAGTTTTTTCTAATAATTCTTTTATAATATCAAAAAACAAAAGTAACTATCAAAGTTTTGTGAATTTTTTAAAACCCAAAGTATTACAAATGGTAAAGTTCAGAAAATTTATTTTTATATATCTTCTATAATATATTTTAGCAACGTGAAATTTTGAAAGGGGAGAAATTTAGTTTAGAGTTCCTTTTTAAAATTATTATAATTAGCGATGTCGTAGAATGACCCTTGGTTTTGATCACTATACTTTTTGACACCCTTTTAGTATCGGTATGCTTTAAGGGGTGTGAGTTACTTCTATGATGAAGTAGGCTTTGTTCTAAGAGTGCTAATTTAGTGGTTTAGTTCTTAAGGAAGAGCTATTTTTAAACACATAAGGATGAGAGGAAACACCAGAATCTACCAAAATAAACATGTATTTTAAATTGAACACTTAACTATTACAACCCAACAGTTAACACATTTCTATCTTTGGCATCAAAGATCTTTCAATGACAAAAACTAAACAAATAGGCTTCCCGTAAACATACCAATTGCCGATTAGTATTTTTTTCGCGTCTCTATTTGATTAGCGTTAAACATTAAATTAACGTACTCTCGTCTACAAACACATATGACCTAGGTTCAAGAACAATGGTTTCTACTCTCCTTTAAAACTTGGGACGTACTAAACTTCTACTATCGCAATAGAGATATAAAAGTTATTTTTAACTTACAGGTAGGTATTAGGGATTGCCGGATGTCGCTGGAGGACTTATCACTCGCTTTGCAGTGTTGTGGCCGCTAGTTGAATTTTCGTGGAGGGATTGCTTGTCGCCTGTGACGGGGGCTGATTATTTAACGTAATTAAAGAACGGGAGCTCGTTGGGGCTGGGTTCTTCTCCTCTCACTCTTACGGAGCTTGAGATGTGAGAGTCACTCGAGTGTGAGCGGCTTTGCTTTTCATCTGTCGGACTTCTTTGCAGACTGAAAAGGCTTCTTTGGTATGGCACCGATATAAATCTTGACTATTTAGGTTAATACGGCCCTGAAAGCGGAGGGATCGATTTTCTCAATCTGATCCTATCGTTTCTCACGGAAATAGTCTTGTATGGCCAAGGATCGATCTTCACGAACTAACCCTTCTTCTGGCGTATCGACTTCTAATCTTTTTGTCTGGCTGAAAGATCGATCTTCACGAACTAATCTTTCTTCTGGCGAATCGACTTCTAATAATCTTCTTGTCTGGCCGATGGATCGATCTTCACGAACTAATCCTCCTCTGGCGTATCGACTTCTGATAATCTTTTTCTCTTTCTTTGCGGGGCTTATTTATAGGCGGATTGCCGCCCCATCTAAAAGGGGAAGTGACCAGGCCACAGAGGCAAAGGGAAGGGGGCGAATGGTGAGTTAGCATCTGAGGCGAGCGAGAATTCCTCAGGTGGCACTGGGGTGCCCAAGTCAGCTTGCAAATTAGAGGCTCGCAACCGCACCGCTACTTGGCGTGCCTTTGGACTCGCACCGCTTTTTTTCCATAACCACGGGTTTATGGGTCTCGTAGGTAATTGGATCGTTAGAGCGTCGTTTAAGGACCTTAGGTGGTCGCCTTAAAACAGATGTTAGCTCCAACTGCCTACAGCAGCCGGGAGATCACATATGGTAAGCAGTTTCGCCGGCTACCTTTCCCACGCTCCTCCTCATGAGAAGAAGGGGCTTTAATGTACCTATACTCCTCCAGGATGCTTAAGGTAGCGATTTCTCTACAGGCGAAGTGCAGAAAATTTGTAAAAATTTCACCATGGCTCCTTTTTGTTAGATTTTAATCTTAGTATTGAAGTGCCAGCTCTCCCCGTAAGGGGGGGTGGCAAAGCCATATCCTGGTGTATATATACAAAAACTTTAAGAAAGAAATAAAACAGGATACAATATATGACAATAAACCATTATGAATAATATACTAGTTGTGAGGAATGTGAGATGTGTGGAGGAAAAGAAGAAAAACTCGTTAAACCGCACAAACCAAGAAAAGATTGGCAAAATACTATTTGATAAAGAAAATCAAGAATTTAAAAAAGAAACAGTAAATGGAAGAGTAGATAAAGGTCGCTAAAACAAAAATGGCAGCAATCTCACATATTTTAACTACAAACAACGAATCTCATAAAAAAAAGATGAAAACTGAGACCCAAGGGTTTCATGCTTGGAAGTTACACTGACCAAGATGGCACCATCTAATTTTAAATTGCTAAAAATTAAATAAAAAGTGACAAAATTTCATTTAAATGGAATGAATAAATTTAAATAAAAACAAAAGAAGTGCCGATGCAAAGGCAATACTTCAAAACTGGACTGAAGTGAATCGCACCCCAGCACGGATTTTTTCGAAATAGGAAATAACTATTTCCGACGAAAAGATTATTCTGTTTTCTATTTCTTGCGGTCTATTGGATGTATATATATATATATATATATATATATATATATATATATATATATATATATATATATATATATATATATATATATATATATATATATATATATATATATATATATATATATATATATATATATATATATATATATATATATATATATATATATATATATATATATATATATATATATATATATATATATATATATATATATATATATATATATATATATATATATATATATATATATATGTATATATATATATATATATATATATATATATATATATATATATATATATATATATATATATATATATATATATATATATATATATATATATATATATATATATATATATATATATATATATATATATATATATATATATATATATATATATATATATATATATATATATATATATATATATATATATATATATATATATGTCGTAGAATGACTCCCGACGATACCATATATTACACTATTCGTTGAGGGAACTTCCTTAATTATCTCTAGAGTGCGTTTTACTGTCTGGCGGCCGGTATTATGTATCTTCAAAATGCTTAAGAAGTGGAACTGAGCTCAAGGATAATAATATTGCTATCATTAATAAAATAGAGTTTTATTAATAATAACTATAAACAAAACACAAAAACGGAAAATATTGACAAACAGAATGGAAAGGGTCGTGGAGACTCGGGCTAATCCAAGGATTTAAGGGATCAAAAAAGGTAAAACAAATATGGAGTTAAAGAGATGGGATGGTTCGATAAACCATTTAAAGCACAGGATAGAATTGACAAATAAGGGATCAATACTCAAAAGGTGACGCTTGGCTTACGTAACTTCATTAGGGTGCAGTGGAAGGTACTTGAAGGAATATTCGGTCCGCTGGCGAGTTCCAGCCGAAGGGGGGGGGATAAAAGGATCCTGACGAGGCGTCTTGAAAAGGAGAACCGTTACTCGACGAACGGCTTGACGAACAATGGCTGTTCTACTTTGTTCTCTTCTGAACAAAGGGGGGATGAGAACCGTCTCTTGTCTACGGGCTCACGAACAATGGCTGTTCTAATGTTGTTCTCCTTTGAACAACAGGAAGGGGGATGAGTACCGTTTCTTGGCGAAGAACTCAAAACGAACAATGGCTGTTCTAATGTTGTTCTCCCTTGAACAACAGGGGTGGGAGAGAACCGTTTCTTGGCGAAGGGCTCAAAACGAACAATGGCTGTTCTAATGTTGTTCTCCCTTGAACAACAGGGGGGGATGAGAACCATTTCTTGGCGAAGGGCTCAAAACGAACAATGGCTGTTCTAATGTTGTTCTCCCTTGAACAACAGCGGGGGGGGTGGGGGAGAGAACCGTTTCTTGGCGAAGGGCTCAAAACGAACAATGGCTGTTCTAATGTTGTTCTCCTTGAACAACAGGGGGGGGGATGCCTTGGGGACTTGGCGTCCCTAAAGGCTCGAACCTTTGGCACTCAAGGAATATTGTCCTCCTTCTGGACAAGTGATGGTGAATCTCGAGTTCGAGGTCCCTTGGCGCACAAAGGGAGAGAGGGTCGTGGTGATGTTTCGCGACGAAAATCTGGATCTCCAATCTGATCTTAGTGGTAAAGTTTCCATATAAATAGCCAGGACATCTCCTTGGCGTGGGGGAGAATGGAGTCAAAGCTTGGAGGGAACGCACAGCTGAGCCGGAGAAAAATGCCTTATCTGTCCATAAGCCTAACTCGATCTGGCGAGGTCGGCGTATGGGGGCGAACGGGGGGGACGATAACCTCCTTGTTTAAACATTGACGTCCGGTAGCTGTTGATAAGACTCCAAGCCTCGAATCGAAGATGCACGTGGGCCTCCTCGAGGTTTTAACTAATATGGGATAGGAGTTGAATTTAACACAGATTCAACTCGTTCTATCACACCCCTCCATTCCAGGGGAAGTTGTCACTTCGAAAAAAAAAGAGAGAAGGGACAACGATAGAGCTCCGTTGTAGGGAACTCGTTTTCTTGTACCAACCGTATCTTCCTGCACCTAACTATTATTACCTCAATACATGATTATTTTGATCTTTAGATTACAGGGGAAAATAACCTTTAATACAACTTAATAAAAAAAAAAGGCATGGAACAATGAAACGATATAAACTTAGTACATACGGGACAAAATAATTTATACGTAAATTAATAAGAAAAAATATATATACATACAAAAAATTAGACATTGAGCGTTACAAAATTCAGACATATGTATACATTAATTAACTATATTACAAAAGAATCTTAAATTAAGTCGTACAAGACGGTATATACCTACATGGAGATACTAATCCTATGAATACAATTATTCTACGCTATTCGGTAACGCATTCCTACTGAGTGCGTCAGCGACCTGGTTATCGGAACCTTTGATATAATTTATTTTAAATTGATACTCTTGCAAGAGTAAACTCCAGCGCATAATGCGGCCGTTTGAGTGTCTCAAATTCCTAATATAGGCTAACGGACGGTGGTCGGTTCCTATTTGAAAATCTTTACATATCAAGTACAGCTTGAATTTGTCTATGACCCAGATAATTGATAGAGCTATCTTTTCTCTAGTGGCATATCTCTTTCCGCGTGGTAATAATTGACGACTAGCATATGCAACTGGATGACTCGTTCTGTCATCCACGTATTGAAGAAGTACACCTCCAATGCCCTCGTTGATCACGTCGGTCTTAACCCCAAAGGATTTTTCCGGGTTGGGCAACTTAAAAATGGGGGCAGAAATGAACTTACTTTGAGCTGATTAAAATGGGAAACAGCGACATCATTCCAACGTAAACGATCGGAGAAATTCTTTTCCTGAAGGGGGCATAGGGGGGCCGAAATTGCAGCGAAATTCGGAACAAATCGCTGATAGGGAGAAGCTGATCCTAGGATCGATCTCAATGGCTTCTTTGTAATCGGGAGGGGCATGTCGGCGATTGCCTTAATCTTGTTCTCGTGGGGACCTGACTTGCTTTGTCCTATTTTGAAACCCAAATATTTGATGGTTTCGTAGGCAAACTGGCATTTGCTGGGGCCAATGGTGAGGCCATTTTGACGCAGTTGCTCGAAAAGAGCTAATAGGGTGGGTAAATGGTGATTCCATTTAATTAGTTCTTGTAGCTGGCTCTTCGGACGTGGTGTCAGCTGCGCGTCACTATCCAGGTCAGAGGGTTCTAAAGACTCGCCTGGTAGGGAAGGAGGAGGGTAATCGGCATCAGGTTGGATGCACACTGTCTGGATTACCTTAAGGGACTCCGCGGGGCAATCCTCTTCAAGCGCCGATGCTTCGTCCAGTTCTACGAAGGTATCTCCATGGGCGCGTTGGGGGTTCTTTTTTTCTTGGGGTCCAAGGACAGTCTCCGTGTCCTTGTCTGGGGCCTTATCACCTAAGGGTTTTAGTGAATCACATTCCTCTTTTTCCGTCCTAAAGTCCTGGTTAGGGGTCTCCGAGAAATCGGACGGTATCGGGGTTCTGATGGGGACGGGCTCCTGGGCTTCTTTCTTATCTCGGCCTTGAGGAAGGGCGGCCTGAAACACAGGGTCGAAACTTACTTGGGGGCTCTTTCCTATAAGTACGGAACAGAATTTTATTGGTGCTACAATGACTTCAGCCCAGCCATTATAATATTGACACTGCAGGTAACATCTAACGACGGGGAATCGGTTCGCCCGCCCAAGGTGGTCATGTACCACCGCAAATTTTTCGTGGTTAGAGGCCACTGGGAGGAGTTCGTCAGACACGATGAAACACGTACATCCTGTGTCCCTGGCGAGAGTCGATACTCGACAGCCGTCCACGCTGCCCTCCTCATATTTCAAAGTTCCCGATGAACTTTTATCAAAACCAAAATTTACCTGGTGGCCTGACGGATGGGGAGAAGTTTCTGCTTGTGTCTGCACCACCGGGGGAGCCGGGGTTGCATTAATCTGGTTAACTTGGTGGGCTGGTCCGCTTTTAAGCCTAGAATTTTGGGGGCAATTCCAGCTCATGTGGTTTCATACACCACAGGTGAAGCATATGGTTGGTCGCTTCGGGAAGAGAGATGGAGGAGAAGTCTTAACGGCTGGTTTGGAGTCCCGTTGTTGGTTTTGGGGAAAGAAGTTTGGGGGTTTTACGGGGCTCGGAAACTTTGTCAGTTTTCCTGGGAAGGGGCGCGAATCCTTCCTTCTTTCTTCTCGTTGGATTTCTTTTTCTCGTTCTTCTCGTCGGATTACTCTTTCCCTTTCTATTACTTCCATTTTTCTTTGAAATTCTGCTTCAATCCGAGCTAATTCAATCTGATGGTCAGCTTGTCTTATCCGTTCCTTTCTTTCTCTTTCTTCTCGTTGTATTACTCTTTCTTCTCGTTGTATTTCTCTTCTTTGCTCCTCTTGAATGTACTCAATTAGTTCTTTTCCGGAAAGTCCACAGGACTCTCCTTGCGCTTTAAAGATTTCAAACTGAGTCATCTTTGCACTTGGGGGCGCACTAGTCAACCAACGAAAATTCCTCGCCACAAGAATTATGCCTCTATAGAATTAGCCTACCTAAATATGGGCACTGACCTATTCGTACTTGGTTTCTCAATCTAAATAACCACTGACTAAAATCACGAAAAAACACAAACAAATTATGATAACCGTTCCTTGAGCTACTCCAGCTTCTTAAGTTTCAAAAAAAAAAGGGGATAGCAATCGTTAAAACAAAAGGGAACTACTATATTCTATTATTATAACGAATAACACGAAGCTTTACTCGACTGAGACCAGTGTTTGCAAAGATATAGCGTTAAACCTTACACACCTGATACCAAATTAAATAGTATATATATATATATATATATGTCGTAGAATGACTCCCGACGATACCATATATTACACTATTCGTTGAGGGAACTTCCTTAATTATCTTTAGAGTGCGTTTTACTGTCTGGCGGCCGGTATTATGTATCTTCAAAATGCTTAAGAAGTGGAACTGAGCTCAAGGATAATAATATTGCTATCATTAATAAAATAGAGTTTTATTAATAATAACTATAAACAAAACACAAAAACGGAAAATATTGACAAACAGAATGGAAAGGGTCGTGGAGACTCGGGCTAATCCAAGGATTTAAGGGATCAAAAAAGGTAAAACAAATATGGAGTTAAAGAGATGGGATGGTTCGATAAACCATTTAAAGCACAGGATAGAATTGACAAATAAGGGATCAATACTCAAAAGGTGACGCTTGGCTTACGTAACTTCATTAGGGTGCAGTGGAAGGTACTTGAAGGAATATTCGGTCCGCTGGCGAGTTCCAGCCGAAGGGGGGGGGATAAAAGGATCCTGACGAGGCGTCTTGGAAAGGAGAACCGTTACTCGACGAACGGCTCGACGAACAATGGCTGTTCTACTTTGTTCTCTTCTGAACAAAGGGGGGATGAGAACCGTCTCTTGTCTACGGGCTCAAGAACAATGGCTGTTCTAATGTTGTTCTCCTTTGAACAACAGGGGGATGGGATGAGAACCGTTTCTTGGCGAAGGGCTCAAAACGAACAATGGCTGTTCTAATGTTGTTCTCCCTTGAACAACAGGGGGGGGGAGAGAACCGTTTCTTGGCGAAGGGCTCAAAACGAACAATGGCTGTTCTAATGTTGTTCTCCCTTGAACAACAGGGGGGGATGAGAACCGTTTCTTGGCGAAGGGCTCAAAACGAACAATGGCTGTTCTAATGTTGTTCTCCCTTGAACAACAGGGGGGGGGAGAGAACCGTTTCTTGGCGAAGGGCTCAAAACAAACAATAGCTGTTCTAATGTTGTTCTCCTTGAACAACAGGGGGGGGGGGCCTTGGGGACTTGGCGTCACTAAAGGCTCGAACCTTTGGCACTCAAGGAATATTGTCCTCCTTCTGGACAAGTGATGGTGAATCTCGAGTTCGAGGTCCCTTGGCGCACAAAGGGAGAGAGGGTCGTGGTGATGTTTCGCGACGAAAATCTGGATCTCCAATCTGATCTTAGTGGTAAAGTTTCCATATAAATAGCCAGGACATCTCCTTGGCGTGGGGGAGAATGGAGTGAAAGCTTGGAGGGAACGCACAGCTGGGCCGGAGAAAAATGCCTTATCTGTCCATAAGCCTAACTCGATCTGGCGAGGTCGGCGTATGGGGGCGAACGGGGGGGACGATAACCTCCTTGTTTAAACATTGACGTCCGGTAGCTGTTGATAAGACTCCAAGCCTCGAATCGAAGATGCACGTGGGCCTCCTCGAGGTTTTAACTAATATGGGATAGGAGTTGAATTTAACACAGATTCAACTCATTCTATCACACCCCTCCATTCCAGGGGAAGTTGTCACTTCGAAAAAAAAAAAAAGAGAAAGGACAACGATAGAGCTCCGTTGTAGGGAACTCGTTTTCTTGTACCAACCGTATCTTTCTGCACCTAACTAGTATTACCTCAATACATGATTATTTTGATCTTTAGATTACAGGGGAAAATAACCTTTAATACAACTTAATAAAAAAAAAGGCATGGAACAATGAAATGTTATAAACTTAGTACATACGGGACAAAATAATTTATACGTAAATTAATAAGAACAAATATATATACATCAAAAGAAATTAGACTCCAAGCCTCAAATCGAAGATGCACGTGGGCCTCCTCGAGGTTTTAACTAATATGGGATAGGAGTTGAATTTAACACAGATTCAACTCGTTCTATCACAATATATATATATATATATATATATATATATATATATATATATATATATATATATATATATATATATATATATATATATATATATATATATATGTATACATATATATATATATATATATATATATATATATATATATATATATATATATATATATATATATATATGTATATATATATGTATATATATATATATATATATATATATATATATATATATATATATATATATATATATATATATATATATATATATATATATATAAAGTCATTAAAGAGAAGCTAGGCACCCGAGTTTCAAATATGGATTATTATGAGTCGTGCTTCCGGCAGCGTTGAATAGTCTCGATGGTGGCTTGGTAGGTTTATGTCTACCTTCCATTCTCTGCCAGGAAAAATGGTAGCAAAGGCCGACGAGTTACGCTTTTTATTACGGTAGTTCTAAACATAAATACTATTTAAAACTGAGAGGGCTTCTGATTAACTAAAACAGAGATCACATATTAAGATTTACAGTATATAAACCTTAATTGTATGAAATTGTGTGGGTACATTGGAAGCAGCTTGTTAAGTATATCGATGATATTTGTACCTGCTGGATTCGCTTTTTGAGGATAAACCAGTGTCTCCCATAAGCTGGATCATAGCTGCCCTATGATTTATGACTTATCTATCTTTGTGTAAATACTAAGTATTTTCAATATTATCTTAAGTTTCATAGGTAGGGTTAAGTTTGTGCCAAGATAGTTTGCAGCAGGGATGCAAGTGTGAAGACTGCCTGCGAAGTAAACCAGATGGAGTCTTCTAAGAGGGTCCACCTGTACCTCCTTAGAGGCATGCAAGAACTATAGAACCATGAGTTTATAGAAAGGTTTATTAGTTTACTGGAGTTAATTCTAATAACAATCCTGGATTATTCCACCAGCTAAATAATCGCATTATGTTACTGGAAGAAAAAAGTGGATTCTTTTATCTTTTAAAAAACAATTACAGCTTCAAAAGAATTAGAATAGAAACAAAAATCCCCCTCCTACTCACACACACACAAATACATACACACATCGAAAGCCAAAGATCGTTCAAATGTAGACAGTTAGGCCCATGTAGGGGAGAACCCTACATGAAAAATAAAGAGTACAGCCATGGGGAAAAATTAAAAGATTACCAAATTTAATGATAAAGCAATGAATAATAATTAAAACAAGGTAAGAAAAATTAAATTGATAGAAATATAAATTGCGAAGTGATGCAAAGAAAAGGGCTGTTAGCCTGCAATTTAAGGATTACTCCAGCAAGGATTTAAAATGGGAATATGATCAGCCTACTAACCTGCTTCAATTGTTATGCGTTACGGAACCACATGTCAAAGAAATGTTCAAAGAATGATCTTAAAAAAGTTTCAGATTGTCCTGACGAGAAACCTTCCTAGAAGGACTGCAGCAGCGCCACTACAAAGGCATAAACTGCGGTTATTCGCGACCAGCTAGAAACAAGTATGCCAAACTAAAGCTAAGTTTCATTAACAGTAATATTATGATGAGAAGCAGGAGAAAAAGCAATGTAAGATCTTATTGTATCTGGTAATGTATTTCTTCGCAAAAGGTGAAAAGAGAGAGGAAAGTTTAGAAAACAAAGGAGAGTATTGAATAGCTTTTATTTTGGGGGGGAATTGGTAAAGGAAAGGATAGATCTCAGATATTTGTTTCAGAGTGCGCCCCATTTATGAAAATGTGAATGGCAGTATTTGTGTTCGTTTTAAAAGCATGTGATCTGCAAAGAACTTTCAATTTGTAGGCAATAATAAATGCAAGAAAGTGTTGTAGCGTGCTGAGAAGTTCAAGCGAACGGTTTAAAAGTTTCGCTTGCATGGTTCTTTTTTGAGAATAAGATGAAATATTGGATAAGCCACTCACCAATAGTGATCAGCGGTGGCGGCGCAGAAACCGTTCGCAACTCGCCTCGCCCTAACTTCCTTCTTTATTCTTCAGCTAACAATCTATCTATAGCTTCCCCTTCTACAATATTGTTTAGTTTTAACTATTAATATATGTCGTAAAAGATCGTGGCTATGTAATATATTTGCCTGGTAATTAATAGAGAGTGATTTAATATTGTATTCTAGAGATTGAAGGAAAGAGGTTTGAGATCGTTAATAATGCATAAAGTGCTGCCTTGGAGCCTTAAGAGGACAGGCACTTTTCTCGCGCTGTAGTCAGATTTGCCTAGAAGAAAGCTAAGAAAATCTATTTTCCATGGTGAAAAGGTTCGAAGGCACCACTTAATACTTAAATAGTCACTATTCTTAGAAGCCCATTTGGGGCACCTTAGGTGTTGGGGGGATGATGATGATCGCAAGTTTGGTATTTTGAAAGGTAAGGATTTTACTTTCATATCATGCTGACGCTGAATAATAGAATCCATACAGAAAAAGCACTTCTCTTCATGAGTTAAAAGAAAAAGGGCCTAGGTAATTTTAATTTGGTCTCCCCCGATAAATAATAGGTATATGTTTTTCTTCATCGGTTAATAGATGCCCAGCAAATTTCAAATTTTATATATTAAACTGAAATTGTTTGTAGAAATTTTTAAGTGGAGTTAAACTAACTTCTCTAAAACTTATTATAGGATGTTATTTAAAGATAAAAATTAGAGAAGCCATAGTACTTAAAAAGGAGCAGAAATATTTATCATGACAATATTTTTCCAAGCGGCATGAAAGGAAATTCAAGAGCTCATTCGAAATAACTTGAATAGTTTAGGTCAAATTTGATTCTTCTTAGGAAATTTCAGGAAATTCCTGAGGATGATTAACCTACCTTAAGAGTTCTGAACCTGCAATAGGTAATTTAAAGTCAGAGAGTAAAGGAATAGGATAGAAATCAGGATTAGCTTCCTCTCTGATCATGGAATGTACAAACAGGCCTAAGTCTCAGATCTCTATAGAAAAGGATGCCTAAGGAGGCTCTTGACGAAAGAGCTATGCTGATGATAGTTTTCTTTTGCTCTTTTGAAATTCCTCGTTAGTGGTTATTAGATAACAAGAGGAAATTGTCACAGCTGGTAATGCACAGGTGTGCCCATTGATTAAATGTAAGGTCTGGTCGTGTTCTTAGCTGTTTTACAGGACACTCGAGGGAAAGTTTTGAGGGAAATGTGACAGGTGTATTTTGTGAAGAGAAGAGATTATTCATGGCTGTTAGTGAGCCAAGTGCGCGAACAGGCGTGGTGCAGCTGACTCACATGACCTGAAAAGCATGGGCCGATACAGATCTCCCCATATACTTGGTCCTTTAGACTTTGTTCTATTAATTCAAGGATCAGAAAAAATTATCTAAAGAAATCGGTTTAAAATGGAGTGAGGGGCGTTGAGATTACAAAGACACATGAAGGTTTCCGAAGGAGAAAACTCTTCACGGTAGTCCCAGGGAGAGTTGAGGCAGGGGAGAGGTTGCATTTAGAATGTTATACCTGATACCTGGAGGAGAGATGCGTACCCTAACCCCATGCCCCAGGAGTCTTAAATTACAATGAGGTTACTTGACTTTATTTATTCTATGCATTTCCTTTGTACATCTTTCACCACTTTTTTACCAGCCTCTTTTCCCCTAATTTTTCTTGACCGGCAGCTAATTTTGCAGATGAGTCGCCGACCAGCATTTTTCTATTCATCCCAGGCCTGGAGCGAGATTGAAGGAGAGGGCAGGTTAGATCACCCAGCCCACTTAGTTCCGGACGGGATGTTGGTGTTCAACCTGTCTCTATCCCTGCCCCCCATCTTTCTCCGGTAACATGAAAAACCGTGCTGCCAATGACTTCAGATGAGTTCTGAGTTCTTTACCCCTCCCCCCCCCCTACACACACAAACTTGGAATTTTTTCTCCTGTACCATTTTCCCTGAGGGATGGTCACGGCTATGTATCTTCTACACATTTTAACACTATGTAATTTCCCTCTTCCTTTACTCATCTCTTATTATATCCATTTGGCGCGATCCGGCCTTTTTGTTATTGCGCTTTAAATTTAATGAAAAACCAGATACTCTACAATAGGGGCTCGCTTACACTCTCCTGGAGGGGTTAGAACGACTGAGACACTTAAGGTAATGAAATTCAGTTGTGTGTGTGTCGAACCCTGCACTGCCCTTCGAGAGGACGTGGAAACAGGTCGATGATGTCCCATAGGTTGTTGTTTTGTGAGGAACAACACTTCGATCTTGGCGATTGGGAATGCGATTTGGCTACGATGGAAGAGAAAAGACCTCCCTTAGGGGCCGAAGCACGTTTAGACGGCAATATTGATCTGAAATAACATTGGAAATGAGGACTATGAATAAGCGATTAGATCCCGTCCCTAAGCTCCCGACGAACATCTTCATTGCCAAATGAGATGAGGCGTTCAAGTGAGCAACAGAAGTTGAGCCCCTCCAGAGTTTCGTACGAGCTTTGATCGAACCAATCTTGGGAGCTCTCGGTCAGAGCAGACTAATCCTTTTTTTGGGGGGGATCAGTATTATTGCGGGCTCGGTCCATCTGCCAATATGTTTCCTGTGCTGATGTGGGCTGGCGAGAGTGAAAATAAAGTTAGCGGAAAAGGAAAACGACCCAAGCCGTTCATCACTGATGACACGTACGGTGGAGGTGATGCAATTCCAGTCGCCATTTCTGTGTCTGGTAGAAATGGAGACGAGAAAACGGATGCCAAATGAAAGTACATTTTGAGCGAAACCGCAAACAGAAACGCAAAACTCACTCTCATTTTTATGGTTTCATAGAAACTATTTATTTCATCTTGGCTGAAGAGCTCTTATCGTTGCTTAAGGAATTCATCTTTCCCGTCAGTTTTTCTTTTGTTTTCCTGCAGCAGACAAAGTCAGGAAAAAAGAACCACACCGAAATTAAGTGCATATACAAAGGCATTAAAATGTAGTCATACGCCTCAATGTAGTGTCAGCTGTGATCAAAACTATTCGCGTATCTATACATACAAATTCACCCATACTTTTAAGTCAGATGTCCAAGCAAATTAATAGAGAAAAGTTGGAGAGAAAATGAGAAAACTTTTTCAACTTGAATGATGTATTGCGTCAAGTTTAAAATGGCAACCAAAAATTATCCGCCCAAATTTTCCTTATTTAAGTCCAACTTGCCACTTTTCTTTTACTGCGATCCTTTTTTTGAACTTACGCCTGTTAGTAACATTTACTAAACAATTTTAAAAAGAAGAAATACACTTTTCTTTTCGAATAAATGTCTTTCATACTCTTAGTGCAAGTAAAAACTAATGTACATGGCGATTCTATTTTACTTATGAACCAAGCAACCAAATCGTCTAGACATTCGCTTTCCATTACAAAATAGCCTCCCTATTAGATCTTTAAACTACGATTTGAAGTTATTTACTAAAGTACTCGCTTTCAAAAACAAGCCAACGCTTGAATTGAAAGTTTCTTCTAAAGTTACTTTTAGAATTTTAAATTCACCAACAAAAGGATCTTCCTCATACAAATTTAGAAAGCAAAAACTAAAAAAACAGCACTACTTGTTCTCCCTTGAAAATCCTTTTCCCTTTAGGTTAACACCCAGCTTCTTTTCGATGAAGTCGGGACAGGCAAATTAAATTTTAACCCAAATGTCTCATTAATCTTTCAAAATTTGAGGAAAAGGAAAATTCTCAGTTGCTTTATTATTCGTTGATGTTGGCCTCAAAAATTTCAAATTTTCGAGTTCAGAGAAGGAATTTGCTGGAAAATTTAAATACGAGTCTTAAAATCTGGCCCTCAGCCAAATATCATGAGCCATCGCATTTATAAGGGGCTTAGAATTAAGGATCCATAAATTAAACGATTCAATGTATTTACCCATGAAATTGGCTTCATTCGGGAGCTAATATGGGGTTAAAATAGGGTATCCAATATATATGCTACCCAAAAAGTAAATTCAATAATTTTGGATATAATTAACTGTAATGAAAGAATACATGTAACAAATAAAATGAGGCGATTTTTAAATCTACGTGATTTATTAATTTATTCTGCAACATGAATAGCTAAAAATTAACGGGCTTGAACTGCGAGCCTCATTCAAGATTTGCTTAGATATGAAGTAATTTCTGATCCAATACGAATCTCACCACAGTGTGTGAATGTCCCTAGCGTGATAAGGACTTTTAAGGGATAAAAATTGGAACACAAAAGAATGCTCATTCTTTTTAATAATCTATGAATCAAGACATGGTATTAACCGCATGGTTATAAATATGTCTGTATCCAGGAAGGAATAATATAAAAGTATATTCCGTCGCAGAGAGATCAATAATTATTAGGGAGGATTAAGAAGGGTTATTTTGTTGGAGGATGGATTTGAGATTTCGCTGCTGGTAGGCAGTCGCTCTGTCGGTCAGCAAAGGTATGGATTTAGCAAAGAATAAAATTTACGAACAGTTGAAACGGAAAGAAAGGGACGGAAAACGGAATAATGAAAGAGCGAGGCAAGAAATAGAGATGAAATTGGAGTGAAATATGCGATTGAGATTTAATTCCGAGAGCAGATCAATTTTAAGGATAAACCATAGTTCCCAAGTAAAATGAACTAATTTCTCTTTGAACTAGTTGAAGTTTAGGTCTCCGATGAGGAAAATGGTATAAAGAGTTCTTAGAAACAAAGTTTCTAACAGTCACCAAATTCACGACGAATTCTTTTTCTGCCCCACATTGGATTCCCACATCGTTTAAACTTTATTGAGCTTTTACCACGAATTGGGGGCGGGAGTTCAAGCCAGCATCACGGAAATAAGAATTTAATATCTCACCCACCTATGCTACACCCCTAAGCATATGGGGCGCAAATCGCTTCACCATACATCCAGTCAGTGTTACTTTCCAACCGATGTGGTGCTACAATGTACCGTGGCGCTTCGTTTACTCAGTATTCCTGTTAGGGCAGATTGGGATGTACTGGATGTAGCGTCTCGTGCGTTCAAGGTTCATCCAAGTTAAGAAGATCACAAAAACCCTTAATTTTTATGCATTGTTCGCGATATCATCATATCTCTCTCGATTATCCCCATACTTTCAAACACTAATATACTCCACACATTTACTGGTTCTTCCAACTTTTCTGTCACCATCCCACACCCAGTCACGCATATCCTCCTCTTTTTATAAGCCAATACACACTTGTGCACATCTTGTTATTTAAAAGGGATGATCTGGGACCTCTTTATGGAAAATTTTACACCACTCTATGGAGTATTTAGCACCTCTCTATGGATTATTTGGCACCTATCTATGAATAATTTGGCACCTCTCTATGGATGATTTGGCACCTCTCTATGGATGATCTGTCATCTCCCTATGGATTATATGGCACCTCTGAATGTATGATCTTATACCTCTCTTCCTCCATCTCATAAAATAGAACAATAAAGAAGGAATTCATTACTCTTATGGGGTAAAAAGGTTAATCCCGCGGGAATATTCAAATTATCGTCAGAATTTTCTTGTAATTAATTAACGGATTCCATCATTATAAAGGTATGGAGTTTTAATTTCGTCATTCTTAAACGAGGATTTCAGAAGTAAGTTAATTAACTCAAACTGCATGAGAAAAGGGAAGGATCTCGGAATTACAATTAATTTACTTCACAAGAAGACAGAGTATATAGAAAATAGAAGGATTGGAGATTCTTTCTATCTCAACTTCGTGTATTTATTAAAGGTTGTATCTTAATTATATCTTATCAAAATTGATTATAAATTGAGGGAGAGAAGAAAAAATCACCCTGATTATTATTGTGATAGAATTGCCTAAGGCGGCCGCGCCTCGCTTCTATCACATATTGAAAATCATGCTTCCCACGTGCATCCTGCAAGAGAGAGTAGAACGTCGTTCTTATTGCCAACCATTCCCGAGTATTATCTTCCTCCGCTTCAAGTGTATTCAAGAAGGTTCAATCCACCGTTTGCCTCCAGGCGTCGATTTGGCCAGATTGAATTAGGCTTATGGGAAGATAAGATTTTTCCAAACGCTACCGGGACATTCCCTGGAAGTCCCCCATAGAATTTCGCATTTGAATCAGATCCTAATTATCTTCAAGAGGCATCACGCCGATCCGGTCCCCCTTGTGCACCTTGTAACTCTACCCAGAGAACCCCCTTATTGTCCAGAAGAGGACAATATCCTTGAGTGCCAAGGTTCGTGCCCCTCGAGACGCCAAGTCAACAGGGCCCCCCTGTTCTTCAGAAGGAGAACAACTTTAGATCAGTCATTGTTCTTTGAGCATGTTCGACAAGAAACAGGTCTTGCTCCCTTGATATCACGTCAGAGGTAATTTAATTCCCCCCTTTTAACGTTCACCAAGAGAACGCTTGGTTACACCAATAACCTCAATTGTTCATCCAGAACATCTCCGGTATCCTGTCTCAAGGATCGCTTGTACTTCCTAAGCATCACTTCGCTCTCACTCCTCGAAGTCAGTCCTTCCCCCCTCGTTAAGGACATCCCCCCTCAAAAACCCTCCTCCTGGAAAAGAAATCGCCAGTCGGACCGAAGTGATTCCTTCAAATCGCCTTCCTCTGCACGACGACCTTATACAGTGGCGGCAACAAAAAAAGTGACATTTAATATTGGCAACAGAAATCGATACACAAAATCGTTTTCACGATTTTACTTGCCAACTAGCCAATGAAAAGGTGCGGGGCTTATGCCGCAAGTGGACGACTCTCCTGAGCTAAGACAAGAGAACTGCGCTTTACTGAAACTCAGTGTCTCGTTTGAGCTCGTACAGTTAGGCTTTAGTGTATGGCACTCCAGCGTGCTGATTTCCTGCATTCGTGCCTACATTTGACGTGCTATAACTTCTGTGCAAATGGATACAATGGGGCGGAAAAAGCTTTCTATGACAGAGAAAAGCCGTGCCTTGACCCTATTAGAGCAGGGAAAGTCTTTTATTGATGTAGCAGCAGATTTAGGAACCTCAAAAAATACGATTCATCGCCTAAAACGGGCAGCTGAGTTATTGCCACCAGGTACCATACCAAAGATGAAGGAGGGCATTGGTGCAGCTAGGAAGACATCTCCAAGGACTGATAATATCCTAAGGCGTGAAGTGATGTCAGACCCTTCTGTAACCTCCGCTTCAATCAAGAAAAAACACCCAGACCTCCTCCAGAACGTCGCCCTCAGGACCATCCGTCATTGCTTACAGAAGGACTTATGCCTACCGGCTCGCCGCGCTGCCAAGAAGCCACTTCTTACCAAGACTATGAAGATGAAAAGGCTCAATTTGTGCAAGACCTATAAACATTGGACAGCTGCCCATTGGAAGAAGGTTATGTTCAGTGATTAAAACACCTTTAGGCTGGTCAGAGGAGAGTCAAAGATCGTGCGTCGTCCCAGCAATGTGTCTCGGTATAAACCAAAATATACCGTGAAAACTGTGAAGCACCCTGATAGTGTGATGGTGTGTGGTGCCTTTAGTGGAAACAAGGGCAGAGGGGTCTGTACTTCCTTCCCAAGAATGTAACCATGAGGGGGACTAACTATCTGGAAGTTTTGAGGCAGCACATGCTGCCATTTTGGGAAATTCATCAGTGTGAATTTTTCATGCATGATGGTGCCCCTGCTCACAGGTCCCAGTTAGTGAAAAGGTTCTTCAATGATAATAATATTAGTGTTTTGGAGTGGCCTGGTAATTCCCCGGACCTAAATCCTATTGAGAATGCTTGGAATCTGATGAAAACCAAAGTTCAAGAGCCAGCACTCGGCAGCATCAAGGATCTGATAGAATCACTGAAGAAGATCTGGGTTACGATCGACCCCACCTACTTCGCAAACCTTACTGAATCAATGCCCAATCGACTCAGGATGATCATCAAGTGCAAGGGCAACATGACCAAGTATTAACTTTCATGAAATATTCATAATAAAATATGTAAGTTACATTTTTCTGTTTCATTTTCTCTGAATTGTCACATGTCACTTTTTTTGTTGCCGCCACTGTAAATACGTAAGCTACGAATTGCATTTAACTATTTAACTTTGTGCCAACGTAACTCCATGCTTCAACACAGATTTAGCCGTCCCTTTCCCTTCTTGTTTGTTTTGTCATTTTAAATCCCTCCAAATCTAAATCCTCCGCTTAGTCAAATTTATTGAAAATAAATAAGCCTTTTCCTGGCCTATTAATTAAAGTAGAGTCATTCTCAGCCATCTGATTAAACCCTGCACTCGAATAAAGAATAATCTCCACAAAGAAAAGATATATAGTATATCGTCGGGAGCCTTTTCTACGAGAATTATAATTGTCATCAGACCAACTCCGCCTAGAGAAGAGTCAATTGCACTTGTACGTGTTTAGGGGGAATCAGGGCAGCTGCTGAGGGCAACAAGGACTGAAAGGAGAGGACTGGATTATGTGTAGGTTCTGGTGTAGAAAAAGCTGCAGAAGCACGGCTGAGAAAGGGATATGGATATAGAAAACGAGAAAAAAAGAGAAATACTGTAATATAGAAAACGAGAAAAAAAGAGAAATACTGTAATAGGTAAAATAAAAGGCTGAACCAACAAACTTAACCACATGTGTTTGAATCGAGGCTCAAAAAGAAATGGGTGACGCTAAGTGATGTCGAAGTTTATAATCCAAAGTGTGATTTATAATGATAGCTAGCAACCGGAACGGAGCGCTACTCTCCAAAAATAAAAATATAATGCAGTGGTTCTATTTGAGAAGATGTAAAGGGGAGATATTTTAACGCTTAATTATGACAGTTATATGCAATTTCAATAGGGTAATGGATGCCTCTCTGCCTATGTCCCGACACAAACACTAGCCATCTTTGCCATTGTAATGGCAGCTTCATCGAGCGCAGATTTCACACATCACCTGAATTTATCATATTAATTAATTTGGGTGGTTTTCTCTATTTAAGACTCAAAATATCCTTTTTCTGAAGAAATTCATAACAGGAGCACATAAAATATGTCAATAAAGGTATTTCTAAAATTTTTGTTCCACAAATGTTGAGTGTCGCTGACATTTTAAACTTTTCGGCTATCAAAGATTAGGGTAACTGCTCAAAGTGGTCTTAAATGTTGAAGGACTGTTTTGTATTGCATTTATACTACATATCCTCTGCGTTAATGTTCATGAATAAATGAAATTTAGATTTTGTGAAGGCTATAATTTTTTCTGGAAGCACTGAGTGATATTACTCTTCCATTTCTAGGAAATAACATCGTAATTGTTACAAAATTATTAACAAACTGAGGTCTATTTCACTAAAATCCCCTTTAGCCTATCTAAGCGAATCACCTGATGAGATATAATTGAAAACCATGATCCTAACTACTGCTTAAAAAACATCCAAGGGATTCAAGCAATTATAATATGAAAAAAACAAACACTGTATAAAAAGAAGGTTTCAATTCATATATAAAAGTAAAATTGTCTCCACCCAAAAAAGTAGACCAAACAGCTCTTATCAAATCATATCTTATTTATCCATATTCTAAATAGTTACCCCTCACCATTTAACCAAATATATCCAAATATCCAAACTTGACCGCTCCATCATCAGCACTTTCAAAACCTTTTCTCTTCCTCTCTCTCTTATACTAAAAAACTTGCGAATTGTCCTCATCTGAATCTATTAAAAGCTTAGACACATGAATTCTATACGGACTAAGCTATCTACACCTAGAATAAAGCATTTTCACCTCCACCTAACTTCCTCACTTTGTGTGAGCAAACAGTTAAATAGACAGCTAAACCATACACTAACACAATTGGTCCATCTTTCTACTCCAGTTATCATCATCTTTCGCTTGCTAAACTTAAATTAGCCAGAGACAAATTTGGGACGATAGAAAGAATGTATTATTAGAAAATCTCAATTCTTATGGGCAGGACCTTGTACCTGGTTTAAAAAAAGATGGCAGATACAGGCTGCTCTGTGATTCTTCTGGTTTAAAAAGAGTTACTAAAGCTGATAGATATCATGTTTTTTTAAATCTCCTATTTGACAACACTTAATGCAATTACAAAACTCTTTTCCAAGCTTGATCTTCTTAACGGCGTTTCATCAAATACCTGTGGAAAAATCGACCGTGTAGATGTCATTGGTTTGGTCACCTTTTTTGCACATAATTTCCTCTTCATGGCACTTGGTTTCGAATGGCCATCCTAAAGCTTGTGTGTTTCCTAAATTAATTCGAAAGCAGCTTCCCCTTACTCATGGCTTTATCGATGCCCCTCTGGGTTTTTTTACTTGATAACATGATATATAATTTACACCTGAATAAGTTCTCTGAACGTTTAATTGATTAGGTTTTAAAGCTAATCAACCATAAATTCTAACTTGAGGGCCTCTCACCTCTTCACCTTAGATTTGAGATAAGAATAAATTTCTCCAACCTGACGACCCGAGAAAAATGCCAAAGGGATATTTTTGCTAGGTTTAATTTCTTCCCTATTTATGTTATAAAAGCTGCCAGCACCCTAGGACTCATTATCGAACGCCACATGGCTGCAAACAAAACGAATAAAAATCCCCCATAAATTGGTCGATAATGTCGAAAGATACGTTCTTTGCAGCCAAAAACACGAGCACAAACGCGGTCGAGCATTCCTATCTTTTAACGGTTGCCTCTATTAGATTCATGACGGAGGGAAAAAGGGCACTATTTGAGCACCTAAAAGGAAAAAATGGTTATGTTTTCAAAACGGACACCCGATCTACATAAGAAAATGTGTAGCTTTTGTCGGGAACTCTTTGCGGCATTTTCATGTGCAAAAAACTTTAACTCCTAACTCAAGCTCAAACGTGACCCTGGACACTCACCACAATTCACATTAGCTCACATTTTACGACTGCAGCACCAATTGCCATCCTATGGTTGGTAGGAAGTAGGACTCTTTACTCAATTCGTAAATAAAGCATCGTCGTAAGCAGCAGAAATTGTACTTGCTAGAATACATGAGAACCCCGTCAACCCAGGAGAACGGCTGTTTACACGAGACCACTTCAGAAAGTGATTTACAGTACCTGATCACAAAACCTTGTCAGTCCTCTACCAATGGTACTCCTGTCAACAAAAGGTTCTTGTTACCAACGAATATTGTTACTGTCACCCCAATTCCTACGTTTTTCAAGGACAATAAATATCTTTCGCCTGCAACTTTCTCTTTTTAATTTTGAGAGCCCATTAGGTGACTGCCTTGTGCCTGCAACCGAAAAAAACATAAAAAAACGCGTTTCCTATGCTCAAGTTAAAGCTCTGGCACCAAAAAACCTTGCATTTATTTTATTAAACTTTCTAATGATAATAAAATAATTTTCGTCGATGTGTACCGAGGTCGAGCTCGGATGGTTGTACCAGACAAAGTTAAAGAATAAGTTTTAAACTTACACAGAGATAAAACACACAGGTGTTTAATCTACACTTTCTATTGTATTAAAAAACTTCGCCCGGCTAGCCATGAGTACACAGATTGAATGTTTTATACTTACCTGTATATCGTGCTAGCATACACGCACGACCAAATCAACAAACCCGCCCTCCAAGCAATTCACAATACTGCATGTTCTATTTTATATCATTCACTAAGACTTTTCTTCTTCTTACCATAAACTCTATAGCCTCAAATATGTTCTAGCTAAAATACATTGATACACTCAATATGTAAAAGCTATAACTATCCTAGAACTCTTTAGCTTTCAATCCATAGTAAAGATTAATCACGGTGGGGTTCTTACTATGGAGACGCACAAAACTATCATTTCCCATAATAGAGTAACTTTCGCTCGTCTTTTCTCTCACTACTTTACATATACTCTCTAGGCAATCAGCAATCTAAGAGAGAATTTACTAATTGAGTCGTTTCACAGAATGGAAAAATGGTCTTTGCATGCTGGTTATCCCCCTTAACTACTTTGAAATAAGCTACATTGGGTGCCCTTTTTCTACCGCGCACAAAACAAGCCGATAACTTGATCTCTCCAGCTCAAACTTAAGAGATTCAAAGCCTTCTCATCAACCGAAAAGATCACGGCCTTAAATACCAGACAAATTCTTCTCAAGTGTTCTTGAAAAATTCCAAACAGAATTTTAATAACCTATTTCTCCGCTCCAAAGTGGTCAAAATTTAGAAAATACAATCCCTAGGTACCTGAATTCATGTTTGATTATCTGGTCAATACACAATTTAGATCTATCCTTCAACCCATTAACTTCGCTGGAACTATATTTAGTTCCTCCAAAATCTAAACCAATTTTTCGGTGAAGCTAAATATAGATGGTATCTAATACGTCTAGTTATATTATTGCGACAGGAAATATATTTATTTTTATTAAAAACAAATTTTGTGCACTTCAGAAAAAATACCTAAAAGAAGTGTATACTTGAGCAACATTTGCAAGTTTCTACTCTGTATAGGGTCTTGGTTTCTGGTATACCACACTCAAGGAAATCTTCAATAGATAAACGAAAATTGTGAGGGAGGAGGGGGTTAAACATACATTCCGCTCGCAATTTCTTAAATTATATGCATAAATAAACAACATTATCATGTCAAGTCTTATTCACATTATAAAAAGATTTATACATTAAAGAATTTAAAATATAAATGTTTATGCATATATGTATGTGAGCGACTCATAATATTACTAGAGTCATAGCACAGTTTTTCTTGGTAATATGCCCGCGTATATATATATATATATATATATATATATATATATATATATATATATATATATATATATATATATATATATATATATATATATATATATATATATGTATAACTGAATCACGAAAATAAGGAACGTGAGGAATTTATGAATAACGTTACAGCCACGAGGAAAATGAAACAACGGAGAACTGCGAGACCTTTCGACTAATGGTCCTTTACTAAGCAGACTAAAAGACAGGGAAAAAGAGAAAGATAATTTATACACCTGATTAATGAAAATATGGGATATAAAGATTAAAAGGGGTCGGATTAACAGATACCTGGAAAAAACCTATTAACAAGATAAGCCGTCAGGGTTAAAAAAAAAAAAAGTTTACGGGTTACAAAAGAAAGGGGAAGGCAATGCTTGGGAATCACATATGCAATATGAAAACAAAAAAAAAGTTTACACATGATAACTAGAAAATACGACAAAAGCAAAATATGAGGAAAGGTTTTTTTTATATAAATAAGCTAAAATAACTTCTATGTGGTAATCATTAATTCAGAAATTTTATCTTTAAAGTCATTCTTTAAACATTCTTTTGATACAAGGGTCCAAAAAATACATTCCAGGGCTGAGATTAAAATTCGAAGTCAGTTGTATAAATGCTGATTCTAAAAGATTTCGTGAAAAATAGTCATTTGATTTGGCAATTCACGAAATCTTTTAGAATCAGCATTTATACAACTGACTTCGAATTTTAATCTCAGCCCTGGAATGTATTTTTTGGACCCTTGTATCAAAAGAATGTTTAAGAATGACTTTAAAGATAAGATTTCTAAATTAATGATTACCACATAGAAGTTATTTTAGCTTATTTATATAAAAAAAACCTTTCCTCATATTTTTATTTTGTCATATTTTTCTAGTTATCATGTGTAAACTTTTTTTTGTTTTCATATTGCATATATGACTCCCAAGCATTGCCCCCCCCCCCCTTTCTTTTGTAACCCGTAAACTTTTTTTTTTTTTTTTACCCTGACGGCTTATCTTGTTAATAGGTTTTTTCCAGGTATCTGTTAATTCCACCCCTTTTAATCTTTATATCCCATATTTTCATTAATCAGGTGTATAAATTATCTTTCTCTTTTTCCCTGTCTTTTAGTCTGCTCAGTAAAGGACCATTAGTCGAAAGGCCTCGCAGTTCTCCGTTGTTTCATTTTCTTCGTGGCTGTAAGTTATTCATATATATTTATATATATATATATATATATATATATATATATATATATATATATATATATATATATATATATATATATATATATATATATATATATATGTGAAATAGTGGCAGAAAATAATTATAGCCGTGAAAGTAAATGATGAAATTGCGGCGTCGCTATATATTTATTTTTGAGTCCGTTTTGCGGGAATGACAATGTATAGACGATTTGAAAAATTGTCGACTTTAATTTTGGGCCTGCCGCAGGCAATCATTGGGTCAATAATCCTACCTTTATCATTTCTCATATTCGTGCAAACAGACTCAATCCTGTAATATCTTTTTCTATCAATCTTTTGGCATGCATAATTAATTTTGGCATGCGTCAATATCCCTGCACCTCGGCTGTTACCTCTTTCTTACAAATGAATATCATAGCTATCAATCAACTTACCTTATGTTCAACAATTTTTTTATTCAAATTCCATTCTTTTATATTAATCTAGCATAAATTAGCATAATAAATGAGCAGGATCCATCGTTACAAATGCTATATTTCTAAATGGCTAAAAAAATATTGTCCCACATCTTAAGTTTCTGTAATAAAAATCGAAGGTCTTAAGTTTCGGTCTTAGAATAAGGCGCGACTCAAGTAGTTGGAAAAATGCCCACAATTTCGGGGAATAAAGAAAGAATCCATCGTTTTTGCGGATTCATGCGGTCGAAAAGAGAAATAATCTGGATTTTATTTTGTGAGCCTTTATGTGGTGACCGATGGCGGTGTGAAAACAATCCGAGATTACGAGCTCGCCCTTGATTGATGAGAAATTTGTGGTGTAAGAGATATCCGACAAGATTACTAGCTCGTTCTTAAGTGATGGCACGAGAATTAGAGCAGCTCTAATTGTGTGGTGGGGTGGTAGTTGGAGAAGATCTATTTTTACTATGAGAGGAAATTTAGAGGGACATTCAGCAGTACAATTTAATAAATAATGAGCGAATAAAGTTGAGTATAGAGAAGGATAAATACAGATAAATAGAAATAAATATGAATAAAATTGAGGTTAAAAAAAGAAAAATCTATGTATCTGAATTGATCTGCATTTATCTTGTTCTACACCGAAGTTTATCTTTCTTTATCCCTATTTATCTGTATTTTTTATTTTTTTCACCCAATTTATCTGATTACCAGCCCTTCAATTGTCTACATTGGTTTTCATCCTTAAAGATCTTTCAGAGTGTTGTGTGTCGTCTTCAAAGATTGTAGTCTAATCAACGATTTTATATACCCTTCCAATGAAAACAATTAGTCTTGAAGGAAAGACCCATCCGTGGTACACCACGACTAGCTAATCCTCATTCTGTTACGGTACTATAAATTTTAGTTCGTTGTTCGACGATCAATAATCTTCATTTCCTCTAGAAAATATTCTCCCTTACATTTGGACCTGCAATAATCTTTGCCAACGTTTATTTTCGACTCATAGTGGCAAATGCTTCTTTGAACTAGTGGTAAATTAGATGTGACTCTGTTTCAGACCTAAAATTTTAAGCATATTTGCCAAAAGTGGCCAAAGTTTACTTTGATTCTTGATTCTACATAAATAAGGACACTTAAAGATCATCCTGATTAGCATGAAAGAAGTCTGTGAGATTTAATCTCCTTTCTAAAAACCTGAAACCATATTACCCAATGTATTTTGTAACAAAGAAATCACCCTACTCTAACCTAGCTGTTTTTTAAATCCCTTTGTGTTACTTGCAATGTCGTGGAATCATCATATCTTGCCAAATAAATTTATTTATATTCATATTTTCATCGTTGAATTTTTCCTTACTTCAGCAACAGTGAGATTGCTCAATGGGGTTTCTTCATTGAAGTATATTGATTCAAGCGTTGTAGAATATTATCAAAATTTTAACTCTTTAACCTGTCGATAAAGTACCTGCATATGATGTAGCAGCATATGATGTAGCTGTTTTTAAATCCCTTTGTGTTACTTGCAATGTCGTGGAATCATCATATCTTGCCAAATAAATTTATTTATATTCATATTTCATCGTTGAATTTTCCCTTACTTCAGCAACAGTGAGTTTGCTCAATGGGGTTTCTTCATTGAAGTATATTGATTCAAGCGTTGTAGAATATTATCAAAATTTTAACTCTTTAAACCTGTCGATAAAGTACCTGCATATGATGTAGCAGCACACGTATAAGGTTTTATAATAAAATGCTCGTTTTATCTGTTGTCCGTCTTCTCGTATCCTTCTTGAGATATATGTTCTTCATCAACTTGGAGAAATTCCTCGTTGCTGGGCTGATTTTTATATTTTCTCTTAATATCTTGAATCTGGGTTGTGAAACTGATTTTTATTTTCTCTTAAATATTTTATTGCAAGTATTGAATTATAGATATATATCAGTTTTTCTTTTTCCTAATGCAGTTGTAATTTTAAAAAAATTCATTTTTAAAACAATCCTAGATAAATACGAGGATCTTCAAAACATTCATATAAAAATAGAGTATAATTGGAACAAAAGGACTATGAATTTTATTTTTCAGCCTAATATCCATTAAACTCAAAACACGATTTGCCTGCGATGGTATCATCAATTCAAACTATTTCAATAAAACCGAATTCAACCAAGTTTAAACTGCTCTGTTACCATCATTAGCAGGAGAAAACGAGTTTCATTATTGGTTTTATTAAGGTTTCTAAACAACATGACTATCAGAGTTGGCTTGATTATGACTGTATGGGATTGGGGAGGCGGAGTCAACTTTCGACGAAATTCTAGCAAAGTTGACTTTGTCAAAAAAGCGGGTGTGTAATAAGTAGCATTGATTGTTCTTTTTCCTTCGAAAAAGTCAACAAGTATCACACCTTTGGCATCCCCTGAAACAGTGGCCATTACCTTGCCTCATGATCGTTCAGAATTTTCTTTGCTGATTCCTCTTCCACCCGTTGGCAACTTTTGTTTAAACTTGCTCTTAGTTATCCGGATTATATTTCTCAATAAAAGTCTTATCCCTGGTGAGAGATATTTGAAAGAAATCCTTGAAAACCTCATCCCACTTGTTCAAAAATTGCGGGGATCGGGTCGCTCTCTTCTCTAGCCGATTTTCGTGTAACAATTTTGGCATCCATCGAGCAGAAAGCTTCCTAAGTTTTAGTTACATCAGTCAAGTTAGAATAAACAAAAACTGCCGATATATTCATTATGGCTGTTATCCTTTACATTGTTAATCGACGGTCCTCTTCAATTAAGGCCCACACACTATCGATTGTTTCTTCCCTTACTGATGTTGACAGTCTGTCGCTACGAATGGCGTTTTTAGTAGTATTGTAGGTTGGAGTCCGAGTCTACATATACTCACAAACTCCCTAGCACACACATGACCTTGCAACCCGAGTGTAACACCCTTCGCCCCCCTTTGCTGGATTGTCGCAAAAATGTTCTACTCCCTTCCACCCCACCCAAACATCCAGAAAGTTACATATGTTCGAAGACAGACTTCGATTTGTTCATCGTTCCACCAAACAAAACTTCCATTGTTCAGAACAATTATTGGTCTTACTCTTCCCTTAGTAATATCTCATCAAATCTTACCCCGGTTGAATAGTATATATCTGGTAGCGGACAGTATTATATAGACCCGAGTGATGTTTAACTTTATTTTAGATCAAGAATTGTGAAGGCAAACGTAAGCGAACTTAGGGATGGGGAGAATATTTTTCAGGAAAATAATATTCTTCTCACTTTGATTCGCAACATGATATTTACTTAAATGAAACATCTGTAAATTCCATTAGAAATAATTAGCTCCATCGTGCATATTTCGAGAGCCTGTCAAGCTATACTGAAGAAAAAAAATCTACATTTCTTTCGACTGAAGGATGGTACTCTAGTAAAGAACGTATAGAAAAGAAATATAGCAGATCGAAGAAAAACTAATTGATATATATATATATATATATATATATATATATATATATATATATATATATATATATATATATATATATATATATAAATATATATATGGAAAACAACGTGGCGCTTTCTTCGCGCAACATAAGCTAAGCTGTTGATGAATGAAGTCTCACTAAAGATAAAGTTATCCAGAGCACCACACTCATTTACACTATTTAAAAACCAGACTGGTTTAGAAGCTAAAATAGAATTATTAGATAGTTTACTTTCCCTGAGAAAAGTCCGCTTTTCAGCCTCAACTCATCTGAAGATGAAAAATAGGTTGCTTACTGTGATAGAACGGTCTGAGGCCGCTTAAATTCAGCCGCTATCACATGTTTAGAAACACATTGCTACCCACGTGCACCTGCGAGAGGAAGCAGAGCGCGTTAAAGCCACCTTAGCCAATATTTAATCAAGGATATTCATTCACCCGTTTAGCCACCATACGTCAATCTCGCCAGATTGAGTTAGGCTTATGGGCAGATAAGGTATTTTCCCAGGCTCGACCGGGGCATTCCACCGAAGCCTCCCACTCAATTGTCCCCTACGCCAAGGGGATGGCTTCGACTATTTATATCATAGCTTTCCCGATTGAAGCAGATGAGATCAAGATTATCTTCGCGAGGCATCACGCCGATCCGGTCTCACTTGCGCACCATAGGAGCTCTCTACCTTGAGATCCACCTTATTGTCACGAAGAGGACAATATCCCTTGAGTGCCAAGGCTCGTGCCTTCGAGACGCCAAGTCCATAAGGCTCCCCTGTTGTTCAGAAAGAGGTCAACATTAGAACAGCCATTGTTCTTTGAGCCCGTTGACAAAAAACGGTTCTTACCCCCCCTGTTGTTCAGAAAGAGAACAACGTTAGAACAGCCATTGTTCTTCAAGCCCGTTCGTCAAGAAACGGTTCTCATTCCCAAGACATCACGTCAGGATAATTTAATTCCCTCCTTTTAACGTTCTTCAAGAGAACGCTTGGTTTCAACAATAACCTCCATTATTCATCTAGAACATCCCTGATTCGCAGTCACAAAGATGACTCGTACCTTCTAGCCCCACTTTGCTCTCACTCTTCGAAGACAGTCCTTCCCTTTCGCTAAGGACAACCCCCCGAAGAGCCCTTAGGTAGGAAATCGCCAGCGGACCGAAGAATCCTTCGCATCGTCTTCTTCTGCACAACAACTTTGTAATTACGTAACCTAAGCATTACCTTTAATCATCTAACCTTTTGCCAACGCTACCCTGTACTTTAAATAGTTTAGCGAACCATTCCTCCCCTCTTTAATTTATATTTGTTTACCTTTTTAAATCTTTTCAAATCCTAATCCTCGGATTATTCAGATATTCCCACGACCCTTTCCATTCTCCGTTTATGTAAACATTTTCTTTTGGTGTGTTGTTGATAGTTTAATTAATAAAGCTCTATTTTATTAATGATAGCCATATTATTATCCTTGAGCTCCGTTCCACTTCTTAAGCATATTGAAGATAAATAACCTCGGTCAATCAGATTACCACGCACTCGAAATATTAGAATAATTCCCTCAACGAATAGTTATATATGGTATATCGTCGAGAGCCTATTCTACGACACTAAAATCAAACGTTAAGTACCCTATAACACAAGTTCGTATGTGAAATTTTACAATTGTGAGTGAAATATAAATGAAAAGTGTGGATAATATCTTCATGGGGAGAATACCTACGAGTATGGTAATTTGTATGAGTATGTTAACCCATTTGGAATTTTCTGGTAGCTATAATGCATCACCTTTTGAATTTAAAGCTTATAATGTGAATCACATTACTATCTAAATAAACAGGGAAGAAGTTGAAACACCATTTGAATTAGACTATTCGGAAGATGCAGATTTAGTTACTTTAAGGCTTTTTTACTCGTTATATAAGGGAATAGGCTGTATTCGAGGTGAACAGAGTATTGGATTTAGGTATTAACAATTTCTAAAAAGTAAAATTATTTATTGTATTAACTAAATTAGGAAAAGAGTACTATTTTTCTTGCAGAATGCTCCAATCTTTTACAAAACAGTACATTATCAGTACAGTTACAGTTTAAATCTCCATTAATAGATCTAGTCTTGGTAATATATGCAGAGTTTTATTCTGTTATTAAGATATATAAGTCTAGAAACATACTGTTTATTATTAATAAAATGAATGCAATAGAAAGAGAAAAACTATTGTATCGAAAGAAAACTACAAAACTAGTTTTTCATGGCTGTTTTGAGAGAGACACTCAGCTATGTCTACTTTTAATACTGCCAATAGCTTATATCATTAATCTGGACAACAAACATCGACCTGGATTGCATTGGGTAGCTTTTGTTTGTTTGAAAAGAAATTGCCTACTGTTTTCAAGCTCCTGTCTTCCTTCTAAAATACTTTTTACCCATTTATAATCATTAGGCTTTCAAGGTGAATGGGGCACTGTCTCCATAAGCTTCTATTAATGCATCAATAATTTCAAATTTTCACCAACAAAAGCTTGACCAGAAATTTAATGCTTGTCCTCGCTTCGACTCTGATGGAATTCATGTAATCACAGCGTTGTCCAAATTTAAAGTGCTACCATTTCATTTAAAATGAGGGAAAGTGGTTTCTGTCTACGTGACTAAGAAAATATATGTAGAAATTTAATTCAGTGTGAGAATATTTTTAAGTGGGTATTGTAAAAATTCGTTTTATACGAACTTTTTGAATCCCCTCTTATACCACTTTAATCCGTGTCCTTCTTAATAGTTCAGGTGGTATTCCTAAGCGGATACCTTCGCTGCAGAGAATGCACTCTACTTAGGTAAAGGCAGCCAAATAGACAGACCAGCTGCAAAGGACTAATAAGAGGTAAGTGCGTGAGGAGATTAATGGTTGGCCAAAAGGAATATTTAAATACCAGGTTTCATTGAAGGTTATTGAAAGATTAAAAAGAAAAATAATCTTTAATTACACTAATAATGCTAATTATGGAAATTCTACAAAGGCAAATTAATGGGAGAATAATGTTGCTCCCAATGAAATAATAAATCAAGTAGTAATCAGTTTGACGGGGATCAAAATATGGGACTTGGTCAGAGAGAAAAAAATGTTGGTAAACACTGGGGAGTCTATTTAAAGGGTCGAGAGAAGGATATCAGGCGTTGGGGACAAAATGAAGGATAATCCTCGAAAGGAGGTAAAAGTGTTTAACCTTGACGGATTGACTCTTGCTGAGAGGAGCGATTATTACCAGGCGAGCTAGTCTTGCGGCTCGAGGAGCATTGTACTCTTGACGGAGAGGTCGAAATTACCTGTAGCACGAGTAAGGTAAGTTCCAGGCTGGGTGAGACACTCTCGAATTGGGATGAGTAATCTCAGATGAGGGGCTGATGTTTTCTTGATGAGATGAGAAGAGTGGCTCGCGCAATTCTCTAAAGAAAAAGTCGTTCCACGAATTTTCTGATTAACTGTGGCCAAACCCACGACAATCTGTCTAGCCGACGAGACCTAACTCTGAGGTGTGACTCGAGACGAGGGTCTGTATCTTCGTGAAAGGGCTTGCCGTACTCCCTGACGAGTAACGGGTGACCTTAGGTTAAATAGACTGCTGGCTTCCTCGCTAGAAAACTCCAGGCATGGCACTCTCGTGAGAGTAACCATTAGAGCCAGTCTCTTTATGCCCAGACGAGATAAAACGACCGAAGAAGCTTCTTCTCTGGTCGACCCTGGCATACAAGCGCGTTAGGGTCGGAAAATGCGTCTCAGCCGGGGACGCAGCTTTTTTTTAACAAAATCCATTTCTCCTTAGATGAACTGAAGTTGAGCAACGACACTTTTCAAAATTATTTATAAACTGGTGCCCCAAATCCTGCCTACAAATGTTATTATAGTTGCCTTGAGACTGTTCTTTTGGTGACACTTTATATATTTCACTAACATCACATGCGAGGATTTTCTATCGTAAACCCAATCAAATCCTTCTTTCTTCATATATTACGAAATTGGTCCCCGGAATCAAAAAATTACCTTCGTTTTGACCTATCAGGTCTATTTTTAAGTTATTGAACATCCCTATCTATTATATTAGGTTTGAGTCAAAGTCCATATTTGTTATAAGTCTGTGTGTGAGTCAATGTCCATATGTATGTAAGTATACTTTGAAGTTAATTTCCATATGTATGTCATAAATATATATGTGAGTACATATGTATATGTTATAAATTAGTTACTAATTTTTCTTTTTTTTTCGATTTTTCAGATGTTGTAGTGACCTAAGCGGTAGAAAATGAGCAATATCTTTTCTTCAAGAAGTTGTTGCATTAATTCTCCAAATGTGTTTTGTTATGTTTGTAGAGAATACACACAACCTGAAAAGCGATAAAACATCACTAATTTTATTGAAAGAGCGTATATGGCATATTTTGGGGTCAAGCTGGAAGACCAAGATAAATATTGGTAACCGAATAGTGTCTGCAAACAATGCACAGAACTTTTGTGACATTGAACTAAAGGTACGAGAAAAAGCATGAGGTTCGCAAATCATATGGCGGGATCCCAATAATCACGTCGACGACTCCTATTTTATTGCCCTAAGTTCGAAGAGCATTAACCAGGAAAACCGACAAACGCCTTTCTACCATAACCTTGCCTCTGCTATCAGACCGATTTCATACAGTGAAGAGCTTCTTGGTCCGTGTTCCTATTCTCCAGTTTCTTGCCTCAGATATCTAATTTTGCTCTCAACCGAAGAATATTCATCACCCGAATAATCTTATAGAGAATGGTGCCCGTATAACCTTTTATCGGAGTCGGCAGGGAAGAGTTCCTTTATTTCTTGACATTAAAGGAAGATCTATTTTTGCCCAGAAGTAAGTTGGCTTCTTGATAAACTAGGGATTGAGGAATACAAACCAGAGGAGTCGCGTTTTTTAATACAGAGTTATAAACGTAGTTTAAAATGTGTATTGTTGCAGAACGGAAAATTATATGCCTCTGTACCACTTGACCCCTCAACAACTCTGAAGGAAAAATAGGAAGAAATTAAGCTGGTTTGATGATCATAAACGGCTCATCTGCGTTGACTTTAAGATGGTGAATTTTCTCATGGGAGAGCCATCTAGTTATTTCAAATACCCATGCTTTCTTTGCATGTGGGACAGTAGAGACCGAGTAAACAACTATGTTAAGAAAGACTGGCCGCCTTGAACAAATAAGAGTCCATGCAGAGCTGCCAATATATTGGAAAAATCTTTAGATGAGCGAGAGAAGATCATTTTCCCCCAACCTGCACATCAAACTCGGATTGATCAAGCAATTCGTCAAAGCAAATGACAAGAATAGGGAGGGCTTCAATTATATATGCAGTGAATTTCTAGGCTTGGCGATTGATAGACTTAAAGCAGGGATTTTTGATGGACCACAGATCTGTAACCTCTTGAAGGACACAAATTTCGTGAAATCGATGAGCAAAAATATAGCATCAGTTTGGCAAACCTATGTAGATGCAGTGCAAAATGTCTTTGGGAAACATAAAAATGAAAACTATAAGGACTTTGTTATTAACTCGATATCAACTTTTCTTAATATTTGCCCGAATGTGAACATCAAAATACAATTTCTTCTTAGTCATCTTGATCGTTTTCCTGAAAATCTCGGAGATGTTAAGAGACGAACAAGGCAAACGATTCCATCAGGAGATCAAATAGATAAACCTGAGTACCAAGGAAGATGGGACGCGGTGATTAATGCATACTGTTGGTGGTGTTTAAAATGAGATACTCCTGGTGCTCAACATTCATGGTGCCCAAATAAGCATAATTTTATTCCTTGAATTTTGTGCGAAAAGTTTTGCCAACGTGCATTTTCAATTTTCAATTTTTAGTTGTGCTTTGTTTGTTTTTTTGTTATCCTCTTTTTATTGTTTTATATTATTTGCATTTTGTATGAATAAAATTCGTTGTTAAAGAAACATTTTTGTTTAGTTCCACTAAAAATCACTAATATCAACTTATGCACAGTGTTGGAAATATTTTTATGAACTTTTTTTGGCATCTAATAGAGCCAAAATGCAATGAGGAGAGACAGAAAACTAGACCTGATCGAGAAAAACTGAAGTTACTTTTATATTTAGTTCGTTGATATATTCTAGGCACCAGACAAAAGTGTTTTTTTTGTTGCCCAGTGTTATCATATGGATATATTATTTTAATAATTAATTATTATTTTTTAGTTCGAAGTAGTTATGTGGCAAACTGTTTCCTGACATAAAGAATGTAGCTATATTTGAGTAACCTATATTTTACATCTTTTCTAAATGACCCGAGTGCATTTGTGAGCCGGTGGAACAAATATCACTCATGGGAAATCGACTCAACTTAATAAAATCCTCTATAATTTTTCTCAGGTATTAATTTTTATTTCGTAAAGTTACCAAAAAATTGAGTTCAAATCCAAACCAATCTGATATCAAAATGAGCCTTCCGACTTTATTTTTTACCTCTTTTCGAGGATAATTCTGCCTTTTGTCCTCGCCACCTGGGATCCTCCTCCAGACCCTTTAAATGGACTCCCAAGTGTTTACCAACATTTTTTTCTGTGTAACGAAATCCCATATTTTGATCCGTGTTAAACAGATTAGTACTTGATTTATTATTTCATTGGGAGCCTCATTATTCTCCCATTTATTTGCCTTTGTAGAATTTCCATAATTAGCATTATTAGTGTAATTAAAGTTTATTTTTCTTTTTAATCTTTCAATAACCTTCAATGAAACCTGATAATTAATCTTCCATTTGGCCAACCATGCACTTACCTTTTATAAGCCCTGTGAGGTGGTCTATCTATTTGGCCACCTGCAACGTAAGTAGAATGCATTCTCTGCAGCGAAGGTATCCGCTCAGGATTCCATGAGATTCAAAAGGTTTGTATAAAACGAATTTTTACAATACCCACTAAAAATTATTCTCACACTGAATTAAAATTCTACATATGTTTTCTTAGTCACGTAGATAGAAACCACTTTCCCTCATTTAAGATGAAATGGTATCACTTTAAATTTGGACAACGCTGTGATTACATGAATTCCATCAGAGTCGAAGCGAGGACAAGCATTAAATTTCTGGTCAAGCTTTGTTGGTGAAAATTTAAAATTATTGATGCATTAATAGAAGCTTATGGAGACAGTGCCCCATCCACCTTGAAAGCCTAATGATTATAAATGGGTAAAAAGTATTACAGATGGAAGACAGAAGCTTGAAAACAGTAGTATTGTAGGGTTAATCCGAGTCTACACATGACCTTGCACCCCGAGTCTATGCCCTCCCCCCCCCCGCCAAATGTTCCACCCCTCGTCACATCTGTAGAGTTATAAAACCCCATTCTAAACTTTCCTCATTTATCGTTATTATTCATAACTTTACTTGGAAGAACACTTTTTTCCTCTTTCTTTAGATGAGCGAATTTAAAATTTTAGGCAAACATAAGAATATGGAGCCATTAACAGAAGATGAATCGAGTTCTTGTGGCGAGATCCGCGATTTTCTTCAACATTTTACCGTTTCGCAGTTGACAGCTTCGTTCAAAGGGTGTCATTTTTTTTTGTAACGTTTTTTTAGGTCAGGGTTGCTATAATGATTTATTTTACATTTAAATTCAAATATGCATACATTTCTACAGATTAATAAATCGAAAAATAACATATTTAATTGATACTAACCTGGTTATATAATGGCATATAATACGAGGGGTGGTCCATAAGTTTTGCAATTCGGATATAAGGAAACGAGATATGAGGAAAAGCGTTTTATTATTTTTCATTATAACTACCCTCGACTTCAATGCACTTGCGCCACTTGTCCCTGAGGCTTCGAATTCCCGACAACCAGAAATCTCCCGGCTGCTGTTCAATCCTCTCCTAGACGACGAGCTGGACATCTTCATCGTCCCCAAACCGGCGTCCACGAAGTGCAGCCTTGAGCTGGCGGAATAAAAATTAGTCGCTAGGAGCCAGATCTGGACTGTAGGGGGATGGTTGAGCAACTCTAATCCGCACTCGTGCAGGGCAGCTTGTGCAACTCTGGCCTTGTGGACTTTGACGACGTTGAAGTCGATCATGAGCCGTGAGGTTTCTAGGGACCCAACGGGCAGAGACCTTGGTCATTGCCAAATTGTCGTGGATGATGTTGATAGCAATTCCATGTGATATTCCAAGTTCTCGCTCGATTTCTTCGACCTTCACCCTTTGATTTTTGATTATGTTCCTCTCCACACGGGCCACATTTTACTCGTTGGTCACGTCTGACGGGCGTCATCTTCAAGGGACTCACGACCATTGCGGAACTTCCTATTCCAGCGAGAAATGGTTGCATCGGAAGGAGCGGTATAAGTGTACACTGCAAATATGCGTTCATGGATCTCTTTTGCATTCTTGCCTTCCTTGGTCAAAAATTTCATCACTGCGCAGTGCTCAACCTTCTCCATTGTTGAAAAATTTGTGATTGACGATCTGCGATCAGCTACTGCTTCTTAAATAGACAAGGCAGGAGTGTGTGGCTGCAGGTCTTGACTTGTCATAACTTTTCGTAACACCCGCACAAACAGCCATCTTCCTTCCGCTGTTTTTCCCTACCGATTCGCAAAACTTATTGACTGCCCCTCGTATATATAATTTTGTAGATAGGCTACACATTTACATATTCTCAAACTAACAATTAATAGTAATTGAATGTACAATATCAATTTTCTTTACATTCTACTACAAGTATTCCTTACAACGATTGCTTCGTTTCTTTGATCATTATAAGAATCCAACCTTTTAGTAAAAGCTCTATATGATTTACCAATTGTCATCTGTTGAATGAAATAGACACAAACAACCCACAATAGTTTTAAAAGTAACCATGAACTCTGAATAGATTGACAATAATATTTTTCAGTCATTTTACTAAGTTTTTACGAATATAAACATCGTTCTGGAACCATAAAAATAGGCTATCAAAATAATAGACAATTTCTCTTTCAACAAACAATGTTTCCCAATGTGATTCAGGTCGATAGCTGCTGTCCAGATTAATGATATAAGTTGCTGGCAATATTAAAGGTTGACATAGCTGAGTCTCTCTCAAAACAGCCATGAAAAACTCGTTTTGTAGTTTTATTTCGATACAATAGTTTTTCTATTTCTATTGCATTCATTTTATTAATAATAAACAGTCTGTTTCTAGACTTATCTATCTCAATAACGGACTAAAACTCTGCACATATAAAGGAGACTGGGTCTATTAATAAAGATCTAAAACTGTAACTGTACTGATAATGTACCCTGTTGTATAAGATTAGAGCATTCTCTAAGACGAATAGTACTCTTGTCTTGATTTAGTTAATACAATAAATATTTTTACCTTTTAGAAATTGTTCATACCCAAGTCCAATACTCTGCCCACCTTCAATACACCTCATTCCCTTATATAACAAATAAAAAGCCTTAAAGCAACTGGATCTGCATCTTCCGAATAGTCTAATTCCAATGATGTTTCAACTTCTTCCCTGTTTAAATTCAAAAGGTGATGCATTATATCCACCAGAAAATTCCAAATGGACCGTAATGTCTCCTAGTGTACTTACTTTCCTTGTATTCTCCCCATGAAAATATTATCCACACTCCTCATTGATATTTCACTCACAATTGTAAAATTTCACATACGAACTTGTGTTATAGGGTAATTAACGTTTGATGTAAGCAACCTATTTTTCATCTCCAGATGAGTTGAGGATTAAAAGCGGACTATTCTCAGGGAAAGTAAACTCACTAATAATTCTATTTTAGCTTGTAAACCGGTTTGGTTTCTAAATAGTGTAAATGAATGTGGTGCTCTGGATAACTTTATCTTTAGTGAGACTTCATTAATCAACAGCTTATGTTTCTCAAAGAAATCACCATGTAGTTTTTCATATATATCAATTAGTTATTCTTCGATCTGCTATATTTCTTGTCTATACGTTCTTTACTAGAGTAATACTCTGCAGTCGCAAGAAATTTAGATTTTTCTTCCTCAGTATAATTCAACAAGGTCTCGAAATATGCACGATAGTGCATATTATTTCCAATAGAATTTACAAATGTTTCATTTAAATAAATATCATATTGCTAAACTAAGTGGAAAGAATATTATTTTCAGAACAATATTCTTCCCATCTGTAAGTTTGCTTACGTTTGCCTTCACAATTCTTGCTTTAATATAAAGATAAACATCACTCCGGTCTATATAATACTGTCCGCTACCAGATATATACTATTTAACCAGGGTGAGATTTGATGTAATATTACTAAGTGGGTGTAAGACAAATAATTGCTCTGAACAATGGAAGTTTTTTTCGGTGGAACGATAAACAAATCGAGGTCTGTCTTGGAACATATGTAACTTGCTTAATGTTTGAGTGGGGTGGGAGGGAGTGGGACATTTTTGCGAAGATCCAGCAAAGGGGGGCGAAGGGTGTTACACTCGGGTTGCAAGGTCATGTGTGTGCTAGGGAGTTTGTGCGTATATGTAGACTCAGACTCCACCCTACAATACTACTAAAAACGCCATTCGTAGCGACAGACTGTCAACATCAGTAAGGGAAGAAACCATCGATAGTGTGTGGGCCTTAATTGAAGAGGACCGTCGATTAATAATGTAAAGGATAACAGCCATAATGAATATATCGGCAGTTTTTGTTTATTCTAACTTGATTGATGTAACTAAAGCTGAGTAAGCTTCCTGCTCGATGGATGCCAAAATTGTTGCATGAAAATCAGCTAGAGAGGAGAGCCACCCGATCCCCGCAATTTTTGAACAAGTGGGATGAGGTTTTCAAGGATTTCTTTCAAATATCTCTCACCAGGGATAAGACTTTTATTTAGAAATATAATCTGGATAACAAAGAGCAAGTTTAAACAAAGGTTGCCAAGGGGTGGAAGAGGAATCACCAAAGAAAATTTTGAACGATCATGAGGTAAGGTAATGGCCAGTTTTAGGGGATGCCGAATGTATGATACTTGTTGACTTTCTTGAAGAAAAAAAGTCAACTTTGCTAGAATTTCGTCGAGAGTTGACTCCACCCCCTCACTCCATACACTCTTAATCAAGCAAAATCTGATAGTCATGTTGTTTAGAAACCTTAATAAAACCATTAATGACGCTCGTTTTCTTCCCCTGGTGATAGTAACAGCGGTTTAAAATTCGTTGAATTCGGTTTTATTGAAATAGTTTAAATTGATGATACTATCGCAGGCAAAACGTGTTTTGAGCTCAATGAATATTTGGCTAAAAAAAATTCATACGTCCTTTTGTTCCAATTATATTTTATTTTTATACGAACCTTTTGAAGATCCTCGTGTTTGTCTGGAATTCTTTTAAAAATGAATTTATGTAAAATTACAACTGCATTCGGAAAAAAACTGATATATATCCATAATTCAATACTTGCAATAAAATATTTAAGAGAAAATAAAAATCGGTTTCACAACCCAGATTCAAGATATTAAGAGAAAATATAAAAATCAGCCCAGCAACGAGGAATTTCTCTAAGTTAATGAAGAACATATATCTCAAGAAGGATACG
Source organism: Ceratothoa steindachneri (assembly GCA_963969495.1). NCBI lineage: Eukaryota > Metazoa > Arthropoda > Malacostraca > Isopoda > Cymothoidae > Ceratothoa > Ceratothoa steindachneri. The sequence continues at coordinate 178,310,411 of OZ018318.1, forward strand.
AGAAGACGGACAACAGATAAAACGAGCATTTTATTATAAAACCTTATATGTGTGCTGCTACATCATATGCAGGTACTTTATCGACAGGTTTAAAGAGTTAAAATTTTGATAATATTCTACAACGCTTGAATCAATATACTTCAATGAAGAAACCCCATTGACCAAACTCACTGTTGCTGAAGTAAGGGAAAATTCAACGATCAAAATATGAATATAAATAAATTTATTTGGCAAGATATGATGATTCCACGACATTGCAAGTAACACAAAGGGATTTAAAAAACAGCTAGGTTAGAGTAGGATGATTTCTTTGTTACAAAATACACCAGGTAATATGGTTTCATGTTTTAAGAGAGATGATTAAATTTCACAGACTTCTTTCATGCTAATCAGGATGATCTTTAAGTGTCCTTATTTATGTAGAATCAAGAATCAAAGTAAACTTTGGCCACTTTTGGCAAATATGCTTCAAGTTTTAGGACTGAAACAGCGTCACATCTAATTTACCACTAGTTCAAAGAAGCATTTGCCACTATGAGTCGAAAATAAACGTTGGCAAAGATTATTGCAGGTCCAAATGTAAGGGAGAATATTTTCTAGGGTGAAATAAAGATTATTGCCTGACGAACAACGAACTATAATTAATATACCGTAACAGATTGGGGATTAGTTAATGGGTATAAACCACGGACGGGTCTTTCCTTCAAGACTAATTGTTTTCATTGGAAGGGTATATGAGATCGTTGATTAAAGTACCATCTTTGAAGACGACACACAACACTCTGAAAGATTCTTAACGATGAAAACCAATGTAGACAATTGTAGGGCTGGTAAACGGATAAATTGGGTGAAAAAAATAATAAATACAGATAAATAAGGATAAAGAAAGATAAACTTGAGTGCAGAACAAGATAAATGCAGATCAATTCAGATACATAGATTTTTCTTTTTCTAACCTCAATTTTATTAATATTTATTCCTATTTATCTGTATTTATCCTTTTCTACACTCAACTTTATTCGCTCATTATTTATTAAATTGTACTGCCGAATGTCCCTCTAACTTTCCTCTCATAGCAAAAATAGATCTTCTCCAACTACCACCCCATCACACAATTAGAGCTGCTCTAATTCTCGTGCCATCACTCAGGAACGAGCTAGTAATCTTGTCGGATATATCTTACACCACAAATTTCTCATCAATCAAGGGCAAGCTGGTAATCTCGGATTGCTTTCACACCGCCAATCAGTCACCACATAAAGCCTCACAAAATAAAATCCAGATTATTTCTCTTTTCGACCGCATGAATCCGCCACAAACGATGGATTCTTTCTTTATTCCCAGAAATTATCGGGATTTTTCCAACTACTTGAGTCGCGCCTTAATCTAAGACCGAAATTTAAGACATTCGATTTTTATTACAGAAACTTAAGATGTGGACCAATATTTTTTAGCCATTTAGAAATATAGCATTTGTTACGATGGATCCTGCTCATTTATTATGCTATTTTATGCTAGATTAATATAAAAGAATGGAATTTAATAAAAAAATTATTAAACATAAGGTAAGTTGATTGATAGCTATGATATTCATTTGTAAGAAAGAGGTAACAGCCGAGGTGCAGGGATATTGACGTTTGCAAAAATTAATTATGCATGTCGTAGAATGCCCCCCCCCTTTTTGTTCTAAGAGTGCTAAGAGTGCTAATATATTGATATTTTAATAATATCTTAAAGAATAGAGCCGTTGGAAACACGTAAGGATATAGAGAAACGCACAATAATCCCCAAAGAAACTTATATTTTAACTTTAACCATTGAATACACAACATTTAAACATTAACTACAGCAACAATAATATAAGATTTAGGCTTACGGACTATACTGGAATTCAAATGCCTCCGAAATGTTATTGACTCACGACGCGTGCTGCCTGGCCAGATGTAGATGGGCGACATCACGGATGTCCTTTTGGCGAGGATAACAGCTGGGGGGTCCACACGGTATTTCGGGCGGGGAAGGGGTTCTTCACGGACGAGAACAATTACGGTGCTTTATGCAGCACCAAGGTAGTCGTGGTCTCTCTGGCGAGAAGGAGTCGAACTTGGTTCTTAAACCAAGTTAACTTGTAGTGCGGTGTGACCACCGAGTAACGAGCTTGAGGGGGAGCTTTTCTGCTTCGTTACTTAATTCTTCATGTACGAGGACTGAACTCAGGGAGGGTCTTCTTCCAGGGCAAGGCTAACGGAGGGGGGTTTCTCTGGCGAGAATATGTTATATAAAGTTCGGTTTGGTAACCAGGAACTAGTTCAAGGATTAGCTTCTTTTTAGTTACAGTCTTCTTCAAGGGCTAGTATAACAGAGGAGGATTTCTCTGACGAGAATAAGTTGAACTTGGTTCCTCAACCAAGTTTACTTATGAGTTCGGTGTGGCCAGCGAATAACGGGCTCAAGGCAGGGCCTTTTCCTTCTTCTTTTCTTAATTCCTCAAGGACGAGGAATACTGCTGGTGTTTAAGATGCACCAGGATATGAGGAGTCTTTCTGACGAGAATAAGGTGAACTTGGTTCCTCAACCAAGTTAACTTATAAGTTCGGTGTGGCCACCGAATAACGGGCTCAAAGGGGAGCCTTTTCCTTCTTCTTTTCTTAATTCCTCAAGGACGAGGAATACCCCTGGTGTTTAAGGTGCACCAGGATATGAGGAGTCTCTCTGGCGAGAGTAAGTTGAACTTAACAAAGTTAACTTAACGTTTGGTTTGATAACTAGGGACTTAGCTCGAGGATGAGCTTCTTCTTAGCCCCTTAAGGTAGGTAGTCCTGCCTCTCTTGCAGGGTACTTCTTGGTCTGGCGAGCCAAGTACACTACCTCTCCAGTCTCGGTAGTTCGGTGTGATCGAAAGACTTCGTTACCTAGAGACTGACGTATACTACCGCGATTTTTCTCAGAGTTCCTCATTTATACCTCGTCACCCCACTGGGGGAGTGGTAAGGGGGGGAGGGGCTTGAGGACGGACCCAAGAGAGTTCTTTTGGCCAACGGTTTTTCCCATGAAGTCAAACATCGGCTCCTCGTTAGCCTTTGAGATTGGGAGAAACACCTCTCCAATTTCTTATTTGACGTGAAACTGGATCTCACTCTCCTGGGGGAGATCTTACATTTTGACCTTTAGGGTCTTTCATGGCACCGAGTTGTGCCCCGCTGCGGTTACGCTTTAGACTCGCCGATGCCTGGGCCGGATGTCTTTGCGGTAACCGCCTTGGAACTGCCCCACGAATGAACGGGGAAGGGAGGGGGGGGAGGGTGACTATTCCCCTACAATAGCTATGCGGTTAATACTATGTCTTGATTCATAGATTAGTAAAAAGATTGAGTGTATGATGTAGTGGCGTTTGGATTATGGTGTAGGGGATCGTAAGGAGCAGAGCAGAGTGGAGTGACCTTGGGAGTATAGTAGAGTTGCCTTGTACTATAGTGGAGAGGCATTTGGAGTATAGTGTAGTGGCCTGTGGAGTATAGTGGAGTATAGTGTGGTGGCCTGTGGAGTATATTGGTGTTACCCTGTGTGTATAGTGGAGTCGCCTTTGTAACATAGTGATGTAGCCTTGGCAGAAAAAGGAGTGGCATTTCGAGTATGGTGTAGTCAATCGCAGGGGAGTAATATAAATTTGCCTTTGGAGTATAGTAGAGTGGCCCTTCTAGTATACTGTAGAGGCCGTTGGAGTATAGTGTAGTAGCCTGTGGATTATAATGGAGTAGCCTATGCTGTATAGTGGAGTGGCCTTTGCACATTAATATAATGGCATTTTGAGTTTGGTGTAGTCGATCGCAGGGGAGTATTGTGAATTAGCCTTTGGGTTTAGTAGATTAGCCTTTATAGTATAGTGTAGAGGCCTTTGGAGTATAGTGTAGGGGCCTGTGGAGTATAATGGAGTAGCCTATGCTGTATAGTGGAGTGGCCTTTGCACTATATTAGAGTGGCCTTTTGATAATAATGGAGTGGCATTTGGGGTAGGTTTAGTCGATCGTAGGGGAGTAGAATGGAGTGACCTTCGCAGTATAGTGGAGTGGCCTTTGTAGTATAGTGGAAAGGCCTATGGAGTATAGTGTAGTGACCTGTGTAGTATAGTGGAGTTACCCTGTGTGTATAGTGGAGTGGCCTTTGTAGTATAGTGGAAATGGCCTTTGGAGTAGAGTGTAGTGGCCTTTGGAGTATAGTGGAGTTGCCATGTTTGTATAGTGAAGTGGATTTTGCAGTATACTAGTGTCGACTTGGGAGTCTAATGGACCGGCATTTGGAGTATGTTGTAGTCGATCGTAGCGGAGTATTGTGAATTGGCCTTTGTAGTATAGTGGAGTGGCCTTTGTAGTATAGTGGAAAGGCCTTTGGAAAATTGTGTAGTTGCCTGTGAAGTATAGTAGAGTTGCCTTGTGTGTATATTGGAGTGACCTTTGTTGTGTATTAGAGTGGCCTATGTAGTATAGTGGTGTGGAAATGGGAGTCTAATGGAGTTGCATATAGATTATGGTTTATTCAATCGTAGTAGAGTATTGTGAATTGGCCTTTGTAGTATAGAGGAGTGGCCTTTGTAGTATAGTGGAGAGGCCTTTGGACTATTGTGTAGTTGCCTGGGAATTATAGTAGAGTTGCCTTGTGTGTATATTGGAGTCACCTTTGTTGTGTATTAGAGTGGCCTATGTAGTATAGTGGTGTGGAAATGGGAGTCTAATGGAGTTGCATATAGATTATGGTTTATTCAATCCTAGTAGAGTATTGAGAATTGGCCTTTGTAGTATAGAGGAGTGGCCTTGGTAGTATAGTGGAGAGGCCTTTGAGTATAGTCTAGTGGCTTTTGCAGTAGTGTACTCGCCTGTGTAGTAAATTGGAGTGGGCTGTGGAGTATAGTATTTTGGCCTGTAAAGTATAGTGGAGTTGCCTATGCTGCATAGTGGAGTATTCTTTGCCGTACAGTAGAGTGGCCATTGGAGAATAATGGAGTGGCATTTGGAGTATAGTGTAGTGGTTCGTAGGGAGTAGAGTGGGGTGACCTTGGGAGTATAGTGTAGTAGCCCTTTTAGTATAGTGGACAAGCCTTTGGAATATAGTGTAGTGGCCTGTTAAGTATAGTGGAGTTTCCCTGTGTGTATAGTGGAGTGGCCTTTGCCGTATAGTGATGTGGACCTGGCAGTATAATGGAGTGGCCTTTGGAGTATGGTGTAGTCGATCGTAGGGGGTTAGTGTGACTTGTCCTTTGGAGTATAGTGTAGTGGCCTGTAAAGTATAGTGGTGTCGCTCTGTGCCTATAGTAGATTGGCCTATGCAGTATAGTGGTGTGGACTTGGGAGTATAATGGAGTGGCATTTGGAGTATGGTGTAGTCCATCGTAAGGGAGTATAGTGCAGTGACATTTGGAGTATAGTGGAGTGGCCGTACTAGTATAGTGGAGAGGCCCTTGGAGTATAATGTAATCGCTGGTGAAGTATATTGGAGTTGCCCTGTGTGTATAGGGGAGTGGCCTTTGCTGTATAGTAGAGTAGATTAAGCAGTATAGTGGTGAGGACTTGGGAGTATAATGGAGTGGAATTTGGAGTATGTTGTAGTTTGATCGTAGCAGAGTATTGTGAATTGTCCTTTGGAGTTTAGTGGAGTGGCCTTTGGAGTATATTGTCGTGGCCTGTGGAGTATAGTGGAGTTGCCATGTGTGTATAGTAAAGGGGCCTAAGCAATCTAATGGTGTGGATTTGGAAGTATAATGGAGAGGCATTTGGAGTATGGTTTAGTTGATCCTAGGGCGAGTATTGTGAATTGGCCTTTCGATTATAGTGGAGTGGCCTTTGTACTATAGTGGAGGGGCCTTTGGAGTATAGTTTAGTGGCCTGTGAAGTATAGTGGAGTTGCCCTGTGTGTAAAGTAGAGTGGCCTTTGCTGTAGAGGGGGTGGACTTTGGAGTATAATGAAGTGGCATTAGGCGTATGGTGTAGTCGATAGTAGGGAAGTATTATGAATTGACCTTTAGAGTAGGGTGGAGTGGCCTTTGTAGTATACACAGTAGAGAGGCCTTTGGAATATAGTTTAGTGGCCTGTGGATTATAGTAGAGTTGCCTATGGTGTATAGTGGAGTGGCCTTTGTAGTATAGTTGAGAGGCCTTTTGAGTTTAGTCTAGTAGGCCTTTGGAGTATAATGTACTGGCCTGTGTAGTAAAGTGGAGTGGGCTGTAGAATATAGTGGAGTGAGCTGTGGAGAACCTTTGAGTGGCCTTTGGACTATCGCATAGTGTCCTTTTGAGTAGAGTGGACTGGGCTTTGGAGTATAGTGAAGTGGCCTGTAGAGTATAGTGGAGTGCCCTCTGCAGTATCGCTTAGTGCATGTCGAGTATGGTGGAGTGGCCTGTGTAGTATAGTGGAGTGGTTTATTAAGGGGCAGGGGCTCGTTTAGGATGTTTTTTGGTGGTTTAGGTTTATAATTATCTAATATACTTTTTTGTACTAGTTACATTTGTCTTTTCTTTTTGTTTTATTCTTATATTTCTATCGAACGAATAAACTTTTTTCAAACTTACAATCTATACAGAGAGAAAAAGGGAATGAAAAGGTAAATATAAAATTCTTTTGGGAGGACATTCTTCAGTTTTGACTTTCTTATTCTTATTTACTAGTTCTCTTCTTTCTATTGCCGTAGTTTTTCCATCCATGTTTTCTTAGATATTTCTCTTTTTAACAGAGATGTAATAGTTTGCTTTCCTGGTTTCCTTTCTGGCAGAACCAATTCCTTAAGCGACTTAGTAGCCTGTTTAGCTCCTACTTCTTTTGTACATTCATTGCAGGTGTAACTGTGGGATAAGATTTCAACTTCAAAGTGAAGAAGGGATTGTTTGAACCTGCTTCCAGGCCTGCTTACACATTTTACAACTCACTGATTTCATTCATTAACCAGTATTATATTTTTGTTTAAATTGGTAAATGGAGTGATCGATTTCTGGCTTTCAAATTCCAGTTCAGACCCCCTTCCCCACAGTCAGCCATCTAGCGGATTGGGTGCCTTCCCGTCCTTCACACATTTTCACTTTCTTCAATACTTTTTTTAGAGATTTCTCTTTATAAACATTCTTGCGGCGATGCCCTCGTTGCTTAAGCTTTTTAGTTTTAAATAACACACAAAATAACCTTACAAAACAACTTAAACCCAAGCAATTTACTCTTTCTTACTTCTCTTCCCTCCATCTCCCCGTCTCTAATAGATTCGATAGACAACGAAGAGTGAATTGATTTTCCTCCCCTTTAAGTATCCATTCAACTAATTTAATGGGGAAATATTACCATTAAATTGGAAGAACACGCTGAGGCAAAGCTTTACGAGCGCTGATTTCATTTAATTGGCCTCTTGAAGTATTTCTCCTGTTTTACACTTTTCTTCCTTACTTCTCCTTTCATTCATGTCTTCCTCCGAGTTCTGAACTGAAATTTAAGAAGAAAACAAACGGGCGCCTCGTTCATTTCAGTGTTTATTTATGGCCAAGATAAAAGAAATTTACTTGGAATCGGCCGCTGGCCGAGGCGCCTTTCCCTTGTTTATTGTCGCAATGGATTTCGAAAGTTTATTTCTAGAATGTAGTTTGGGTGGAAACGATGAGATATTGGAGTTTGGTCGGAAGGGGGGTGGGGGGCGCTGGTGAGCTAGAGAGTAAGCTAACCGACTATGAAAGAAAATAAGGAAAGGTTTTGTGACCCGAAAACAGGCGACTGGTCACTTGTGCTTTGTTTCGAATGAGGCCATAAAATAAGGCTGGAGGTAGGCTATCAAAAATAGTTCCAAGCTTTCAAAAATTTCATTTGGAAGAAATTTAATCTAATAAAGCTAAAGTATTTCGATCTAAATCTTATCTATTCCTTGATGGTTTATGTTTAAAGTTCTTCATAAATCTCTTAAAAGGGGGTTTATAAGAATTTGGTGGAGTTAGAGGTTGTAAAGTTCATTTGTTGTTGCCATAAGATCCAGCGTAAATCCCATCCTATCCTAGCTAGTCTCATTCCTGAAAAGCAGTAAATTCAGCTAAATTAAAGCCAATGACATTTCTAGGGAGCAATAAATCCTACTCAATCCTAGCCAGAATTCTTCCTGAGGAGTAGTACATCCTACTCGCTCCTAGCCAACTACCTTCCTATGTAAGTAGCGCTACATCCTACCTACCGACTTTTCTAGGGAGCAGACGTCTTTTGTCTGGTGTTTTCCTGATCTTGTTCTTCCTGGATTGGGTCGAACTATTGAATACTATTTTTCGTCTTTATTTGTCTATCATTATGAACAAATTATTAACTTAAATAGACTATCAATTGGATTGGTCTTCATTTTCTGAAGTATATTAATATTTGAAAGTTTCTAATTTACCACTTTATTTTTAGTTAGCTTCTCAATTCTGTGACATTAATAAAGATTTAACTGTCAGTCAGTATGTGCATATTTTAAACAGAGAATTAAGCTAGAAATCCACATGTGCGTGTACCTTAGGAATCAACAGCTAAAAAATGGGGAAACTGTTGAAAAGAAGAACTAACATTCAACATTTCACAAAACAGTATCAAAATTATTTATATTTTAATAAATGGTGTCTACAAGCAGTGGATGATTAAGGATTAAAAGTAGGGCAAGGCTATATTTACAAGTATGGCTTAAAAAAATATATATCAACATAAACTGGTCCGAAACTGGGAGGAGCTTCAGCCCTCTCAGTCCCGTCCCGCCTGGAACCGTGCCTGTCTACATGACTATCTAAACAGATATGTCTTTAGTACCCTATAAATCAACCAATTTCTTTGTTTCTGATTTTAATACGTTGTAAATACTTGCAGATTCCTACACTTTAAAGATGTCGGGATAAGAATGTGTAAAAGGTTTCCTCTCTAAAGAAAGACAGGTTAATAAACTGTGTGATAGAATGAGTTGAATCTGTGTTAAATTCAACTCATATCCCATATTAGTTAAAACCTCGAGGAGGCCCACGTGCATCTTCGATTCGAGGCTTGGAGTCTTATCAACAGCTACCGGACGCCAATGTTTAAACAAGGAGGTTATCGTCCCCCCCGTTCGCCCCCATACGCCGACCTCGCCAGATCGAGTTAGGCTTATGGACAGATAAGGCATTTTTCTCCGGCCCAGCTGTGCGTTCCCTCGAAGCTTCCACCCCATTCTCCCCCACGCCAAGGAGATGTCCTGGCTATTTATATGGAAACTTTACCACTAAGATCAGATTGGAGATCCAGATTTTCGTCGCGAAACATCCCCACGACCCTCCCTCCCTTTGTGCGCCAAGGGACCTCGAACTCGAGATTCACCATCACTTGTCCAGAAGGAGGACAATATTCCTTGAGTGCCAAAGGTTCGAGCCTTTAGTGACGCCAAGTCCCCAAGGCATCCCCCCCCCTGTTGTTCAAGGAGAACAACATTAGAACAGCCATTGTTCGTTTTGAGCCCTTCGCCAAGAAACGGTTCTCATCCCCCGCTGTTGTTCAAGGGAGAACAACATTAGAACAGCCATTGTTCGTTTTGAGCCCTTCGCCAAGAAACGGTTCTTCCCCCCCCCCCCCTGTTGTTCAAGGGAGAACAACATTAGAACAGCCATTGTTCGTTTTGAGCCCTTCGCCAAGAAACGGTTCTCACCCCCCCCTGTTGTTCAAAGGAGAACAACATTAGAACAGCCATTGTTCTTGAGCCCGTAGACAAGAGACGGTTCTCATCCCCCCCCCTTTGTTCAGAAGAGAACAACCTAGAACAGCCATTGTTCGTCAAGCCGTTCGTCGAGTAACGGTTCTCCTTTCCAAGACGCCCCGTCAGGATCCTTTTTCCCCCCCTTCGGCTGGAACTCGCCAGCGGACCAAATATTCCTTCAAGTACCTTCCACTGCACCCTAATGAAGTTACGTAAGCCAAGCGTCACCTTTTGAGTATTGATCCCTTATTTGTCAATTCTATCCTGTGCTTTAAATGGTTTATCGAACCATCCCATCTCTTTAACTCCATATTTGTTTTACCTTTTTTGATCCCTTAAATCCTTGGATTAGCTCGAGTCTCCACGACCCTTTCCATTCTGTTTGTCAATATTTTCCGTTTTTGTGTTTGCTGATAGTTATTATTAATAAAACTCTATTTATTAATGATAGCAATATTATTATCCTTGAGCTCAGTTCCACTTCTTAAGCATTTTGAAGATACATAATATCGGCCGCCAGACAGTAAAACGCACTCTAAAGATAATTAAGGAAGTTCCCTCAACGAATAGTGATATATATAGTATCGTCGGGAGTCATTCTACGACATATATATATATACTATTTAATTTGGTATCAGGTGTGTGGGGTTTAACGCTATATCTTTGCAAACACTGGTCTCAGTCGAGTAAAGCATAGTGTTATTCGTTATAATAATAGAATATAGTAGTTCCCTTTTGTTTTAACGATTGCTATCCCCTTTTTTTTTGAAACTTAAGAAGCTGGAGTAGCTCAAGGAACGGTTATAATAATTTGTTTGTTTTTTTTGTGATTTTATTCAGTGGTTATTTAGATTGAGAAACCAAGTACGAATAGGTCAGTGCCCATATTTAGGTAGGCTAATTCTATAGAGGCATAATTCTTGTTGCAAGGAATTTTAGTTGGTTGACTAGTGCGCCCCAAGTGCAAAGATGACTCCGTTCGAAATCTTTAAAGCGCAAGGAGAGTCCTGTGGACTTTCCGGAAAAGAACTAATTGAGTACATTCGAGAGGAGCAAAGAAAAGAGGAAGAAAGAGAAAGGGAAAGAGTAATCCGACGAGAGGAACGAGAAGAAAAAATACAACGAGAAGAAAGAGAAAGAGAGGAACGGATAAGACAAGCTGACCATCAGATTGAGTTAGCTCGGATTGAAGCAGAATTTCAAAGAAAAATGGAAGTAATAGAAAGGGAAAGAGTAATCCAACGAGAAGAAAGAAGGAAGGATTCGCGCCCCTTCCCAGGAAAGCTGACAAAGTTTCCGAGCCCCGTAAAACCCCCAAACTTCTTTCCCCAAAACCAACAACGGGACTCCAAACCTCCCGTTAAGACTTCTCCTCCATCTCTCTTCCCGAAGCGACCAACCATATGCTTCACCTGTGGTGTAGAAAACCACATGAGCTGGAATTGCCCCCAAAATTCTAGGCTTAAAAGCGGACCAGCCCACCAAGTTCACCAGATTAATGCGACCCCGGCTCCCCCGGTGGTGCAGACCCAAGCAGAAACTTCTCCCCCTCCGTCAGGCCACCAGGTAAATTTTGTTTTTGGTAAAAGTTCATCGGGAACTTTGAAATATGAGGAGGGCAGCGTGGACAGCTGTCGAGTATCGACTCTCGTCAGGGACACAGGATGTACATGCTTCATCGTGTCCGACGAACTCCTCCCAGTGGCCTCTAACCACGAAAAATTTGCGGTGGTACGTGACTACCTTGGGCGGGCGAACAGATTCCCCGTCGCTAGATGTTACCTGCAGTGTCAATATTATAATGGCTGGGCTGAAGTCATTGTAGCACCAATAAAATTCTGTTCCGTACTTATAGGAAAGAGCCCCCAAGTAAGTTTCGACCCTGTGTTTCAGGCCGCCCTTCCTCAAGGCCGAGATAAGAAAGAAGCCCAGGAGCCCGTCCCCATCAGAACCCCGATACCGCCCGATTTCTCGGAAACCTTTAACCAGGACTTTAGGACGGCACAAAAGGAGTGTAAATCACTAACACCCTTAGGTGATAAGGCCCCAGACAAGGACACGGAGACTGTCCATGGACCCCAAGAAAAAAAGAACCCCCAACGCGCCCATGGAGATACCTTCGTAGAACTGGACGAAGCATCGGCGCTTGAAGAGGATTGCCCCGCGGAGTCCCTTAAGGTAATCCAGACAGTGTGCATCCAACCTGATGCCGATTACCCTCCTCCTTCCCTACCAGGCAAGTCTTTGGAACCCTCTGACCTGGATAGTGACGCGCAGCTGACACCACGTCCGAAGAGCCAGCTACAAGAACTAATTAAATGGAATCACCATTTACCCACCCTATTAGCTCTTTTCGAACAACTGCGCGAAAATGGCCTCACCATTGGCCCCCGCAAATGCCATTTTGCCCACGAACCCATTAAATATTTGGGTTTCAAAATAGGACGAAGCAAGTTAGGTCCCCACGAGAACAAGATTAAGGCAATCGCCCACATGCCCCTCCCGATTACAAAGAAGCCATTAAGATCGTTCCTAGGATCAGCTTCTCCCTATCAGCGATTTGTTCCGAATTTCACTGCAATTTTGGCCCCCCTATGCCCCCTTCAGGAAAAGAATTTCCCCGATCGTTTACGTTGGAATGATGTCGGTGTTTCCCGTTGTAATCAGCTCAAAAGTAAGTTCATTTCTGCCCCCATTTTTAAATTGCCCAACCCGGAAAAATCCGTTGGGGTTAAGACCGACGTGATCAACGAGGGCATTGGAGGTGTACTCCTTCAATACGTGGATGACAGAACGAGTCATCCAGTTGCATATGCTAGTCGTCAATTATTACCACGCGGAAAGAGATATGCCACTAGAGAAAAGATAGCTCTATCAATTATCTGGGTCATAGACAAATTTAAGCTGTACTTGATATGTAAAGATTTTCAAATAGGAACCGACCACCGTCCGTTAGCCTATATTAGGAATGTGCGACACTCAAACGGCCGCATCATGCGCTGGAGTTTACTCTTGCAAGAGTATCAATTTAAAATAAATTATATCAAAGGTTCCGATAACCAGGTCGCTGACGCACTCAGTAGGAATGCGTTACCGAATAGCGTAGAATAATTGTATTCATAGGATTAGTATCTCCATGTAGGTATATACCGTCTTGTACGACTTAATTTAAGATTTTTTTGTAATATAGTTAATTAATGTATATGTCTGAATTTTGTAACGCTCAATGTCTAATTTCTTTTGATGTATATATATTTGTTCTTATTAATTTACGTATAAATTATTTTGTCCCGTATGTACTAAGTTTATAACATTTCATTGTTCCATGCCTTTTTTTTTATTAAGTTGTATTAAAGGTTATTTTCCCCTGTAATCTAAAGATCAAAATAATCATGTATTGAGGTAATACTAGTTAGGTGCAGAAAGATACGGTTGGTACAAGAAAACGAGTTCCCTACAACGGAGCTCTATCGTTGTCCTTTCTCTTTTTTTTTTTTCGAAGTGACAACTTCCCCTGGAATGGAGGGGTGTGATAGAATGAGTTGAATCTGTGTTAAATTCAACTCCTATCCCATATTAGTTAAAACCTCGAGGAGGCCCACGTGCATCTTCGATTCGAGGCTTGGAGTCTTATCAACAGCTACCGGACGCCAATGTTTAAACAAGGAGGTTATCGTCCCCCACGTTCGCCCCCATACGCCGACCTCGCCAGATCGAGTTAGGCTTATGGACAGATAAGGCATTTTTCTCCGGCCCAGCTGTACGTTCCCTCGAAGCTTCCACCCCATTCTCCCCCACGCCAAAGAGATGTCCTGGCTATTTATATGGAAACTTTACCACTAAGATCAGATTGGAGATCCAGATTTTCGTCGCGAAACATCCCCACGACCCTCCCTCCCTTTGTGCGCCAAGGGACCTCGAACTCGAGATTCACCATCACTTGTCCAGAAGGAGGACAATATTCCTTGAGTGCCAAAGGTTCGAGCCTTTAGTGACGCCAAGTCCCCAAGGCATCCCCCCCCTGTTGTTCAAGGAGAGCAACATTAGAACAGCCATTGTTCGTTTTGAGCCCTTCGCCAAGAAACGGTTCTCATCCCCCGCTGTTGTTCAAGGGAGAACAACATTAGAACAGCCATTGTTCGTTTTGAGCCCTTCGCCAAGAAACGGTTCTTCCCCCCCCCCCCTGTTGTTCAAGGGAGAACAACATTAGAACAGCCATTGTTCGTTTTGAGCCCTTCGCCAAGAAACGGTTCTCACCCCCCCTGTTGTTCAAAGGAGAACAACATTAGAACAGCCATTGTTCTTGAGCCCGTAGACAAGAGACGGTTCTCATCCCCCCCCCTTTGTTCAGAAGAGAACAACCTAGAACAGCCATTGTTCGTCAAGCCGTTCGTCGAGTAACGGTTCTCCTTTCCAAGACGCCCCGTCAGGATCCTTTTATCCCCCCCCTTCTGCTGGAACTCGCCAGCGGACCGAATATTCCTTCAAGTACCTTCCACTGCACCCTAATGAAGTTACGTAAGCCAAGCGTCACCTTTTGAGTATTGATCCCTTATTTGTCAATTCTATCCTGTGCTTTAAATGGTTTATCGAACCATCCCATCTCTTTAACTCCATATTTGTTTTACCTTTTTTGATCCCTTAAATCCTTGGATTAGCCCGAGTCTCCACGACCCTTTCCATTCTGTTTGTCAATATTTTCCGTTTTTGTGTTTGCTGATAGTTATTATTAATAAAACTCTATTTTATTAATGATAGCAATATTATTATCCTTGAGCTCAGTTCCACTTCTTAAGCATTTTGAAGATACATAATATCGGCCGCCAGACAGTAAAACGCACTCTAAAGATAATTAAGGAAGTTCCCTCAACGAATAGTGTTATATATAGTATCGTCGGGAGTCATTCTACGACAAACTGATTCATGAAGCTGTCGAATATCCACATCAAAGACTACTGTGTTTAAATCGAATTAATGTTGTAACTCAAGCTGCAGAAACATCTTTAGAGGAAGAATAGGTGACTTCATCATACATCTTCAATGGGAGTCAATAGCAATTTTGCAGCCTGCTTTTACTCATTCATTTGTTGCACTTCCTGGTAATGAAAGTGATATGGTGAAATTAAAGAACATGATAATGAAGCCATCCAGAGTGAGGTTGCCGATGATGCTCAAAAAGATTCTTATCCTATTTATGGTGTTGTTTCATGGTTTGATAGCGTTAATAATAATAATTAATTTGGACATAATGTGAAAGATAACAACCGGGATGAAACTAAGCCAGGTGATCGTAAGCCTATTTTTACTAATGCCGCTGCTGCAATTTCTGATATTGGTGAAATTGATTTTCCTAAACCTCTGAGTGAAACAGCAAAGCAGAGGATACTTTGCATCCATACACACCGAACGCACCTTGTAAAGAAGCTTTCAATTTTGTTGGAAACGATCGGCGTCTGCAGTATTGGTTCAGTGTCACCGTTTCGCAAATTTAGCAGAAGCCGTCTAAAGGATTCTTTTTTTTTTCTTCGAATTAATGTCTAACCATTAAAGCGCGAGACGAATTTGCTTGAAATCGCAGTGGATGAATTAAGCTTTGCTACATCATTAGGAAAATAATAAAATAAAATGATTAAATCCCTTTTTATAAATCAAATAGTATATCATTTTAATTGAAAATAATTCTTCTATTGATCTAATTTTAAAATTATTAATAACCATCTACATATTTAGAACAATGAGTCGTGGGCCTCGAAAGGCCCCCGAGCGGTCAATGGGTAAATTAATATGAATGTCACCCATATAAAGAAATAAAAATATAATTAAATGGTCTAAAGAAAATTAGAATTTTTATAAAATGATAATTACTCATTCGAGAAGACGTCAGAGAACATGTGATGCGTAGTCCAATGATGATGTTTGAGTGCGCAAATGACGTCATTATGACGTGTTTACAGGAAATCGCTGGGTGACACAAAATTAGGTGTTATTTTTGTGATCTACGCATAAAACTACTTTAGGAAATCACACAAATGCTTTCTTTTTTTCATCGTTATAAAGTTATACGATTTATACATAATCTATCCACCTTAATCAACTTGGTTTCATTTAAATCGTTAATTTAATTTCCAAATAGCGCGGAACTTTCTTAGTTTTTCCTTACAAGATAAATCTAGAGCTTAAACAGTTGTATTATCTCTGTAGTAATGTTGCTTTACCTATTTTATGTATTGCATATCAGTGTTTCTGTCATGGGGATTTTCGTGAGAAGAGGAACTACATACGAGGAAAAAAGGTGTGAACTTTGTATATATAAAATGAGATAACAATATACACAAATTTAAGGGCGATCATGAATTACGAGTTCACAATTCAGCTTCCGCTGCTACAGTCTTAATCCCATTTAAAACTATTGAACCTTTGATATGTGAAAAGTCCGCCCTTGTTAATATGTGTTCGAGTGGTCCTTCTTAACTGTAGTTAACTCAAGGTGGCAACAATTGGCGGTGTGGTTTGAAATATATTATGCAAAAATACTGAAAAGTTAGTCATATCTAAGCATGTATTTAAATACAAAGTTTTATAGTTTTTGAACTTTTTGTCAAGTTTTTAACCAGTTTAGATATTTAAAATTTATCCCTGCCTCGGATTTAGACAGAAACGATAATGATATCGGACTTATCTAGAAGCTCAGTCACTTACAACTCCACTCAACATTATATTCAATCTTTACTAGGTACTACACTATTTTAAGTGTGCTGTAAGTATTTTTATCGAATAACTCACCATTTAAAGTGTGTTGCAAACATTTTTACCAGGAAACATCCTTTTAAGTCTGATGCAAAAACTCTTTACCCTGTAACACACCATTTTAAATATATTGCAAACCTTTTTACCTGATAACACACCATTTTAAATATGTTATAAACATTTTAAAATTTGAAAAAGCATCCAGCAAAAATTAATTGATGAATAAAGTGTTGAATGAAGTCCTCGGAAAGTTAGGAAAATGACCATATTGATAATTTCATGTAAGTGTGGCCTGTCTTAATCCACTGATACCAAATTGATGTTAGGAATTGCCTAGCAGACAATATTCTAATAGGCAGAGGGGGGCAAGTTAATGAAAGACATTGGCTTCGTTTACCGTTGATCCAATATAGTTATTTTGATAGTTTTGCAGTTAAATCAACGGAAATTAACGATTAATCCGTTATTCCGCTACTTTTTACAAGTGTATATTGTTTAATCCTAATTTGATAGTGCACTAATTTGTTACCTCCTCATTTTCGGGTTTTCCATATGAAACTCGATTTTCGTTTATAAACTACACTTTTAACGTTAAAAAAGCTTTATTAATACCCAAATATATATAAACACGCAGTTATATTTAAAAATTAATAGAAATACAAATGACAATAACTTATTTATGTTATCACTACTCCTCTACATCTTTGAGTCCTCCATCACAGGCAGATGCTCGTTCCCCTTCATAAACATCAATATGTTGAAGTTCTCATCAGACAACTTAGACCTCTTTGCTGTGATGATGTTCTTCTCCAAGGAAAACAGGTGCTCTGCTGCATCACCAGAAGGAACAGCCTAACCTGATGAACAACTCCACAAGGCCTTCTCATGCATGAAATTTGCATCATGCAGTGTGATTAACAACTTACCACCCAGCCATATATTTTACGCGCCCTCCCTGGTCGTGTACTTTAAGATGACCTCCAGGACGTCGTCGGTGTTGGCCTCCTCCACGCTGCTGGTGTTGCTTTTCTTCTTCTGAGTCTTATGATTGTAAGACTTCTCCACTTTGTCCTCCATCAACTTCTTTGCATAAACATTCTTGCCCTTGGTACTGTCATATTTTTGGAGCAAAGTAGCCAAAATTGAACAAATTATATTTAATTAAAAGTTAGTGATAAATAGCTTGACACTTTACACTAATAACAATAGGAACGATCAAATCTTATCCCGTTAACAAGTAGCTAACAATATACAGTTATAGATACTAATTCTAGTGATTTTCATCCTCAGTTATTTTACTGACACTGTGTAGCAGTCCACCATCTGCACCGGGTACATGGCGTAGACGACCAATTCGACGAGTGCCCTTTCCACACATTCTTGTGATATGACACTACCAATGTCCCTTATGGCAAAGGACTCGCAAATAGACTAGGTTGATTCACTATTTTCTTTGTAGCAGGCGAAGTGGATCCATCATTGGACCGACGCTGTCTAGAGAAGTGCATCTTCTTGTCAGGATTCGATGCTGCCCTGCAAGCCCGATCCTGCTTGGGTAGACGACTTTACATTGAAAGATATAATTTTTACACTCTGTTTTCCTGTAGGACCTAAACTTGTTAAGGAGCAGCCAGTAGTTCCCAGGCAGCTTAAAGTTATTATCTGCCTCGGCCTCACCGGCATTACCCCTACTAGCTATAGCAGTTTATTGAATCTACAGTCTGACTTGGCCAACTTCAGTTTCACTTACAGACAATTGAGTCAAGGTGATACACTCTTGCGATGAGTTTGGTTAAGATACCATGAGTATGAGTCTATGATCATTCCACAGTCTAAAGATCTGTTGGTTTAGAATCCCTATGACACTATCGATTTGAATAGGTAAATGACAATTTAAAACGTTTCTGGCCTAAGTTGACTTGTAGCAGTAAATAAATAATGAAATAACGCAAAAAATTATTGAGTTTACGATCGTAATTCGGGAATTTAAAAATAGAGAATTAAAGCGTTTAAAAATTAGCTGACCAATTAACGGCTTAACGAATAGTTAAGATTAACTTCACTTCTATGGATGGTGTATCAACAATGATTTAGCTGCATAAGGAAGTACTGAAACTTCTGAAAGACGATGATAATCCTGATATGAAGACTATTCACTAAATAATTTATTCGCAGAGATTATTTTGCGGCAGCTAAACTTAGTGCCACGTTGTCTGAATCAATGAAGAGGTAATAAAAGTAATGAATCTGATCCAAATCCATCCCAAATGAAGAGCTGATCTAAGGATTCAGTAAGAATATGAATGAATACTATTTGAGGTGGCTTACTAATACTCTATAACATTGGTATCAAAACTAAGCTGTCTGGATTTGTTTAGCATTCTTCGTGAGACTCGGTTTGACTTTGGTAGAGATTGCAAGGAATTCACTTTTATGAAATCCAGTGAAGCCAAGTCATTGATTTACATATTTCTGATATTTTTTGGCAAAAGTAAATGTTTTAAACAAGGAGCTTCAGGGTGACCAGATGAATCTCATATCTTGCCAAAAAGTTTTGTTTTATGAACAAACTTATTTTTTAAGCACAGTTTAGGAGAATTTAAGCTTTGTCTTTTAACACACACCTTGTTAAATTAAATTCAATCCCTGGATTTCTTAGACATTTTTCTTTAACTGAGAAAAAAAATTGCTGCATGGTTAAAATAGTGTCTGATCACATCAACGAGTTAATAAATAAGAAAGATGATGACAGTGTGAAAGAGATCCAAGTGGAAAACACAAACTTTATGTTGCTGGATTCTCAATTTGTTGCAAAATACAACAAATTAGTTATAGTTAATCAGCAATTTCTTCAGCTATTCCCACCAACCTATTTGGTTAATTAAGTGTTCCTTTCGTGTTGGTATGGATGAAGCACGAGGAAAGCTGAACTCTTTTGTGTGAGGGGGTTTCGAGCAACGCTAACGGGATTTTATCTTTGATTTTACATTTTAAAGTTTTAATTAAAATCAAATGAAAGGTTTTGTTGCGAGGATTTACTTCATTATTACCCTAATCTTTTTCTATTGATGGTACTTAATAAAACACTATTGGAATTTCTAACAAAACACTTCCACATTAACTGGAAGATTTATAATCCTTTAAAACAGACTTCTATTTCCATTTACATGCAATTAATAAAGATTATAGATTTAGTATATATGATACATACAGTACATAAAAACCAGCAAAGAGCGACTGACCGTGAATATTTACCAGAGATTGTAAACATGTTGATAATATCATGCATACTTTGTTTCAATATAGGGAGTCCGATGATTTATTTTTTATTAGTTATGTGCACAAATCGATAATATTCCTCCTCGTTTTTTTATTCTCTAACTTTTCCATCTTGAATTTTTATCTGACCCCTTTTTTACTTATAAGTTCTTTCATTCTTCACGATAGTCCTTGAAAATTAATCCATTAGGTCTTTTCATTTCAGCTAAATTTCCTCTGATAACAGTCCTAGGCCAAACGTGGTGTCATTATCCTCATTAGAGAAGCTACACCGAAGTTAGGGATTTGGAGCTCAGTTCTGGCTTTCACTCCAATGGCTCCTTTCATTCGGATTGAAGCGGATTTGGGTATTTTCTGGGGCCATTTTAGGATGGGGGAAGTGTGGCTTGCACCTCCTCATCTTCTCTGCTCCCCGTTCATAATTGAAGGAGGGGGTCAGAAGAGGACGAGCCATGCGTCCAATATAAACTGAGGGTGAATTGGTTCTGAGGGGTCCCAGAGTGAGATTTATTAGAAGGTATGAGAAGGAGAAGCAAAAAGTAAAAAAAAAGATAGGAGCCAAGATGAGCAACCTCGCCATATATCTTGGAGAGATGGATTGGGAATTTTTCAAAAGGAATACATACTCTGGTTACTAGCAAAGAGGTAGGCGATCCTAATTGTTACAAAGCTAAAAATTAGTTACTAGTGAAGGATAGAAACATCAATGAATATAAATCTCCCGTTCAACCTAAAATTGAAAGTTACATAAGGGAAACCTGATAAATGATATATGAGTATACGCCTAAAATATTCGATAAGTGTGATTTAATTAATGGAAGGTTTAAAAGAAAAAATTAAATCGAATTTAATGCCAAAATGTAGTCTTTTGGCCATGGATAAATTTGCACGCCACTAATGCAATGGAAAATATCCCCACCACCACCCCTGTATTTATTGAGTCCTATCGGGGCGAGTTTTCATATTATTGTCCTTCCAAATACTGGCCCCGTGTTTATATGCCGATATTACTGAACCTGGTTCCAATTTTTCTTAGACCAACTGGCGATCAAACAAGTAGGTAAACAGAGCACTAATACCTACAACAACTACTAGTAAGAATAGTTTTCTAACTATAATTAAAATAAGGCAAATATATAAGATAACTATTATTTGCTCAATAGACTCAATTTCCCGACCCAATTTTAAAGAAATAAATTCTGTTTTCCCCAAGGATTTGCGAGGCGAATTTCTTTACTCTCCATAATCTTTTATTGCTTTGAAGTAAGTTGTAAAAGACTCCACTTATATCGCTCTACTCCATTCAATGTGATCTTCTCTTGTTTTCGAACAAATTTGATGTATGTTTAAGCAATATAACCTTGTATTTCGTGTACACCAACTCTTAAATACAAATGTGCATAATATATTCATCGAGAGATTGGCTAGTAATTGGATTATTTATCCTTTTGAAGAAGCGAAGGTTTTATTATGCTTCAAATTAAACTGGAACCAATTTCTTATTATATGAGGTTGGCGCGTTTCATCGACACTGTAACTACCAACCATTTTCATGAATTATTTAGGACAAATGCTCATTTTTGCTGAGGCAAATTTACCCGTAAGAGTGATGAGCTGTTATGTGTTGTAATAACTCGTCCATTCATGGTCTAACCTTCTCACATCTCCCTTCAACACATCTAGCATATGCAATATCATCCTGTTTGGGAACGAACCCTAAGGTCCACCTTGAGCCCCCCCCTCTTCAAGCAAAGACCACGTGGGCTTAAGCTAGATCTCTAAATGCAAGTAGAGAGAACTGTTCTCAGGTGGGAAAACTTGAAAGCGGCTGGCAACACCTGTGTTAGATCAGTGGTTCTTTTCCCGGCTGAGACGCATTTTCCGACCCTAACGCTCCTGTATGCCAGGGTCGACCCGAGAAGAAGCTTCTTCGGTCGTCTTATCTTGTCTGGGCATAAAGAGACTGGCTCTAATGGTTACTCTCACGAGAGTGCCATGCCTGGAGTTTTCTAGCGAGGAAGCCAGCAGTCTATTTAACCTAAGGTCACCCGTTACTCGTCAGGGAGTACGGCAAGCCCTTTCACAAAGATACAGACCCTCGTCTCGAGTCGAACCTTTGAGTTAGGTCTCGTCGGCTAGACAGATTGTCGTGGGTTTGGCCACAGTTAATCGGAAAATTCGTGGAACGACTTTTTCTTTAGAGAATTGCGCTAGCCACTCTTCTCATCTCGTCAAGGAAACATCAGCCCCTCGTCTGAGATTACTCATCCCAATTCGAGAGTGTCTCACCCAGCCTGGAAATTACCTCACTCGTGTCACAGGTAATTTCGACCTCTCCGTCAAGAGTACAATGTTCCTCGAGCCGCAAGACTAGCTCGCCTCGTAAGAATTGCTCCTCTCACCAAGAGTCAATCCGTCAAGGTAAAACCTTTTTACCCTTTGTCGAAGATAATCCCTCCCTTTGTCCTCGCCACCTGATATCCTCCTCCTGACCTTTTAATTGAACTCCCCAGTGGTTACCAATATTTCTCCTGTCTCACTAAGTCCCATATTTTGGTCCCCGTTAAAGTGATTAGTATTTGATTTATTATTTCGTTGCGGGCGACATTATTCTCCCAATCATTTGCCTTTGTAGACATTTCCATAATTAGTATTATTAGTGTACTTAAAGTGTTTTTTGCTTTTTAATCTTTCAATAACCTTGAATGAAACCTGGTATTTAAATCTTCCGTTTGGTCGACCATTGATCTCCTCACGTGTTCACATCTTATTAGCCCAGGGCAGCTGGTCTATCCATTTGGCCACCTGCAACATAAGTAGACTGCATTATCTGCAGCGAGGGTATCCGCTCACGAATACCACGACACATCTACTTCGTCCTTGGTCAACCATTTCTCTTTGTCACACACTCATTCCCATCAGCCCACCTTTGATGCGGTCTTCCTACCCTTCACACACCCAGACACAAACTCTCGTAGATTCTCCTGACAATTCTACTTCCATCCATCCTTCTCACATGTCATTACAACGCGTTCAGACACAACCTCATTCACACTCTTCTTCACACCATAAACATCACCTACCCAATCGTTTCTCTCTCACTCGATACAACTTTCGCTCACCATGCATACCT
The DNA here is from genome assembly GCA_963969495.1 of Ceratothoa steindachneri. Taxonomy (NCBI): domain Eukaryota; kingdom Metazoa; phylum Arthropoda; class Malacostraca; order Isopoda; family Cymothoidae; genus Ceratothoa; species Ceratothoa steindachneri. The sequence goes on from OZ018318.1 coordinate 178,333,273, forward strand.
CTCCATTGCTCTCACCAAAGATCATTTCTACCTCTAATGAACGAAGATTCCAGGTAAAAACATATAATCCCCTAATAATCAATTATGCTCTTAAAGCCGACAGAAACCTTGTACCATATGAACCAGTGTGATCGCTATCTACTTCTTTTTTACCATTTAAACCCCTAATGTTCACAATCTCCTTGTCCACTACCATTTGAACCCTTGTGATCTCAATGTACTTGACCCCTACCATTTGAGCCCTTGCTGTCGCCATCCACTTTCCTACTACACTTTTAAACCTACTGGTCACTATCTACTTTTTTCCTACCCTTTACACACCCAGACACAAACTCTCGTAGATTCTCTTCACAATTCTACTTCCATCAATCCTTCTCACATGCCATTACAACGCGTTCAGACACAACCTCATTCACACTCTTCTTCACACCATAAACATCACCTACCCAATCGTTTCTCTCTCACTCGATACAACTTTCGCTCACCATGCATACCTCTCCATTGCTCTCATTCAAGATCATTCCTACCTCTAATGAACGAAGATTCCAGGTAATAACATATAATCCCCTAACAATCAATTATGCTCTTAAAGCCGACAGAAACCTTGTACCATATGAACCAGTGTGATCGCTATCTACTTCTTTTTTACCATTTGAACCCCTAATGTTCACAATCTCCTTGTCCACTACCATTTGAACCCTTGTGATCTCAATGTACTTGACTTCTACCATTGGAGCCCTTGCTGTCGCCATCCACTTTCCTAGTACACTTTGAAACCTACTGCTCACTATCTACTTTTTTCCTACCCTTTACACCCTACTGTTCACCAGCTACTTCTCTCCTGAATTTGAACCCTACTAGTCGCCATCTACTTCCCTCCTACCATTTGACCCTTAGTGCTCACCATCAACTTTACTTCTACCACTTCAACCCTACTGGTCGCCATCTACCTCCCTCCTAACATTTGCGCTCTACTGGTCGCTCTTTCGTTCCCTACTGCCATTTGAACCCTACTGGTCGCTATCAACTTCACTCCTACCATTTTAACCCTAGTGGTCGTTATCAACTTTCATGCTACCATTTGAACCCTATTGGTCGTCATATACTTCTCTCCTAACCTTTGAACCCTACTGGTTGGCACCAACCTCCCTCCTACCATTTGAACACTAGTGGTCGCCATCACTTCCTTTCTACCATTTGAACCCTTGCGCTTGTCATCTTCTTCCTTTCTTCGTTAGAGCGCATCTTTTGTGAGTTTTTTAACGTTGATGAACACTGAGTGAATTAGACACTACAGCACATACTCCCCAATCTGCCCTGGCAGGAACATTGATTGAACCAGTCGCCGCGGTGCAATCATAGCACCACATCTGGTTGGGGAGGAACACTGACTGGATGTATAGTAGAGCGAATAGCGCCCCATCTGCTCAGCGCTAAAGAATGAGTTGGCGAGATGTTACATCCCTATTTACATCAAAGTCCAAAGTGACGAAGAAAAGGATGGTTACCTTAAATACGCCATAAGGGTTGTGATCTCGGGCATATTTGTAGTGGCGTTAATGCTGGCTCCCCCCCCCCGCCCCATCCATCCTCACACACACACTTCGTGGAAAAAGAATTGATGAAGATTAAACAATGGGGGAATCCATTTTGTTTCTAAAAAAGAATTCGTTGTAAAGTTGGTGACTGTTTAGAAGGTTAGAAACTGTTTCTAAGAACTATTTTTACCTTTTGTCTCTTCGCAACCTAAAATTCAATTAGTTCAAAGACAAATAATTGTTGTTTTGCCTGGGAAGTAATGGTTTATTTTTAAAATTTATCTGAGGAAAAAATAAAATCCCTTTAAAGATAATTGAATCAGTTCAAAGACAAATTTTACAAAGATTTTTTTATATACTCAGTCACAAAATCATTTATTCACCTTTATTATTAGGAAAGGGGACTTGTTTCCTAAATCAGATATCATATAATAATATACCCTTCATAGGCGATTAAAACAGCTGGGAAAATATATTTAGCAACCGTGTGTCCCTAAGAGTGTTTGCATCTCCTTTCTTTATATTTATAAATTATTTTAATTTCCTTTGGAGTCTCGTATTTATTGAAAAATGGAGCCCCCTATATAAAGCCCAAATTAACGAAGAGAAACAACAAAATTTTAAGACTAAATACATTGAATCTTTTAATTTATCGATGCTTATAATGTATTTCCACCCAAATTATTTTTTGCATTTTAATTGATGTAATTTTCTGAATATTTGGAATTCGAAAATGCAAAAAAAATTGAAGAATTTTATAAGACCGAATTTTCGAGGATAGTTTCCACCAAATAACCGAATCTTAATAAAATATATTAAGGAAAATTGTTTTAAAATGGTAACCTTTAAAATATACACGCATTTCTTTTGATTTATATATATATATATATATATATATATATATATATATATATATATATATATATATATATATATATATCTGCTGGCACAGCAAAAACTTCAGTAAATTAAAATTTAATCCAGTGAAATGTAATTGGATATAAATGAAATTTGTATACAACTTTTGGGTATTTCTTATTATTTCTGGAATTTTTAATAATATAACTATAATAGTATTGCAACAAATAAAAAATGACCTAGTCATCATTTGTTTTCCGATTCAAGAAACCGTGTGAGATTTTTTTTTACCGAGAAAAAGATTTCACTTTGAAAATGTCAAGAAATAGTCAAAATAACAAAGTTTATTGATTAAAGATAAATGACATCCAGCCTTTATCGTGAATCTTGAATATTTAGCAAAATAAGAATGGTTTCGGCGGGAGTGTCATAGAATGGCCGAACGAGGATCCATTTTATCGATACACGAAAATGCAAATTAATTCAGAAAATTACACCTGTCTGCTTCCTGATTGCCATCAGCTCTATCTTAAAGGAAACTTCATTTTACAGCAAGATGGTGGGCCTTCTCATACAAGCAAAATAACACATAAAATATTTAAAAGAAAAATGTCCTTATAGAGTCGAAGAAGATGAATGGCCTCCTCAATCACCTAATCCATCTGGAATTTACTTCAAGAAAATATTTACTCCTAGCAATCTGTGTCCATTTTGGGTGGGGCGATTTTCAACTTTTTTCGAAACTCTTTGATGGGTAGTGCGGCAAAGGTGCCAATTGGTGAGAAAACATTTGTGTTAAGGTCGTTTTGATATAAAACCATACTTTGATCCTGCAAATCGAGCTAGAAATAAAAATTACATTTAAAATAGCCAAAATATAGGTATTACCCAAAATATTTAAATGCCAGGAAATTACTTGGGGGTATTTGTACAAATAATGATTTATGTTTATATTTTTGTGTATAAAAAAACTTTTTAATTGAATAACTATATATTCTCCCGGCGCAAGAAGGAGCAAAATAATAAAATGTGCCATAATTTCAACTAAAACTACAAAAAATGCCAAAAATGTAATTTTAATTGAAAGGTTTGCGGGTAGTTTGCCAACAATAGTCTATAATGTTAAGAACAAATGGTAAAATCTTCGTAGTAATAAAAGAATTTCTTCAACTTGCGCAAACGCCCTATGTTTCTAGCAACATATGCTAGTTAACAATATTAAACCAATGGCTGATAGGCGCAATTACCATGCAGCTTGGTTTAACTATAATCAACATACAGGGTGGGGCAGAAAGGACGGGTATTTTAAAAAATTCACAAAATCAACTAACAAGGTAGTGGACCATTTAACAAATGAAATAACTACCTACTAGTATGTAGTATCTAGTCAAAGACTCATTAGACAAAATCGAACTATTAAAATTAAATAATGTGCCGCTGGTGTTGTCAACCCCCCTGGGGCTGAGTAATGGACATTTCAATAACGTCCGTACTCTCTGCCCCACCCTGTATTATCTGTCTGTTGGATGTTTTCGTAATATGTAGCAAATGTGTAAGTGCGTAACTGCGTGGATTTGTCGCACCACCACCACTCTGCCCGCTCTGGTCTCTCCCCCATTCTCAAGGACGTTTTTTCCGTAACGCTTAGTTGTGCATGGGAAGTCTTTAGGACTGTTTGTACGTCTGTTAGCACAATGTCAATGACTTTCAAATTGACACGACATGCTGTTGAAAACTGAATTTGGCAGACTGCTTCAGAAATTAACAGAAGAAATCTCCCCACATTTGAAAATGTTTCAAAGGCATGTTTTTTTTTAGACAGAATCGAGTTGAAGAAGGCATCAAGTATAGAACGACTTTTCAGTGACATTTACATTAAAGATTGACTGCTCTCAACTTGATGGAATTTGTAGATCAGCGTCAATGTCATGGTAAACAAGTTGAATAGTGTCTATAAAAATTAATAAGTATTATCACAGCAGGAAAGATAATCCTAGTTATAGAAAGAAACTTGAAAGTTTCAAGGCTAATTGTAAAGAACTATTCGTCATTCGAAATTGGAAATGTTAAGAAAATATTTGAACATGCCCAAAAACCACACAAGGCGCCCACAAAAGATAAACAATTTCTTAATGATGAGAGAATTGCAAGAAAAATGGTAATTTTAGGAATCGATGCCATAATAACGTCAAAAAATCTGAAACCAATGATGAGAAAAGAGATAAGATCTAATAAGAATACAATTCCATCAGCAAGTGATAATGGTGAACACGGTGAACAGCAACCGTCCTGCAATTACGTGCCACAACATTTAAGTTCATCCTCTTAAACAGAATTCTTTGACTATGAAACTAAATTAAGTGCTATAAAAAAGGACAACAACAAACTACTTCTCATCATTTTTTAGCTAAATTATGCGACATACCTGGCATTTCTGATTGAACAGTGGCAGGTATTGCCAGTGGAACTTTGAAAGATTTTGGAATAATAAGTAAAATTTATTCAAGTCAAGTCATGGAGAAGAGCAAAATACTGGCTAGTGAAGCAAAATCATAAAGAAAATTAATGTTAAACCTGAACTGAGGAAAGATTTAATCATAAATATCTTCTTTGACGGACGTAAGGATAAAACTTTGTCGCAGTCATAATAGGAAGCAAAAATTACAGGACAGTATGACTGACGCTGTAGAAAGATTGATTAAGCTAGTGACCGAAACATAAGAGAGAGTATGTGGCCAAGCTAAAAGAGATGTATACATTAAAGCTACATTTGAAGCGCGGCGAAAGATGTCTCGTCATGACAGCAAAAGGAAGTTCAGTTAAATAAAATCCAGTTACGGTAGAGTGGTTGGGCTGGATCAGGGTGGAACTTGACATAAGACCACCTCTCCGTGGTGTGTTTTGGATTATTTTTCTAATTATTTATTTTAAAAATAGACAAAAAGCCGTATATAGCAAGTCAAAAAAACTTTTAGCAATGCCAATCATACATTTTTATGCAATTCAATGAGTATTATCAAATTTTCGCGGTACTGGTGAAAATTAATAATTTATCTCTATTGCAATGAATTTGCGCTAGCTGAAAAAGTTTTTGTCACTACGAACTTTTTACCATATGTTCTTAACATTGTATACTATTGTTTCAAACTACCAGCAAACTTTATCATTAAAATTAATTTGGGGTCAATTTTTGCAGCTTCAGTTGAAAATGTGGCATATTTTATTTTTCTTATCCTTCTTGCGCAAGCTGAAGGAATAGTTATTCAATTCCAAGCTTTTGCATATATAAAATATACACATAAATCGTTGTTATGAGTACTACCTGTAAGTAATTTTCTCGCATATACAAAAATATTTGGGGTATTACCTATATTTTAGCTATTTTTAATGCATTTTTTCTATTTGCAAGGTTGATGCGCAGGCTTAAATTATAGTCGTACATAAAAAGGGTTTTAACACAAATGTTTTCTTACTAATGTAGCCCTTTTCCGCACTACCCATCAAAGAGATTCGAAAAAAAGTTAAAAATTGTGTCTTTTGTTGAGAGCGTCGTACGTAACGAGTGTACCAGGACCTTTGCAATACCTGGTATGTTGTGAAATGTTCTAAACACAAAATATGATTTTAATTTTTTTAAATACAATTAAGCCATATGTTATTAAAAATTGCAAAAATAAAATAACAATTTGACCTTTTAATACATTTTTTATCATAAAATTAGGGCCCGAAATCCTACAAAAGAACTAATCTAAATTTAAGTTGTCTGTTTTCACCAATAAATGAAAGTTCTTCATTCGAGTTCTCTCTCCAAAATTAAGAGTTCGGGGGTGCTGCAAATAGAGTATCTCTCTCTCTCTCTCTTATATATATATATATGCAAGGCCTTTTAATTTTGCTCTAATGACCAAATATTAAAGATACAAATTGCCTTTCAAATTCCGCTTTTTAACTTACAAATTTGCAATCTTTGCGACCAGCTTCAAGTAAACTGCGGATTTTGAAAGGAAATTTTGAAATATTAAAAGGGCATTTGGGATCAAACTTAATTCATCAATTCCGGACTCTTGAATAAAAAGTCTTTATCTTAACCTTCAGGGGAAGGGAACCGAAGAGGAACGGGACGCGTTGGAAATAATAGGGAGGGAAATAACGGTTGGCTATTTAGTGAAGGGTTTTGTTATCTCTATTTGTATGACAATATTTCTTTTGTGGGTGAATTTAAAATTCTAAACTTAAATTTACATACTAATAACGTCGCCATTTGAAGAGATCGCCTTTTTATTTGGTCACATACAAATCAGGAAGTTTTAAATACAAACGTTGGCTTGTTTATGGAGGCAAGTAATTTAGACGATGACTTAAGGAAACTAAAGTCGGGAGTATTTGGTAAGAGAAAGCGAATGATCAGCAGTTTTGATGCAATCTTCCAAGTGCTTGGTTTAGGAATATAGAAAAATACCATAAAATAATTACATTAAATATCTGTTTATATAAAAGGCATTTGATATTATTAAATTGAAGGTTATATGGATTTTTGTTCCATTTATATGTTACGGCAATGTACGCGGAGTGAATTCCGTACCTTAACATTTAACACTTTAGAAGCATAGGTCCATCTGTAAGAAGATGTGTTGGACCAAATTTGCGAGAGGCAGATGATGGCGAAGAGAGGGAAAAGGAAAATGATCGCTTGGTCTTTGAGATTTCCTTTGATTACTTTATGGATCTATTCGCTGTAGGCGAATTGGTGATGATAGGCCGATAAATTTGCTGTAGACGAATGGGCGATGTTATGCAGATAGGTTCACTGTAAACGAATTGGTGGTACTAAATCTATAGATTCATTGTATACGAATTAACGATGTTGAGCCGATAGATTCGATGTAGACAAATTTGTAATGTTAAGCAGACTCATTTGCTGTAATTTATTTTTTATGTTAATAAGATATATTCGCTGTTGAGTATTTGGTGATGTAAAGTTGATAGATTCGCTTTAGACGAACTGGTGATGTTAAGCAGATAGTTTCGCTGTAGACGAATTATTGGTGATGATATGAAGATTAATTCGCTGTAGAAGAATTGGTGGTAGTAAGCCGATATAACAATATTCTCTGTAGACTAATTCGCTATAGACGAATTGGCGATGTTATGTAGATTAATTCTCCGTAGAGGAATTGGTGATGTTAAGCCGCTAGATTTACTATAGAAGATATAGGTATATTAGATCACGAGATTAGCTGTAGACGAATTAACTATGTTAAAACGTTAGATTCTCTCTAGACGATTTGGCTATGTTTAACTAATAGGTTCGCTGTAGATAAATCGGCAATGCTAAACCGATAGATTTGCTAGGACGAATTGGCGATGTTAAGCTGATAGAGTTGCTAAAACCTTCCGATGGAATTTATGTGATTTTAATCCTCCGGTTGCGGGAATTCGTCCAAGATGCGAGAGCCGAATTATACAACTTACCTACTGCATTATCAGTTTAATCTAGATGTCTTTCCCTTTAATACGTAAGTATTTCCTTTAAATCCAAATGTATTTCCTTTTAATCCATATATGTTTTTCCTTTTAAACCAGCTGATATTTCTTTAATGTGGATGTCTTTCCCTTTAATCCAGTTGTCTTTCTCTTTGATCCGGTTCTGTTTCTCTATAATCCATATGTCTTTCCCTTTAATGCGGAAATAATTTTCCTTTATTTGATGCATTTCTCTTTAGTCTTGATATCTTTCCCTTTAATTCAATATATTTGCTTTTAATCTGGATGTCTTTTCCTTTAGGCGAGATGCCTTTCCTTTTAAACCAGTTGCTTTGCCCGGAAAGCTTTCCATCAAATCCGGATGTTTCGAACTAATCCATAATTCTTTTCTTTTAATTATTTTGTATTTCCTTTTAATTCGGATGTCTTTCCCATTAATTCGGATGTCTTTCTATTCAATCTGGATATATTTTTCTTTAATCTAGATGTCTTTCCATTTAATGTGTATGCCTTTTCTTTCAATCCGGATGTCTTTTTCTTTAATCTGGATGTCTTTCACTTTATGCAGGACGTATATCCCTTAAGTTCGGATGTCTTTCTCTTTTAGCAACATGTTTTCCCTTCAAGTCGGTTGCTTTCCCCTTAATTCGGTAGCCTTTTGCTTTAATCTGGAGGTCTTGACGTTTAATCCGGATGTTTTTACTCCGAATTATTGTTTTCTTTTAATTTGGTTGTATTTTCTTATAATCCGTATGTCTTTTCCTTTAATTTAAATGTCTTTCTATTTAATGTGAATGCCTTTCCTTTCAATCAGGATATCTTGCTTTTAATTTAGATTTTTTTCCCCTTTAATCCGAAAGCTTTTTCCATTTAATCAGTGTCTATTAATTTACTTGGTATGTATTTCCTTTTAATCCAGATGCCTTTCCTATAATCTAGCCTGATCTCTTTCCCTTTTTCAGATATGTTTCCATTTATATCTGATATCTCTACATTTAATCCAGGTGTCTTTCCTTTTTATCCGCATGTCTTTCGTTTTAATTTGGATGATTTACCCTTAAATCAAGATGTCTTTCCTTTTAATCTGGATATTATTCTCTTCGATCCGGATGTATTTCTTTTTAATCCGTATGTCTTTCTCTTTAATCCATGTCTTTCTATTTAATTTTGATGCTTTTCCCTTTTATGCGGTTTTCTTTCCATTTAATCCGGATGCCTAATCCTTTATTTCGGATGCATATCTGTTTACTCCTTTTAATCCATATGTCTTTCCTTTTAATCTGGATATTTTCCTCTTTATTTCAGATGTTTTTCCATTTAGTTTGGTTTTCTCTCTCTCTTTATTCCGGTTGTCTTTCTCTTTAATTCGAAATAATAATAAAAAAATTCTGTTTCTTGGGGCGGATTACGAACAATGGATTAAAATATTCCATTAAATTATCTACAAATATATCTTGACTTCGGTGGCAATATAACGAATTTATCCTTCCTTCTAATTTATGCGCGATCGTTTTTTCTCACTCTATTACCATCACAAAACCTCTTATCAAGATCCATTTATGATCACCTTAAATTTCCCCCAATAGAGTACCAAATGGCCTGGCCCCTCTGATCAGCGACACTATTGATTTTCATTAAATGCGTGAAACTACTGAATTTATCTCCTCAATCTTTAATGACTCCCATTTGTTGTAAATTAAAGGGTATAATATGTGTTTAGGAGCGATTAATTAATAATTCATTGATTTTAAGTTCAAAGAATTGCTCACCAGACACTGAGGAACTCTGCTCCCTCACCCCTTTGGGGGATTAAGGGAGAAAGCTTTTGACCCCACAGCCTGTGCTGTACGTCCAATTAACGTTACCAAGAATAAGAAAGGCCGCGCTTTCTGTGAGTCTATTCTGAGGGAGCTGGTTTGAGTGGATGGAGACTGTTGCATGCTGGAGGAACGCAATGGCGCGCTCTTGTGGTGCGGTCCAGGCAACAAGTAGGAAGTGGGAGTTCGATTGCAGCTTACATCTAATGGGGAGAAGACATACTAGAGTTGCTACCAGATGCAGTGGTTGTGTCACATCCACTTGGAAATGACGTCACCACTCTTTGTATCTTGTCCCAGAGTCTGGGTGTGATTTGCCTGCTTGGTAGGATGAGTGGTGGGGGAGGTTAATGGGAAGTCCAAGGAGGTGTGGAGGGAAAGGTTCCTTAACAATGAAACCCAGGTAGTAGTAGTAGTGGTGGTTCGTCAACCTGCCTTTTTCCAGGCTGATTCCGACCGGATAATGTAATAGACATAAAGGTCAGCATGACAATCGCTGTCAAGCCCGAGGGCACCAGGGGCCGGCCGTATTTGGGGTGAGGGGCCAGGAAGTATTCTGTTTTGACACTAAACATCGTTCAGGTGGAAGCCTTCGTCACCTCGGGGGAGAGGGACCTGTGTCGCGTCCTAGGTATGTGGATATAGATACCCATCGACACGATTCTTTGGAACAAAGTGTGTGCGTGTTGTGCTGCGAGGACGGGAGAGGAAAAAAAGCAGTGTTGTAATTGGCTATGCGTGTGATGAGAAGTGTAAGATCTACCCGCCCACATCACAGCGCAAATCCAGGTCGTAGCAACGCAGAGCAAAGAAGGACGACGTAATTGGCAAAGCAAATGATGAGGTGATCTTTTAAGTCGCATTCATTAATCGTATTGTGATTAAATGCTGTTGTAAAATTAGCAAATCTGACAATTGCTCTTTAAATTCAATTTATTGAAGTACAGAATGTTATTTTCTTTAGTTTTAGGTTCATCTCTTGTTTTTATTTCTTTTAATTATGGCAAATGACAATAATAAACGTTATTAGGAAAGTAAAGTCCCTCCTATTTTAAAACTACACTTGTTTATCCCTTAACTTGCAAGTGCTTAGTAATATCGGCTTAAAGCCATCAGTTATTTAAGGTTAAGATTTTATTGCTTTGATGTTAAAAAATGTGAGAAAATCTCCAAAGTAAAAGAGATAAAATTTAAGAATTTGTTTTTAAAGGGTAATATTTGAGTTTATGTTCGCACGCTAAGGGGCGCTATTTCTGGGCTACACTGTTAAGGTACAATTAATGCGATAGCCTCTGCATGTTTATTGAAATAATAGAGACGATAGCGCCGAATGCTTCAGTCTATTTACGCGCTATTAACAATAGTCGCATTAAAGTCCATCAAACCAAGTACGCGAGTATCGCGCTCATTTGACGACTTGGCTCCAGATGGCCAATGTTGGAAATAAAGGTCGAATTAAGATTTGTCAGTGTGTGAAAATAATAGTTTACTTTAACATTAAGAGAAGCTGTGCAATTTTATCTTTAAACAAAATAACGAAATAGGTACGTGAACCCCCCCCCCCCAAAAAACAAACATTACGAAGCATAGAAAAATCCATTACAATACTAACTAAATATAATCGAGTAGAAGTGAAGGCACTTACTAAATAATAAAGAATTAGAGACCCCAAAACAAATGACAAAACAAATACAACGCCGTGATTGGCCACATCCGAAACTACCGTCTGACGTAATAAGGCCTAGATTGTAGCCCAAAAGTGTAATCCAGAAGTAGCACCTCCTAGCGTGCGCCTATAAACTCAAGTATTACCTTTAAAATTATTCGAAATGACGAAGATTAATATGACCTGGTAACGCAAAATATTATTATGCTCATCTTGTTTTAAATCTACACGCTAAAACGAGATATAATTATGAGGTTAGGCCCAGAGTCATCCGAAACTATTAATTATAGTTGATTAAATTAAGATTTTTATTAAATATCACAAAGCTCTTCCTAACACATATGCTTACTTTCATACTAATTCCCCATATGTAAATAGTTTAATTTCCTCATTGACGTTTTGAACCTATTTAAGAATGCTGTGTTCGACACTAGACCTTTTTGAAAGAACTATGTAAAACATGCAAGAAACGCTAAACTGTGTAGCAGAGTCTTCATCATGATCATCCTTACTTCTTGTTTGCCTCCAAATTGAGATCTGCAATTATAAACCACACTAAAAGTACTCTAACAAAACTACCCATCTATATCTTACTAAGCACAAAACTACCCATCCTGTCATAACGATAAGTCTCGATGTGCTGTAGGAGCTTGTTCACATTGACCTTATCCATGGACAGGTCCCAAGGACTCTCTTACACAAAACCCATCCATCCACACCTATATTATACACTATCATCCAGTTGCGAGTCCATTTGTCGCCTTTATTAAAAACACTCATTTACGTAATCAGACTTCAGTCGACACAAAAACTACTACTTGTTTGCCATGGCATATTGTAGCACGAGGACACCCGTATTTGGGAAAGGCCCATCGAATAATGTCATGATTGTAAAAAGAATGTTGATTAGCGCTCTTAGATAAGACTTATTCTATGTTAGTAATTCGTGTCAAATTTAGTTCGTAACAATGAGAACAAGTGTAAAGCGCTCTCAGGTTTGAAATATGAAAACTTTCCATGAAGTTATTCATGGTTCGCTAGTACACTAAACTTCGAATCAGTGAAGTTTTTCTAACAGGCAGATGTTAACAACAGGTTTACCAGAAGAAAAAGAATTTTCTTGCTTGAGTAGCCAATTCATTTCGAGTGGTACCTCTCCCCTAATTATTTTTGGCGAGAAACAAGTTATAGTTATTGATACCACTTATTAATGTCTAACATGACGTTTATCGGGACAATCCTGGCACTATTTGCATAGCAGCAAATTTTCACTATGATTTGAATTAAGGTGAATAATGAAATTACTTACTTATCAAATAGGTGGTAAGGTGTATCAATAAAGGATTTGATTTTGTACTTTAACTACTACAAGGTATAGTATGAATTGACAGTGAATTAATTATACGAGAATTGGAAATGACAAAAGGTTAATTTACACAGCCGCCAATAATACTCGTACGCAATTAGAAAATGGCAAATTAATTTACACTTACACTTATCGCAAATTAATTGAATTGAGATTGAGTTAATCCCTGAAGAGAGTTGCATTTCACCATGGGAAATAAATTAGCTTTGATTAAAATGCGTTACGGTTGAAAGCAAGAGTAACGGACTTACTAAGAAGGGCGGAAAGTAGACTACTTCAAAAGTTGTCGAGTGGCTTGGAGTGTTTGAGAAAGTAGAAGTAGTTGTCTTTTCAATAAATGCAGAGATAACAATGCTTGGAAAATGGTCGAACGACCCAGAAAAGTTGAGAAGACAAGGGTAAATGTCATGGAGATCTCATGGATAGTTTCTGGCAACGAGGAAATCAATGCAAGAGATTAATTTGCCTTTTTGTTTAGATTCCAATAACCGTTTTCTCATTAAGAGCCTTAAATCCGAGCGCAGAGGTTAGAAGCTAGCAAGTTACTTTGAACTTACGACCAGGATGCGATGCGTGAGGCGAGGAATCCAGCGACGGTATCAAATTTACGGATTAGACTGTATAAATGTGTTTAAGATTCTTTGAGGTTGTGAATGTCCCCAAACCAAGAAGTAAGAAACTTCTATGAATACTCAGAGATAGAATGAGAGAGAGAGAAAGAGAGAGAGAGAGATGCATCCTGCAGTAGGGGGGGTCTGGAAGCGGGCGTGGTGGCGATTGCTGTGAAACTGTGATAGTCTAAGAGATTCTCATATCTTCTGATGTCGTCTGAAAACCTGAGAGCGTATGAGGAACAATCGTTCTGTCAAAGACTATATCAGTTATCATAGAGGTTGGGGTGATGAATTCCATATTTATTGGAATTTTTTGAAACGCTGAGCGTACCTAGTTAGTGCCGTGGTCTCTTATCGCCCGTAACACGCAAGAGGCTTAAGAAAATTCGGCTCGAGGTGCGCGAAAACGCTTGGTTTGCATATGATCTCATCTCGCGATTGCTGAGGCTAAAAGTGGGGCTGTGCTCAATCATACATATCAGCAGCAGTGAGCACCTTAGGATGCAAGGTAGCACAGACAGTTCAAGGGTATTAAGTATAAGTGCTTCAAAAATATATAGAGAAGCTTATCAGGGTCGTCGCCGTTTAAGATGGATCAATCATAAATGTTGGACTCTCAAAAGAACGGCGCACATAACGAATTTTGCGAGATCGCCTCGAGTCCCAAGCATCGAAATCAAGTAGAAAGACGTGAACACAGGAATAAAAACGCGAATGAGCTTGTAATGCTTGCGAGCCTCACTAAGTGAGTGCTGCTCTTAGAAGTACACTGGTGCTTCGACTTTTGAACGAAAGCCCTTAGTCCGCCCAATCTACGAGGCACGGTGAGTTGTGGTATCAGGCTAGAGGGACGTCTTTTTGACGGACCTGACTGTACAGGTAATTGACGTCGATCAACGAACGTGTCGTAGGGAAGCCAGTCCGTCCATATATATGGAAGACACCAAAAAGCGGTGAGGTACGAAATCATGTACACGGAAAGTGGACGAAGGTAAAAAGACCTCCATGACTCACAAGAAAGTCGATAGCTGATACCTGAGGATTGAGACCTGTGGTAAAGGAGTAGCTTGGTGCGTTGGCGAGTATAAAATGTGGATTTGTATGGTATCTACATATTTTAAGCAAGTATAGCTTGTAAATTTTCATCTCTCAAACAACTAACATACACTACAAGTCAACTATTGGAGAGTGTTGCCTTTTTTAATCAGTCAAAAGAAGCCTGAAATTTTATAACTCCGTCGATGTAGTGACTAACATCACTTTGTAGTGAATGAAAGAATTTACGAGTACGTTACAATTTTTTAAATTAACTACGTGAATGAAATTTGCTTCGGTTCTCGTATGTTAAGGTGTGAAAATAAATGATTTTGTTTTAGACTTTAATTCTAACAAAGTATAATATGAATTAAAAATAAATTAATTATATGTGAATAAAAAATAAAGAGGTTAATTTACATTGCTTCGAATTATACGTAAAATGGCAATAAGAATGAATTAGGCGTTAATTTGATTTACATTAAACCAGAATAAATTAATTGACCTGGATTTACAGAAAGTGATACGTTATAGTTGAAAGCATGAGTACATGTTCTCACAAAAAGTGCAGAAAAGAAACTATTTTGATATTTTTCAGGCGAGGTGGGTAGAGTGAGCGTACAAGAGTAGTTGTTTTGCAAACAAATGCGTAGCATAGTTTGCGTAGAGTAGTCGAATGAAGCGAGAGAGTTGGGAAAGCTTCCTGAGAAATTTGAGAGCTGTCGGGCGACCAAAGAGTCATTGTGAGAAGATTGACTCGTTCTCAAATTAAAGGGATTTCAGTGACTCTTTCTGTTGAGGAGTTTTAGACGATTGCGGCTTTCAAGAGCAACCTTGGCCTTGCAACTGGTGGCAATTCGTGAGTCAGGAATACGCTACAATCAAAATTTATCTTTCTTTGCAAATAATGGGGGTAATCAGCGACTTGCCATTGCATCCTGGAAGAACCAAATTATTGTGGTACCATTGACTACCAAATTTATTGTTCTTGCGTTTCAAATTGTTCACGAGCAAGGATCTTTCATATTTCGAAATGTTCCAAGGATTGATTTAGTGCTTACCTTCAAGACCCCTCAAGTGTGAGTCACGTTAGATTGTTACCCTTTGTACCTGGCGTAGCGACACGCACTAGCGGCATCAGTGCCACAGCAGTCTCAAACTATGTTGACTCAATCGTTTTTATTCTTGCTAAACATTTACAACCCTCTTCTCATTTTATTTCTTGCCCAGCGGCTGATTATCAGGCTAGTCGCCGACCAACTTTCATTCATTCATCCATGGTGGAGTCGCCGAGGGTGAGAGCTGGTTCATTCATCCCTCTTGTATCATGGTGGAATTGTGTGTGAGTGGGATGGGGGAGTCATGCTTGCATTCGTCCCACCACTTCTTCTTTCTACCCTCTCCTTCCTTTCTTTCCCTAATCTAGGATCTTATGTTTAGCAAAGGCCACGTTGCTGCGGCCGAAATCTGGACAATTGCGTGCTCTCCTGGCCCCAACGCGCGCAGATCTTTCTTTCAGAATTTGCTTACAAACTTTCTGCTTGAATCACTCTAGTTGTAGTTGCACTTTAAAATCGGGCAAAAATAATACCTTCAGCCTGCCATACATATCTCGTTTCCTACCAGTTATACGAAATAGAAGCGAATTATATTCGTGAATTCTTTTAAACTTTTCACACATGTATCCCGTATTTAACCTTCCAAGAAAATATGTTCCTTTCTTACATTCTTTTAACTCGGTCGAGATTTGTTTCCATTAACGAACAATGTAATGTAATTTCCCATGAAAATCTTTTAAATGCTTTTCTGTTTGCCTTTTGCGTTTAACTTTAGGAAATAAAGCAAAACTTCTTCATTGGTTCGCCACTAAAGTTTTCAAGCTGTAAATTTCCCTTGTGTGCTAAGTTAACTGAACTTTAGTTGAATTTTGATCTTTCTTTTTCAAGTCAATCTTTTCTTAAAAATTCTTGCGAACTTTCCTTTTTATTTCTTCAGATCGAAGGGGAAAAGTGTATTTAATTATGCCAAGTGTAACTTACGAGTGGGCGATCTACGCTTACAGTGGAGGAGCAGGGAAGAGAGAGGAAAGAATGGGAGGTCCTTTAACCGAGGAGAAACATCCTTTCTTAATTGAACTAAGTCATATTGGCTGTCTTCAGTCGTTGGATGGATCCCCATTCTGGTCATTCTTATGGCGGTTGCCATACGCTGCGCTGTAAATAACAGTGGTTCGGAGGCCGCGTTAATCAGTAGGAGAAATGCATCAAAAAGAGGACGGGTGCGGGTAAAAGCATTTACCGAATTGTAATTTTATTTCAATATGGAAATTGAATCCCTCAAACCTATATTGAAACTCGAACCAATTATGCCAACGAATTGTTCGCGCTTTTATACTTACAAATCCTTTTTCAGTTTTATATAACAGTAAACGAATGATTTTTTAGTCCATTGAGAGAAAATCCAGAAGAAAAAACAAAGTGTTCGTAGCTCCAAACTTAAGATGTTCACTAAACATTTTGGAATCATTCTATTCGGACGGCTCTCTATGGGTTATTTTTATTGTTTGGATTCTCAACCTTTCACATGGTAACACGTCTCCCCAATTCTAGTTAATTTTATCTTAGAATGGGAGATCTTTACAAGCCCCTAGATCTGGGGTGCTTGCGAAAAATTCAGCTTTTATTTCCTTTTGTTTCTCGCTCCATTCGTTCTTTTGGTTAGTAAGGTAGGGGGGGATTTTCTGATTTTGTATAAAATATCGAAAACCAACGAAAACATCACCATGCAATTATTTATGGGATGTTTGTGAAAGGAGTAAATTAGGTCGAATGAAAATGTAAGGAAGAATGATACCTTGAATAAATAAAAGAGGAGACTAGTTGGAATCGTGAAAAAAGGCAGGGTGCGCAACTCTCGCGTTGGAGTTGATGAAAAAACAAGAACGGTTGTTTTTCTTAATCTAAAGCGAAAAGTAACGAGGGAATCCACTTCAGAAAGCTTATAAGGAATGATCAGGACATATTTTGTGTAAAGTTAGGGGAAGTGAACACGCGGGGATCCAGTTGCTCTCTTTGGAGTAGGGAGGTCTTACAATCGTCCAGAAGTTGGCTGCAGCATAGTTTCCATGCTGTACCTAATAACCCCTTGTGAGGTGTAGTAAACGAAAAGAAAGATTGGGAAAGTGAAAGGGAAATATGTTAGAACGAAATTCGGCATGTTTACCTGCCTCACCCCCCCCCCCCCTCCCTTACACCGCCAATGAAATAGGTGAATGAAATGTAAAATGGTGAAGTGTAGATGAGACGACGCCTAGGTAGTCACAATCTAGTTTCGGACCTCAGTGGCACTGTGACAGAGAGGACGTGCCACTGCTGCAGGCAGCAGGTTGAACTGTCTACCAGTGGCACTTCCTTATGGGGCTGCCAGGGGGGGGGGAGATTAATCCCGAACGTCGAAGGAACACAAAGACGATAACTGAATGACCACATTTTAAAGTTTGAATTACTCAGGTAATTATTCAAAGTCGAATTTTTATTACATGTTAAAAAGTAACTTTATCTGATTGATATTCATGATAAATAATATCAACACCAAATAATTAAAATATTATTTATCCCTCGAAGGAATAAATGATCCCTCCAATATACCGGCTCAGAATTCTGTTGAAATGCAAATTTATTTGATGTTGCTTTCAATTAATCAAATCCACCCAATTAATCCATCGACGAGTCATCCATTTATGATTATAATCCTTCTCAGGAAACCAAACTAAATGCAGAACAGGCTAAGCTCAATAGGCGGTTAAACAGCTCGAAAAAACTGTATTTACTACAAAGTCTTACTGAGAGGAATCATCATTCTTTGTTTCGGTTATTTCTGGTCATAAATAATAAAGAAGTTTCTTGTGTCTCGAAGAAACTTGAAGACAGTTGTGGGTCAATTAAGGATCGAATGATAAGGATGTTGGAATCTCCCTGAAAAGAGACATGAAATTCGAATTTGACATCTTCACATTCCTGATTTGAATTCCCGCATCTACCAATATTCTAATGAAGGTAAATTAAGGTATCTCACTTATTCTGTCATTTTGCGATCCATTTCTAAGTTATGGAGTTAATTTCGTCCCCTGAGGTTGAACCTATCCAATTCTGCAATGTTCACTAAATCGAACAGATCCTCAACGATGCCTCACAGATGGATGTATTTCCTTAATCACTAGATATACCAAATACCTAGAACAAATTCTAAATTTATTATAATAGAAATAAAACGGAGAATTTTTCTAAGCAAACTTGACAGTTATTGAGAAATAAAAAGGGATTGTTAATACATTGCTAAGATCTCTTCACAGATTGGGGTGCTGGGTAGGTAGAAATCCATTTTCGTCAACTCCATTAAATTTAATAAGATTATAATGAAATAAAGAAAATGATGTGTCTTGATAAAGTTACTCTTGTACATCGAATCTCTATCAAATTCCAACAGCGCAAGATAATACAAGAGATGAGGATGCAATCAAACATACTAAAAGAACTAAAGTAAATAAACAAATAATAAACAACTATATAGCGAATCTTATGATAATATAATGATGGTTTAACTTAGTTTTAGTGGAAATATGACAAGAGAATAACGAAATGCAAAGAACCATTCCCACTATTGTATTAAAAAAGGGACTTAACTTGCAATCGTATTTTTAATCATGATGGAGTAAGTATAAAGACTTACTAAGAACACTTTTCCACAAAAGACTCGAGAGAAAATATCAAGCTGTCGTAAACACGACTCTAATCCAAACAAAAGGAAAAGACATTTTGGCTGATTGCTTCTGAATGCAACCTTCCAGTAAAGAGGAAGCTAAGCTGGTCTCGGCTTTTTCTTTTTTATCCCTTTTGGACAGTTTTCTCCGTTCTGTGTACTCCGTGTTTTCTTCTTTCTCATGTCTATCTGTTCTTTCATTTCCACTTTTATTTTAGTCTTTTATATTTCGTTCCATACCTTTCTTTTCCTCTTGTCTCCTTTTTCCGCGTTTTTCTTTTTCTAGCCTGTTTCTCTCTTTTTCTTTTACCTTTCTTTTAAATTTTTTCCTCCCTGTTACTCCACTTTTATCCTGTTTCTGCTGATTTCTGTTCTCCCCTTTATTCCATTTTCACCCGTATCTCCCTTTTTTTTATTTCCTTCCTGCCATCTTTCTATTTTTTTGTATCCCCCTATTCATTCTCTCTCTCTTAATTCCCACTCGTGGTTCCAAACTCGCTCATATGAGCGTCCGCGACCCATGTACGAGAGCCTCACCAATTATACGACGCAATCCAGACTCCAGTGCGGTTTAGCGCTCTCGGAAATCCGAGTTCTTCGATCGCTCGCAGCGCCCGACCGAGCGCCAAACCGCGGAAACGTCTCCTTTCAGAACGGCTTCGCTAGCGGAGGTGGGGGTGGTAGGGGCACTGTTTGCAAGGCAAACTTCTTTGAAACTTGCTTTGAAGGCGAGTTCTTGGCTCTTTCCTGAAAGAAGTTTCTTAAACCTACCTTGCTTTATCGCGGCATTAAGTGAAGAAATTTAATCCCAGGAAAACAAGTCCACAACACCCAACTTTATTCCTTTTTTGATACTAAGCGTACAGTACTGGCCCAATTATTATGGATTTTCCCCAAATTTGACTTTTTTTTCTACCAAAAAAAAAACAGTGAAACAAATTTCATTGATTGAAAATGGATTTATTTTATGCACCAACACCAAGCAGCTATTAACCTTATATTTAAAAGTGCCCTAAGCTACTTTGTAAGTATAATTGGTAAAACTGAAAGAACAACACTGCATTGGACCATTTTAATGCAGTCAGAGCCAGTTATGTGGATCTGTTGGCATCTTTGCTCTAGAGTGCAAATAGAATGTTTTTTGTTATTTATTGACTGTCATTTTTTCATTAAAGTGTTTATATTAACCTGTGATTGTTAACAATAGTGTAATTTTATGTTTTAGGTGTTTCATGTAGTCTTTTAGCGATAAATGAATTAAATCAGAATGGGTAAACAGAGGGATTAGAGTCCTTGAAAAATTTTATCAATAAACGTTTTACTGAAACTAAATTAAAATGGAAATAAATGGCAAATAAAATGAGTGTTTCAACACAAATGGTCAGTGTTATTAAGAAAAAGATTGATAACGGTCAAGGTTTAAATTCAAAAAGAGTTGGAAAATTTGGTCGAGAATGAAAACAACTCCAAGAACAGATATAAAATTAATACAACAGGCTCTTAAGAACAGAAGAACATCTTGCAGGAAGATTTCTATTGAACTGGCAGCAGAGGGTGTTTGCCTGGCCCAAAGAACAGTGAATAACAGGTTTATGGAAGCTGAATTAAAATCCTATCGCCCAAGAAAGAACCTTGACTCACGGAAACAATGATGAAGGCACGCTATTTCTGGGTAAAGAATCACCTTAAGTGAACGTCAGAGCAATGGAAAAAGGTAAGAATGACACATCTAACTAATCAGTTACTTTCACTTCATAAAACCATTAATACCTAATAACTTTAATAGTGCCGCATTTTTCTAATGGCTCCAATCTTTTCAAACCATAAAGATTATTTGATGATTCATTATATTAATGGCTTTTACAATACTTCTATGGCTGTTCAATTACCTATGTTGTATTTTCTACTATTGCAGGTAGTTTTCTCTGACGAATCAACCATTGTAGTGCTGGATGACCACATGCAGAGTGTAAGAAGGCGGCCTGGAGAAGAATTTATGGCTGAGTATGTGAGGAAAACAATTTAAATTTCCAACGAAAGTCATGGTGTAGGGGGCCTTGTCGGTGCATGGAACAAGTTGTTTGCACATTGGTGAGAAAACTATGAACTAAGAAAAATATATAGAAGTTCTTAAAAGTGGTTTACTCCCTCAAATAAGGAATATAATGGCGATAGATAGACCTTGGATATTGCAACAAGACATGACCCATAATAATTCCGCCAGTACTGTAAAGTGGAGAAATGAATTACGGTACGGTGAAAAGAACCTTCCATTTTCACTTCTCCCAACTTTAGTTTCTACAGGAACCTCTTTTTTCCTCTTTTTTTAACCAGAAGAAACAAAAGCTGCGACTTATTAGGTAACTAAACTTCAGGATGGTGATCAACTATCTTGAAGGCAGGCTCTTACCATCGATTTTTGAAGAGAAGAGGAAGGAAGGGATTTCTAGTAGTGATATTTACCATGAAGTAGGGTAAGGTCGCAGTTAGGTTGGGTTCGTTTTAGTTTTCAGAGATTCGATTTAGGCTTAGAAATTGAAGAATTTTCCGTCAACTAAAACAATTTGAAGAAATTTGATTTCTTGTCCAGGGCGAATACAAGAGGAGTAATTGCTGTTTGTGGCAATTTAAAAAACAAGGAATCCGATCAATTAGGGGTTTATAAAATTTAGAGATGCATGCATGGTACCAAATTCGGGCCCGGGACGGTAATTTGGCCCTGTTAAAGGTCGGAGGCAGTCAGGAGAGCTGCGTGCACCGCGCTCGTAGTATCTAGGATCGGAAAATGTGGCTCAGACCGACGCTCAATCACTCAGAATAATGATGAGATGAGAGACAAAAGAACTTATATAAACCAACGAGGAAGCTTTAGGTCATCGACCCCAAAAGAAGAGACTAGAGGAATTGCAAGGGCACAAGTCACTGGGGATAGAACGAGGTTGAAAGGCTCCACAATAGCTGGAGTCAACCCAAGGAGTGAACTAGGGGGGGGGGGGGATTTCCAAGTCTCTAGAATGAAATTGTGACTCATGGACAAGGGTACCCTCTTCCCCGGCCTATGACTCAGCGGAGTGTAAACACTGCTTCAGATTACAGCTTCGTTAAGCCACATCGGATGTGGCAAGTCCACAGATGGAGTCTGGATAATGATGCAGGTAGCGGTGGCCGCCATACGAGGGAACTAGCCCTAGTTCGGATCCCACGTTAATCAGTAGGCCCAGAAAAACAGAAATACAATGCATTTTAAATATGGGAAAATTGGGGGAGGAGGGCACCTTAACAATTATTTCTACCACCTGACCTGAGAAAAGAACTCAAGAACCGGACTATAAAATACGCCCCCCCATACACACACACACAAATACACACAAGCATCTGTTCCCAATCCCACTGAGAACGAAATAATTCAACACAACCACAACCAAGACTGATCCTAAAGATCCAAAAAATGTGGGATCCCAGGGGGAAAACCCCGTGTGTTTGATGGAGTTTCTCGAGTCTTCTGGCACTGAGCAGCCTCCCCCCCCTCCCCCCACCAAGGTAGGTTGAGCGTATAAAAGTGATTATCATTCTAATCTTTATGCGAATTTGAATATCCAAAGGGGTGCGAACAAGGACCCGATTGCAAAGGACACAATTAACACTTCAACCGTAAATGGCGAGACTGAGTAACCACATTGCCCAAACCCCGCAACGACTCAGACAGAGAGTGTAGAGATAATGAAGAAGTATAAGAGTTTAGTGTATATATGTATCGAGGCCTCCCACTTAGTTAGGAGAGCCAAGGAAATAATAACAAAAGACATCTTGGTTTAGCTTTGCCCCTCCAATGTTCTCCGGTAACAAAGGAGAACGGGCAAAATGGTAAATTTTAGGAGACAGATTCCTGACCTCAGCTCAAAAGGCAGGCCCTTTGAGGGTATTCTTATAAACAATCCTTTCATAAGTGCAAATTTGTCGATTTCTTATTATGTGCTCCCCTAAGTTCGAAATGCCGAATACGCAAACAACCGACAAAAAAGGGAAAATCCAGAAGTCCCCTCTGTGAGTCCCCCACACTCCATTTACTACGTGAAGTTAATGGATGTATAAAACAGGTTGACACGTAAAAACAAGGCTTTTTGTTGGTTCCTACTCAAGAGACAAGAAAGTCACCGGTTAACAAAAGATTTTTTAAATTCGACAATAAAAAAGAAAAATCACCGGTACAAAGTTATTGCAAGTTGAAGAGAACTTGCAGTCCTTGTACAATACCAGATTGTACCAAGGAAGCTCGCTGCCATTCGAGCCTCAAGATTATTGAGTATCAATCTATCCAGTTTGAGGACTCCAAATCTTACTCTTTCTGAGTTGGACAAATCCCAACTAGATAGAAAACAAGAGAAGACAACTATTTCTTCTCGGCGGGAAGAAAACGAGGTCAAGGTCACCACGACCGCCTAGAAAGAGAAAGATTGAGCTTCCGCTTGAAGCCGCCTCCCTCAACACATACCCCGAGTGACGTCACCCGTCAAATCGGCAGGCTGGTTGAAGAACGCCATCTATTGAGCAAACAACCAACTACTCGAGCTACGCCTCTCAGGAACAAAATCTCCGAAGATATTCTAACCGGTTACCAAGAGTTACAAGGAAAGAGAGCCCACTAGGAGACCTTACGGTCTATTCAAAGAGGGTACCTTTGGACTAGCAATCGAGCGGGCACATGGCTGCTCAATTGTTTTGCGTCCCTAAACGGCCAATTTTCAAGACTTCGTCTAGTCTTGACTTGAACTGTTCAACAGATTCACTGTTGACAACTTCCACTGGAAGTGCGTTCCACTTACCGCAGATACTGTAGGTGCAAAAGATTCCACACAGATTGTGGTTGTAACGCTTCAGTTCAAGTTTGAAGCCGTGATTGCGCGTTCTGTTCTCACTCAGTGTAAAAATATCCCGGTAGTCAACATTGTCGAACCCTCGAATTATTTTGAAAACTTCGATGAGCTGACCACGTAGTCTACGGGTTTCCAGCGAGAACAGATCTAATTCCCTTTGTCTAGATAGAGGGAATCAGTTTGGTTGCCCTAGCTTGTACGCGTTCCAACCTTGCGATGTCCTTTCAAAACGAAGGACTCTAAAATTGTACGGCATACTCCAGGTGTGGGCGAACGAGGGAGTTGTACAGACAAAGTACTATCTCCTTGTTACGGTATCCAAACTGGCGCTTTATGTAGCCTAACATCCTTTGGGCTTTCTTCTCTGCCTCGATGCACTGTTTCGAGAACTTGAGGTCGCTAGTGATAGTTACACCCGAGTCCTTCGGAGTGTCGGAGGATTCAAGAGCAGTCACCTTAAGGATATACTGAAATTGGGGGTTTCTGTGGCCGATAAGCATTACTTTGCATTTCCCTACGTTAAAAAGCATTTGCCACGTGTCCGACCACTCCCCAATCTTCCCAAGATCTTCCTGCAGGCGGGCATTATTTCCATCCTTTGCAACGTTCATACCAAGCTTGGTATCGTCGGCAAATTTGCAAATCTTGGCAACCATGTCACCGTCCATGTCGTTGACTTAGATGATGAATAGTAGTTGTCCCAGGACAGAACCTTGAGGCATCCCGCGAGTAAAGGGCAGCCACTCAGAAGCCTGTCAATTCACCACCACCCATTGCCGTCTGCCACTTAGCCAGTTCTCAATCCGACCAGCTACTTTTCCGTATATGCCCAGCACTTTCACTTTCCGGAGAAGGCGGCGGTGTGGTACCTTATCATAGGCTTTTTGAAAGTCTAAGTACACCACATCTACCGCCTTGTCCCGATCGTGCTCACTGAAGACGAAGTGGAAGAATTCCACAAGTTCGTCAGGCATGACCGTTGCCTTCAAAAGCCGTGGTGGGAACTCCTCAGTAGCAGGTTTGACTCTAAATACGACGTCATTTTGTCCACCATGATGCTCTCCATGAGTTTACCGACTATCGAAGTCAGACTGAAAGGTCGGTAGTTTGACGGATGGCTGGGGTCTCCTTTCTTGAAGATCGGAGTCATTTCCGCCTCACGACAGTCACGAGGAACGCATCCGGTGGGGATTGACATGTTAAAGATAGCGCATAGATGTCTTGATACTTCATCGCACACTTTCTTCAACACCTTGGATAGAAACCCGTCCGTTCCAGGGGACTTATTCGTCTCTAGGTCATCGATCTTTTTTTTATTTCTCCTTGGGTGAAGTTCATTGCCTCCAGCTTTTCGCCTAAGTAGGATTCCGTGGGCTGGGGGATGGGACCACACTCTTTTGTAAACACCGAAGAGAAGTAGTCATTAAGCAAGTTAGCATTTTCTGCATCTGAGTCAGTTAATGCACCCTCCTCGTCGACTAAGAGCCCAATCCTACGATGGATTGTCTTACGGCTATTTACATAGCCGAAGAACTCCTTGGGATTCTCCTTGCAGAGTCTCGCCACTCGGAGTTCCTCAGTACGCTTATCTGCCCTTATGCTGGACTTCACTCTCCTGGCTAGCCTCTGGTACTCTTTAAAGGCACCCAAGATCTTCGAACGCCGGTACGCATTTCTCTTCTCCCTAGACAGTTGGCTAATTTCTCGATTAAACCACTTTGGTTGAACAGAAGACAGACGGAGGCATTTCAGAGGGATGCAACTTGATTGAACACTCATGAACTTATTTTTGATATTGTTTCACGAATCCTCAACCTCTTCGCATACCACTAGCTAGCCTTACATCAGTCAGCTTAGCACGAAGTCTTGCAAAGTCTGCTCTTCTCAAGTCAAGTTTCCTTGATTGACTGTCAACAGCCCTTAACTTCGGGATCTTGACGCTAAATTTACCTAGCTGGTTATCACTGCCACCTAGCTCTTCGCCTGCAGAGACATCCTCAGCGATATCATCCTCAGAGGTGAAGACCAAGTCGAGGATATTGTCTCCTCTCGTTGGTTCTCTGACCCATTGAGTAAGGAACTCGTTGTTGGCGAACTCCAGGAGTACCGCGCTCTCACCACAGGCTGCTCTGGTTTCCCAGTCAACTTGCCTGTTGAAGTCGCCCATAACGATGCACACTCTGCCTTGAACAAGCTCACCCAGCAGTTGGAACATTTTCCTGTCCTTCTCAACGGGTTGGGAAGGGGGTCTGTAAAGCAGTGGGGTCCTGTATCTGACAGGACCTATCTCTAGGTCAACGCCTAGATTGGATATAATGTTGGAGTTCGTAGATTTGATTGTATCCTTGACATACAACATTACACCGCCACCCTCTCTGTCTGGCCTATCTTTGTAGAAGAGTTGGTAGCCAGGAACCGTGAATTCGCCTTCAAAGTCTCGGTTTGAGGTTTTTATCCACGATTCTGTTATGGCTACCATTTCGGGTTTTTCCGTCGCTACGAGGCCACGGAGCTCAGGAAACTTGTTCCTAATTGACCTCGCATTGAACAGAAGAACTTTTAGGCAGTCCCCGACTGTAGGAATCCCTACGCTCTTCCGTTTCCTGGCTTGTTTGTTGGCGAGGCACCCCTCTTTGCGACCTCTGAGAAGGTCGTTCCTGGAGTGACACGGGCGTACTGGCGTACGTCCGCCCTCTCTCTGAGCCGGATACTCCTTTGGGTCCTCTCTACGACATCCTGGATGATTTGTGAGAGAAAGGCTTTTCCTTTAAAGAAAAGATGTACCCCATCCTTCTGGTACAGATCATTTCTACCATAAAAGGTGCGGTACAGGTCCACAAATAATACCCCCTCTGCTGTACACAAATCCGCCAGGCGCCGGTTTTAAGAGACATTTATCGAGTGAGTGGTCCATGTTAGACCTCTCGTCGTGAGCATCCCGACTACCACACGCTTGCGGGTTTTCAGCCCACAGTCGTCCACGGCACCCAGGACCATGTGAAGGATTTTATCTGTAGGGCCTACCCTACCTCCTCTGAGGTAGAGGTAGTTACCACTGACTATCAGAGCAACGATTGAGCTCTCAGAAATCTGTGATTTCTCAGCCTCTACTCTGATGTGGTGGTTACCACATCCTGGCAGGCAGCTTACCTTCACACTAGTACGAAGGTGGGCCGCTAGCAGGGATTGCAGGCCCTGTGCTTGAGAATCACCAATAAGGGTGAGTCTTGCACATTTGTCTGCAGGCGTCTTAGTCTTTCCTCTTGGAAGCAACTTGCCGCTTTCCTCTTGTATCTCTACATTTTTCTTTTTCTTCTTCTTCTTCTTCTTTTTTTTCTTGTCTTCATTTGTTTTCTCTTCTTCCGTTTCTCTTTTCTCTTAGTCTCTTTCCATTTTCCCTTGCGAACCAGTAACGCTCGAATCCTCTCCTCTGTGGTGAGCTGCATTAAGGTCGTTTTTCTTCTTTTTATTATTTTTCTTTTTCTTCTTCTTATTTGCTCCTCCCAATGGCTGAAGTGGGCCTGCCAATGCAGTTTCACCTCCTTGAGCTGAAGTCACATCGGCGGAACCACCCAAGTCAGTGGGACTTTCGTCTCGAGCTTGAGCTGACTGGGCCTCTATTTTAGAGGCTAGCTCTAAGATTTTTTTCCTCGAGACGCCAAATCGGAAGCGCGTGCTGCGTTTCTAGGGTCTGTATTTTATTTTCTATCGCCCTAGATTTTTGAGTTCATTGCAGTATGCCACTGCCTCTCGGACCTCTCCTTTAAGGATGCAGTCGGTGCATATCCTTTCCGGGTGTCATTTCGAAAATCATCCTTCCGGGAAGTCCACGCACCACTTATCCTTCTGGCATATCGCACATGTATATTTGAGTGCAGCTGGGCCTTTTGTTCCTGTCATTTTTCAACACTTTCTCTCTTTCAAAACTTTGCGACCAATCAATAGAAAAAAGGGGGTTGGTGAGTTCTTCCCGCGTGAGTCGCTCCCGCCTATCGATCGGAAACGTTTCGGATCCTTCAGAAGGCACGCTCCATGTGCTGCTGTTCGTCTGACCGAGTCGTCAAGCCTCGGCGTGCCGTGGCTCCCAACCAAGCAGCACAGACGGTCCCTGAAGGGGCCATCGATTTGTCACCCGGTGAACAACAATGAAGCACGCCCCGTACTAAACTCCTACTAGTTCCCTTCGCGACGGTCAAGATCTCGGAGCAGCGTTCAATGGATATCCCGCCACACCAAGAAACTCGCCCTAAGGCTTTTTGTTGGCCTGATAACCAACATGGGAACAAGAGGCCGTCACCACGGACCAATGCTACCAGAAGCACCCAAGAACGGTCACTGGGAATGGTCAATAATTATGCGCCAGGAAAGGGGTTAACGGGGCACTACAATGTTATTACAAAAACAAAAAAAAAGCAAATCATTTTAGTTTCAGTGCCGATGATACGTGTCGACCTCATATTAAAAGTAATTGGTTCCAGTTTAACTTGAAGCATGATAAAACCTCCGCCTCTTTAACGTGATAAATAATCCAAGATTCGAATTTTAAGCATCTTTTTTACTGGCCAATCTAGCAGTGAAGATATGCACATATGAATGTAAGAATTAGTGTACACTAAATACGAGGTTATATTGGTTAAACATATATCCAATCTGTTCGAAAACAAGAGAGGAGGAGATGGAATGGAGGAAAGCGATATAAGTGGCTTCTTTCACAACCTACTTCAAAGCAATAAAAGATTAAAGAGAGTAAAGAAATTCGTCTCGCAAATCCTTAGGGAAAACAGAATTTATTTCTTTAAAATTGGTTAGGGAAATTAAAGTCTATGGGTGAAGTTTGCGCCATCGACTAAAATTGAGCAAGTAATAGTTTTCTTATATATTTCCTTTATTTTAATTAAAGCTAACAAACTATTCTTACTAGTAGTTGTTGTAGGTATTATTGCTCTGTTTAGGGTGAGGAGGGGGTACACCGACCGAATACTCTGGTACGATAACTATTTTAAATTGCCCGCCACCACTCACCACCAACACAGTGCCCATCCTCAGTGAACAGCACGCTAGAAACAGGTTTCCGATATCACGACGTCTGTATTTACCAGGTAAGAAAATGGATTTTTCGGATGTCTGTTGTTATTTTTCACGGTTCTCATATAGTATCTCACGTCGGTGAATATGGCGTGATTGTTTTGAGTTAAGTTTCATTACGATATTTAGCCATATTGACATGTTTTTGAGTGAAATGAAGTGCGTCTTTTCGAAGTAGCCACCATTGCATTGTGGCGTAAAAAATGGTGGTGCAGGAAAACATAACAGCCAACATGTGGGGGAACACCGATTCATAAAGTTTTGAAAATTGGATATACTTTGAAATACTTGGAAAAACATAAAAAGTTACTGATTATGTATATTAGCATGGAAATAAATGGTGGTAGATAACTAGTTAATTTAAATGGAGTGGAACAGTTTTTGGGGGGTGTAAAGTTGAAGGTGATCTTTAGTGAATTATGATGCGATATTAGTCATTATGGTATAAGCACATGAAATAACTATTATATAAGTGACTTAGGTTATTAGAATGACTCTAGGATTAATATTCAATTTGCAAAAAAGATTTTTACCACCGGATGTATTCGAGGCATGGCGGTCGGTGTACCCCCACATCACTACGATTATTCAAAAAGTATTTAAAATACTAATAAGGGTTTAAATACTGTAAAAAGTATTGTAATATATAGCTAATTGCTAATATGAAATACACAAGACTAATAATTCTTAAGCTAAAAACAGGAAATTTGTTTTTTGGTGGGTTCAACTTTACCTATTCATATGTCTAAGGGCCATTAACTCTTTCAGATTTAGCCTGATCATCATGCCTCACAGCTATGTTAGGAAAAGTTACAAGCAGCTCGACGGTACCAACCTCGAGGCTGCATTCAAGAAACGGGTTGCAACCAATTGCAGCATCAAAGCGGCAACTGAGGAGTTCGGGGTCAAGAAAACAACTCTTGTGATAAGTTTAAAAATTCCTCCATCACATTTAGGCTACATCAAAAGTCTGGAATTCAATTCCTCAGTCTGTGTTTCCAGACTCCTTTAACATTTTCTCTTTTAAGAGGCAAGTCTGCCAGCATATTCGGAACCATACAAGTATTTCAATTTTTTTACTTTATTTTGTAGCCTAGATTTATATATTATATTTTTTTATTTTTTTAGCAAAAGCCTTCTAAGTCCTAATTCATTTCTTTTGTTACAGGATGCCTTCAATCGGTCCAAGAAGTTGTCTGACAGGGTCACTTATGTGCATGTGCAGTCCCATACTAATAGAGTCTTCACCCCACAACAGGAACTTCACATAGTGGAATATACCATCCAAGCTGCCAAGATGTTCTATGGCCTGCCCATGAACGAGGTGCGGAGGATGGTATAGCAGTATGCCAAAGATTGTGGGAGCCAGACCATCCCTAACGCCTGGGTTAAGAACAGAATGGCAACGCGAGACTGGTACTACTCGTTCATGGACCGTCATCCAAACCTGGGGTTGAAGGCTCCAGAAGGCATGTCAATTGCCAGGATTCTGGACTTCAACAAAGTTAATGTGGAAACCTTCTTTAAGGCTTACACATTAGCTATGGAGAAGTACGAATTCCCTCCGGACCGGATATACAATTGGATGAGAGTTCTTTGTCCACAGTTATGAAGCCTGTTAAGGTTTTGTGTGCGAGGGGACAGCCAGTAGCTATGCAAGTAACTCGGGAAAGAGGGGATACCATGACGTTTGTGGGTGTTATAAATGCTGTGGGGCAGTCCATCCCTCCACTGTTTATAATTCTCAGATGCAGATGGAACCCAACTTTCATGAAGAACACGATCGTCGGTTCAAAATGCATATTAAATCCTAATGGCTGGATGAACAGTGAATGCTTCGTGCAGATACTTTGGCATCTTCATGAGAAGTCTGGTTCTTCTGTAGATAACAAGATTCTTCTTCTCGTGGACAATGCTAAACGTCACATGAACAGACAAACTTCAGCCATTGGATGTGAGTGTGTTTGATCCCTTCAAGACGTTTCTGCGTCGCCTACTGAACGACCACTCTCTCATGCACCCTAACAAACAAAAAATAGTGCACCAGTTGCCAGAGGGTGCCTCTGAGGCTTGGACTAAAGCCAATACCCCCTCCAGAACTCTCGGTGGTTTCAGGTCGACTTGTATTTTGCCTATCAATCGCAACATCTTCCCAGATGATGCGTTTGTAGGAGCACATGTAACAGAGCGACCGGCATAGACTGTGAATTTTGCAGTAGAAGTTACGCCAACTTCTTCTGATGGAGATGAAGAACTAGCTGAAGGCCATAACTCAGAAGAAGACCTTTTTGATCCGTCTCCCACGCATGCCTGCTGATGTGAGGGTGGAACTCTGCTCCTATGGGGACCCTGGCACCTCTAGTGATCCTTCCACCCCAGGCCCTTGCACTACTGACCCTGCCACCCCAGGCCCTAGCACTGCTGACCCTGCCATCCCGGACCTTAGCACCTCTGACCCTGCCGCCACCGGCCCTAGCACTGCTGACCCTGCCATTCCAGGCCCTAGAAGCTCAAACTTTGTTTCCCCAGAGAGTGTCAAGACGTTTCCCAAGGCTGCTTCTCATCCTTATGGAAAGGGACGTAAGAGGGTACGCACCTGCATTCTGACTGAGAATAAGGAGGCTATCACAGATCTAAGAATGAAGGCAGAGAAGATAGAGAAGAAAAAGAAGGCAGCGGCTGAAAAGAAGGCATTAAGAGAGAATAAAAAGTGAGCAAGGCGCAGGAAGTCTGTCCCAGTAGAACAAGATAGTGGGAAGAAAGACGTTAATGATGTTCCTATGCAGCTCAATGACTCCTCAGAGTACTCAGATGAGGTGTAGAACGAGAACAATTGGACATAATTATCATACCCTTTTGCTGAATAGGGACCAGAGGTGAGGGACATTATATTTTTGCAGCCAATTTTTTCAATTATCATAATTCATTTTCAGGACTAACCTAATCTGGCATATATATTTTTTTTTTATTTTGTTTTATCTTAGTTTTCAATTCTTTTTCATGTGGAGGACTTTGTTCTTGTTGAGCTGAAGCTGGAAGAGGAAAGGAACGTGGGCACATTGGTGTGCTATGTTGCCCAGGTCTTGGCGACCATGGAGGATGGGAAGTTTAATCGTTCTTTCTTCAGCATGAAGTCAGCTTTCCTCAACCTTCCCTACTATCTTGGACAAAGCGTCTGTCGAGCCAGGACAGTGTATTGGTGTCCTGGTAACCACCAAGGGGGACACCAAGAGGCAGGCCGACCGGTTAAGGTGTACTCCCTCTCTGATTGCCTTGAACATGCACTTCTAAGCCTGTAGTAGCCTACAGGTTAAGGTATTTATTTGTGTATAATTTATGTCTTGAATTCCCTCTATTTGTATGTGATAAGGCAGGTTTTTCTACTAATAGGTTGGTGTTCCCCTACCCCCACCCTACTTACTCGTTTGATCGCCAATTGCTCTAGGCGACATTGGAACCAGGTTGAGTAATGCGGTGTCGTAGAATGACTCCCGACGATATACCATATATCACTATTCGTTGAGGGAACTTCCTTAATTATCTCTAGAGTGCGTTTTTACTGTCTGGCGGCCGATATTATGTATCTTCAAAATGCTTAAGAAGTGGAACTGAGCTCAAGGATAATAATATTGCTATCATTAATAAAATAGAGTTTTATTAATAATAACTTTAAACAATACACAAAAACGGAAAATATTGACATAACAGAATGGAAAGGGTCGTGGAGACTCGGGCTAATCCAAGGATTTAAGGGATTAAAAAAGGTAAAACAAATATAGAGTTAAAGAGATGGGATGGTTCGATAAACAATTTAAAGCACAGGATAGAATTGACAAATAAGGGATCAATACTCAAAAGGTGACGCTTGGCTTACGTAACTTCATTAGGGTGCAGTGGAAGGTACTTGAAGGAATATTCGGTCCGCTGGCGAGTTCTAGCCGAAGGGGGGGGATAAAAGGATCCTGACGTGGCGTCTTGAAAAGGAGAACCGTTACTCGACGAACGGCTTGACGAACAATGGCTGTTCTAGGTTGTTCTCTTCTGAACAAAGGGGGGGATGAGAACCGTCTCTTGTCTACAGGCTCAAGAACAATGGCTGTTCTAATGTTGTTCTCCTTTGAACAACAGGGGGAGTGAGAACCGTTTCTTGGCGAAGGGCTCAAAACGAACAATGGCTGTTCTAATGTTGTTCTCCTTGAACAACAGGGGGGGATGAGAACCGTTTCTTGGCGAAGGGCTCAAAACGAACAATGGCTGTTCTAATGCTGTTCTCCTTGAACAACAGGGGGGGGGATGAGAACCGTTTCTTGGTGAAGGGCTCAAAACGAACAATGGCTGTTCTAATGCTGTTCTCCTTGAACAACAGGGGGGGGGATGAGAACCGTTCCTTGGCGAAGGGCTCAAAACGAACAATGGCTGTTCTAATGCTGTTCTCCTTGAACAACAGGGGGGGATGAGAACCGTTTCTTGGCGAAGGGCTCAAAACGAACAATGGCTGTTCTAATGCTGTTCTCCTTGAACAACAGGGGGGGGATGCCTTGGGGACTTGGCGTCACTAAAGGCTCGAACCTTTGGCACTCAAGGAATATTGTCCTCCTTCTGGACAAGTGATGGTGAATCTCAAGGTCGAGGTCCCTTGGCGCACAAAGGGAGAGAGGGTCGTGGTGATGTTTCGCGACGAAAATCTGGATCTCCAATCTGATCTTAGTGGTAAAGTTTCCATATAAATAGCCAGGACATCTCCTTGGCGTGGGGGAAAATGGAGTGAAAGCTTGGAGGGAACGCACAGCCGGGCCGGAGAAAAATGCCTTATCTGTTCATAAGCCTAACTCGATCTGGCGAGGTCGGCGTATGGGGGCGAACGGGGGGGACGATAACCTCCTTGTTTAAACATTGACGTCCGGTAGCTGTTGATAAGACTCCAAGCCTCGAATCGAAGATGCACGTGGGCCTCCTCGAGGTTTTAACTAATATGGGATAGGAGTTGAATTTAACACAGATTCAACTCGTTCTATCACACCCCTCCATTCCAAGGGAAGTAGCACTTCGAAAAAAAAAGAGAGAAGGGACAACGATAGAGCTCCGTTGTAGGGAACTCGTTTTCTTGTACCAACCGTATCTTCCTGCACCTTACTAGTATTACCTCAATACATGATTATTTTGATCTTTAGATTACAGGGGAAAATAAACTTTAATACAACTTAATAAAAAAAAAGGGCATGGAACAATGAAATGTTATAAACTTAGTACATACGGGACAAAATAATTTATACGTAAATTAATAAGAACAAATATATATACATCAAAAGAAATTAGACATTGAGCGTTACAAAATTCAGACATATACATTAATTAACTATATTACAAAAAAATCTTAAATTAAGTCGTATAAGACGGTGTATACCTACATGGAGATACTAATCCTATGAATACAATTATTCTACGCTATTCGGTAACGCATTCCTACTGAGTGCGTCAGCGACCTGGTTATCGGAACCTTTGATATAATTTATTTTAAATTATACTCTTGCAAGAGTAAACTCCAGCGCATGATGCGGCCGTTTGAGTGTCTCAAATTCCTAATATAGGCTAACGGACGGTGGTCGGTTCCTATTTGAAAATCTTTACATATCAAGTACAGCTTGAATTTGTCTATGACCCAGATAATTGATAGAGCTATCTTTTCTCTCGTGGCATATCTCTTTCCGCTTGGTAATAATTGACGACTAGCATATGCAACTGGATGACTCGTTCTGACATCCACGTATTGAAGGAGTACACCTCCAATGCCCTCGTTGATCACGTCGGTCTTAACCCCAAAGGATTTTTCCGGGTTGGGCAACTTAAAAATGGGGGCAGAAATGAACTTACTTTTGAGCTGATTAAAATGGGAAACAGCGACATCATTCCAACGTAAACGATCGGAGAAATTCTTTTCCTGAAGGGGGCATAGGGGGGCCGAAATTGCAGCGAAATTCGGAACAAATCGCTGATAGGGAGAAGCTGATCCTAGGATCGATCTCAATGGCTTCTTTGTAATCGGGAGGGGCATGTCGGCGATTGCCTTAATCTTGTTCTCGTGGGGACCTGACTTGCTTTGTCCTATTTTGAAACCCAAATATTTGATGGTTTCGTGGGCAAACTGGCATTTGCTGGGGCTAATGGTCAGGCCATTTTCACGCAGTTGCTCGAAAAGAGCTAATAGGGTCGGTAAATGGTGATTCCATTTAATTAGTTCTTGTAGCTGGCTCTTCGGACGTGGTGTCAGCTGCGCGTCACTATCCAGGTCAGAGGGTTCCAAAGACTTGCCTGGTAGGGAAGGAGGAGGGTAATCGGCATCAGGTTGGATGCACACTGTCTGGATTACCTTAAGGGACTCCGCGGGGCAATCCTCTTCAAGCGCCGATGCTTCGTCCAGTTCTACGAAGGTATCTCCATGGGCGCGTTGGGGGTTCTTTTTTTCTTGGGGTCCAGGGACAGTCTCCGTGTCCTTGTCTGGGGCCTTATAACCTAAGGGTTTTAGTGATTCACACTCCTCTTTTGCCGTCCTAAAGTCCTGGTTAGGGGTCTCCGAGAAATCGGACGGTATCGGGGTTCTGATGGGGACGGGCTCCTGGGCTTCTTTCTTATCTCGGCCTTGAGGAAGGGCGGCCTGAAACACAGGGTCGAAACTTACTTGGGGGCTCTTTCCTATAAGTACGGAACAGAATTTTATTGGTGCTACAATGACTTCAGCCCAGCCATTATAATATTGACACTGCAGGTAACATCTAGCGACGGGGAATCGGTTCGCCCGCCCAAGTTGGTCACGTACCACCGCAAATTTTTCGTGGTTAGAGGCCACTGGGAGGAGTTCGTCGGACACGATGAAGCACGTACATCCTGTGTCCCTGACGAGAGTCAATACTCGACAGCTGTTCACGCTGCCCTCCTCATATTTCAAAGTTCCCGATGAACTTTTACCAAAAACAAAATTTACCTGGTGGCCTGACGGAGGGGGAGAAGTTTCTGCTTGGGTCTGCACCACCGGGGGAGCCGGGGTTGCATTAATCTGGTGAACTTGGTGGGCTGGTCCGCTCTTAAGCCTAGAATTTTGTGGGCAATTCCAGCTCATGTGGTTTTCTACACCACAGGTGAAGCATATGGTTGGTCGCTTCGGGAAGAGAGATGGAGGAGAAGTCTTAACGGGAGGTTTGGAGTCCTGTTGTTGGTTTTGGGGAAAGAAGTTTGGGGGTTTTACGGGGCTCGGAAACTTTGTCAGCTTTCCTGGGAAGGAGCGCGAGTCCGTCCTTCTTTCTTCTCGTTGGATTTCTTTTTCTCGTTCTTCTGGTTGTATTATTCCTTCTCGTTCTTCTCGTTGGATTACTCTTTCCCATTCCTCTCTTTCTCTTTCTTTTTCTACCTTTTTTCTTTGAACTTCTGCTATAATCCGAGCTAATTCAATCTGAACCTCAGCTTGTCTTATCCGTTCCCATCTTTCTTCTCGTTGGATTTCTTTTTCTCGTTCTATTTCTCTTCTTTGCTCCTCTTGAATGTACTTAATTACTTCTTTCCCGGAAAGTCCACAGGACTCTCCTTGCGCTTTAAAGATTTCGAACGGAGTCATCTTTGCACTTGGGGGCGCACTAGTCAACCAACTTAAATTCCTCGCAACAAGAATTATGCCTCTATAGAATTAGCCTACCTAAATATGGGCACTGACCTATTCGTACTTGGTTTCTTACTCTAAATAACCACTGACTAAAATCACGAAAAAACACAAACAAATGATTATATAACCGTTCCTTGAGCTACTCCAGCTTCTTAAGTTTAAAAAAAAAGGGGATAGCAATCGTTAAAACAAAAGGGAACTACTATATTCTATTATTATAACGAATAACACTATGCTTTACTCGACTGAGACCAGTGTTTGCAAAGATATAGCGTTAAACCCCACACACCTGATACCAAATTAAATAGTATATATATATATATATGTCGTAGAATGACTCCCGACGATACTATATATAACACTATTCGTTGAGGGAACTTCCTTAATTATCTTTAGAGTGCGTTTTACTGTCTGGCGGCCGATATTATGTATCTTCAAAATGCTTAAGAAGTGGAACTGAGCTCAAGGATAATAATATTGCTATCATTAATAAAATAGAGTTTTATTAATAATAACTTTAAACAATACACAAAAACGGAAAATATTGACATAACAGAATGGAAAGGGTCGTGGAGACTCGGGCTAATCCAAGGAATTAAGGGATTAAAAAAGGTAAAACAAATATAGAGTTAAAGAGATGGGATGGTTCGATAAACAATTTAAAGCACAGGATAGAATTGACAAATAAGGGATCAATACTCAAAAGGTGACGCTTGGCTTACGTAACTTCATTAGGGTGCAGTGGAAGGTACTTGAAGGAATATTCGGTCCGCTGGCGAGTTCCAGCCGAAGGGGGGGGATAAAAGGATCCTGACGTGGCGTCTTGGAAAGGAGAACCGTTACTCGACGAACGGCTTGACGAACAATGGCTGTTCTAGGTTGTTCTCTTCTGAACAAAGGGGGGGATGAGAACCGTCTCTTGTCTACGGGCTCAAGAACAATGGCTGTTCTAATGTTGTTCTCCTTTGAACAACAGGGGGGGTGAGAACCGTTTCTTGGCGAAGGGCTCAAAACGAACAATGGCTGTTCTAATGTTGTTCTCCTTGAACAACAGGGGGGGATGAGAACCGTTTCTTGGCGAAGGGCTCAAAACGAACAATGGCTGTTCTAATTATGTTCTCCTTGAACAACAGAGGGGGGATGAGAACCGTTTCTTGGCGAAGGGCTCAAAACGAACAATGGCTGTTCTAATGCTGTTCTCCTTGAACAACAGGGGGGGATGAGAACCGTTTCTTGGCGAAGGGCTCAAAACGAACAATGGCTGTTCTAATGCTGTTCTCCTTGGCCAACAGGGGGGGGATGCCTTGGGGACTTGGCGTCACTAAAGGCTCGAACCTTTGGCACTCAAGGAATATTGTCCTCCTTCTGGACAAGTGATGGTGAATCTCGAGGTCGAGGTCCCTTGGCGCACAAAGGGAGAGAGGGTCGTGGTGATGTTTCGCGACGAAAATCTGGATCTCCAATCTGATCTTAGTGGTAAAGTTTCCATATAAATAGCCAGGACATCTTCTTGGCGTGGGGGAAAATGGAGTGAAAGCTTGGAGGGAACGCACAGCCGGGCCGGAGAAAAATGCCTTATCTGTTCATAAGCCTAACTCGATATGGCGAGGTCGGCGTATGGGGGCGAACGGGGGGGACGATAACCTCCTTGTTTGAACATTGACGTCCGGTAGCTGTTGATAAGACTTTAAGCCTCGAATCGAAGATGCACGTGGGCCTCCTCGAGGTTTTAACTAATATGGGATAGGAGTTGAATTTAACACAGATTCAACTCGTTCTATCACATGCGGTATCTAATTACGGGGCCCGTATTTGGAACGACAATACTTGGAAAACTCTCCCCCGTAGAACTAAATATATAGTGGGGGCGGATGGATATTTTCAATTGTAATTGGTGATTGCAAATTTATCCATGGCTGAAACACTCCATTTCAGCATTAAGTCCGATTTAAAAGACTAGTTTTAAACCTTCCATTAGTTAAATCACACTTGTCAGATCTTTTTGGCGTATAATTAATTTTCAAGTCTTTTTTCATAATTCCTAAGATAAATTCTGCTATGCTCAATTAAACATTAATCTTCAATCAACGTTCTTATTATTCTTCTCTTTGGTTTCATATATCATTTTTCAGGATTTTATAATGTCACTGACTTTTAGATTAAACGGAAGATTTAAATTCTTTTTTATTAAAAATCCACACTACAACACTCTGAGATATTTGGTGAGTCCTTTTATCACTCTTGGACAACCAAAGATGCTTGCACATCCTGACTTGTATCTAAGCTTTACCTCTATTTTATTCCTTTTCTCCTTCCAATAACTTTTACTAAATCTACTTCTGGGCCCCCATACAAGCATTTCCCTCCGGGTTCACATT
Source organism: Ceratothoa steindachneri (assembly GCA_963969495.1). Classification (NCBI taxonomy): domain Eukaryota; kingdom Metazoa; phylum Arthropoda; class Malacostraca; order Isopoda; family Cymothoidae; genus Ceratothoa; species Ceratothoa steindachneri. Next base: position 178,372,397 of record OZ018318.1, read on the forward strand.
GAGCTGAGGACCATTGTAAGGGAAAAAGACGCCGCCAAGAAGAATACCCCCTTCATTTGTTTTTTGAATTCCCCCCCTTCCTATGTCTCCTAGGTATAACTCCACGTGGAGTAAGCTCTGAATCCAAAAAAGAAAAATAAAAGAAGAAAATTTGAATATCCGTCAGTGCCTCACAGGTGTAGTTAACAAAGTTGCGTGCTAAAAGCTTTCACATCGCCGATGAAACGCTAATCTCCGTAGTCGGGAAAATGCTAGCTGAAAGTTTCCCACCCACATCGTTGAAGACCATTAAGACCTCTGTCGAGCGACAAAAGCTAATCCCTCTAAGCGCCAGAAGCCTTCTCCCAGACGTCTGTGCCTTCCAGCGATTGAGCACCAAAAAATTGGCCGTCATATAAATACCCTGGGTTTTTCGAATATCGGCAGATTGAGTTTGAGATCTCGTCGCCTTCGGTTTAGATCGTGAGTCTGTTTCCCCCAAGTCCCTGATATTCGCTTATACCATCGAGGTTGGATCTCACTAGGCAGATCCATCTCTTTTGTCAAGACTTACTCTGTTCAGAGCAAGCCTCGAATCGTTTCGTCCACGGAGGATTAGCCGGGATTCCTCTCATCTCATCTGGACCCCCTCCCCCCTCAAGGATCTCCAGTTTCCCGTGTGATATTTCACACTGAGCCGCGTTAGAGTCTCGAATCTTGGAGGTCGCACTTCTCTGGAGCAGAAGTGCCATCGTCCGTCTTCCAGGAGGATCGTGAACTCGTCTTCTTCTCTCACCTCTTCCCTTCACCCCCATCGCCATCAGGATATTCGGCCGAGAATCACGATCATTTTCCGTGTTTATTTCCCTGCGCTAACTCGCTAAAGGATTCCCATTCCTGGATGTGACCCCTTTAAGGTAAAACGACTAGTTTCTTTCATCTCCCGTTAAACGACCCACTTTCCGACTATTAAATATCTCTTTTGTATAACTGATTTATAGTATCCTATTTATAAGCTAATTAACAAGAAATTAACGTTACTCGATTGTCGATTATCCATATTCTGTAGTATTATCCTTCTTTATATTTCCTATATTTCCCGCATCACTAACTATAATTTAAGAAGGGGATTTTATTGAGTATTTGAATAATAATTTAATCTTAGTTTGGATATGACTTATGTTTTTTTATCAAAGTTATTTTTAATAATTCTTTTATAATATTAAAAAACAAAATGGTGAAGTTCAAAAATAAATATAAGTAACGTAATTTTGTTCAATTTTTCAAACCCAAGGAATTACAAGTGGTGAAGTTCAGAAATTTTATTTTTATATATCTTCTTCTATAACTATATTTTAGCAACGTGATATTTTGAAAGGGTGGAAATTTAGTTTAGAGTTTCTTTTTAAAATTATTATAATTAGCGAAGTTCAGAAAATTTATAAATATTTAACCATGGCTGCTTTTTAAGATCTTGAATTTTAATTACCGTAGGGGTAAGTGGCGATGTTATTGCCTGGTATATATATATATGTTAACTAGTGACTTATTAAAATTATATTTTTGGTTTTCACTCTTTAAATATATCCTTGAACTGCAATTTGGTAAACTCATTAAACGCTATCGGCCCCTGTAGTAAAATCGCACTCTTATACCTCATATTCAACGGATTACTTTTACGAAGTGAACGTACTTGCACTTAGCGAAAGACGCGTACGTACATTAGAGGATATATGTGTATATAACTGTATATATACATATTCTCGTGGCTTTTATCGCTTTCTTCATAACCAATATATACATATATGTATATATAGACCTATTGTCTGGGGAGGTGAGCTATTCCTCGATAAACAAAAATTTGGAGAGTCTCTCCAAAGATTTGTCAGGATCATGCCTCCTCCTCTTCTGCTGCACCTCCAAAGTGGGTACAAGAGAAAGAAGAGCAGGAGCTGCGAGCCGCACTTCTCCGTACTTTAAAACCCGGTATAAAATATGTTCTCCTTCAATCTAACGGCACCGAGCCATTGGAGTAAAAGCCAGAACTGAGCTCCAAATCCCTAACTTTGGTGTAGCTTCTCTAATAAGGATACAGATACCACGTTTGGCTGACTACTGTTATCAGAGGAAATTTAGCTGAAATGAAAAGACCGAATGGATTAATTTTCAAGAAATCTCTTGAGGAATGAAAGAACTTATAGTGAAAAAACGGGCAGATAAAAATTCAAAGGGGAAAAAGTAAGAGAATAAAGAAACAAGGAGTAATATTATCGATTTGTCAATATAATTAAAAAAATGAATCACTGAGGTCATCGAAGTTCTCTCAAATCATTTGTAAGATATTTGGTAAGGGATCACATTGACTAATTTGTGTAAAATGAGAGAGGTAATTTCTCCAAACCTAAGCATAAAAATTTAGTTTCTTTATGCCTATATTGAAACAAAGTGTGCATGATATTAGCAACATGTTTATAATCTCTTTGATGTATATATCATATATACTAAATTTATAATCATTATAAGGTTGTGTCGAAGTATAGCCAAGGGTACGGGAATATGCGCACACAGGCTCTAAAGTAGGCCAAGAAACACGACAACTGTTATTGTTCTAAGAGTGCGATTTGAATAGATAGCTGCAGCTGCGTGACCAAGGAATATACCAAACACAACGACAAAAATAGATTTTAATACACACTAAATAAAAGGCACACAATAAATATGGATATATATAAGTACATGAATAAGACGGGATTAGGTTCCGAATACTAATTAGATAACCGTGGATATGGAATGGGTATAATGGGAGATTGAGGGTAATGAGTCATTTCGTTTCTTTGAAACTCGAGGGTAAAGCGGGAAAAAATTGGGGGACTTCTTGGTGACCTTGATTACTCATGGCAGGTAGCCAAAAACCAGCCGCGGGTGGGGCTACTTTCTCTAACTTGTGTTTTGCGAGATGTGGGCCTCTTGTCCTCAAGAGGTCACCGGACGAACTTCGAAGGGGGGAGAGATGACTTCTCCACTCTCGGCTTGAGCGAGCTAACGGGCCTCTTGCCCTCAAGAGGCCACCAGAAGAACTTCGGATGACGGCTTCTCCAATCCTTGATCCGAAGGCGGTTGAGAAAGGGTGACGTTGCCTCACGAGACTCTTCTCCCTGACCTGAAGATACGGGTGTGATGTCCAGCTCTTCCGTGGCTTGCGACCGTCACTCACACTTCTCGGGAGAGAGCTTCGTTGAATTGAACTCCTTTCGGGGAAGTGTCGTCTTACTAAATCTGTTTGTAATCTTGGAGAGGGTGCATATATACACGGAATTCTCCAAAACAGGGAGAGAGACAGAGAGCGAGGCCTTCTCCACCCTCGTTACGGGCGTGACAAAACGAGCTTCTCCAGTATTTTTGCATAATTTATTTCAAACCGTCACAGTTAGTTCCGACTTCACACTTTGGGCAAATAGTGACATCTTCCTAACTTTGCGTCGACAAGGCCAATTGTTTCCAATTTTAGATAGCCTCACTTAATTAAAAATGACCACTCGAACACACACTAACAAGGCGAGCATTTCAATTCTCAAGGGTTTAATAGTCCCAAACGAGATTAAGACTAGCAGCAGCTAAATTGTGAACTCTTAATTCATGACCGCCCGTAAATTTGTGTATATTGGAATCAAATTTTATATATATATAAAGAGCAGACTATTTTTCCTACATGAAATACGTAAAGCACCATTACTACAGAGGTAATTAATCTGTTTTAATCTTTAGACTTAGCTTGTAAGGAAAAACTAGGAAGCTTACTCTGCACTCAGATATTTAGGGACGCTGCTCTCTAAAAACACCCAAAACTATCCTCGCTAATTTAAAATTAAATTAATGTATTAAAAGAAGAGAAGTTTATTAAGGTAGATAGATAAAGTATGCCATTGTATAATCTTGTATAAGTGAAAACTCGAAAGCAAGAGTACCATATTCTAAGGCAGTTTTGTTTGTAGATCGCAAAAATAATACCCAATTTTCTATGTGACCCCAATTTCTTGTAAATCACGTGATAACGACGTCATTCGCCACTCAAAAATCATTTATTTATTTTATTTATTTATTTATTTATTCCATATTAATACAATGTACAGTATAAACATATTACATTTTAAATCTTAATGACAAGTTACAATAAGTACTTATACATACTTGAATATATGTCTATACATATAAAGATTAGTTATGGGCCCAAAATAAGTCAGTGACTTTTAGGGCAGAAACTTAAAACTTAAGACTAAGCATAACATTATCAAGAATAAAATACCTTCATGTTTACGAACAGAGAACGCCTTTGTTATAAAAATATAAATAACTTAGTATACATTTGAGAACCTAACCATTGTAAAGATTGCAAATAACGAATAATTATATTATTTAAATATAGAGATAAATTAAAAAAATATTTTATTTCTAGCGATTATTTCAAAAGATCTGTAGTTAACATAGTCACAGTCTTATATAAATAATAACATATTTATAATGTCTAAATCAAAGTAATAGTACACAGTATAATAGTGTACGGTAACAAATAAATACACAATAACAAAAACTGAATAGAAATTTAGTAAGCCGAAATTATATTGTTTTTAAGAGCTTTTTTGAATTGAGCTAAATTGGTTTAGGATTTGATATTGTCGTCCAAGCCATTCCATATTTTGATAGATTTGTACAAAAAGCTACATTGTGATTTTGATTTTGAATACAAGGGTGAAATAAATTTTGTTGTATTGCGGGTTTGGTGATTATGGGTATTATCAGCTGTTTGTAACATATTAAATATATAGTTATTATAGGAACACTTTATTGTTTTGTAAAGGAATAAGGATATTCGAAAAAGAAAGAGATCATTTAATTTTAGAATTCTGGATTCTTTAAAATATCGATTAGTGTGCTCTTTGTAGTCAAGTTGATGGATGGCTCGAATTGCTTTTTTCTGTAATATGACTAATTTATTGAGATAATTTTGATATTTTCCATACCAACTCTCTATGCCATATGTCAAGTAAGGTTGTACCGTTGTCATATATAGAGAGTGGAGAATAGATTTAGGAAGAAACTTATTTAATTTATATAATATTCCAATCGATTTTGATAGTTTTGTTGAGAAATGCGTAATATGTTTTATCTACATTTATTGATAGTTTATTAACATTAAGCCACCTGAAGACATTTTCGAGTTCTTTATTTGTTGTAGATGCAATGTTGCTCGGTTTGTAATATGGCAAGGGAGTTGATAAGACACTATCATCCGCGAATAATATAAATTTAAACAGAGAAGATGATTTAACAATATCATTAATATAGATTAAATATAACAGTAGCCCTAGCACGGAGCCTTGTGGGACCCCAGTTGTAATATTAAGGTGGGATGAGTCTTCACCATTAACGGAAACAAATTGCTTTCTTTCAGTTAAATATGATTTGAACCAATTTTGACAGTTGCCTCTAATTCCGTGCATAGCTAATTTTGCCAGTAGAATATTATGGTTGACACAATCGAAAGCTTTTTAAAATCGAGAAAAATTGAGAATACAATGTGGCCTTTTTGAATGTTATCATATAAATATTGAAGGTGGTTAATTTTCGCTTGAATCGTTGATTTCTGACGTCTAAAACCATATTGGTGTTTATACAACAGTGAATTAGATTCCAGAAATTTATAAAGTCTATTAAATGCTATTTTTTCAAATATTTTACTGAACATTGTAAGACATGAAATAGGGCGGTAATTGCTGACGTTTGTGAGGTCTCCGTCCTTTGGTAACGGTGTTACCCGAGCAACTTTTAATACACTTGGGAATTCACCCTGCGTAAATGATTTATTAATTATTGATTCTAAAATTGGAGCAACTATATCAGAGATGTATTTTAAAATTTTAGTGGAGATTGAATTAATACCTGATTTTTTATTTTTTAGTAAACTAATGATTTTTTTTTATATCAGCTACGCTTACAGGAGAAAAGAACAAGTAATTTGATACATTAATCTCATTAAAATACGAAAGAAAAGATTTATCGACTATTTTTCAGGAGTCTGAGATTTTTTTACCTACGTTGACAAAAAATTTATTGAATTCATTCGCTTTTTCCTTATTGTCATCAACTGGTTTACCGCCAATGATAATTTGTTAAAATTGGTTTGTTCCTGTAGTAATTTCAGGTTTTATCACAGAATTGATTAATTTCCAAGTTTGTTTTATATTGTTTTTCGTTTGATTAAATCGTTCATGGTAATAATTTTTCTTGGCTATTTTAATTTGGTTATTAACTTGATTTCGAAAATTTTTATGTGTGTTCTGGAATTTGACTAAGCTTATAAAGAGAAAAGTATTTTTGACGTTTTTTGATGTTATTTATAATTGCGTTTGTTAACCAAGGTTTTGTTTTGTGTTTATATGATATGGTTTTAGATTTTAGAGGACAATTAAGTTTAAAAGCATCGTCTAGCCTTGAAATTAACTCTTCGGTAGCAGAATCGATGTCTTTTATATAGGAAATTTCATATAGATTCTGATCTAGAACATAGTTATTGAAGTTTGATAAGGTATTTTTGTTAATTATGCGGTAGGTTATTGTACGGTTTTGATGAACATTGTTTGAGTTGAAAAAAGACTTTTGGATCATGAATATATGAAGATGGTCCGATATGTCACAAAGGAGAACACTGGAAGAGTAATTTTCGGGGTGAACTCTGAAAATATTGTCAATTAGTGTTGCTGAGTTTGGGGTTATTCTTGTCGGTTTTGTTATAATTGGAAGTAAGGAATGAGAATAAAAAGTATTGAGGAAGAACTGAGTTGATGCGTGGTTTTCAAAGTTTAATAGATCGAAGTTAAAATCTCATGTAATTATTATGTCGTCATAGTTTGTAACATTGAAGTAATTGATTAATTCAGCAATCTTATCTATAAACATCTCAGGGTCACCAGAAGGAGGTCTATATACGGTTCCAATGATTATTGTTTTACCATTTGATTTTACTTCGATAAATAAAGTTTCAATATAGTTATAGGAAATACTAATTTCGTCAACTTTTTAAGTATTGAGTCTGTCAGATATATACACGCTTATACCTCCCCCTATCTTGTTTACGTCGCGTAGTGAATGAAAAGAGCTATAGTTTGGGACACTGATAAGGTGTTTATTATTATTTGTTAGCCAGCTCTCGGTGAATGCTAAAACGGAAAATTTATAATTAAGTGTTGACAAAAATATTGAAAATTCATCAATGTTTGCGTGCAAAGATCGAATATCAAGATTTAAAATGGACAGGTCTGTTTTTCAAATGAAAATGTAGTGTTAAATTAATTACAATCATAGTATTGGTTTTTACGTTATTTTCTATAAAATTTGGATATAATTCATCAAAATGGTTTATGTCTGGATCGATATTATTGAAGTGATCCAGTTGTTCAAACATAAAGGTAGTTCTATTGGAATTTAAAAATTAAAGGTTACAAATTGAAATTACGTATAAAATATCTATAAACAGTTAAAATACTATTTTTATGATAAGTTTAATAAGAGAGAAAGGAATAAAGTATGTAATACAATTGAAATAAAATTAAGTGAATGCTAGGTCAAAACATGGTTTGTTTGAGGGGTTTTTCTCATCTAAAGCAGTAATATCGCTGAGGGTATTATTTCTGATCGTTCCAGAGATTCTCACCACTAAAGTCTGCAAGCGTCGAATTGAGGTGTTCCGACTGAATTTTTTTTTAGGGCGCCTGGAAGGTGATGGCAGGAAAACGTTGATGAATCCATCTCTGGTAGTGCAGCCGGCGATCTTTGTGGAGAATTTCTTTTTAGCTTGGCGGAGGACAAAAAAGATTTTGTTGCGATTTGGAGTTAGTTGTTCATTTACATAGAATGAAGGTTTGAATTCTTTGCATGATGAGAAGATATCACGCTTCAGATCACTTCTGCGCAACTTCACAATTATGTTTCTTTTTTTGGGACCTTGTACTTTAGGCTTGGGACCTAGACGATGGGCAACAGAAATGTCATCTTTTTGCATTTGTATTTGGCAGTTATATTTAATAGGTTTGCGGATGAAATTGCTGCAGTTTTCATTATTGGTAGCTCCAGGTATATTGCCGGAGAATATAATCGTATCTTGTCTTTCATAAGCATCGGAAGAATCAACCTTTTCATCTAATTTTTCGATTTTTGATCTCATTTCTTCGTTAGATTTTTTGAGAGAGATGATTCTTTTTTCTTGTTTGGCAAAAGATGATTCAAAAAACTTAAAGAGAACGTTCATAATGTCTTTCGCATCACCTGATAGCGGAGATGAGTAAATATGGGTCTGCAGTTCATTAAAATTAACTGGTTCATTTAATTCGGTTTTTCCTCTTGTAATTGGAGTATTTTTTTCTTTGTCTGCCTTCCTGAGAGTAGGAGGGGCCATTCTTTCTAAGGATGAATGAAGAAATGTGACAACAGTGCTTATGTGCTATGGAAGTTTGTTTAATTACTGGGAGAAACAGTAATGTTTAATTATTAAAATTTTTACTTTAAAGGTTGTTAGGTTTTGATTGATGAGTGATTGTTTTAATTTATTAATTCAAAGAGTGAAGAGATTAGTTAAACAAGATGGATGTGGCAGCACTGCACTTCTAATCACTCAATTGAGTTTAGGCCTAATGGCTTTCAAATCAGACTCAGTGGGAACATGGGAATTTTCGACGTAATGCGGTAATATCACTTTATATGTCCAAATAAATTAACTTACATACGTAGATTTATAATTTTTAGTATTCAATGCAGTTTAAAATCACTTGTATTCACTTTTATTCGATAAATAAGCAATATTACTGTTTGTTGATGAAAACAAAGATTGATAAAGGAGACCGGGCAGCACACCTTCACTCTACGACATCAATTTCCACTCATCACGTGGCCTTTGACGTCATTTCGAATGCGTAATTATCATTTTATACCAAAGTCTAATTTGCTTTAGATCATTTAATTATATTTTAATTTCTTTTTGCCAGGTGACATTGATATTAATTAAGCAATAATGCGAGGAAAAAGCAAGAATTCTCCAGAGCTCTTCTGCTATATTTGAAGAACGGTAACACTGAAACAGTTTTGCAGAAGTCGATCGCTTTCAACCAGATTTAAAGGCCCTTTACAGGGTGTGTTAAGTGTGTGTGGTTCTAAAGTATCCACCGCTTTACTGTTTCACTCAGAGGCTTAGGAAAATTAATTTCATCAATAGCAGAAACTAAAGCAGCGGCATTTTTGGAAATAGGCCCAGGAGCACCTGCCTTAGGTTAATCCCATTTGTTACCTTTCATACTATGTTCCTAATTATTATTATCAGCGCTATCAAACCCTGAAACAACACCAAAATAGGATGTAAAACTTGAGCAACCTTAAAAACATCACTATGGCTGTCTTCATTATCATGTACTACACTTTCACTTCACCACTTACAACATCGGCAAGGGAAGCAATTGAATGAGTAAAATAAGGCTGCAAAGTTGCTCTTAATAATCACAACATTATCAAATTCACCCTGAGGATGTTGACTCTCATTGAAGATGTTCTATGAGGCAGCCACATATTCTTCCTATAAAAATATGTTTCTGGAGCTTGATTTACAGCATTATTTCTATTTAAACATAGCAGTAGGCTTTCTCCGAAGTCGATATCCTACAACTTCATGAAAATTGTTTTTTAAACCTGTCTTTGTTTTGAGAGAAAACCTCTTTCACATTCTTGTCTCGCCATTATTATAATGGATGAATCTGTGGAGATTTAACACGTATTAAAATCAGCAAAAAAAAATAGATTGATTTATACGTTACTTTAGACATATCAATAGAGCTAAAATTTTGCATTAGATTCTCTTGTAGCCAGGCACGGATCCAGGGGAGTTTGGGGTTGTGGGGGCTGAAGCTTCCCAGAATTTTAGACCCGTTTATGTTTATATTTCTTTTTTAAGGCATACTTGTATTTTTTTATTCAAATAGAGTTATGTAATAATATAGAATATATGTAAAACAGTTTTTTAAACCGTTGCAATCGAATGTATCTTATATGATACATGTCTATAAGACAAGTAAATCCCCCAAATAATGATTAAATTCAATATTCTACCCCTGTTGACATCCAAAAACTACAATTCCTAATTTTCTGATGTGTGGAAAAAAATTTTTGATCTGAGAGAGTTGGTGCTCAGTCCTTTATGAGATCCTGTTATTTATTATCAATGTCGTGTAAGGTAACCATTATTAATCATCACTGCCCTTTTCTCAGAGTACTCAGAGGGAGGAATTCAAGTTAGCCCCACACAATTTTTATCCTGGATCTGCCACTGCCTGTAGACCCTAATCTATTAAAATATAAATTATTTTGAGACTTTAGTGTAATGTTGAACTTTAGCTCTTCTTTTCAAGAGTTCCACTATTCTGTGGATACTGAGTGCTGTGCTACACGCACATGTAGATTTCTAGCTTAATTCTCTGTTTAAATGGTACATACACTGAAACTTTTTCATGTCACATGATAGTGGGCCTAACTAAGAATAAATAAAGTATTAAATTAGAAATTACCAAATATTTCAACTATTAATATACTTATTTTAGAAACTAAGAACCACACCAAATGATAGTATATTTATGTTAATGTTTTATACATAGTGCTAATTGGGAAGGTCGTTGCCTAGGATTTACTTATAGCTAAGAAGGTCGTTGGATAGGATAGGCTATGATGTACTACTTCCAAGGAAGGTCGATTGCTAGGATTGGGTAGGATGTACTGCTTCCAAAGGAAAGACGTTCGCTACGATTGGGTAGGATGTACTGCAAAGACGTTCGCTACGATTGAGTAGAATTAGCTACTCTCTAGGTCGGATTTACTGTCTCTTAGGAAGGTTTCTAGCTAAGATTAGGTAGGATTTACCGCTGGGTCTTATTTTTTCTTCTACTCTCTCCGCTTTGAACACATTTCTGCTTCCGCATTTTATCGTTCCTGCAGACATCCTTTGGAAAAAAACGGACATTAATGGATCTAAATACTGAACTCAGGAATTTCCGACGGGCCCTCCAGTTTTACTTAACAGAAGGAAAGATTAGGAGAGTTGTAAGATCTCTCGGTTAAAACTGCCCTGGATTGGCTTTACCTATGGTCAGTTAAGCTGACAACATTAAATACATTTTCCACCCCCTAACTAAACCAAATTCCTTATAAGACGCTCTTCAAGAGCTTTATGAAGACCTTTAAACCTCCACAGCAACGAATAAATAAGATTTAGATTTCGAAATACTTTAACTTTATTAAATTAAATTTCTTCCAAATGAAATTATTGAAAGCTTGGATCTATTTTAAATAGCTTACCTCCAGCCTTATTTTATGGCCTCATTCGAAACAAAGCACAAGTGACCAGTCGCCTGTTTTCGGGTCCCAGAACCTTTCCAATTGTTTATCAGAGTCGGTTAGTTTCGATTCGCAAATTGTCACTTTGGGGGGAACGCGAATAAATCAACGGCGTCTTTGCTTTTTGATCCTTTATACTCTAGCTCACTAGAGGAAACTCCAAACTACATTCTAGAAATAAACTTTCGAAATCCATTGCGACAATAAACAAGGGAAAGGCGCCTCAGCCAGCGGCCGATTCCAAGTAAATCTCTTTTATCTTGGCCGTAAATAAACACTGAAATGAACGAGGCCCCCGTTTGTTTTCTTCTTAAATTTCAGTTCAGAACTCGGTGGAAGACATGAATGAAAGGAGAAGTGAGGAAGAAAAGTGTAAAACAGGAGAAATACTTCAAGAGGCCAATTAAATGAAATCAGCACTCGTAAAGCTTTGCCTCAGCGTGTTCTTCCAATTTAATGGTAATATTTCCCCATTTAATTAGTTGAATGGATACTTAAAGGGGAGGAAAATCAATTCACTCTTCGTTGTCTATCGAATCTATTAGAGACAGGGGGATGAAGGAAAGAGAAGTGAGAAAGAGTAGAGTAAATTGCTTGGATTTGAGTTGCTTTGTAAGTTTATATTTCTTGTTACTTAAAACTAAAAATAGTAAACTAATGAGGGCATCGCCACCAGACTGTTTGTAAGAAGAAATGTGTAAAAAAAGGGAGTGAGAGAAGGAAAAAGATGTTGAGGACGGGAGGGCACCCAATCGTCCAGATGTCTCCCTGGGGAGGAAAGGGTCTGAACTGGCACTTTAAAGCATAAAATCGATCGCTCCATTTACTATTTTCAATAAAAAATATAATACTGGGTAATAAAAAAAATCAGTCAGGTGGCAAATGTGAAATGTAACCATTTATCACTATATTACCAATCTTCTAGACATTGCCACTTCACCACTTTAAAAAACAAACTCTTTAATCCACATTTAGGAGATAAATACGTTCCATCTTCTAATTTCCCTTCACTTAACAAAAGCAAGAGTGGTGGTAATATTGCGATGCCTCGTCATGGACGAATTCCTGGTTATGTTCTGGAAGCAGGTTCGAACACTCCCTTCTTCACCTTGGGGTTGACATCTCATCCCACAATTTCCCCTGCCATGAATCTACAAAATATGCAGGACCGAGTCAGCCTACTAGGTCCGCTCCAGGACTTGGTTATGCCAGGAAGAAAACCAGGAAAACACCGTATTACATCCCTGTTAAAAAGAGAAAACCCCTAAGAAAACTAGGTTGAAAAAACTACGTGAATGGATAGAACAGAAATAGTGAATAAGAATAAGAGAAGCAGAAACTGAAGAATGTCATTATAATATAATTTTATAATTACCTTTTAATTCCTCTTATGTCCTTTTGTGGATTGTGATTTTTTAAAAGGTTTCTTCGTTTCAAAAAATATAAGAATAAAACAAAAAGAAAGGCAAATGTAAATATTGTAAAAACGTATATTAAATAATCAATATAAACCACCAAACACCATCCTAAACGAGTCCCCACCCCTTAATAAACCAATAAAAGAAATTACTACATAGAGAAATCCTATATCAATTCACAATAGGCCACTCCACAATACTACACAGGCCACTCCACTGTACAACAACATTCAGCACATGCAACTAAAGCCCAGGCAGAATCAAACACCTCTCTTAGGGGTCTTTAGACCCCTCACCATACCAAGCAGCATAATAGCTTTTTTAGTGTCTGTCCCCATATCACCTGAGAGAGGTTGTGGTCCGGCAGGTAAAGTAGAGTAAATAGAAATAACATCGCCTCAGAATGAAATAAATCGAGAAAAGAAAACATGTTAAGTCATAATTAATTTAATGTTCCTATGAAAATGTTTGCCTCACCCTGTAACCAGCGGCACACAAAAATGACTGGGTTTCCTGATATCCCTAAAACCCCTAGTCCCGAAGTCTCACCAGATCGTGCGGGCCGAGTTAGAGAGTACTCGAATCCAGATCACATTATCTCCCTCAAAAACGCCGCTGCTCCCGCATAAACCCCCTTCCCCTGCCTAATGACATTAAGACTTGAAATTGCTGTTCCCCTAAGTTAAGCATCTCTATTCATTAGTTTACCCGAGATTTGAGATGGCAGAGGTCTCCATCGAAACGTGGTTTCTCAAATATGTACGTAACGGTACTTCTTGATATATATATATATATATATATATATATATATATATATATATTGACGTCGTTTAGGGCCGAGTACGGATGTACGTTTGATTCGTACATAAGTTGATCCGTTGTACTTTATTCTAAGAGTACTCTAATTTAATTTTTGAAAGAGAGAGGCTTCGTATTATGATATATCTATGGCCAATGCTGCGTTCGAGGATCTAATTAAACAACTCCGACAAAATATACTTTTAATCACATAAAAGAAGGAAATCTTATTTTTTTAAATACACTAATTCTAAAATAAGAGGATCTAATAAAAATTAACAATACAAATAAGAAATACGAGATGGTTGACGCAAAAATCACTTCTAATACACGAGCTTTGAGCTCAATTAAGGCGGGTTCTTGAGTCATTTGAAATTGAAATAGTTTGGTTACGAATACACTTCCGCACGGAATGGGAAATAATAAAATGAATATTTCTTTTTTACTCGTTTTACCTTCAATTCGGAGTGTGTCGACATTTGAGCAACCTTAAAAGTGAGCAGACGTCCTCGCTGAGGCAAGGAGGATCGGAAGAACAACTGATACTTCTCACATGGTGGTTGAGGCGAGTGGCGATGCTTCTTTCGACTTGAAGATGTAAGTGAGGGGATCTTGGATGAATGGAAGTTCTCGACGATGAGACTTAACCAAGATGTGAATCTTTTCTCGAATGGGAATTCAATTTGGTCTTCTTCAATGGTGAGGGGTATCGCTATGCTTTTTCAAAAAACTGAGATACGTGATTTTCTCTGGACGAGAATAGTAAGAGAGTTGGTCTCGATACCAATGGTCTGCTCTTCTAAGCGACCAAAAGAACAACCTCGGTAGGGTAAGTCCCGCTTGGTTCCAACTATCTTCTTTATTCCTTGTTTGACTCAGGAACTCGTCTTCTTCTTCCGATAGCTACGCAAATTCTTGTCCAAATTTCTCAAGATCGAAATATATATGTCGAATATCCACTGCGGGAGGGGTCGAGGGAGTATAGGAGGGGCGAACCCTCAATCTAAAAGCCATGCCCCTCTCTTAGAGCATAAATTTTTAAAGCAGTGATACTTCACCCCTTCGTGTTTATGCACGGGAAAGGGGAGATTTCTTCTATTTTGCGAAAAATAGGCATAAACAATCGGAGGGGACAGTAAGCCTGTTTATGGATTTCCTGCCGACGAAGCCTTAGGCAGCAAGATTCTCATCATAAAAGCTCTCACACCCTCTTATGTTTATATTAATGGACTAAGGGAGCAGGTTTTGGTGCAACGGGGAAGGGGGAAGGAAGTCTTGACCCATGCGGAGCGTAACGGTTGAAGTTGTATATAAAAAACTAGCGTCTGCTAGGCCTCGTGAATATTTATTCCTTCATATTTCCTGCCTCCTAAGGAAGGAATTGTTGGGGGGAAGAACTCAAGTGAAAAATAACCGCCAACACAAAAAAGACGCAATTCCAAGTCCAACCATTACAGTGAAAATACAGTGGTCAACTATCATACAAAAATAAGACTTAATGAAATTGTACGCACACGCAAACACGTACATAGACGGGTTAAAGGGGGCCTTTAACCTTGTCCTGTAAGGCCAAGAAGTCCGGAACGCACAACCCAATTCAAACTCCTAAAAAAAACATCAACTACAAAAAGAAAAAAGAAAAGGAAACTGACTATTAATTGGCACTTAGGCTGGTAATCCTTACACCAACTAAACACCCAACTCATTAATATATACAAACAAAAGTCTTAAGACTAAGGGGAGTTTAATTAGCTCCCTGTGACGTTTCGGCTCAAGTTATCAGGTATACAATATAGGTTATGGTAAATTGGTACTTCATTAACAATACACCCCATCGCATAAGCCTGCTATTCTGGCTTTTGCTGTTACGCAAATACGAAAGAGGCTGGTGATCGGATTCGGCGTTAAACTCACGACCTATTAAATAGAACCTGAATTTCTTTATGCCCCAAATTATGTTTAGCGCCCCGTGTACTATAGTTGGATAAGTTCATTAACGACTCGATAGTTTTCGGCTGGCATAAGCTATGCGAAAAGGAGTACCATCGTCTTCATATTGCACCACGGCACAACCGATTCCTTCACCACAGGCATCGATGCGGATCCTAAACTTATTTTGGGGATTAGGTAGTCGAAGGATGGATGCTGAAATTAATTTTTCCTTCAACAAGTTAAACTTGGAAATCGCGTTAAGGTTCCACCTAATGGGGTCGGGGGATTTTTTCTTTAAGAGCTCATTAATGGGCGCGGCTACCACGGCAAATTTGGGGAAAAATCTTCTATAGAACGAGGCAGAACCCAAGAAAGAACGCAACTGCTTCTTTGTCCGTGGTAGAGGCCTCTTAGTAATGGCTTCGACCTATTCCTGTTGAGTGGTTAAACGATATTTTATCTATTTCAAATCCCAGAGGCGAGATTGACTCATAAGCGAAGTGGCGCTTAGATGGTCCGACGGTTAATCCGTTATCGCGGAGACGATCCAACAAAGCTCGGAGTGAGTGTATGTGTCGCTCCCATCTACGTGTAGCCACGTACACGTGGTCGAAATGGAATGATACGCCGCTCAAACCATCCACAATTCGACGCATTATCGGATTATAACTGGTTCCAGCCGTGACCAAACCAAATGGCAATCGGGTGAATTGCATCATGCCTTTATCAGTTACAAACGCGGTTAGCCGCGTTTGTAACTGATAAAAGCATGATGCAATTCACCCGATTGCACAAATCTATTTCTGAGATATATTTGGCGTCCTCAGACAAGTGTAGGCTTTGGTCAATTAGCTGAATAGGCTCGGCGTCAAAACGGTAACCAAGTTAAGTTTCCTAAAATCTACACACATTCGAAAAGTATGGTCAGGTCTTTGGACCATCACTATCAACGAGCAATAATCGAAGGACGAAGACTCAATAATCCCCAACTGTAGGAGATTCTTCACTTCTGCGTTAAAGGCGGATCAAAGAGAATTAGAAGAGGATAAGATTTAGATCTAATGGGTTGTTGTGTCTTCATTTTGATCTCATAAACAAACAGTTTGGAGCACCTTGGTTTCTCAGAAATTACATTGGGTAATTCTTTCTATAGGTGGACAATTGGGAATTTCTGAGCCGGCAAAGGTTAGGGTTCAAGCCTAACTCCGTAGACGGGTCGTGCTGGGGGAAGGATAATGAGGGTAGAGAATATTCGTTATCAGACTCTACGCATACCGTGTTTACCACATGAAGTGTTTCACATGGATATAAAGCTTCCACGGTTCCTTCTTCAATAAGCGTCACAATATTATAAATACACGCTCAGCGGTGATACTTATTGAGCATGTTTATGTGATACATTCTATGGTCTAAGGGAGTTTAAATCAAGTAATCAACGGGGCCACAAACTTCTATGACCGGGAAGGGACCCTTTCATTGGGAGAGTAACCTATTTCACTCTGTAGGCAGTAATAACAACACTTCGTCGCCAGGCTTAAATTTTCAAGCATTTGTTTTTAAGTCGAAATAATTTCGGTATTTTTCTAGGTTGCACTCCGCATTTGAGCGGGCCAACTCCGCACATTTCTCCAAGCGTTGTTGCAGCTCGATCAGATATGCGTAGGAGGATTTAACTTCTTCATCTAATTGTGGATTAGTCAAGATCTCTTTAAGGGTGGTCATAGGTCCTTAGACGTTACGTCCGTACACCAACTCGAAAGGAGCGAAACCCAGAGTTCTGTGAGGAATCTCTCGGCATGCGAAGAGTGCGACTGGTAGGTACCGATGCCATTCTCGAGGTTGAGACCAGAAGAGCTTTCTTAACACTGCCTTAATGGTACCATTTAATTTCTTACAAATCCCGTTTGCAGAAGGGTGAGAAGAGGTCGTAAAGAGGTGTTTTATGACGAGTAACTTGCCCACGTATTCTATCAGTTCCGACCTGAACTGACGGCCTCGATCTGACAGGATTTCTTTAGAGATGTCAACTCGGGAAGAAAATGGAGATGAGGGCCTCTGTACAGGAAATACTGTCAATTTTCCAGAGGGCAACTGCGTCGGGGAAACGAGTAGCGCAGTCTACCAAAGTAAGTATATAATAGTGCCCTTCACTAGACGGGGGATTAATGGGCCCAACCAAGTCTATAGCCACTTTAAAGAAGAGCTCGGAAATGACGGGGTTTTTTGCAGGGGAGCAGGCGGTACCCGGCCTTTATCAGGGGCCTTCTGGCACAGTTCGCATAACTGGCAGTGTACGGCGATCTCTTTAGCGGCGCCAGGCCAATTGAAGTATTTAAAATTCCGTAGAGAGGTTTTATTGTGGCTGAAATGCCCAGTCAATAAGCCATCATGTGCGATTTTTAATATCCGTTGGGAGTAACACCGGGAAATGCACAAAACTTCATCCAACGGGTAGGTTACTTTAGCCGTCGTTCGGAATAGGAGTGAATTCTCTACCACGTATCTTATTCGTTTGTTCCCCCAAACAGATTCTATTTCGTTTTTAGCTGCCTTCTCCCATAGGGGTTGGAGAGCCGTACAGTCCTTCTGGGTGGTAACAAAGACGTGGGAATTAAGCTCCTCGTATTCCGGGTTCTTAAGAGGAGACAAATGGGTCGGGGCGCTGCCCTCTTAGCTGCTTGAATCCGAGTGACTATTGGCTGAGCCACCGGATTTGGGGATAGCTGCGTGCTCTAGTCTATTAACACAGAACAGAATGTGATAGGTGCTGCTAATACCTCGGTTCAGCCAGTGAAGTACTGACACTGGATTTGGCATCTGACTACGGGGAACTTGTTTGATCTACCTAGGGAGTCCTGGACGACAGCGAACCTCTTGTTTTGGGGCCTGACTGGAAGAAGCAATTTATCTGATACGACGATACAGGTGCACCCGGTATCGCTTACCAATGTTGAGACTCGGCAACCCTTCACTGATCCAGTCTCTAACTTTAGTCCTGCGGGAGACCTCTTATTAAACATAAAGTTCGCCTGTTGGTCAGAAGAATTCGATGTGGATGAAGGAGGCGCTGAAGCAGGAGGTTGTTCTTGTGGGAGAGATTCGGTAATGTTGTGCACTTGTTGACTCTAAGACGGCCTAAGCCTCGAATTTGGGGGCAATGGAAGCTAATGTGACCTAGGGTGCCACAATTAAAACACCTAACGGGATTTCTGGGCTATGATGAGGGCGAAGGGATTAGATTACTTAGGGGCTTTATTTCTCTCTGATCCTTAGGTGGAAATAATTTGCATTTGGAGGGTCCGGAGGTCTTGACAACTTTGGGGGGAATCTTTTGCTGGGGTTTCTTTGGAGATCCACCTTTCTTTGGGGACAAAGGCCGGTTCTTTTTAACCTCTCGTGGATATAGTTTGTGATTGGAAGCATGTAGATCCGCTTCCTCCACGCAATTATTGAAGGTAGTGGCTCGCTTGTCCTTGATGAATGCTAATATCTCTGGAGGTAGGGTTTCACAATAACTTGGCCTTAAGAATGAAGTCGACGAAAGATTCGAACTAATTCACCACTTGTGCTGAATCCAGCCAGAATTGGAGATGTTTTCGAAGGATAAGGCCAAATTGACGGTATATTTGACCAGGCTGAATTCTAGCATGTCTGAATTTCATCCTATACTCCTCGGGATTTAGATTAAAGGCGGCCAGTAGCTCGGACTAAGGGTAGAATAATCCACGGATGCCTCTGATGGTAGCAAGATGAATATTTCACGGAGACGGGTGTTAAGCAAAGGCAGTAATCTGGCGATTCCCTCTGTTTTATGCCCCAATGATTTACCTCAAAGATTTTCTCAAAGTGTCTCAGTTACGAACACAGGTCTTCGTTATCTTTATATTCTGGGAGTTGCATCGTAGCTACTTGCGTAGCTCTAGGCCTGGATCCAATGGAATTGACTTCCACCTGTTCCTTGCTCAATGCGCTTTCATGTGCGCGTATTCGTTCTCTCTCTTCTGCTTCTATATGTATTCTTCTTTTTTCTGCTTTTGTTTCCATTTGAATTCTTCTTTATTATGCTTCTCTTTCGGCTTGCGCCTGTTCTCTCTTTTCCCCTTTTTCCGTCCTTTCTTGTTCTTGGACGTAGGCAATGAGTTTTTTGCCCAAAGGTCCAATAATTTGGCCTTTTTGGTGGAACCTTTTGAAATACCCATATTTTACCTAGTCCGTCAAAAACCCACCGATATACGCTAATGGTATTTATATGACCACAAAACAAGTAGCTCTCTGCCTAACCCAACCTTACTGGACACACTTTCTGTTAATTGGAATATCACTACCGAAAAAAACTTATTGAAAACATTAACGGGCTAATCATAATCAATTAAAAACCTCATAGACCGATTCTATCCTCTTATTATGTTCATTTTTTTTGAACGCTGAGACACAAATTTCTTACTAATCAAGGGGATGCAACATAATCAACTATTACTGAGTTCTTCTAAATATCCAAAAACCTGTCACCAATTTTATGTCGTGGTTTACGGCCGAGTACGGATGTACGTTTGATTCGTACATAAGTTAATCCGTTGCACTTTGCTCTAAGAGTGCTCTAATTTAATTCTTTAACGAAGGAGGCTTCATATTATGATATATCTATTGCCAATGCTACGTTCGAGGATCTAATTAAACAACTCCGACAAAATATACATTAAATCACATAAAAGGACGAAATTAAAAATGTTTAAATACACTAATTCTATAGTAAGAGAGTCTAATAAATATTAACACTACAAATAAGTAATACGAGATGGTTGACGTAAAAATCACTTCTAATACACGAGCTTTGAACTCAATTAATGCGGGTTCTTAAGTCATTTCGAATTGAAATAGTTTGATTACGAATACCAGATTGAAATGGTTATGTTACGAATACATTTTCGCACGGAATGGGAAATAACAAAATAAATATTTCTTTTTGATTCGTTTTACCTTCAAATCGAAGTGTGTCGACAGTTGAGTAACCTTAAAAGTGAGCAGACGTCCTCGCTGAGGCGAGGAGGGTCGGAAGAACAACTGATACTTCTCACGAGGTGGTTGAGGCGAGTGACGATGCTTCTTTTGAATTGAAGATGTAAGTGAGGGTATCTTGGATGAATAGAAGTTATCCGATCCCTGTGTTAACAATTCTGGCTTCTCTCCGATGCGACTTAACTAAGTTGTGATTTCCTTCTCAACGGGAATTCACTTTGGTCTTCCTCAATGGTGAGGGGTATCGCTCTGCTTTTTCAGAAAACTTAGATACGTGATTTTCTCTAATAGAGAATGGTAGGAGATTTGGTCTCGATACCACTGGTCTGCTCTTTTAAACGACCAAAGGAACAGCCTTGTGAGGGTAAGTCCCGCTTGGTTCCAACTATCTTCTTTATTTCCTGTTTGACTCAGGGACTCGTCTTCTTCTCTTGATGGCTACACGAATTCTTCTCCAAACTTCTCAAGATCGAAATATATACGTCGATTTTCTACGGGGGTTTGGCGAATGGCTTTAGGGGAGGGGCGAACAAGCAATCCAACAGTTATGCCCCTCTCTTAGGGCATAAATATTTTAAAGCTGACATTTGCTCCTTCATGTTTACGCACAGGGAAGGTGAGATCTCTTCTATTTGGCGAAAAATAGGTATGAATATTCGGAGAAGACAGTGAGCTTGTTTATGGATTTTCTGCTGAGAAAGCCTTAGGCAGCAAGACTTTTATTATAAAAGCTCTCAAAACCCTCCTATGTATATATTAATGGAAGAAGGGAGCAGGTCTTGGTGCATCGAGGAAGGAGGGGGAGGAGTCTTGGCCCATGCGGAGCGTAACGGTTGACGTTGTATATATAAAAATACTAGCATCCTCTTCTCCTCGTTATATTCATTCCTCCATATATATATATATATATATATATATATATATATATATATATATATATATATATATATATATATATATATATATATATATATATATATATATATATATATATATACACGAGGGGTGGTCAATAAGTTTTGCAATTCAGATATAAGGAAACGAGATACAAGGAAAAACGTTTTATTATTTTTCAATATAACTACCGTTGACTTCAATGCACTTGCGCCACTTGTCGCTGAGGCTTTGAATTCCCGACAACCAGAAATCGCCCGACTGCTGTTCAATTCACTCCTGGACGGCGAGCTGGACATCTTTATCGTCCCCAAACCGGCGTCCACGAAGTGCAGCCTTGAGCTGGCGGAATAAAATGTAGTCGCTAAGTACTAGATTGAACTGTAGGGGGGATGGTTGAGCTCCTCGAATCCGCACTCACGCAGATCAGCTTGTGCAACTCTGTCCTTGTGGACTTTGACGACGTTGAAGTCCATCATGGGCCGTGAGGTTTCTAGGGACCTAACGGGCAGAGACCTTGGTCATGGCCAAATTGTCGTGGATGATGTTGATAGCACTTCCATGTGATATTCCAAGTTATCGCTCGATTTCTTCGACCTTCACCCGTCGATTTTCGAGGATGATCCTCTCTACACGGGCCACATTGTCCTCGTTGGTCACGGCTGACGGGCGTTTTGAACGGGGGTCATCTTCAAGGGACTCACGACTATGGCGAGAAATGGTTGCATAGGCAGGGGCGGTGTCGGTGTACACTGCAACCATGGGTTCATAGATCTCTTTTGCATTCTTGCCTCTTTTGGTCAAAAATTTGATCACTGCGCGGTGATCAGCCTTCTCCATTGTTGAAAAGTTGTGACTGACGATTTTGATCAGCTACTGCTTCCTAAATAGAGGAGGCAGGAGTGTGTGGCTGCTTGTCCTGACCTGTCATAACTTGTCCTAACAACCCCACAAACAGCCATCCCCCTTCCTCTGTTTTGCCCTACCGATTCGAAAAACTCATTGACCGCCCCTCGTTTATATATATATATATATATATATATATATATATATATATATATATATATATATATATATATATATATATAAATCCAACTTCACCGCAGGAAAGAGAAAACGTAATAATTTTTCTTCAGAAATATTTGTTTCTTACTTCGTAAAAATACGAGCTAGGGTAGGATTTCAACCGTGCGCAATGAGGCAGCGAGCAACCACTTTTATCTCAATTAAACCGCACTTTAGACCACTTGGCTACAGGGTGGTTTAATTGAGATTAAAGTGGTTGCTCGCTGCCTCAATGTGCACGGTTCGATTCCTACTCCAGCTCGGATTTTTTCGAAATAAGAAATAAATATCTCTGAAGAAAAATTATTCCGTTTTCTCTTTCCTGCCGTGAAGTTGGATTTATTTCATCATTCTTTCGCGCTCATGATATATATATATATATATATAGAGAGAGAGATATATATATATATATATATAGAGATATATATATATATATATATATATATATATATATATATATATATATATATATATATATATATATATATATATATATATATATATATATATATATATATATATATATATATATATTAGTGTTGTTGGGTAGCAGTCTTTCTTGATGCAAATTTTGTTGAAGACCATTTGTGTATTTTGCCTTAATTAATTTCCTTTGGCAACTTTCTCTTCTTCTAACTATCTTTTTTTGTTGAAGACCATTTGTGTATTTTGCCTTAATTAATTTCCTTTGGCAACTTTCTCTTCTTCTAACTATCTTTTTTATTCCATCCTGTAGATGGGGGATTATTTGTCCAATATTCATCTCCTTTCTTAAATGAATGTGTTTGGTAAAAAACAAACTAAATTGCTAATCTTTCGATGTTATTCGACTATCTTCGGAGCGTTTTGAAATGTTCTTGCCTCATTTACCGATGTAATGAGTGGAGTGAGGTTCTTGCAGAAAGTAAAGTGAAAGAAAACGATTTTTAAGAGGTATTTATTGCGCCTTGGTTAAACGTAACGTTAGAGGAAATGAGTCACTATTATAAAAATTCCACGTACAGGAGTGGCTCATCTTGCAGTGCACCTTTCGTTAACTGAGTATTGGAATCAACCAAGGCTGAAGGTCCCTGGTCATCCGTCCGGTCATCTCCAGACGGGCCCTCTGCTACCTGAGTGTCGAGATCTTTTCTCAAGGATTGCACATCAAATCGCAACACCTTCATTTCCTGTTCGAGAGACATAATTTTAACTTGTAAATCCTTCCTCATTTCGTGGTCCCTACACCTTCCACATCTTTCGATGAAATGTGCAACCAGCGGAACGCCATTGCAGATGAAGCAAGTTCGGTTTTATGGCGGCATTTCTGCAGAGAAGTACATGAAAAATTGGGGAGCAGAATTAAGCTATTAATACAGTTAACAAAACTGAAAGCTTCCTCGGATTATCAAGAGGGATGATAGAAAATGTATGCGTATTTGTGCGTGATTCGTTGTTTCTCTCAAAAATGTGAGTGTGAGGAGTGTGTATTGGTGTGGTGTGTCTGTAAATAGGAATACAGAGATGTGTAGCTGAGCGATGTGCGTGTACAATAAGGATACAAAGGAGGAGTGAGAATTTCAAGCTGAAATGTCGAGTAAACAGGAAAAAGATTGTAAAAATGTCTAAAATTAAATCAGCGCAGAAAGAACCCCACGCACACTGAACAGATCAGTCAATGGCGAAACAATGAGAGCAGCAAACTTGATTCAATTAAATATATAACGAGGTAGAAAACAAAAAATAGGAGATACACTTAGCTTTGCAGAAAAACTCAGCTGTATTCAACACTCTATGCCAATGTAACTAACCACTTCACAAACACAGCCGTTTTCAGCACTATCTGACAATGTGCCTACAACTTTAAAAATACTTTGCAGTTCAGTAGAAACTACTATTTAATAAAAAAAATATATAAACAAAACGAAGCAGATAAAATTATATTCCAGACAGTCACTATCCAAAATCTAAAATAGGGTATGGGCACAATGAACTGCTGAATATATTAAGGAGCGGGAAGCGATGAAGTTCCCTTCCGCTCTTTGGGAGCTTCTGGAGTATCCTCGTTAGGAGGAGAAAAGGGCAACGCTTTCACGAGTTCTTTTTTGCTCCCACGGGAAAGCGCCCAAGCAGTCTCCAGTTCTGGGGATGCTTTTCCTCTAAGGGAATTAGAATACTAACAAATTTGCTCAAGAACACTGACATGAACTAAAAAATGTACAAAAACGTGCTTCATCAGCACTTTTTCCAAAAAGTTCAGGACCAATTTTTTGATGATAAATACATTTTATCAGCCTGGTTGCACACCTTGTCACAAAGCATAAGCAATAACAAAGTTCTTGGCTGAAAATAACATCGAAACTGGAATCTTGGTACAGGAATTCGCCATATTTGAACCCAATAGAGAATTTGCGGGCATTAATAAAACTAGTGGTTGATAAATAGGAGCCATCCAATTGGAATCAGTTGCGAGTGGTTATTGTACAAAAATGGAGTAATATCAATAAAGATAAAATCACACATATTGTCTCCAGCAAGCAAAAACGAATGAAAGCAGTCTTCAATATCATTGGACATCTTTGTAAATATTGACCGCATGCACCAATTGAATGTATTTATTAATAAAATGCGTTTAGGCTATAATCTTTTTATATTTCACTTTCAAATTATGATACAAAAAATACATTTGTTTAGTTCTATTAAATTACTTAAATGAATAAATATACATAGTAGTCTCAAAGATTTTCGCCATGTCTGTAGATATAATTATAGGATTAAGGATGTTGAGGCTTCTACGTTATGGTGGCTTGCATAATTCACTCTGGATAGTTTGAGAACCTCATTTAGATAAGGAGTGTACTCATATCTGCTCTCTATTGATGATGCGAGAATATGGTTACAATACACAACTGAACGATTTTCCTTTTATAAAGTATTTTCAAAATGATTTGGAGTAAGTAAAGGAAATTTCCATCGTACATAAAGGCATGCATTTAAAATATTTAATGAAGATTACATATGATATGATCGTATATTTAAAAATTTATAGTAATAAAATAAAATATTGAGACGTGCAAAAAAAGAGAATGATCAATCACAGAATTGATTAGCAAGCAAATTCACTAGACACAAAGCAAGATTTGACAAAGTTATGTCTTTTTCTTGTGAAGGTAACAGCTATTTTTTCTTCGTCGAGACTGTGTAACCGTGTCGTGATACATATTCTTTAATACTTTTTATTGTTTCCTTTAGGCGATTTGGCACAACTGTTAGATTGGTGCTGAAACTCGAACGCTTAACAAAACGTCTTACTTCTAAGGGCAGGTAGTATATGATTATAATAAACAGGGTCGTGTTAAGCCCACTTCCCAATTTTATGCTTTCATGATGGATGTAATGTATGGACCAAGTTCCTGGTAATCTTACTGGAAAAATTTATATTACTGTAAACGCTTTTAATGCAGGGCTTGTGGGTCTCTGATTCCATGCTTATTTATATAATAATGTGGCGACGCCAGACCGTGTCATACACCTTGGCAAGAACGAAAAACACGGCATTGGCAAAGTTAGCTTCGTCAAACGAGGGGCCGACATTGTGGTTTATGAAGGCTAAAGGATCAATTTTAATTTTTTTTTTTCTGTATTGGTTTGAGAGGGGGTGGTTGTTCGTTTCGAAGTATCACTTCAGTATAGTATTGACCAGTTTATTCTAACATTTGTACAGGCATGAGGTCAGGCAGCTTGATCTATCGATCGTTGGGCCCGATAGCTCCTTCCCAGGTTTCAAGAAGAGAGGACACATGTCTTACGCCATTCATTTGGCAAGGAGCTATTGCTCCAGATGCGTTTTTAAATTTGTAAGAGTAGATCTTAGTATTTTGGGTGAATCTAGCAGATAACTAAGTTTGAGATTTTTTCGTCTCTTGGAAGCATCATGGCTTTCTTGCAGCTCACTCAAAAAGAAGAAATTGTTGTACGGGACAGCTCTATTAGTGGAGAACGCTACTTCTACAGATGCTATTTGGGGGATTTATTTTTGGCTGAGAAATTTTGATTCTAGGAGCCTTTTGAAATCTTCCTGAGGAAATTTGCTAAAGTCTTGGAAACTTTTCTTAATCACTGACAGGAAGATAAATACGGTTAACAATCCCTTACCTATTTTTATTTGTCGCCATATTTTTTTAGCTGAGTGTCCTTTTTTATTGTTGATAGGTACTCTTTCATGGATGATCGTTTGACTTATTTGAAGGTCCTTCGAGCGATGATACCTGTTCTTTTGTAATTGATATAGTTATATAGCGTTCTGGCACTGATCGTTACGACATGAGGTGGTACAGTTCCCAGGTTTTGTTTAGGATTGTCTTAGGAATGTGTTTGCTGTCTTCTTTGAGGAGTTCTTTCGTGTAAGAGCGTGTATCCATTTCCTTGGTTGAATTTTCTGAAGTGGGCTGGAATTTTGCTGTCGTTGACCAAATGGCGGTCCAGTTTTCTCGATGGTAGTTCCATCATTGATCGCTGCTATTTAGCTCATGGTAAATATTGCAATGAGCTTCTCTGGGGAATAAAAGGTAGGGGGCTTAGATTCAAATTTCCATTGAAATATAAATTAGATTTTTGGTTCTAATTTATTGGACTATTTTTGTTTAAGATTTTGATTTATTGTGCTCAATTACGTCTGTTAGGGTGCACGCTTCGGTGTTTGTTTTGGTGTGGTATCAGTAGTGATTTCTGTCACTTGAGTCATCAATAATGAGGAAGGGTTCAGGAACGAGGGGCGGTCAATAAGTTTTGCAATTCGCATATAAGAAAACGAGATATGAGGAAAAGAGTTATATTATTTTTCAATATAACTACCCTCAACTTCAATGCACTTGCGCCACTTGTCCCAGAGGCTTCGAATTCCCGACAACCAGAAATCTCCCGACTGCTGTTCAATCAACTCCTGGACGGCGAGCTGGACATTTTCATTGTCTCCAAACCGGTGTCCACGCAGTGCAGCCTTGAGCTGGCAGAATAAAATGTAGTCGCTATAGGCCAGATCTGGACTGTAGGGGGGATGGTTGAGCTCCTCGAATCCGCACTCGCGCAGGGCAGCTTGTGCAACTCTGGCCCTATGTACAGGGGCATTGTCGTGGAGGAGCAGGACACCGCGTGTCAACTTGCCGCGCCGCTTCTGACGGATGCACTTCTTCAACCCAGCCAGTTCCTTGGCGTAATATTGGCCTGTGATGGTCCTTCCACAAGGCGCATAGTCCACCATCAACACTCCCTCAGAATCCCAGAAGATGGTGGCCATTATCATTCCGGCTGAAGGTTGTATCGGGAACTTGATGGGGGTCGGAGAGCCCCTGTGCTTTTAGGCCATGCTTTCGAGCTTGGTCTCTGGATCCCAGTGATGGACTCACGTTTCATCACCTGTCACTATGCGTGACTCGAATCCCGCTGGGTATTGGTTTTACAGGAGCAGCAGCTCCTCCGAACTTTGACGACGTTGAAGTCGATCATGGGGCGTGAGGTTTTGTGAGGTTTCTAGGGACCCAACTGGCAGCGACCTTTGTCATAGCCAAATTGTCGTAGATAATGTTGATAACTCTTCTATGTGATATTGCAAGTTCTCGCTCGATTTCTTCGACCTTCAACCGTCGATTTTCGAGGATGATTCTCTCCACACGGGCCACATTGTCCTCGTTGGTCACGTCTGACGAGCGTCCTGGACGGGGGTCATCTTCAAGGGAGTCACGACCATGTCAGAACTCCCTATTCCAGCAAGCAATGGTTGCATAGGAAGGGGCGGTGTCGGTGTACACTGCAACCATGCGTTCATGGATTTCTTTGGCATTCTTGCCTTCCTTAGTCAAAAATTTGATCACTGCGCGGTGCTCAACCTTCTCCATTGTTGAAAAATTTGTGACTGACGATCTGCGATCAGCCACTGCTTCCTAAATAGACGAGGCAGGAGCGTGCGGCTGCAGGTCCTGACTTGTCAAAACTTTTCGTAACACAAACAGCCATCCCCCTTCCTCTGTTTTGCCCTACCGATTCGCAAAACATATTGACTGCCCCTCGTAATTGTTCGAAGATGATTTCGTGGTCTTGACAATCGAGGGGGAGATAGCAAGATGTATTCTAAGCCCATACTAAGGAGCTCTGAGCAAATAAGCATAACTTCTATAGAGTGTAATGGTGCATTAAAATTATAGAAGATGTATAGTATATTTTATCTAGCGTAATGCACCCAACCTGGTTTATGGAATAGCAGTGATATCTGGATTTCATGTAAATATGTGGAGCTGAGTTTATAGTCTCACTAACACAAATTTTGTTCTTAGTTCATCTATAGAAATCACTCGAAATTTGCCCAAAGGCTATGAATATTCTATTGCAAGAATCGAGTTTGTTTGTTTAATTCTTATGTTTGTTAATCTATTTCAGGACTTAAAGGCTCCCAGTTGGACTGATTGCCAGGTTTCGAATAAAGTTTCGAATAGTCTGTTTTGATATACTTAGGTACTGTCGAGTTTGGTATGTTTCAAAATATTGTGGTGGATGGAGGTAGTTGTTCCAATAAGATGATCTTTGTGAAATACCCACAAGGCGATTGGTAGAGAGGTTTCTCGCTAGGTGACAGGCGAGGGTGCTCGCTGTGAGCTCAATCTTGTCGGTGGGGTTATTTGTCTTGAAGACTTATTATCGATGTCTCTGTTTTTTTTCATGGAGATCTAAAGAGAGATATTCTGGAAGGCAAGTATCTTGTTAGGCTTTTGCCCTCCTATTACCCCTCAGGGTGCTTAAGTCTGAATATATTGTCTCCTTATCTATAGGACCCGAAATGTTATTTGGTGTCATTGGTTGCGGGGTTTTAGATTTCTTGAGTGGGATGCGAGTGGTTCACTCTCGTAGTATACCGTTTCTATGCTATATGAGCTATTATTCAGGTTGTTTTGATTTCTGGACATTTATTTGGTCAAGAGAAGGTGGAGGAGGAGGAGGAGACAAAATTTGGTGATTTTTGGCGACTTTTTCTATGAGATGGCCTTAAGTAATTTTGTTTAGTAGTGTTTGATTATACGAGATTCAATAGTTTGGGCAAGAGGAGTTCTAACCTTTTGGCTTTCTAAGGTTCTATCAGTTCTGATAATAGTTTGGAAATCGATTCAGTGGTAGAATTTTTGGCTGCGGACGTAAGTTGTCAAAGCTACGTATGATCAACGATCTTCCATTTTCTGTTATTTCATTTAAGGCAAATGTCTTGTCGCCGCGACTGTACATCTGACTACGTCAGTCTGTCTGGTCCGTTTTGCTTCTTTTTTTGATAATAACATTGTAACAATTTTGCCGATTCTAACGAAATTTAAAACTTTAAGGTTGTTTTAAATTCCCTTTCGAATGATATTATTGCCAAAGTCCACCTAAGGTTTGCCCCCGAATAATTTTGTTTTGGCAATAACATCATAAGCATTCGGCCTATTCTAACGAAATCTGAATCCCTTATGTTGTTGCCAAACTCCTCTCAAGTTTAGCCAGGTAATTATTTTGTTTTGACAATAACATCATAACTATTCGGTTGATTCTAACGAAATTTGTAACCTTATATTAATTTACATTTTCTTTCGAATAATATAATTTTCAAAGTCCTTCCAATGGTCACTTGAATTATTTAATTTTAGCAATATCATCATAAATATTCGGCCGATTCTAACAAAATTTGAAATCCTTATGTTGCTTTACATTCACTTTCGATTGATAGAATTGCAAAGGTCCTCCCAAGGTTAGTACGGGAGTTATTGAAAATTTTGAAGGTTATAAGGTCATAAATCAGAATAAGTGAGAGCACGCGACATTTTGGTCAGCAGACCTTGTATAATGAGGAAACGGAGCATTCTAACACTACTACTTGGTGGAAAATAAAATGATGACATGTTCGCTTGAATACATGGTGGTTTTATCTATAGTTAGTGCATATTTCTTCTGCCCTGTATTTCTCGCTGCTATGCCACTTTTCTACCCATGTAAAGCATATTTATGGGCCAGTTTGGCAGTATATATCCAGATGACTAAAAATCAGGCAGGATTTGTAATGAATAGAAGTGTACATTTCTTCATGGGTGGGTATTATTGTTCCTGCGAATCTGATTGTTCAAAGGATGGTTTGTTGTTTCTAAGTAATGTTAACATTTATCAGTTGAGTTGAATGGGCGTAGGATTTGTCCCAAATATGGAAACTGAGTCTATTTAATGACCGTCATGTTGAAATTTTGTAATCTATTTGTATATGAAATGAAGGCCTCAGTTTGGGATAAAGAAAAATAAAATGCAATATTTGAAGCTTTTACAAATTTCTGGATATTGTTTCATTTTTAAGAAAAAAACATGGGAATATATATTAGAAAACTCGATCAGAAAATAAAGATGGTCGAATCCTAACTCATCCAGCAACTTTCAACCTTTAATCACTCTCAGGTAAACTTCCGCCCTAGTCAATTCTTTTAAAACCCCAAAGTCCATCAAAAACATCTATGAATTAAACTTATTTCACCCACCTGATTATCAGTAATAATTTCTTACGTTCCTTTTTCCTTCCCGCCTCTACTTCAAAAGACCGCGTATTTAAGCCATTTATATATTCTGTGCTCTATAATGCTCAAGCAGGAGGACCCAATCTTTGCTGTCAGACAATTTCTTTGACCACATCACTTGGAACATCTGGCCTCTCAACTCCACTGAATCTAACCTCATGGACTATTATGTGTGGGGTGTAGTTGAAAGAGAGAGAGACCAGTAAGAGTCCCTACACCACTAAAGTAGAGCTTAGGTCCAGAATAACCATAATTCTTCACTCCGTTAAACAGCGTGACCGTCGAGAATGGCTACATTAGATTCCGACGCAACTGTACACAGTAATTGAGTCCGACAACGATTTCATTGTAGAAAACAAATTTTATAATCCTTCAAGTCTTTGACATGTAAGTTTGGTAAATATATATGTAGAAATAAAATCTCTATGTTATTTTCTTTTATGTTAAATTTAAAAGACAAATGAGCCAGCGCCCCTGGAATCCATACTAATATCAGGGCATGGAGAAAAGCTAGAGAAAATATCAAAGAAAATATTCATTTAACTACACCATCGTGAATGCCAACTCACCAAGTGAGTCCTTCGACGGAACGCCGATAGCGATTAGTATAAGTCCTAATTACAGAGAGATCAAAGGCATGAACGATGTTTAGTTGGCTGTTAAAGTAGAAACAGTTATCCTCAGTAGTAATAGACCCAAGAAATCAACCACCAAGATAGAAGTACATTAATATTTTATCTTAATCTTCCGCACAAGACTCCTAACAATATTCAGTGGAGATCTGAATGCAAGGTTCAGGGCAAATTTCGAAATTTTGATCGAAAGAAACATAATCAAGAATATAGGCCCAGATTTCGAACCTATCACAGTAGAAATGGTTCTACAAAAGTAGATGTCACATTAAGTGGACAGTATTATATGCTATATACCATTCACATGAAGCCCGTCAATATTGCATGTAGTAATTATGTTGGAATAATACTGAACGTCATCAGTACCCAATACAAGTTCCGGTACCGGAGAGAAAGAGGTACAGCGGAGCGAAAAATGACAGATAAGAGATAGAACTTATAATTTTTTTTCAAGGCAATCTTGAAGAAGCAAACCAGGAGAATATTCAGGAAGAAACAGAACGATTGAAATAAGCTCTTAGTGAGTCGTAGGTCAGAAATACCGCCAAAACAAGATACTGCACACTCCTGTAAAGTAATGGGATTAAAGATAGCGTCATCATGATATAAACGACACGTAACTGAAGGAATACTAAAAGCTACACCAGTATTAAATAAGCTTCATATACTCCTATAGAGGCGTAAGCGTAAAAGCATAAAAGAAAGATCTATCTTGCACTAAGAATGGAAGTGCTAATCTACCTTCCATTTACCCTAAGCAGTTTATCAAGATCATATAAATGGGAACTCTTAAGAACTCAATAAAACCCTTTACCTTTTAACCAACAAGGAAATAAAAGAGATAAAAATCAAAGAACTTTACATTTAGAAACGAATCTTGAACGTTCAATATGGTTATATCAAAAAGAGCGGAAATTATTTTGACGAAGCTTAGCTATTTTCCTCCAATCTTTTCAGAAAATGCTACACCAAAGCAAACGTTTCTTTTAACTCCGGATTTTCTATTGGCAAAATTCAACAAGAAATATAACAACCACCAATGTATATTTGTGAGAATGCAGATATGGGGGAACAATATTTAAATAGGATTAAAGAAATAATAGCAGCTGAAGCGCTCACCGATTAATGAAAATACCTACAATAAATAATCCAACCTATCACGACTAAATACATCAAAAATGTCCTCAAGAAAAGGCCACAATAAGTAACTACCTGATAAAGTGTCATTAATGCAAACAACGAAAGCAAAAGTGAAGTAATAGACCGACAAATAACACTGTATAAATTGTTAATTGGAAGTGTTTACGTTAGTTACAAGAGTGAGATAATGAAAAACAAAAATGAGATTCAATGAATCAAAGTGGAATCAATGATAAAAAAATCGGTTCAAAATGGAGTGAGGGGCGTTGAAATTACAAAGGCACATGAAGGTTTCAGAGGGACTAAACTCTTGACAGTAGTCTCCGGGGCAAAGCAGGCGTAGGTTTGAATTTAGGATGTTATACCTGATACTTAAATGAGAGATGCGTACCCTAACCCAGTGTCCCAGGAGTCTTAAATTAGAATGAGGTTACTTGACTTTATTTTTCTAGGTATTTTATTTGTACATCTTTACACCACTTTTTTACTAGCCTCTTTTCACCGATTTTCCTTGGTAGTTTTCACCTAGCCCCTAGCTCATATCCTCTAGCTCCTACCTCCTAGGCCCTAGCTTGATTTATTTTCCTTACTAGCAGTGAGTCGAGTAAAGGAAAAGCACTCTTCCGATGAAGGAGTTGAGATAAAAAAATCATCTCTCTCAACTCCTTTCTCTTTTGTTTGACCGAAGAAAATTCCCATTTCGTCATGTCTATCATTCTGTCTATTCAATTTTCCACCTACTGATAGGAGGCTGCCCTCAATACCAAGTCACTTGAAATTAAGTAAATATACAAAGGAATTAAAATGTAGTCATACGCCTCAATGCACCGTCAGCTGTGATCAACCTAATTCTCGTATTCATACACAAACTTTCACCTATACTTTTAAGCAAATTGAGAGGGAAAAGTTAGAGAGGAAATGAGAAAACTTTTCCAACTTGAACGATGTATTGCGTCAAGTTTGCATAGCAAACCAAAAATTCCATTTCCGAAATTTTACCTATCTAATTCCGACTTGCCCCTTGGCACTTCTATTATATTTCTGAACCAAGAAACCAAATCTGCTAAACATTCGATTTCCATTAAAAAATAGCCTCCCTATTAGATTTTTAAACTACGATTTGAAGTTTTCTACTGAAATACTCGCTTTCTTAAACAGGCCAACGCTTGAATTCAAAGTTCCTTCTAAATTTAATTTTATACTTTTAAATTCACCCACAAAAGAAATGGTCGCATAAAAATTTAGGAACCAAAAACTCAAGAAACAGCACCACTCCTTCCCCCTTGCAAATCCTTTTCCTTATAGGTTAACACCCGACTTTTTCCGATAAAGCCGGGACAGGCAAATTAAATTTATAAGCGAAATGCCTCATTAAGCTTTCAAATTTTAAAGAAATAAAAATACGCAGTTGCTTTGTTATTTCTTTGATGTTGACCTAAAAAAAATTCAAATTTTCGAGTTCAAAGGAGGAATTTGCTGGAAAATTTAAATAAGAGTCGTAAAATTGGGCCCTTAGCCAAAATTCCCATTTGAATTAAGGATTCAAAATTTAAACTATTCTATTGATTTAGCCGTGAAATTGGCTTCATTCAAGAACTTATTTGTTTTTAAAATAAGGTCTCCAATATACACGTGTGTGAACTAAAAACTAAATTCAATAAATTGGATATAACTAAGCATAAGGAAAGAATACATACATCAAATGAAATGAGGCAATTTTTAAATCTAGGTGATTTGTTAATTTATTCTGCAACATGAATATCTAAAAATTAACGGGCTTGAACTGCGAGCCTCATTCAAGATTAGCTCAAATCTGAACTAACTTTTGATGTAAGTCGAATCTCACCACAGGGCGTGAATGTCCCTAGCGTGATAAGGGCCTTTAAATGGTAAGAATTGGAACATTAATGAACGCTCATTCTTTTTAATAATCTATGAATCATGACATGGTATTAACTGCATGGCTATAAATATGTCTGTTTCCACGAAGGAACAGTATAAAAGTATATTTCCTGGAAGAGAGATCAATAATTATTAGGGAGGATTAAGAAGGGTTATTTTGTTGGAGGATGGAATTGAGATTTCGCTGCTGGTAGGCAGTCGCTCTGTCGGTCAGCAAAGGTATGGATTTAGCAAAGAATAAAATTTACGAACAGTTGAAACGGAAAGAAAGGGACGGAAAACGGAATAATGAAAGAGTGAGGCAATAAATAGAGATGAAATTGTAGTGAAATATGCGATTGTGATTTAATTCCGAGAGCAGATAAATTTTAAGAATAAACCATTAGTTCCCAAGTAAAAAGAACTAATTTCTCTTTGTACTAACTGAAGTTTAGGTTTCCGATGAGGAAAAGGGTATACAGAGTTCTTAGAAACAAAGTTTCTAACAGTCACCGAATTCACGTCGAATTCTTTTTCCGGCCCACATTGGATTCCCACATCGTTCAAACTTCATTGATGCTTTTACCATGAATTGGGTGGGAAGGGGGGGTTTGAAGCCAGCATCATGGAAATAAGGATTTAACATCTCACGCACCCATGCTACACCCCTAAGCATATGGAGCGCAAATCTCTTTACCATACATCCAGTCAGTGTTACTGTCCAACCAGATGTGGTGCTATGATGCACCGTGGCGTTTCGTTCACTCAGTATTCCTGTTAGGGCAGATTGGGCTGTACGAGGTATAGCGTCTCGTGCAGTCAAGATTCATCCACGTTAAAAAGATCATAAAGACCCTTAATTTTCATCCATTGTTCGCAATATCATCCGCATCGCTCTCGATTATCCCCATACTTGCAAACAATCATGAGCTCCACCATTTTAATAGAACATCAAAATCTTCTGATCTCAGCACACTCAATCATTATCACATATCCTCTTATTTTAGTAAGCCAATACAGACTTGTGCAGAATTAATTATTCAAGAAAGATAATCTTTCACCTCTCTAAGGATGATCTGACACATCTCTAATATATGATTTGGCACCTCTATATGAATAACCTGAAACCTCTCTATGTATGATCTGGCACTTGACTATGGATAATCTGGCACCTCTATATGCATGATTGAACACCTTTCTTTGGAAGATCTGGCACCTTTATCTAGATATTCTGGCACCTTTCTATTGATGATCTTACACCTATTTATAGATGATCTGGCACCTCTCTATGGATGATAGCACACCTCTCTCTGGATGATCTGGAACCTCTCTCTGGATGATCTGACACCTCTCAATGGATGAGCTTGCAAAAATCTATTAGATTATTTGACATACCTCTGCAAATGATCTGGCACTTCTCTATGGATGATCTTCCTCCTCTCTTTGGAAGATCTGACACCTCTTTATGGATGATCTGGCACCCCTCTATGGCTAATCTGTCACCTCTCTATTCATGAGATGGCACCGCTCTATGGAAAATCTGGCTCCTCTCCATGACTGATCTTGCACCTGGGTATGGATAATCTGGTACCTCTCAATGGGTGATCTGACACCTCTCTATGGATGATCTGACACATCTCTATGGATGATGTGGCACCTCTCTTTGGATGATCTCACACCTTATCTATGGATGAAATGGTAAGCGTTGAAACGCCAAAGGATACACGGGCAAGGAGCTAAAACGTCCAATCTCTCTCTATAGATGATCTCACACATCATTACGGATGAATTGACACCTTTCTATTGATGATATATCACCTCTGCATGCATGATCTGGCTAATCAATATGGATTATCAAACACATCTATGTGAATGATCTGGCACCTCACAATGCCTGATCTAGGCATTGTTTACGAATTCACTTGTCCTCGGTGTCCCCAACGAAGATACATAGGCAGCACGATTTGCTTCTTGAGAGCAAGGTTCTTCTCACACATGGTCATCAGCACCCGTACTGAAAAAACACTTAATCGTAAAGAACCATCCCCTATCAGAGCACTTGCAATCAAATGCAACGCGGATATAACTTCAGATAATTTTACAATAATAGATCAAGATAACAATGAGCAAAGCTTAAGAATACTAGAGTCCCTTTATATTAAATCCCGTGCCCCTAGTCTTAATTGTGACTCGCCTGCTGCTCCCCTTCTTATGACATAACTCTACCGCCAATACAATCTTACCTATGTCCACTTCAATCCCCCCTCCCCACTTCTCTCTGGAGTCAGACCAACGATGCTTAGTGTTTTGATGGTTCTCCCTTGTATTCTTCTAGGATTTGTAATATCCTAACTCATTATAAATTATGTATTTTCTTAGGTTTAGCATTATAGGAAAAAGGTCTCTCTTTTTGTAGATATTTGTCAACACTCTTAATATTCTAATTTCTAGACAAATTTTTTAATATTATAATTTATTGTAAATTATGTATTCCTTTATTTCATAGAATCCGAAGATGAGCGGACAGCTTGAAACGTTTTTTATCCCTAATAAATGAACATGAATTTCTCCGCATTCTATGTACTCTCATTCCTGGTGAAATTATATATATATATATATATATATATATATATATATATATATATATATATATATATATATATATATATATATATATGATCCTCAGCCTCTAGGTGGATATTCTGGCACATTTCTATGGATGATTTACCATCTCTCTATGGATGATCTGACACCTCTTTCTAGATCATCTGGCACCTGTCTATGGATGACTTAACACCTCCCATTGAAAGATCTGAAATATCTCTATAGAAGATCCGGTACCTTTCTATGGATGATCTAAAACGTGTCTATGAATGATTTGGCACATCTCTGCGAAAAATCTGGCACTTCACGATCGATGATCTGGTACCTCTGCATGAATTATCTAGAATCATTTTATGGATGATATAGATCTCTATATGGTTTATCTGACACCTCTGGTTGGATTATATGGCACCTCGCTTTGGATGATCTGAGGCGTTTTTATGCATTATCTGGCACCTTTATATGTACGATCTCACACTCTTCTATGAATGATTACGCCTCTCTATCGACGATTTCACAACTCTCTATGGATGATCTGGTGCCTCTCGATGGATGATCTGAAACATCTCTTAGGAGGATCTGAGGCCTATATATGGATGATCTGACACCTCTCTATGGATGATCTAGCATCTCTCTATGGATAATCTTGAACCTTTCTATGGATGATCTGGCATCACATCTATTGGATTATCTGACATCTCTCTGTGAATGATTAGTCACTTGTCTATAGTTGATCTGCCTCCTATCTGTGGAAGATCTGACACCTCTTTATGGATGATCTAGCACCTCTCTATGGCTGATCTGACAACTCTCTATGGATTATCTGTGTCAGAGAGAGAGAGAGAAAGAGAAAGATTCATGCAGACAAAGAGGCGTAAGGAGTATCACACGGATGAAAGGACCTTCAACCGGCGTCTTTCGGTAAACTTCCGGAGCGATAACGGAGCGAGACGAGTCAAACTGGAGCCCGGAACCAAAATCAGCGAGGAAGCGTTAAGCATTCCTTGCCCGCCGCGCCTTTGAGACGGAGTAAAACTCACTTCCGAAGGCAAACAAAATCGCATCCTGCGAAGTCGTATATATTTCCCAGCACGGGAATGAAAAAGCAGTATTCAAGCAGGAGTCAGGCAGTACTCACGTAGTATCCAAGTAGTAATCGAGAGAATTCGTTGGAATCAGCCAAAGACACGATGCGCCACTTCTCAAGCGAATCCCTGGCCCCCTAATGGCTCAGAGGAAAGAAACCAGTTTTTCAGAGCTACGGCATTCAATGACTTAAGGCCTCATTCTGGAATAACGCGCTCCGCTCCGTGCACTGCAACGATACTCCTTTGAACAAGCACTCGAGGCCCCCGCCCTCTTGGAAAATCGTAAGTTTATTATATTTTACTCTATCACCGTCGAAGAAACGTGACGCTTTTTGACTACGAAGCTTCACCTCATCCTCTCCTCCCGTTTTCTTTCGGGTAAATATTGTGCTACTCACAGCTCGTGCCGAAGCATACATTGTAAATTAATTTTGTTTTGCTGAACGATTAGTTTTCCTATAGTGTATCATTTATTGTTAAATTCTTCTTTTGTTTGTATAATAGTAAAGATAATTTTGTTTCCCTTTTTTAAATCACAGAACGACACAAAAAGCCATTTAACTATTTGACAAAGTCTGCTAACCGTCAAAACACGCTCTCGCATATCCCAAGCACGTAAAAGGTGCATTCCCCCGCGTCTAGGGAGGGCAAGCGAAGGTCAGCGAAGCCTACCTGACCTACGCATAGTATATATCAGTAGTGGGCACGATAACGAAAAAATGTATCACGATAACCGATAAATCGATAATGATAACCTTATCGGCGATAACCGATAATCGATAATTGGCGATATATTTATCGCCCGATAAAGTGATCACCGATCAATCGCTGGATAAAAAATTCCGATACTGCCGGCACAGTCTCTTGCGACGCCATCACTAATTCAATACTATAAAATAGCAATTCGCTGCACTACTAAATTACAATAAAAATAGGATCAGTTTAGAATAGGGGCGTAACTTCGTAAGTGTTCAAAACGTTAATAAACGGATATTAAAGAATCGCACCGATTAGTACCTGCATTCATATATACGTGCACAAAAAAATAGAACGGAAGAAGCACGGGAACAGGGTTAAAATCATCAAAGAACGCGTAAAACCGGTAACGCGCAAGAGTAACACCTCGTGACCTCTCGTCCAAACACTGGTGAGAGACTGAAGCTAAGCGACTGTTTTGACAAGACGTCAAGACCGGCTGCTCCACACTCCGTTCAGTATACGTTCGGTTCCCAGCTCGAACCTACCTATTTCTGTCTCCAAGGCACACGCGATCGCCCCTGTGCTAAACTGTAACCAAAAACTGAAATTATCGATTGTGGCTAGTTTGGAAGCAAAAATATCGGCGATACCGACGAATTGATAACGCGAAAAAAATATTGGATTACCGATAACCCGATAATGTTATGACGATAACGCCCACCTATGATATATATATATATATATATATATATATATATATATATATATATATATATATATATATAATAAAACTTGTGTCAGTTCTTTAAGGGTCGTTAAAAGGTTTTTATTTAAAGGGTTATTAAGATTGTGGTTCTGGATATAAAGGAAACAATCATTTTCTTGCTAAACTACTTGCAAATTTAGATACACGCTCCCGGTGAATATTTTATTTGAAGTTAATTACTGTGTGATTATTGTGACTCTGCATCACTAGTTTTCCCAAGTGGAATATTATATCTGTTCTTTCGGCCTCGTATACTCTACCATTAGAAAGATCCAGAAAAATTGTATTTGTTCAGGTTCGTTTAGCGTACTTAGGAGTAGGCACCAAGGCGTTTTCGCCTCAATCACAGAATTCGCATCTTGCGAATTAAGCGAGTTCCTTTTGTGTATGTTTTTTGCGTTTGTGTGTTTACTACTAGGTCACTTAAAACTCATTGGCACTTCTGTAAGTGATCATAAATCGTTAAATGAAACACGGTTAATTTAGGTTCGACATTCTGTTGTTGTGTGCGATATTTTTTTTTAAGTGCGAACAGGTGAGACATCAGGTCTTAGCTCGAAACTTTTAATGCACAAGGAGAATATCTGGGTTTAAGTAGGAAGGACCTAATGTTCTATATACAGGAAGAAGAGAGAACAGCAAGAGAGGGAAGAAGAGAAAGATAAATAGAAGAGAAAGAAAAGAAGAGAGAGAAAGAGA
Organism: Ceratothoa steindachneri; assembly: GCA_963969495.1. Lineage (NCBI taxonomy): Eukaryota > Metazoa > Arthropoda > Malacostraca > Isopoda > Cymothoidae > Ceratothoa > Ceratothoa steindachneri. Next base: position 178,412,987 of record OZ018318.1, read on the forward strand.
AGAGTAAAAGAGAAGAAATAAAAGAAAGAGAAGAACGGGAAGAAAGGGGGAGAATTCGTTCAAACGAGAAACGAAACCTTTCGAGGACCTGAATCAAGCAACCCGCATCTGTTAAAATGCCTGTTTTCAAAGAAAGGGACGACTTCGCTTCATATTTAATCCACTTCGAGAAGATCTTCAAAGCAAATCACTGGGAAATAGAAGCAGACGGCGTACCTAAATTGTTGCCCTTACTGAACTCTCACCTGAGGGATATTTTTATTTCCCTACCCTCAGAGGCAACAATTGATTACTCTACGTTGAAGGACAGTCTACTTACCGCCTATAATATGACTCCAGATTTTTACCGTGTGAGCTTTACGCAGTGCCAAATTCAGCTCAATCAAACCTTCAGACAGTTCAGATACACATTACAACGGCACCTTAATTTCTGGCATGATGCATCAAAAGTGTCCCATGACTATGGTCATTTTTATTTTTATGGACCAACTTTTGGCATCACTTCCAGCAGAAATCAGATCGTTCATCAATGGAAGAAGATGCATCAGTTTCGAGGAGTGCATAGAAGAAGCTGACGTTTATGCAGCAAGCCATAATTGCTACCCTAAAGAAGGGAAAAAAGTGGAACCATCTTCTACCAAATAAAAGGTAAATAAGCATAAATTCGTTTCTCACAAGAAGGAAAATTTTGTCAAGATAACAGGCCATTCCAAGCAGAAACCTGTTAGAACACCCGTCAAACGAAAAGTCTAGCCTTGCTTCTCTAACCCCTCTCCGTCAGTGTTTCCCAAGGGGACTATTGTGTGTTATTCCTGCGGAATCGGGGGTCATGTGAAAACAAATTGCCCTTAAAACTCTTACTTGAGGAATAACTATTTACACCAGGTGCACCAGGTGACGGGCACCCATTCTCAGACCCTCTTTCAACCGGAAACTCCTCTCTCTTCGAACCAGTTCTCGCCTGCCACCAGGAGAACCTTTTGTTCAACAAAAGCAACCCTGGGGGCCTTCAATTCAAGACTGGTACGCTGAACGGCTGCCGTCTCTCAACCCTCGTCCGAGATACAGGTTACACGCGTATCGTGCTTTCGGATAAGCTACTCCGACCTGTAGCTCCGGATCACGATCGGTTCGCCATCGTACATGATTACCTGGGACACGCTAATCGGTTCCTCATCGTTAAGGGCCATATAGGTTGCGCCTACTTCACTGCCTGGGCCCAAGCAGCACCCATCACGTTTAGTGCCGCTCTGATTGGGCAGAGCCCCGGAGTTTCGTCAACCCCGGTGGCTCAACCCGTGACCACCCGCTCACAAGCGAAGCAGGAGTTGGAAGCACCCACACCCCTGGAAACCTTCGCGGCTTCAGAATATAGCAATGTCGTAAACGAGGACTTTGCTAAGAAACAAAAGGAGTGTGAAACCGTTCGTCCTATATAGCCTAATGCCCCAAATAAGACGCAAGATTGCATTAGAGGTGGCATATTAATTTCCTTTCTCGTTAAGGATAACTTCCTCTACCACATATGCTCCGATGGAGAGCACACCGAGTCTCGAGCCTTTTGTGTTCCCCGCTCTTATTTTACAAAACGTGCATGAAAGCCTCTTCTCGGGTCACTTCAGCCACACAAAGACCGCCCAACGAATCTTTAAGTACTTTTATTGGCCCGGAGGGTAGGATGAAATTCTGAGCTATTGTCGATCATGTGACATATGCCAGAAAACTGGCAATAAGGGACGAGTTAAGCCAGCCCCCTTAGAGAAGGGCGACCTTATTTCCGAATCCTTCTCCTGAGTGGCAATCGACTTGGTTGGACCAATCCACTCACCATCTAGTGAGGGCCATAGGTATGTCCTCACTCTAATCGATTTTGACATCATGTTCCCTTATACATTCCCAAGTAAGAAGATCGGCAGCATTTCGTGTGCCGAAACTCTTATCTCCATCTTTTCCCGAGTTAGATTACCAAGGAAATATTGTTGGACCGTAACGATCAATTTACCTCCCATGTGATAAACAGTTTGGAGAGCTACTGGTGGTAAAGCTCCTATTTACCACCCCATTTCACTCTGCCGGAATTTTTATGTGCAAGAGGCTGAATGAGAATCTCAAGGCCATTCTAAGGAAGATTTGCGCTGAGCAACCAAGAAAATGGCATCGTTATCTGCTGGTGGCTCTCTTTGCGTATAGAGAGATACCACATCGCATTTTGTGGTTCGCGCCATTTGAGTTACTATACAGTAGGAACGTTCGAGACTCCTAAAGCATTTTCAAAGAAATTTTCACTAACCAAAAATTAGATCGAAAGGTACAATCATCGTAGTCGTACCTAATTGAACTCAGTCAGAGGTTGAAAGAAAGAGCCCAAATCGCGTAACCAAAATGCCGTCGTTAACCTGAATAAGTATAAGACTTAATTCGACTGTATGTCCAAAGGTAGAATACTTAGCCCTTTCATTCACGAATTATGAAAAATGGTAATAAAAAATTATTTTTATGATTATTTTAATTAGAATGAGGCTAAATAACATGAATTTGGTAAAAAAAAATGTCAAACTCACAATTTTTAAGAAAATTATGAGTTGTCCAGATTTATGGACACCATTAAACATAGGTTGTTTGACAATTATAAAGAGACAGATATATCAGAACAGTTAACCTAAGAAATTGAATGTATCTCTTACATGAAGACAATCCAAATCCGTTTAGTATTTTACATGGAATCTTTTAAAACAATTTCGGTCTTTTGAAAGGCATAATTGGACCTTACACTTGGAGCAAATTATTCTTGTTCTGCCATGGCAACCTTATAATTTACATCTAGCAGCATTTGCACTTTCTATGGCTTCAGGCCAATTGGCCACGCTATCATACCTCATATCAATGACTGGGCGGACTGACGGAATATTGCGATGATATATCTCACCATCAGTTTCTTTTGTCCTTATATCATCCCTCATCTTAGGACGTACTGGAGTTCGTTTTGCCTTTTGTCTGGCTGAATCAGAGCTTCAGCAACTTGATTCCTAAACTCTAACGAATCAATGTGCTTCTTCACTGATTCTGCAAATGTAAATTATTTCGGAGAGTGTAAAACCTATTCAAATTCATGTTATTGGCAATAAGAGGAATCCTACTACTTGGTTTCCAGTACATACTAACCCGTGGAAACCCTAAAGTTCCCATCTGAATGTGTATCTCAAAAAGTGTTTTTATTTCTTTTTCATTTGTGATTACAGATTGCCCGTTTGATTGCAACGAATAAATGTAGTCTGGTTTGCGATATCTTCGAATAGTTCATTACTAAAATATTCTTTGAAATACATACATGGAGCCAGTCACCTATCGGTGTACCTCCAGCCAGTTTCAGAAGCTTCAAACGGCCTACGAATCCAGTTGTAATTGCAATTTCTTTTCATGGGTACTCTTCAGAACGTAGGTTAAAATTTTATGGTATTGATTCATCATTAGACTGTTCCTCTTCTCCAGGTCCTTCATTTACATCGACATTTAGTTTGTACATCTCCAATTCATCCTCATCATCAGAAAGATCTTCAATGTTTGAATCTAGTTCTTCAAATTCAGCCAAAATATCTTTGCACTGCGGTCGTAGAGTTCTGCGCCTTTTGCCTGAGTTGTCTGTTTCATTGGAAATTCGATTACATAGAAATGAAGAAAAAAGATATTTAGCTACATATGTATGTGTGTTCCTTCCTGCTATCACCTCATCTACCTCGTGCTCTCAGGGATTTCTCATCTTTGGCTTCCCAACCCCACTCGTGGGAAATGAGGCCGGCTGAGGTATGTCTGTATGTGTGCTGCATTATATATATATATATATATATATATATATATATATATATATATATATATATATATATATATATCAATTCAACTATTTTATTTATTTATACATATAATATTCAACCACTTCCATTCGCCCAACCCAACAAGGGGACAGAGTGCTGCAGCACTTATAAATACTTATAGAAGACTAATAAAGACTAAAAATAATGACATATACTCCAAATGTAATTGCATCATAATTATGTTGGTTTACAACCATGCTCGAATGATGTCCTAAACTGTGGACACGAAAAATGGCCAAGCCTCGTTTCTCCTAATAAGATTAATTCTAATATCATATGTCAAATAACCAAACTTTATATAATACAAATATGTAATTACTTTATCATAGATACTTTCACAAACATAGATGGGCATGGATACAAAATATGTACTAACCCTTATAAATGACACCACTACACGACGCCATATTCACACTATAGCAAATAACACAAAATATATTGAAAATTAAAATATCTTGAAGAATCTAGTAACGTTAGATACTCGTGTCCATGGCAACGATGAAAAAAAAGTGAGAAGTTACCATTTAATTTTTTTCGAGCGTCCACAAGTGTGGACAAGTTGGGTGAAGGGGTTAAGCCCGGCGAGGAAGTTCTGTTATTGCTCCACACCGACAATAACAAACTGCTAAACCAACGGAAGGGCCCATACCAAATAATCGATTATTTGGTTTAAACACTCACACGGAGGAAGCTTTTACATATAAACCTCTTTAAGAAATATCATCGGTGCGCAGGGGTTACCCAAATAGAGGCGATGGACAAAGAATTGCCCATTGAATCAAATTACACCCTGGACCCCTTAATTGTAGTACAAATTGCATGCGTAAAGTAGGACAGCGAATACCCCTTGCTCGAACCAGATATGATGGAATCCTCCTCTATCAAACTTAAGATAAGCGACCAGTTATCGTCCCGTCAGAGAAACCAGCTCCAATCTCTCTTTGTCATCTCAAACATTCCTGGTTGTGCTACCCAGTTTGAGCACAATATTCAATTTACTACCCAAGAGGCTATTAAGTTCAAGCAGTATCCGATACCCGTGGATTTAAGAAAGCTTTTAATGCCGAAGTTGAGAAATTGTTAAATTTAAAGATAATCAAGCCTTCAAAATCCTAATACTGTTCCCCGATCATCATGTTCAAGAAAGCCAATAATTCCTATAGGATGTGCAGCGACTTTAGGAAGCTAAACGCCGTTACCGTGTTCAACGCAGAGCCGATTCCCCTTCTCGACCAAAATATCCATCTGTTTGAGAAAGCGGAGTTAATGCAGTTTCGTCGGCTCCCCTTTCGTCTCGTTATTACCTGCAGTAATTATAAGAGGATGATGAGAGGGATATTAGATCATTCTATTTTGATAATATTTCAATTGGCTACAAATGAATGGGACCAGCACCTGACCGCTCTTAAAATGCTGCTGCAAAGGATCAGGGAATACAAAATCAGACATCTGTCTGACGAATCGTCAGCTGCCGTGCAATTACTACATGGAACCAGTCTAGGTACCATGTTGTGACCATATAGGGATCCTACTCACTAACAATAGGAACCCTATACAAGTTTCACCTGTAGTCAGAAAGAACTACAGAAGACACGGTACGCGCGCCTTCCCGAGACCTACGATCCGCCCAACTTGGACGAGGCAATTCTCGAAGAGATCGAAGAGGCCCTTGACGACCTCAATAACCATTTAATCAACGCAGATAGGGCTTGTATCCCTTAATCCGAGTATAGGACCATTTCTACTTATAGATGGACCGAATACATGAAGGATTCATACCGTGAGCTGAAACTATTGTATGAAATCAACATCAGGAATGCATCAGTTCACTCAATGCAACGGAGTAAAGAAATCAAAGAACTGAACCAGTTGATCCTCGAACAGCAATGGAGACATTGGGATGATGTGATAGATAGCCTTGATCACGAAGCAACTCCCAAAGAATTTTGGAAAAAGATCAGAAGTCTCAAGGGATCGCTGGGAAGATGGAGATCGAACAACAAAAAGAAGATGGAAACATCGAAACGGAAGAAGGAAGAATTGAAGAGACATTCCGAAGTTATTGGGAAAAATCTTCAGTATAACTGGGGAGGACAACAAAGACTATGACCTAGAGTTTGAAAGCAACATCATAGACGAGCTTAACGAACAAATACGCACCCTCACCACGACTGAGACGCCGAGATTACCGAATAAAAAATGCTAGGCGCGCTTTGCTCATTCCGACAAAAAGGCCCAGGACAATCGAGGCTTACAAAGTTAAGCTTTGAAAAGGCACCAGCTAATGCCATCGAAGAGGTAAGAAGGATATATAACGCCTGTCTAAACACAGGATACTTTCCAGATGCTTATAAAACGGCTAAGATGATTTTCTTGCCTAAGTACGGAAAGGACCCAACGTTGAAGGAGAGCTACCGGCCAATTTCATTTCTAATATTTGGCGGGAAGTTCTTCAAGAGGATCCTCAATCGAAGACTGTTGTCTCACCTGGAAGAGAACTCCCTCTTCAAACAACATCAATTCGGGTTTAGGAGGAAGCAAAGTCCGGAGATGGCAATTAATGTCATCACGGAAAAGCTATCCCAAGCAAAACGGGAAAGGAGTTACGTGGACATTATTTGTCAGGATATATGAAAAGCGTTTGATAAGGTGTGGCAACAAGGAATGCAGTGCAAGATCTTACGGCTAGGCCTAAATAAAAACTTATAAAGAACTCTCTGTGACTATGTCATGGAGAGAACGGCGTACATCAGTTTAGGGTGCACGGACGGACCAAAGTTTGCGCTCACTGCGGGCCTCCTACAGAGGGGGGGTGCCTGTTCCCTACTCTCTACTTGATTTACACTGCTGATTTCGCAACTACTGTAAGCCCCACTTGCATCAACATTCAATTCGCCGATTATTTCACCCAGATAATCCCTAGTCCATGGAGGAATGCGTCTTGGCAAGCTCTTATGACAGCAGCTGAAATTGAAAACCTTAACACCTACGAGGCTAGGTGGAAGATCCGCACGAACCAGGAAAAGTTCAAGGTACTACCCATAGGCAGGATACTACTTTACTATATCAGGGTGGGGGGTAGACACTATCCCTACACAACGGAGTGCAATGTACTTGGAATGAATATTACTTCAACCAGGTTCAGAAATCTTCATGAAAGCAGTAAGAAAAAAAATCTAAAAAGCACTTGTAAGATCGACGCTGCTATACCCCGCTTCTGCCCTCTCGTGTGTCTTGAAGACACAAAAGAGGAAACTACAAGTGGTGCAAAACAAATGTATGTACCAAATTACAGGTACAGACAGGCGTGAAAGAGACGCCAGGAAGAGCTGCACCAGGAGGCGGAGTTAAGTCCCATTAACGTTGTCATCGAAGAACGGACAAAAAATATGCCGGAACTGGTTAATCGAGAATTGAACAATAATATCTTCCAAATGATTAACCAGAAAAGAAGAGGCATATGTCGCGCCAGATTTCAGAGCTCCGCTGGTCTTTTAACTGGGGGAGCAGAAGTGCTGTTGTACGCATGAAAATAAGAATGTTTTTTACCCAAACTAAGAAAACTGACCAAGAAAAAGAATACCTAATTATGAAACCTCACCTATTTCTACAATAATTCATCGATGAAGACCCAACTATACCGAAGAAGACATCCAATAAAAAACAAGAGACACGATTTACACTCAATACAAGATATACAAAAAAAAACAGACACTTAGCATAACACTAAAGTGATTAAAGTAATTTATTACTAAAACAGCAAATGCGCATAACATATCCATGAACATTAATTTTTTGAAGACAAATGGCTTTAACGGCATAATAATATAAAGTATGCTAAAGACAACAAAGGAACCACAAAACAAGAAAATATTTAAAAGCGATAGGCCTGATCATCAGGCACTTTGCATACTATCACACTTCTTTCTAATTTCACCACTTGTCTATTTTCAGCTATCTATCTTCACACCCTTTCTTATCTGCTACCCACACTTACTCCTCACTTATATCGTTCATAGTTCATAGTTCGAGACTAGCGTAGTCAACCTGTTAACTTAAATTAATTTTATATTCTTGCCTCTGTCGTCGGTTCGTTTTTATGCTTAAATTGTTCATACAGACTCTTGTATTGTACAATAAAGGGGTGTATGTGCACAAAATCTCTGCACATTACATCAATAATAATAATATATTAAAGTTAAAAGTGCACTCAACCGTTTCAACGCATCGTCTTTTAAGCATGCCTTTGTCTTTCGAAGGATAGGGTTCCCTTTTGTGAGTTTAACGGGATATTTAAAAGAATAAACCCGTCCTTATGCCTTCGAAGAAAGGCACCCCTACGAAAGGTAGACAAATACGAGCTACGGTTCCCCCCCCCCTATAGTACACCCAAAAGGAGAGAGCAGGATTCTGACACAGCTAGCGGAGGAGAGCAACGACCCCCTCCACTCCAGCTAGGCCAAGTAGGAACCCAAGCCCTCCTGAACCTACTACTCCAGACTAATACAGACTATTTTACAATATCATGGTGACCTTTGCAATCTCTTCAACAGTATGAACAATAATCGTATGTTGTGGGATCCAGAAACCTTAGTGAGAACCAATGGGTTTTATGAGTGGCTAACAAAAGAGTCACCATACTTTTTTCTGATGGTGTATAATGAAATTTTCCTTAAAACTTATACTCCTTTCAATGTCTTACAAACCAAAGTGATAGATATTCCATGCTGCATTGAGAGAATTAGTGGAACAATAAATTTGCTTGAGGATCTGCACAAAATTTCGAGGATATGTATATGAAGTATGAAGAATGTTTTAGAGTGAATAACTTAACTGAATCAAAATCTCGTACGAAAGGTTCAATTAAAGAAAAAAGAATGAGAATATTTGGATATTTTTGGATGATATACTGAAGAACATGAAAAGATTTGCGGATTTAAAACACTTAAGGATTATTTCATTAGTTCATGGAAATAAATTTCAAATTCTTGCTTGCAAGTTGATAAGGATGCATTTTAAAGTTTAAAAAAAAAACTATAGAAACTTTTTCGAAATAATAAGACTGAAAGCTGATTCAGCTGGAATTTACAATGCACAAGTGTTCGAGATGAATCCGTTAAAACTTTGCTTGATTTTATATTTAGAAATGAAAATGTTCCAAATTTTTTTTTATTCCTGCATCAAACATCTTACAATTTATTTCTCTATCTGTAAATCTTTTTCTCACACTTAGTTGAAGTGTATTTGTTTTAGTTCTGAATAACAACATTAATTTATTATAACTTTCATGAAGTCTTCATCTCGGATAGCCGATTTGTGTTGTTTATATAGTTGTAAAGGCAAAACGAGGAACTAAGTTCTCTTGGCCCCAAAACAAGATATAATTAAGTCCATAGGAAGGTGCTTAGATATCTGTGAGGGTATACTAATACAAGGAATGATTCAAATTTATTAGATAAATACAGTACACAAAAGAATAATATTAAATACAATGTAAACGTATCAAATAAATATAGTGCACAAACATGTGCATTAAATATGTCACAGGATTAAACCATCAACGACAACACGTCATATAAAATAAACACTGTTACTCAGGAAAATCGGTATAGGAATGGAATATACACTCCCGTCTTACGTTCTTTATAAATAACTGTAGGTCTCAACAAGGAGAATCTAATAATAGGTCGTAAAATAAAAAGAAATATTCTAAATACCTGTCACGGAAGTAGTGAAGCAATACACGGATAGCGGTTGTCCGGGGAGCGTGGAGAGTCGTACGAGCTCAAGCGTATTTCGACTTCCCGGTGTGAGCGAGATAGACGAGTATATCGGGAGCTTGCAATTGGTGCAACGGCAAATGCTGGCAGGGGTGTAAATATCAACAGGTCCTCGCTGTATGAACTCCTAATCGGCTCTACTTCTTAGAGTAACGGGGTCCCTATTTATACTTATCACCATGAGCGCCTACGTGACGAAATTCAACCGGCTTTTCAGTTTGTCGACCCACGCTCCAGTCGCTATGGCGTAAACTAGGTAGTAAGTTATCGAACCGCGCTTCCCGGGAGTTAGGATGTAAGTTACAAAGGGGTCGTAAAGCACGTGGTAGGTTATCCTTACACCAACCCCGGAACAAGAATCTACAAAGAGTGGATTACAACATTAGTACAACTTAACAAAAAAAAATGAAAAAACCGGGCAAACAAACGAGAAAAATTAACAAAGTAACCTGCTAGTATGCCTTGCAGATGCGAAATTTAATGAAGAACTTTCCGTCCGAGAACTTATGAAGATCTTTCTCCATGCTGCAAGTAGGCTTGGCATGGAACACGGTGACAGACTTAAGTTGGCGATAGTCAATGACCATTCTGTAGGAACCATCGGTCTTCCTTACCATAACATGGGTGAAAAATTAGAGCAAGAGGATCGTCTAATAATCCCTTGGTGGAAGATGGTCTCTACCTCTTTCTTGAAGACAGGCTAAAGATGAATAGGCAGTGGATATCTCTTGGCCTGTACCCTGTCGGTAGTAGTTAAAGCAATGTAATGGACAAAGGTAGAGGTACATCTGGGTTCATTGGAGAGAACGTCCTGGTACCTATTCATAAGATGCTGAAGCTAGGATTGTTGGTCCCAGTTTAGTGTTCCAACCTCAGGGCTGTCAGTTGAGGGAGGGTTGAGCATACCATCTGGCGTCAAGGGGAGCTGCAGACAATCAGTGTCTCCTTCTTCAAGGACAGTGATTTTCTCTTCTCCAGGAGCGGTAAGTTTCGTCCTACACTGCCACTTGTTGCACATGGGCCCTGCGGTGATACCTTTTTAACAGATTAGCATGATAAAGCCTGGGTCCCCGAGGAACTTCAATAAGATAGTAAACATCACCACGCCTCTCCAGTACCTTATAGGGTCCATTCCAGGCAGCGAGCAGTTTACTGGTATCACTCGATAGAAGTAACAGCAATTCATCACCCGGCTTGAATTGACGGTCTTATGACTTGAAATAAAAGTAAGCCTTGTACCGGGAACTGCTAATGTCAGCATATTTGGCAGCAATCTGAGAACACTCGGTCAGCTTCTCCTGAAGTTCGATGATGTACTGGAAGCTGGTACTTTTGTCTTCCTGGAGAGTGCGATCTTTCCACAGATCCCTCAAAACGAAGAGTAGACCTCTGATTGAACGACCATATAGTAGTTTAAAGGCAGAAAATCCAGTTCTCTTGCTTGGAAGTACTCTGAGGGCAAACAAGGTTGGAGTGAGATACCTATGCCACTCACGAGGGTTTTCAGGACGTAACTTACGGAGGATAGCCTTCAGAGGTTCATGTAGCCTATCTATCCTACCATTCCCACTAGAGTGGAAAGGAGTGGTGAAGATCTGTTTTATACCTAGCAGCTTATGAAGTTCTTTCATCAAGTTGGACGTAAATTGGGTCCCACGGTCCGACAGTATTTCTCGCGAAATCTCAACTCTGGAAAAAACTGTCAGCAATGCTTCAGCGACGGATATTGAGTCTATGTCCTTTAGGGGTACAAACTCTGGAAAACCTGTAACAAAATCAATGATGGTGAACATGTACCTATATCCGTCAGAATATGCTGGAGAAATGGTCTAATCAAGTCAATGACAATGCGAGCAAATGGTTTATTGGTGATAGGCATGAGCTTTAGTGGGACTAGTCGTACTCGTCCTTTCGTCGCAGGAACGGCAGAAAGCTCTAATGTCGGTTACAATGCTAGGCCAATAAAACTGTTCTGTGACCTTTAGTTCAGTCTTTCTATGTGAAAAATGGCCATCCCAGGAGCTCTCATGAGCAATAAAGAGGATAATAGGGCAACAATCACGGGGAGCAACCAGGGTTCACTTGTGTACCCTATCGGAACGATCAGACATTAAACATTCCCGGTAGAGGAGGCTGTCAACCAAGACTAATTGGTAGCTAGATCCGTTCCTCACTTGGTCAATTTCTTTCGGGTCTGCTTTAGCTCTAGCGGCAGAGAGCATTTCGCAAGAAGTCTGAAAGCGTCACTGAAACAGGCTGGAGAGCAGGTATTTAGGGTGTCAATGCGCTTTATTTTTTACCGCTTTGGTCTGAACTGCACATACTTGATGGGGTTCTGGTTTCAGAGAAGTGTCGAGTCCGGAAGCAGAAGGATCTCTCAGCAGACTTATGGTTGGCCGTTGGTTAGGGCGAAGCATTCCATGCCAGACGTTGAATAGCATAGTCCAGGTGGGGGGAGACAACCATGTCATCAGTCGAGGAAGGCAAGCATTTAGCTATAATAGGATCTCTAACTCCCGGAATATTACCAACTAAGACACTGGATAATTTGATCTGAGCTCATATAAAGTCCATCCAGCCTTCGTAATAGGGTCATCGAAGGTAGCAAGACACAAGATGAAATGCATGCATTCGCACCAAGGAGTCGGCAACTAAGACTTTTCTGGAGTTAGAGACATCAGCATCGGGTAACATATCTTCCGAAACAAACACACATTAGCAACCTGTGTCTCTAATGATGGTGGATACCCAAGCCCCGTTGATAGTACCAGAGGCTGGAAAATGGGGGACACTTTGGTCGGACAGGCAAATCCCACCTTATATTGCTGCGAAGCAGACCTGCCATTCTTGAGGGCGCGGGGATTACTTGGGCAACGAGGTCAAATGTGACCAACCTGTCCACAGCCATAGCACGTCACAGATGAGGAAGGGTTTTTTCGGCTGTTAGCAGAGTTAGGTGCTACTCTCGTTACTTTTGGAAACGGTTTGGATGGTCGAGCGAACTTCTTAGAGCTGGAACTGGAAGTTCGGGGAAGTGTAGGGTAATCCAATGTCCAATCATCTGCTAATTGAATAGATCTCTCCCTAGCAGTGGGTCGCCGTTCCTTGATAAAGGCACGTAAATATGGATGGAGGGAAGACAATAACTGATCAAGGATCATAAACTCCTTCAACTCTCCAAAGTTGTTACCTATTTCAGAAGCTTACAACCACGCCGGGAACAATCGGGTCAGATGGAAGGAAAACTGTTGGAACGTTTCCCCTGTTGAAAACTTAGAGCTTTTGAACTCGACACGGTAACCATCGGAAGTCTTTTTAAATCCTGTCAGTAAGGTTTTCTTCAATAGGTCTAGTTCTTGGTGATATCAGCCGGCAGAGAAGTATACATTTCAGCAACCTTACCGGTAAATGAACTTCCTAGTCTCACTGCATAGCTCTCAGGATTCATTTCGAGTAACTTGGCAATTCTTTCGAAGCAGGTGAGGTAGGAGGTAATATCTTCCCCATTCTACAACAGAGGGAGTTTAGGACGACTCATCGGATCATTAAACTGAGCAGAAGTAGACTGTTTAAGAGGTAAGGAATTAGATTGAGAAACTTAGAAGAGGAAAAGCTCCAGGTCCGGATGGTATTAGTACGAGACTACTAAAGCAATTAAAAGATGTAATATCGGAGTCTATGGCATTGGCGTTCGAGATGTTGTTTCAAGGAGGGAGGGGGTCGTCCTGCGCGACTTTAAACTGGCAAACGTCACACCAATCTTCAAGAAAGGTGACAAAAGCAGGGACGGGAACTATCGACCGGTTAGTCTGACGTCGGTAATTGGCAAACTGATAGAAAAAATTGTGCGAGACAGAATTGTTGAATATCTGGAGAACAATGGCCTTATCAAAAACACGCAACACGGGCTCCAAAAGGGAAAGAGCTGCCTAACGAATTTTATAGATTTTTTTCATGATGTAGTAAACATGTACAATAATAATAGAGCTGTGGGCGTAGTATATTTGGACTTTGGGAAGGCGTTTGACAAAGTCTCCCATGCGCGGTTGATAAAGAAATGTCACGCACACGGCATGCGGGGCAATGTATTGCGTTAGGTAGAAGATTGACTTAATAATAGAGAACAAAGAGTGGTAATAAACGGCGAGTGGTCAGATTGGAAACCGGTTACGAGTAGCGTCCCCCAGGGGTTAATCCTGGGTCCAGTTTTGTTTCTTATTTTCATTGATGACCTTGATGAAGGGGTAAAAAGTATGTTGATTAAATTCGCGGACGATACAAAGCTCATGCATGGGAAGCACACTTACAGATGTGGATAGGGCTTCCTTACAGGAAGACTTAGAAAAGCTTATTCCATGGATATAGAAATGGCAGATAGATTTTAATTTTTAAAAATGTAAAGTCGTGCACATGATTTATTTTAATAAAAAAATTCAGTATAATATGAACGGTAGAAATCTAGATACTGTGGAGGAGGAGCGGAACTTGGGTGTCCTTATAACCAAGGATCTCAAGCCCTCTGAGATGTGTATGCAGGCGTCGAAGAGAGCGAATATTTTTCTCGGATTCATCTCGCATAATTTCGATTATAAATCTCGTGACGTAATAGTGCCGCTTTATAAATCCTTGGTTCGACCCTATCTCGAATATGCCGTTCAATTTTGCTCACCTTTTTTCGTCAGGGATATTGACAGGATGGAGGGTGTGCAGAGAAGAGCAACTAAATTGGTTCCACAGCTTTGCGGTTTGGAGTATGAAAAAAGATTTAGACAGCTAAAATTACCATCTCTTAAAAAATGTAGACTAAGGAAAAGTTTGATCGGAGTTTTTAAAATACTGAAAGGTTACGATAAGCTAGATTTTGCGCGCCTCTTTACCTTCAGTGAAGTGAACGATACCCGCAGACATAACGGTTTCTAGCTCGAGGGTCGTAGGTTCGAGACTGTTATATAAAATATTTATTCACGTATAGAGTCATAGACTAGTGGATCAGATTTCCAGCTGAAGTGTTGAAAAGTGAATCATTGAATATATTTAAAAATCGTTGAGACAAGTATTTCGAAAATTGTGGGGTAATATAGAAGAATAAACAATTGTCATCATGACTCATAAAAATTCGCAAAACTTTTAGGGCTGTTTCGAGTGGGTCCGTTGGCCCTTGCACGCCTGTATCTCGGTAATCTGGGTAATCTCCTTCTATGATTCAATCTTAGCGAGTTGAACCCTTCTGTCTTCTTCCTCCTTCTTAGCTTGAAGCTGCTCCTCCCTAGGTTGAAACTCCTTCTTCCTAGCTTGAACATAAAGCTCCTCCTTTCTACCTTGATCTTGAAGCTGCTCCTTCTTAGCTTGAGCTTAAAGGTTGGAGTTCCTTATCGCGCTTTTCACGTTCGAACGCTTTCTGTTGCAGAACATAGTAGGTGATCTCGTTCCCTGTTAGGCCCAACTCCACAGCTTGTTTCTTGAGTTCTTCAATAGATGGCACCTTAACTGAATAGGACAAAATACACAAATCAACAATGAAAAATTATAATAATGAACATAACCCAATATACCGTATATTTTAAAATAATGGTAAAGTTAACTCTGCAAGCAGAGAAAATAAACAACACAAGCAAAGTTAAATGAATAAATACCTAGAAAGTTAACTCTGCAAAAAAGAGTAAATAAAACAAGTTAAATAAATGACATACAATGTAAAGTGGCAAACGTAACTATGTAGTACGCAACAAAATAGGGCCAAAAAACAGCTGCGTAAACAGAGGCAATCTACAAACCTTAAAAGCAATAAATGACACACTCTGTAAAGCGTAAAACGTAATTACTACACAAAAGATACGGGCAATATCACAGCCGTGTAAACAGAGGCAATTAACAAGACTTAAAATCACCAAAGGCTAATAATCCTAAGCAAACTAGGAATTTACTTCCGAGCCCCAGACAGTGACTGTGCGCTCTAGGCGATTTACACGACAAGGGGGAAACCAACACCAATCCTAAGAAGATCGCCTCTTGTAAAGGCAAAACGAGGAACTAAGTCCTCTAATCTCAAAACCAAGATATAATTAGGTCCACAGGAAGGTGCTTAGATATCTGCATGATTGAAGTGTATAAGTAAATACAGTGCACAAAAGAATAATATTGAATACAATGTAAACGTATAAAATAAATACAGTGCACAAACAGGTGTATTAAATGTCACAGGACTAAACCATCAACGACAACACGTTATATAAAATAAACACTGCTACTCCGGACAATCGGTACAGGAATTGAATATATACCCCCGTCTTACGTTCTTTATAAATAGCTATAAGTATCAACAACGAGAACCTAAGAATGGGGCGTAAGATGAAAAGAAATATTCCAAATACCTGTCACGAAAGTAGTGAAGCAATACACTGATGGCGGTTGTCCTGGGAACGGGGAGAGTCGTACGAGCCCAAGCGTATTCCGACTTCCCGGTATGAGCGAGATAGACGAGTATATCGGGAGCTTGCAATCGGTGCAACGGCAGATGCTGGCAGGGGTCTGTAGGTATCAGCAGGTCATCGCTGTAAGAACTGCTGATTGGCTCTACATCTTAGAGTCAGAGGGTCCCTATTTATACTTATCACCCTGAGCGCCTAGGTGAAGAAATTCAACCGGCTTTCAGTTCGTCGACCCGCGTTCCAGTGTCTATGGCGTAAAGTCGGTAGTAAGTTATCGAACCGCGCTTCCCAAGAGTTACGACGTAAGTTACAAAGGGGTTGTAAAGCACGTTGTAGGTCATCCTTACAATAGTGCAATTGTAGTTTCCTCTTCCAATTCCTTCCACCAGCTCTTTCGTCAAAATTATAAATTCTCTTTTCAACTTTTTCTTTGCCTGTATGTTTCCGTTGATCTACATTCCTTAGACCGATCTTGCTCATATAAGTTTTCAGTTGTTGTATCCATCTCATACACCTAGGGTTATTCCACATATCGTCAAGAACTTTCTTGAACAAATCATTCCCCTTGTCCTTTATATACCATGCATAACTAACCTTTTGTCTCATTTATCTTGCTTCTACTGATTACGCCCCAACCTTCCCTTTGAGTGTAACCTTCGGAGCATACCCGGTAGCACATAAAATTATTCTCCAAACAAAATTTTCGATTTTTTTTTAAGAACTTTATTTCTTCGATATTCCAGACCACAGCTTCTGATTCTGCCATCACACATAGTAGCACTACCGATTTCCGAAATGGTTTTCCTATCATAAGTCTGTTGCGGGATCTCGCTATGAGTGAATATGTTGTATTGGCTACTTTTCCAAGGATCTCAATTTTTCCTTCCTTATGTTCTTGAAAATAGTTGAACTTATCATTAACTGAGATCACTAAATATCTTATCTTTTGTACTACTTTTATGTTTTTTTATACTTTCAGTTTTGTTTTTTAATTAAAGATCATACACTTGCTTTTATCTTGGCTTTTTTTAAGACCACATTTTCCAACTAAATCCCCTAGTAAATCTAGCAGCTGCTCCATGGATTTTATAGAATTGGTCAAGAGCAATCTATCATAAGAAAAGAAAAGTGCTGGACAAAAGGTATTTCATTATCTTAAAACCTATTCTTGTTCACATATTTGTTTTATAATTTGATTTAACACCACCATAAATAACTGTGGAGAACCAGTACACCTCTGTTTTATACCACTGGTAACTCTAATTTCACGCAGAAATTCATTATTCATATACACATTTGTCATGTCACTATGTACTATATAGTCTTGTAATAGTTGTAATTAGGTTACTCTCACATTTATAATCTTTTAATGTTCTATTAAAATACCTCTATAAATATAGTCAAAACTTTGCTGAAATCAATAGCTATTAAAACAAACCTTTCCTTTTTTTCTTTTTACCTCTTTTATGTAGTTTAATACAAATAAGAGTATGTTGTCTTCTGTCGTAGAGTAGAACGTCGATGCTAGCCGAGGATTTACTATGCGGTGAGGCGGGAAGGAAGGATGCCAGAAAGTGAGATATAGATCCCAGTGCGAGAGTTAAATAATTAAAATCGAGTGTGGTTAACCTAAATAATAAAATCTTGGAAGTTCTGGGTTTATAGAAACTGATTGTAGAAAAACAACTTTGTTATATACAAAGAAAATATTATTAACAAATATTATTAGCCGAGGATTGATTATGCGGTGAGGCGGGAAGGAAGGATGCCAGAAAGTGAGATATAGATCCCAGTGCGAGGGTAAAATAATTAAAATTGAGTGCGGTTGGCCTAAATAATAAACTCTTGGAGGTTCTGGGCTTATAGAAACTGATTGTAGAAAAATAACTTTGTTATATACAAAGAAAATATTATTAGCAAAAGTAAATAAATGAAGAAGAAATAAGATGAGACCTGTGGTACCAAACGGGGGGAAGGAAGATACAACTGACTCGACGACGGGGACGAGAGTCTAAGAGAGGCTATACGATGATTACTTCCAGGGAAAGTGGAAGGGTGCAAATAACGGGGTGACTCACGTAAAGCTTAATTGACCTGAGGCTTCAAAGTCGACAAGGAAGCGGGATGCTGCAAAATTCCACTTGCAAAATTCCAGCTTCTTTAACCTCGCTGAAAAATAAACAAGGAAGTAATACAGACGAGAACGAAGTCGATACCCCAGTGATAGATGCTTGACCGTGTCTATCGTCTGTCGGGCGGAAACTCTAGCCTTAGGTACGAGCGAGGCCGGGTATAGGAGTGACGCGTCGCATTCGAATCTGGAAGCCGTTGGGAGCCGAAGCAGGGCGTACGAGACTGTACGTGGCTGATAACCAAGACGGCGAAGTATGGTACTAATTTCTCAAACCATTTCCTAAAGTATTTATATTGCCTCGGTGGAAGTGGGTCGCCAGAGGCCCCCCAGAAAGGGACGGGGATCTCATTAGACTTTGCGCGCCAGGGGGGGGGGGATATTCTTGGCGAGCATTACATGTTCGCGCGAAAGTCCTCGACGCCGTAGGTTTGGCGCCGATCAGGTAATGCGACAGGGGAGAAGGGAACCCAACCCGGATTACACGGCCGTGCGACATTCTTAAGGCGGCTCTTCAGGTTCAACTGACACGACCATTTTTGATAAGAGCGTCGGGGTCATACGACCGCACGAAATTCTCTCTCTTCCTTTGGGCCTGTATGAGGGTGATGTAGGGCAGGTCGTAATCTAGAATTTTATGAAACTGGTAATGAGGGGTATTCAAATGATAAATATGTGTGAAAAAAAAACATACTTTTGGCAGAAAAGTTAAATTCTGATCGATCTAAACTACATCAATTTGAAGTTGAAATATTGTTAGCTCTGGTTCGTTTACTATATTTTACTATTATTTTAGTTACCCATAAAAGATCAAATTTACGGCTCTCTATCATCAATACATTTATGTATTCTGAAAGATAATTGTCTAAAAAACGTATTAGAGAGACATGAGAAGTAGAAGACCTCTTAAAAATGAACCTTAATTTAGTCTGGTCTAACTCCAAAATGCCAAGTAGCCAGTACTCATTACTCAGTGGAAGGCAATATTCCAAAAGTGTAACCAGTTCTACTAACTATTGTAACTGGTAACTGTTTATAAAGTATTAAAATTTAATTTGAAATCTAGTAAAGGCTGTGGATCATTTTAGAATAACATATAATTATATGGTAGAGATTATTCCTTATTCTAATTGCCATCTTTTCATTTGCAGATATACCTGCAATTAGTGAGACAATAGCGAAAATCAAGACAAAGTCCAAATCAAGATCTCTTCTGACTAATTTTGTTGGGACTGGGTAAAAGCTGATGGGGTCTGCGTTACCAACAGCTGGTAAAAGACATGTATCAGGGCTTGATTAATCAGTGGACCAAAGCTAATGCTCTGTTCAAATCACCTGTTTTAAATCAAAAGGTCACAAAAATATCAAAGCTTAAGGAGGTGTGGAAGGAGGCAGTAAAATTTTCCCTTAGTAAAGGCAAAATTGAAGTAAAAGAGAGGTTCATTGCAAAACTAGATAAGTTATTTGATATATTGACATGCAAATGTCAAATTTCCAGTTGTGAGGAATTAGGTTGTAATGTCTGTGAGACCGAAGCCCACATTAACTGCTGTTGTAGTAAAGAGAAAAAATACCTCTTAGGAAACTGGCCTTTATTAAAGGGCAAGGGAGAAGTTGGAAGTAAAGGTACTTTTCAAATTGGAGGTCCTGATATTCCAGAGCATAATAGACAAAATAGCATAGCAGAATGAAAGAGAAAAAGTAAGCAGGAAAGCGCTGTTTTAGCAGGAAAAGTAGGAAAACAAGAAATCGAGCATTTTTTGGCAGAAGGTGAAGGTCTGGAGGCACAAAATTCTGATAGTGACAACAGTTTAGGTGATGAAGTAACTTTTGAAGCTGTCCAAGAGCCGGAATCTTCCACCAGAAATAGAAAAAATTGTGATGAAATTCCAAATATTGCTCTTACTAGTATAAGGTATGGTGTCGGATTGAGACCAACTGCAGCTATAGCAACAGCTTTAATAGAGACTGGATTCATTACTGAGGATGATACATAAAAAGTAATTGATAAGAATAAAGTTAAGAAAGCACAAGAAAAGCTAATTACAGTTATTAAACATGAGTTTGAGGAAAACTTAAGGAAGGATGGGAGAATTTTTGCGTTCTCTTTGATGAACGAATTGATGTGACAAATTATATGATGGAGGCAGAGGGAAGTGGAAAATTGTTTCCAGTAAAAAAAAAAGAGGAAC
Organism: Ceratothoa steindachneri; assembly: GCA_963969495.1. Taxonomy (NCBI): domain Eukaryota; kingdom Metazoa; phylum Arthropoda; class Malacostraca; order Isopoda; family Cymothoidae; genus Ceratothoa; species Ceratothoa steindachneri. The sequence continues at coordinate 178,433,387 of OZ018318.1, forward strand.
ATTTCACTGTCATCAGTGAACCTTGGAGCAATTACCTCTTCCACTTTGTCCCAGTAAAGAATACAAAAGAAAAATAATTTGCAGAGAAGATCGTAAAGGCTATGTTTTGATAGCTGAGGGAAAGAGGTCTGGATAAAAGCTTAATGGTCACTGGAGGAAACTCAATGAATGTAAACACAGGTGTAAATATTGGAGTAATGCGAAAAATGGAGCTCCATTTGGGCAGAAAGTTTGTTTGGTTGGTCTGTATCCTGAACACTGGAGAACTCCCTCTCCGTTATCTAATTACCAACCTGGATGGCGCAACACTAACTGACAACAGATATTCAGGACCAATAACAAAGCTAGTTGACTCTGTTACAGACTTGGATATCAGCCCACATTTCACTCAAATATCTCTAGGTCCTCCTCTTACCAAGATACCTCAGGAAGTGGTGCAAGATCTTCCCACTGATCAACACTACGGCTATAGATTTGTACCGGCACTCAGAGATAGAGTGCTTCCTACAGGGACTTTTTCTATTGGAAATAGGACCAGTAAACCAGTCGATGGCTCACCACAGCTAACAGACTTCTTCGGCTGTGGCTGTCAAAGCATGAGCTCAAAGGAAAAGCCTTTACAAATCTACGACTAATTGTTGAGTTCATTATTGGTATATATTACCCATGCTGGTTTAACGTTAAGATTAAGCAATCTTGGTCTGAGGGACCTAGGCACCTTCTTTATCAACTTCACTGCCTTAAGTCTCAGAGGAAGGAGGTGTTGGATACTCTTTTGCCAACTGTCAATAGATCAGCTTGGTATGAATACAGTGAAGCCATCCTAAAAACCCTCCTATGCTCTGAAGATCAGGTGGAGAGAACTGAAGGAGTGAAAAGTATCCAAACCATCAGGGGAGAAGGGGACCCAGATACTTAACTGGGAGACTCTTTTGTAAGGCTTAGAAGGACACCAGACATCAATTGTGATGCTACCAGGATTGGAGATCTGATCAATTGGTCAGAGGATGTCTCTGAGCCAACCTTTCACTTGCTCTTTAAGTACCTCTGAATTTTAAAACTCCATTGACTCTCCTATGAGAGTACCTGACTGCCCTTGTCACACACAGAGTGTTGAGAGTGTTGTAATAATTGTGACTGAGGCTTCTTCCAGGTATTTCTCACATGAAAAGAGGGATGGAGGAATCAGGGCACAAGAGAAAAGTCGACGTCTGATGTCCAGGAATGAGTCAAAGCAAGATTTGTGTGTTCTGGTGAAGTTTAACCTTTGAATATGACCCAAAGTGACCCATGCAGCTATATGTGGATCTTTGCATACACTTTTCTTACTCAATCAAAATGTAAATTTGAAGTTACTTTTATTTAAATGGAAATTTAGATAGGTAGGAAAAATTGTATAACAAAATAAAGTTCTTTTTCAAAATCTATACCGGAAAATCTATCATTTAAGCATCCCTCATTAAAGGATTTAATGAAAATATATGGTTGCCCCAAAGTATGACCCGCCCTAGCGTACAGGTACTACTTTCTCAGGCGCCAAGGGTAGACGTTGGGTTCTATGGAGGGGGGATACATTTTTCTCTCACACATCTCCTTCGTTCCTAAGATAGAGCTCTCGAAGGAAGTGACATCAGACTAATATAGGGTAATTACACGATTAAATTTACAATAGAGACACAAATACAAAAGGGATGGTACCGGGTACTCTCCGCCAAAATAAGTCAAATAAAGGGGATTCGTGAAATGCTCGGTATTCCTTTTACCGAACAACATAAAGTAAAATTAAATAATAATAGTAATAAGACAGACAGGAATAGTTATAAATAGCCGGGCTCAACATAGTCTCGATAAGCAGGGGCTTACATAAAAGGATATTCAACAAAAGAAAGGTACCACAATACAAAAAAAAGGTACATACGAACAGGGTAACTCATTAAAAATATAAACAAAATAAGGCATTACACAAAACTACAAGAATTATTCACGAATATATACAAAAGTAATCCATTTAACGTTACAATTAATTAATGGGAAATTACTCCGGAGACAAATCCAAGGGATTTCTGCTTAAGCTGTCCTCCAGGCAATTTTAAATTTTAATTCTAGGAAAGAAAGGCTCTACCTCATGTGGCAACCATTATTGTTCTTAACGTTCTGTAAGTAAGAGAGGGGTTTATGGTCAGTCTCGTAAATAAATTCTTTGCCTAAGAGAAACATTTTGAATTTGTGGATGCCCCAAACGATGGCAAAAACTTCTCGCTCGATTACCCATAGTTTTTCTGGTGGAGAGGGAGGAGTTTTAAGCTCGCAAACGCAATGGAAAAACTTCTTCCATTGTCACCATACTGGACGAGAACACACCCAAAGCCCTCGTTACCTGCGTCATTCCGCATGCCAAAAGGTTTAAGGAGGTTGGGTAAGCGGAGGATCAGTAATGAAGCTAACTTCCTTTTAGCTGGTAAAACCTAGCGATCAAATCGGGCGCCCAGACGAGGAACTCGGGGGCTTTTTTCTTGAGGAGCTCACACAGGGGCGCGGCGATAGAGGAGAAGTTCATAATAAAATGTCAGTAGAAGAAGGCAGGCCCTATTAATGACCTCAACTGCTTCTTTTTGCAAGAAGTGGCAATCCGACAATTGCCTTGATTTTGTCAGCTTGGGAAGATAAGGAATCGTGCCCTATGTGGAAACCTAAATAGTCCATAGTGCCAAAGGCGAAGTGGCACTTGTTGGGGCCAATCGTGAGGTGGTATTCCCGGAGTCGGCACAGGAGGACATGAAGGGCAGCAAGATGGTGGTCCCATTTCTGGGTCACCACGTAAATGTTGTTGTAGTAGAAGGTGACGTAGGGCAACCCATCCAATATTCATCTACTCATTCGATTATAATTGCTGCATGCCGTGACCAACCAAAGGGCAAGTCGCCGGAGTTGCATCAAGCCCGTGTCGGTGGGGAAAACTGTGTACCTCTTTACCTCTTTGATCAAGGAAATCTGGTAATTGGCCTTACACACTTCTAATTCTGTAATGAATTTGGCCTTCTTGAACATGTTCAAATTCTGATCAATGAGGGAAATCGGTTCGGGGTTGAACACGGTAACAGAATTTAACTTCCGGAAGTCGATGCACATCCGGTAAGTATTTCCAAACTTCTTCATTATGATGACCAGGAAACAATACTCCGACTCCGAGGGCTCTATAATACCCATCTTCAATAGCTTGTCTACCTCGTCATTGAACGCTTTTTTTGAGTGAATGGGGATGAGATACAGCTTAGAAAGGACAGGTTCCTGGGTGGTAAACCGAATATTGTGCTTAAACTAGGCTGCACAACCAGGAGTATCCGAGATTATATCGGTGAATTGGATGAGTAGCACTTGTAACTGGGTCTTCCGGGGGGTCAGAAGCTGAGGATTTAAACTCAACTGAGGAATCTCGATGGGGGTAATTATTTAGACGCACAGCGGGAGTGCTGGTAGGCTTTGGTGGACCTACGATTCTTCACTTAAAAACAAACAAACACAGCGATAATTATTTCACACGGCGCGAATTCGTAATTATACTCGAAATATTCACTGGAATTTAGCGAGAGCCTGTGTTGCCAATACGCAACAAAGAAAACAACAAACACAATAAAAAAAAAGGAAATGAGATTAACTCCTTTACAATACGGCAGATGTCTTATGAGGCCTGTAAAGGGTTAAAGTTTCACACATTTACAAAATTCAATACAAAATACGCACACAAAGAGGGAAAATGCGAAATGGGTAAGGTCTTTTCTACAGTTTCTAAAACCCAAAACTTTACGATACAAGAATAAAACCCTTTAGAATCTGTTACAGATCTAAAAAAATGAGATCAGATACTGCGGAGGACGCTGAAAGCCTGACACTAGAATATAATGTTGTAGAGTCGAACGTCAATGCTAACCGAGGATTAACTCTGCGGTGACGTGGGAAGGGACCACGCCAGAAATTGGGATATAGATCCAAGTGCAAGGGTTAAATACTAAAAATCGAGTGCGGTTAGCCTAATATAATCAATTCTTAGAGGTTCTTGGTTTAGAGAAACCGATTGAAGAAAAATAACTTTACTATATACAAGTAAAATATTATTACAAAAGTAAATATATGACAATAAATAAAATGAGACCCGGGATTCCAAACAGGAGGAGGGGATGCAACTGTCTCGACGGGGACGAGAGTCCGAGAGAGTTTATACGATGATCGCTTCCAGGGAAAGAAGGAAAGTGCAAATAACGGAGAGAATCACGTAAAGCCTAATTGACTGGAGGCTTTGGATTCGACGAGGAACCGGGGCACTGCAAAGTTTCACTTGCAAAATCCCTTCTTCTTTAACCTCGCTGAGAAATGAATGAGGGAATACTCCAGAGCGAAGTCGATACCCCAGTGATAGATGCCTGTCCGTGTATATCGTCTGTAGGGCGGGAACTCTGGCCTTAGATACAAGCGAGGCCGGGTACAAAGGTAACGCGTCGCGTTCGAAGCTGGAAACCGTTGGGAGGCGGAGCAAGGCATACGAGACTGCACGTGGCTGATAACAAAAGACGGGGTTTTATGGTACTTATTTCTCAAAGCTTTTCCCGAAGTATTTATACTGCCTCGGCTGAAGCGGGTCGCCAGAGGTGCCCCGAAGGGGGGCAGTGATCTCATTAGACTTGGCACGCCAGGGGCATAGGAGATATTCTCGGCGACCATCACAGGCTCGCGCGAAAGTCCTCGACGCAGTAGGTCTGGCGCCGATCAGGCACTGCAACGGGGAAGAAGGGAACCCAACCCGGATCACACGGCTGTGCGACATCCTTGAGGAGACCTTTTGGGTTCGACTGACCTCACCATTCTTGATAAGGGCTTTCTGGGCGTGCAGGTGCATCTTTTTCAGGCACCAGGGTTAGACGTTGGGTTCTATTCTCGTGGGGTAACCTTCTCTCTCTGACATCTTCCAGCATTCGTCCTCTTGTAAATCCAGCTCACAGTTCATTTAATTCACTATTTATTTCAAGATGTTGCATTATCGTATTTTTTATTAGACTCATGTTTATTTTATATCCCACATTGTCAGAGCTTTCGATCTAAAGTCTTTTATTGTAGGTCGTTTGTTTTGGGTACCAATATGGTTTTAGATTTTTCCAGTCCTCTGGTGGATTTCTTTCTTCGGTTATTTTATTCAGGCTTTTCGTTAGAATTTCATTCATCTTCTTCTTGCCATTTATCAATTTTAATATCTCAGTTTTTATTGCATCTGAACCTGGATTTTATTGATGTTTAACTTATTAATCTGTTCCTGCACTCTTTGAACTGTGAATTGCACGTTTTTCATTTCTCTTAACGGCCTTTACTGTATATGTCCTTTTAGTGAATCAAAATGCTCTACTAATTCCTCAGGAATATTCTGATACCCTCTTTCTTCCATAGGTATTTCCCACACCTATCTATTCTCCTCACTTCTTCTTGCTCTTCCTTTAACCATATCATAGTAGGGCGGATCATACTTTGGGGCAACCATATATTTTCATTAAATCCTTTAATGAGGGGTGCTTAAATGATAGATTTTCCGGTGTATATTTTGAAAATAACTTTATTGTGTTATACAATTGCTCCTACCTACATCTATTTCTATTAAATAAAAGTAATTTTTCCCTTTCGTCACGAGCTTATGTAACCTATTTCTATTTAATCCAGGTACACACAAACACAAAGTAACCTCAAATTTACATGTTTATTGAGTGAGATATTTGTATGCAAAGATCCACATATAGCTGCATGGGTCACTTTGGATCATATTCAAAAGGTAAACTTCACCAGAGCACACAAATCTTGCTTTGACTCAGACGTCTACTTGTCTCTCAAGCCCTGATACCTCCATCCCTCTTTTCATGTAAGAGCCACTTGGAAGAAGCCTCAGTCACTATTTTTACAACCCTATCAATGTTCTGTGTGTGACAAGGGCAGTCAGGTACTCTCATAGGAGAGTCAATGAAGTTTTTCAATTCAGAGGTACTTAAAGAGTAAGTGAGAGATGGCTCAGAGACATCCTCTGACCAATTGATCAGATCTCCAATCCTAGTAGCATCACAATTAATTTCTGGTGTCCTTCTAAGCCTTACAAAGGAGTCTCCCAGTTGAGTATCTCGGTCCCCTTCTCACTTGATGGTTTGGATACTTTTCACCCCTTCAGTTCTCTCCGCCTGATCTTCAGAGCATAGGAGGGTTTTTAGGATGGCTTCACTGTATTCATACCAAGCTGATCTCTTAACAATAAGTAAAACAATATCCAACACCTCCTTCCTCTGAGACTTAAGGCAGTGAAGTTGATAAAGAATATGCCTAGGTCCATCGGTCGAAGAGTGCTTAATCTTAACGTTGAATTTAGCATGGGTAATATACACCAATAAGGAACTGAACAATCGGTGGTAGATTCTTAAAGGCTTTTGCTTTGAGCTCATGCTTTGACAGCCACAGTCGAAGAAGTCTGTTAGTTGTGGTCAGCCAGCAACTGTAGTTTACTGATCCTATTTTTAATAGAGAAAGCCTTGTAGGAAGCACTCCATCTCTGATTGCCGATTCAGTTCTATAGCCGTAGTGTTGATCAGTGAAATATCTTGCACCACTTCCTGAGGTATCCTGGTAAGCGGTGGACCTAAAGATATTTGAGTGAAATTTCCCATTGGTCTGGAATATCTGTTGTCAGATAGTGTTGGGCCATCCAGGTTGATAATTAGATTAGGGAGAGGGAGTTCCACAATGTGCAGGTTACAGACCAACCAAACAAGCTTTCTTCCCAAATGGAGCTCCATTTTTCGCATTACTCCAATGGCCATTAAGCTTTTATCCAGAGCTCTCTACCTCAGCCATCCAAACATAGCCTTAGCGATCTTATCTGCATGTGATTCTTTCGTTGTAGACTTTTCTGGGACAAGTGGAAGAGGTATTTGCTACCAAGCTCACTGATGACAGTGAAATGCTCCTTTTTTTCTTTTACTGGAAACATTTTTTTACTTTCCTTTGCCTCCATCATAAAATTTGTCACATCAATTTGTTCATCAAAGAGAACGCAAAAGATTCCCCATCCTTTTTTAAGTTTTCCTTAAACTCATGTTTAATAATTGTAATTAGCTTTTCTTGTGCTCTCTAAACTTTATTCTAATCAATTACTTTACTTGTATCTTCCTCAGTAATGAATGCAACATCTATTAAAGCTGCTGTTGCTATAGCTGCAGTTGGTCTCAATCCGACACCATACCTTTTACTAGTAAGAGCAATATTTGGAATTTCATTACAATTCTTTCTTGTTCTGGTGGAAGATTTCGGCTCTTGGACAGCCTCAAAAGTTACTTCATCACTCAAACTGTTGTCACCATCGGAATTTAGTGCCTCCCAGATCTTCACCTTCTTCCAAAAAATGCTCGATTTCTTTTTTTCCTGCTTTCCTGCTAAAACAGCGATTTCCTTCTTACTTTTTCTCTTGCTTTTTTGTTATCCTTTCTTTTTTTTTCCTTCTGAAGCTCTTAAATGTCTATTATGCTCTGGAATATCAGGACCTCCAATTTGAAAGGTATCTTTCCCTACAACCTTCTCCTTTTGTCCTTTAATAAAGACCAGTTCCCTATTAGGTATTTTTTTCTCTTTACTACAACAGCAGTTAATGTGGGCTTCAGTCTCACAGCCATTACAACCTACTTCCCCACAACTGTAAATTTGACATTTGCATGTCAATACATATATCAAATAACTTATCTAGTTTTGCAATGAACCTCTCTTTTACTTCAATTTTTCTTTTACCAAGGGAAAATTTTACTGCCTCCTTCCACCCTTCCTTAAGCTTTGATATTATTGTGACCTTTTGATTTACAACAGGTTATTCGAACAGAGCATTAGCTTTGGTCCACTGATTAATAAAGCCCTGATACATGTCTTTTACCAGCTGGTCTACTTCATAATTTATCCGGTCATCTTCACTTTGCTCCCTCAGGTAGATGTCGTACTTCAAAATATCTCTTATTGTTGCTAACTCAGACACCCTCAGCTATTGCTTAGTCCCAACAAAATTAGTCAGATGAGAACTTGATTTGGACCTTATCTTGATTTTTGCCATTGTCACACTAATCGTAGGTATATCTGCAAATGAAAAGATGGCACTTAGATTAAGAAATAATCTCTACCAAATAATTATATGTTATTCTAAAATGATCTACAGCCTTTATTGCATTCAAATAAAATGTAAATGCTCTATAAACAGTTACCAGTTACAATAGTTACCAGAACTGGCAACACTACTGGAATATTGCCTTCCACTGAGTAATGAGTACTGGCTATTTGGAATTTTGGAGTTAGACCAGACTAAATTAAGGGTCATTTTTAACAGGTTTCCTACTTCTCATGTCTTTCTAATACATTTTCACATTTTTTTAGGCATATATCTTCCAGACTACATAAATGTACTGATGATAGAAAACGGTAAATTTGATCTTTTATGGGTAACTAAAATAATAGTAAAATATAGTAAATGACCCAGAACTAACAACATTTCAACTTCAAATTGATGTAGGTTAGATCAATTAGAATTTAACTTTTCTGCCAAAAGTATGTTCGTTTCACCAATATTTATCATTTGAATACCCCTCATCACCAGTTTCATAAATTTTTAGAGTATGACCCGCTCTAATATCATAGTGTTCTTCCAAATCCTTTGGTATACTTATTTCTTGTACTTCACTATGAAATATATTAATTCTTGTGCTATCTTGGTATGTTATTCTCTGCTTGTACTCTCTCTTCATCCATTTACTCTACCTGCCATTTATTGTATTCAGACGTTTCTGAAATTTCTTTCCAAAGAGCTTCAATTTCTTTAATGCAATCCTCAACTTCTTCATTTAACTCATTGTATATTTTCACCTCTTTATTTCTCAAACCGTTTCCACGTACGTTATTAATATTTTCCCATAAGTTTTTACTTGAATTCCTTGTATTTTTAATTTGTGTTGTTATTTTTACTTCATGTTCAATTATAGCTTTTTGTATTAATTTATGTGTCAATTGCTTTTGTTCCTTATACATTAACTGATATACTTGTTTTTCACTTTCATTCTTTGCAGATCTTTTCTTCTGGTTATATTCCCTTTTCTTGTTTATATTCTCTTTTATTTCTTGTTTAAACCATACTGTATCAGTCTTTCCTTTCATCACATTTTTTCTCATTTTCCTCTTCAAATACTTATCAGCATTCTGTTTGATAATCCTCTACACTTTTTTCATCTCATTATCACTTTCCGGTAATACATATATTGAGATCTTCTTCCAAATGTTTTAAGAATTTATTTTGGGATTCTTCCTTTAATAATTTGTAGTATTCCAAATCCTTATATTCTTTACTCCTCTTTTGTTTCCCCCTTTATCTTATAACTTAAATTTACCCCCATAAGACAATGGTCAAATGAATCAAAACCGCCTTCTTCTCATCTTAATACATACTTTCAAAGTGTAAATATAGTTTCTCATTCACTAAGACAAAATCTATTGTACTTTTTTTCTCCTATTTGTTCTCTTGTTATCACACCTTCATATCTTTAGTCTGTATTTAATAAATTCAAATTCAAACTCTCCATTAATTCTATTACATATTTTCCATTTTTGTTTATAGATTGTTCTCCAATAAACCCTTAATGTCTATTAAAATCACCCATTGGCTTCAACATAACATTATCCATGTCCAGTCCTTCCAATCTTCTCTTTAATGTACTCCTAATTTTTTCATTTCTTTCTTGGTCTTGAACATCCATATACACTAATAGAATTCTCAATAATTTTTTTACATATATCATTATTTCTGCCTCCAGTATATCACTTTTTCTAGTATTCATTATCACCACACTGTGATAGTATCCATCCCTTATTAACATCATTATTCCACCTCCTCATTAAATCTTTCTCCTTTCTTATCCAAGAATATTCTTCTATATTATTACTAAAATCTATCTTTTTAATCTTTTGCTATGTTTCCGTTAAACATATATATTAAAGGCTTTTTCATAAATAATTCTTTCCATTTCTATTGCCTTCTGTCTTGCTAAACATTGTATATTAATTAGGCTAATATTATATTTTTTCTAATTCTAATTCTTCTCCTAACTCCTTGTAAAAAATTCTTTCGACGACATAAATTACCCTTCTTGATGTACCAATTCATCTCCCCTGCGTCTCTCTTACTTTTGAGTTCCATTCGTAATTTTCTATCCCATTCTCTTTATTCTTCTGTCAAATCTGGTGCAATGATAACCCTCCTTTAGTGTTCTCTATTTGATAATCTCAGGGTTTTTTCCTTCCTTAGGATTACCCATTTTACCTTGGATCTCTTAAGTTTTGACAGGTCTTGGTGTTGACTTTTCATCCTTTAATTCGCCCAATCTAATAATTTCTTCTATATCTAATTTCTTCTATACCCTTTTGAATATTCCTCCGCACATTTTATGAATTTCTCTTTCTTTTGTTTTGGTCTTACTCATTATTTTTCTTACATTATGTAATATTAGGTTATTTTCTCTCCTTTTACTCTCCTCTTCTTCTCTCATAACATTGCATATTTCTACTCTAAACTCTTACCTTGCTTGTTCTCTGGCTTCTGTAACAGTTTCATTTCTATCGAATGTTTCTCCAGAAATATTCTGTCGTAACTCCTCTGGATTCAATTTTTCCTTAATTCTATTTGTCAATTCCTTTATGATATCTTCCCTCATATAAATCCATTTGCCTTCCAAAAGTTGTCATCCTTTTCTCCAGTTCTTCATTTTTATATTCGAATTTTCTTACTGTTTCCATTAGGTTTTTAAGCTTTCCTCTACATTGTGAGCAGACCCACAACTGATCTGGTGCCTTCTGTAGTGCCTTAGTGGCTTGTCACATCAAGCATGATACCATCTTACACACTGGTCACACTTAAAACCATATTCTATGTCTCTTACCTCCTTCTTACACATTCCATACGGATAATTTTTTCTTTCGCTAACCTATTTTTTATAACTCCCTGCTCCATCTTCCTCCTGCTTTCCTTTCACGTTTTTCGTCGTTGTTCCTGTGAATCATGCAGTCATCTCCCTTTTCCCTCTAGGTAGAGTCCTCTTTGTACTAATCCTCCGTGTTATAGTCTCTTTGATTCAGGCTAACATGGCCAATATGCTCTATAGATTATAGGCGCAGAAAATTTTACAATCACGTAGTTTGAGGTAATTACTTTTAATGTTATCGGTATTTCTTACCTTACATATAATTCGAAAACTTAACCGGGGATAAAATTTTATTTGTTTACCTCACTTATTAAAATTAAAATCATTGGCATTAGATATCGAAGATACGAAGAACAAAACCAGGTGTAAAATTTGAGGCTAGCTGGTCGCTGAGAGAAAAAGGGTAGAGTATTTCTTGCAATTATAGAACCGAGAAATCGTCTGAAGAGAGACGCCACTAAAGGAAAGGAAATAAAAGGAAAAGCCAATCCATGAGTCCCCATCACTGCTCTCGGATTTCTCTTATACCATGTTGGTTAGGGCTCTAGCAATGTGGGATCTCTTTTACAAATCTCCAAACTTTATGAACAGGAGGCGAAGATAGTTTGTCAAAGATTGTATCAATATTTTAAGGACGCCTATATTAATTTTTGACCATGATATTGAAAAGTAAGAAGAATAGTGATGTATTTACTCTCCAATGATTTCAGTCCAACCAATCTAAGACTGTCGAACATTCTATTAAGCACCTCTTTAGTGCACCTACACAGATCTATAGTTGACCTTTTCACAGGTCAATCTTCATAGAATGCAGCTCTCAACTAAGTAGCCAGAAAGCATAGGCTATGGGGCAACACCTCTTAATCTTTTTACTAGTGGGCACCAGGACGGTAGGATATAAAGATCTGTTTTTTGCTAGCCTATCCATAGATTTAGAGTTGGGAGGCAAATCTTAATGCTGGCATTGCTGTCAGTGAAAGAAAATATGTTTAACAAGAAGACAAGTGAACAAGGACTAGTCCCGAAACTTGGTCCTCCCACCCCCTCCCAACGGGGAGAGAGGACCCTTCCTTTATTGAAAAGTACAGAAAGGCATATTATAAAATATATCTAACAAGGAGAGAAGTCACAAAACTTGGGCAAATAAAGAAATTAATATTAAAAAAACATGGAGAGACCCATTCCGCAGGGAGGCGGAAGAAGGAAGGTGAGGGAGTGACATGGTTCGAACTACCATGCCACCTCTCGGTCAAAGGGGATCCTTACATATATTTTTGAGGAGCCCTGAAGACCGTGGCTAAATTGAAGTTGTCGAGAAGACTCTGGAGGCGGTGTCAGCCCAGTTTCTTTTATATTTAACGTATGCGATGTTCATCGCCGAGACGCGAAAGGTAGAAGAGATGAAGGATAATTTAGCACTTCTACACCTAATAAGGATATTAATGGGCATTTTTTTCCCCTAATAGTGTTCCTAATGGCTGGAATATTATCACTCAAACAGCGAGCGTCAGGAAACAGCATGAGAAAGAGCCACAGTGCAACCGATTCAGTCTCGAATATATTTTCGAAGGTGTCTGGTCCCACAAGTAGGGCCGAATCTCCAGCGACAGAGGTAATGCCAATTCCTGAGGGAGGTGCGTCACAGAATATTCTTAGAGGCGAGCCTTTCTTTCTTCAACACTTAAACCACATGATGTTAATAAGGGGTAAGAAAGGAACTAAGGCACCCACACCAGGGCATAACAGCTGTTTGAAGCACTATTCACACTGAGGTATTCCATTGCATCGCGCACTTTTTTACATGTGTCACTGGTAAGGGCCACACTGTCCCTTTTTAAATCCACTCTGATTCCGAGGTACGCGAGAGGGTATACTCGGGTCAAAACGCTCTTTTCCACATTGATGCGTAATGAGCTCTTCAGGATGAACTTGAACTATTTTCAGACCTTTCGTGGTGTTCCCAATATCAGCACCTGGTATAGGTAAGTATGAACGTTGCATCCAAAGTCCTTGCCTAAGGCATTTAGGGTGGCCGCCAGGGCGGTCTGCATGAAGAAAAGGTTCCCAGGGAATTCTATAGGGATTCTTGTAAGGCCGAAGCGCCGGTTCCCCACTATGATACTGAAGACGCGGAGTGCCTTAGGATGTAATAGCAGGTGATAAAATTTAACTTGCAGGCCATCTCAACCTGCTGAGGGGCCGATAGCACCTTGTTGTTAGATTAAAGTTGAAACAACGGTGAAGTGTAGAATTCCGAGATTCCGCTCATATCATACACCAAACGCACGGTTCCATTTGGCTTGGGAACCCCCAAAGCCCGGTGTGGACAGGTTATGAGTAAGCCCTCCTCGACTATGCCATGGTGGAGATGTTTTTCAAGAAGAGGGACCACCGAGGGATTAGACGAAGCACAGCTGTGATAGCCACGGCGGATAAAAACAAAAATGCCGTCTTTCTGTAGGGACTCAACAATATGATTGATGGGAGGCACCGAGACGAATGATTCCGGCGAGACGACGTCAAGCCTCGCCGGAGGATCGATGGGCGTGCGTTTGGCCTTCAAGGGATCCAGGTCATGACTTATAAAATCCATTTCAATCCCGCATCGTCTCGTTGCACATCACCGTCCCTTTCTTCCGAAGGGTAAGAAGACGAAGGCTTAGATCACGATGGTGGGCTGGATGGCTAGTTGACTTCCAAGACAACCGGAACAGCCAGTCCGGACTAAGGAAGGACAGAGATGATGCCCATGTTTTTTTGATGGATCTCCTCAAAGATGTTGAGGCCGCCCAGTGCGTCCTCGGCTTTTTGAAGAAGTCCCTTAAATTTTCTAAGGCGGCTTCCTCATCTTAGCACGCTCGGTCCCCGGTGTCAGGGGCGGGCGCGTCGATCCCTAACGTAACCTGATCCCTCAGGTTAATATCGATCACCTCGCGGACATCGCTAATTAAAGGAGGTGAGTGAGCTGGCGAGTCCGGCCAGGGGCGTGAGCTGTATAGAGTCTTTTTATGATAAAGAATGAATTTATCATATCAAAGAGGACATTCAAAATGGACGTATGTGCGCGGTTATCCCGCTTCAAAAAACAAAATCCCTCAAACCTGAGGGGATACAAGCTGTGAGCGTTATAAGACATTGTTCATAAAATCTCAAATCCTGCATATGGCAGATCTTTAGATACTTGTCCAAGTAAGTAATAATAAGTAAGGCAATAGTTCAAAATAGGTAATAATTCATTTATGAAATATTAAAGGGCGGAAAAGTGGAACCGAGAAGAAGTGAAAATTCCTTGAAAAATAAAGCGAAAAGATGTAAGATAATTCCATTATTATCAAATTCCTCGATTTAAGTCAAATGAGATAGGGGCATAGGAAAGAGCTTACATTAGACAGAAATGATTAAGAGGGTTATTTGTAAATAAAGTTAAAAAGTAATCATAATTTTGTGCAGTTATTGGGCTGGCCATTCATTCTGTTTTTAGGGTTTGGATTTACTTCTTTTTATTCTAAATATTGGAATGAGAGAATAGAATTGGAGCCTGTGAATTATTTTTAGTTAGGATACCATATTATTTCGGAGAAGGATAGGCAGGGTACGACATCACGAAAGGCAAATACATAACTTTCGTTCATATTACTTCGCATGTCTCATCGATAGAGGGATTATACAGCTTTTTGGGTTCGTTCCTGGAGACCGGGTGTCTCTTGCTTGATAGCACTGCACTGTCCACCCTGGAATCGAGCTTCTTGACTCCAAGGTTTTCTTTTTTGCTCACTTAGGGGTCTTAGAGGGGCTCTTAACAAATTTTATAATCACCTGCTTCCTGTTTTATTTTATTTGCCTATTTTCTGTTCTCTCCCTTCTTTTCTCTTTTCATCCTCTTTGCTTTGCTGTGAGAAATTTTCTATTCTTAATTTGGGAGGAAAGGGATAGAGTTTAGAAAGAATACGTGCTACTATTGTGTGATGGTATTAGGATGCTTAAAGAAAGAATTTAATTAAAGTTTCCTTGAGATAGATTGGTACGAAGAGAATCAATTAGAACGGAATCACAATCCTGCGCCTGATATAGGATATTAAAATTTGGCTTGTTTCCAGGTTGTATAAAAATAGAAAATGCCAAGAAATTAAAATCACACTTGATGAAGATTTTCTACGAATAATAATAGTATTCGGTCTCTTGTTACAAATTTTCGTTTGTTTCATTATTCAATGTCCTTCAATTTATTCAAATTGTCTACCTTTGTTTAACTAGACCTTTATACATTGCTCTTTTGAAAATATGCCCTTCTCTCGTAACTTGAACGTGGAAACAAAACTCTCCATCCGAACATCATTAGCTACATTTCTTTTTGACCGACCGCTAAAATTTTCGCTAATTATAATCACCATGAGTCCGCTATAATCAACTTTATTTAACGATCCATCACGTCTTTCACAGAACTGAAAGCACTACTCTTGTATTTCTTGGAGCATGCAACATGTTCTATCGGATAACGTATTGATACCGATAACGACTCAGTTTGTTAAGTGCTCTTGAAGCATCCGAATCATTACATCCCCTTGCTGCCAGATCCGTGATGTCATGGCTCCTGTGAATCGGCCAACCCCAAACAATCAGTTCGCCCTCCCGTTCCCACTACGGAAGGAGGATTTGTTGCTATGATCTTGTATGCATTTTCATTTTTTTGCCTTCATTTGTTTACAGTTTTGTCCTTACAAACTTTCTGCTTGATACAACATTGTTGCCATTGTGCTTAAAATTTTAGACGAGGACAAATGGTGTTGTTCCTGTGTTTACGATTTAACCAAGGAAGTTAAGAAGTTGCGAGTGTATATATAGATCGAGGTCTTTCTCATGGCGAGGAGAAATAGTGAAGGAAAAACAAAGCCCACCTGGGTTTCTCTGAGCGCCTCTAACCGGTCTCCGGTAACATAAAAGAACGATAAAAATGATAAAGTTAGGACACAGTTATTCCTGACCTCAGCTCAAAATGCCTACCCTCCGAGGGTGTATTTATAAGCAAGCAAGTCCAAAATTCAAACTGTCGATCTCGTATTACACTATCCACAGAGCGCCATGACGCCAAAGCACGGCTGAATGGATACCCACTTCTGTCGATTCAAAATGAGATCCAGTTTCCCTGAATTCAAAATATCTAGGAAGAGAAATAACAGACGCCCAAAAGGCAGGGCACCCTCAGGTTTCACCTTGCGATTCCCTTTCCTATCCCATTACCCCGCGGGAGTAATTTTAATATAAAACTGTTGGGCGGGAGAAAAAAAAAAAACTTTTTCGTTTTCGTCACGACATCGAGAAGAACTTGCAACGATAGAGTTTCCCAGCAAGTTAAGAAGGAATTTCCTTTTATTGGGCAATAACAGATTGCACCAAGCATAATCGGCACAGTTCGATTACCAAAGATCGTCAAGTGATCTTACCACCAAGTACCGGCGGCACAGTTCGATTACCAAAGATCGTCAAGTGATCTTACCCTATCTGAGTTTGATACCCCCAAACTAGATAGATTTCTTACCCAAAAGAGAAGCCCTACAAGCAAAACCAAATTGCAAGAAAATTATAAAGCCAGCTGCAAGCCTCATCTGAGAAAACCTTTTCAAAGTCATAAACTTACGACCCAACGCCTCCTCAATTGGTGTTTTGTTTTGATCATTGTTATTCGTCGCCTCGAAATTCCGCGTCACGTCACTCGTCCAAGCCTCGTTCAAAGTAACGCCATCTAGTGAGAAGCAAATAAACTATACTCACGACGCCTCTCCGGACAAGATTCAACGAAGGTATTACGTTTGGATTCTTTGGGTAATCACCACTACCTAATGTAAGTAATCAATTTTATTTTTATGTGCCCGTGCCTTTAACGTAGATTATTTCTATATCTTAAAGGCGAATTGTTTTAAAGTAAATTGTTCTCCCTTGAAGCAACCTGAAACCGAGTGTCGGTAAAGGGACTTAAGAACCATTTTTAAGTTGTATTTTGTACGTGTATATATTAATTTTTGTTTGAGTTGATTAATGTGCAGTAAAACTCTAGTTTAGTTAAAGTGTTTAAATTATCCTTGATCGAGTTGTGTTGGCAGTATTTAGTATATTAAAGAGAGAAGTCCCCTTTTTATTCATTCACTAGAATAAAGATAAGAAAAGCGCTGTTAGAGATCGATCCTGAAGCGATTACTGGAATTACGAACGTATAACCCTTTTTTATTAATCATAATAAAAAATAAATAAATATAATCTCGGCTAACCCACGACATCCTGGTTCTTTGACATGTAGAGGTTCCTAGAAACGAGGACGCTACTCAGGAGACAAGACCGTCATAGACTGAGCAATTTTCCTAGCAGTTGCGTACTATGACGACATGGTAACCACCATGTCAGATCTTAGGGCTATGTAAAATAAATAGTAGAAAGCGCACGGAAATTTAATGTTGTGTGCCATTGCGTTCACACTAATCCCGTGGGACTATCCACCAGATTGATCATAATTTGTGTGTGTGTGTTCCTCATTATTTAAGAGGTTTAATTAAATGCCTAAAAATTGTAACGCCAACCTTGCGCAACGGACAACTACTTATTTCTTTCAGAACGGTGGTATTTGGGGACTTCAGTTTAAGATACTTCTGTTTTAAATAAAAAAGATTACTCTTGGCCACCGTACCCAAATTATGAATGATGAAGTAATTTCAGATTAATTCCAAGTCATTTGGATAATGAATTAATTGGTAGAGAAGCGAGTATGGAAGGGCAATAAAGACCCAACATTCCTTTACGCTTCTTATGGGAGAACGAGGTTGAACTCTTGAAAAGGTTGACTTCATCTAACCATTGCTCGAGGGACGTGAGTGTATTAAGCATTACAATTCTTCACACTTTTTACGTAATAATAAAAATGTTAATAAAAATTAATATAATTATTACTTTCAACTTGGTAGTATTATAACATATTGATTAATTGTATTTCATAATTTTACTTAAATAAAATTCATATTTCACCTTGAAATCGATTTTACCAAAGTTGAATAAATAAAATGGAACTGAGAATTATTGTATTAGATTTCGTGTCTTAAGAAATGAGATGAAAATGTCAAAGGAGTCGTTTGAAATTCTTACTTTTGACTTGTAATATTTTGGTAGGGTACCATTGGGTGTCGGGTAGATACAAGCATATACTAAGTAATCTGCGTTACCGAATGGATACTTTACTGGCCAGAACTAATACTGGTCAGGATAGATACGGAAAAAGTCATAAACTCGTTGGATTATGATGTGTATTTTAACGAATGAAATTTTGCAATTCAACCATTCAATACTTTTTCAAGTTACAACGTTACTAAAACTAAATATCCTCATTCTCGCGGGATGAAATTTGGGGCGCGTGTTCAGATGCTCATGTTCCCAATTTAAGCCCCATACACGTGTATAACTACTGAAACACTAGCGCACATATCCAACACTATCGCTTAAAGTGATATTTTCTTTGATGTTTCATCATATAGACATTAGGTCGTGTATGTGCAGGATAGCTGACAAATGTGTGGTTGAAACTTATATCCAAGGCTGATGATGCAAGTAGAGAAATCCAGAGTAAAAGTAAAAAGGGTAAATTTGATAAAATAAATCGAATATATGAGATATTAGATTAATCAGAGTGAGAGGTTTGAGCAATTTGAAAGAACCGTTCGGCGTGAAAGAAGATCGGGAATTTCATCACATTTTGCCCTTTAAAGTGCTAAGAAATATCACATTTGTGGACAACTGTTCGCACCTAGTTAGAAAAAAGCCCTTGAAATAGGCAAATACCTAGGGGTGATCAGAAAGTAATAACAGTCGGACTTGTGGCCGAGATACCATAAGCGTTGGGATGAAGGGCAGCGTGGGGCATCTAGTGTTGCTTGTTGAGACGTGCTTGAACTTCTCGTTGTTTGACTAGGTTGCATTTCCCTGTTGCGCTGTGCGATTGCGTCATTGTTGCTTTCGCTCTATAACCAGAAACATGGATTTCTCGAAAGAAGGTTGCAGTTTATATTCGTTCACTAGGTGGAAACTCGGGAAAAAAGCAACGGAGATCAGAGATGAATTATTGCAAGTTTTTCCAGGGTCTACTTCATCACTGAAAACTGCTTCCCACTGGAAGCAAGCTTATGCAGCCAGAAAAACTTAACTGAAAGTTGATCATCACTCTGGACGCCCCCGGAAATCCATGACGGAAGCAACAACGGTCCGTACTCTGGCCATGATTGAAGAAGATCCAACTATTACTCTTGGATTCTTATACTTGGAGCTTGGTGTCAGTTATGGGAGTGCACATGGCATCGTTCATGAATACTTAGGACTAGGGAAAAAGTGTGCTCGATGGCTGCCCTATTTTCTAACTCAAGAGCAGAAGTGCCATTGGGTGCGGACTTGTCGTCTCTGGCTGGCTGAATTCAAACCAATTGGTCGTCCGAAAAGATTCCCAGATGTTGCTACCGGAGAAGAGTGTTGGATTTCTTTCTTCACCACCAGAGACAATCAATCCAACATGGTGTGGTTGAGTGATGAAGAGCCTTGATCTCAGATTTTCAATGAAGGATTTCGCAGAAGAAAGCACCTTTTCAGCATCTTCTTTAATTTTTCAGGACCAATGTGTGTGGCTATGGGGCGTCAAAAGTCTACTATCACAACCAAGTACTACACTTACCAAGTGATTCCTCAATTTCAGGTTCGCACCAACTCACCCCCGATCGCCCCCATTGCTGCGCCACGACAATAATGTACCCCACAAAAAGCGCACCTGACTTTCCATTTCCTGGAGCAGCAAGCGATCATACTTCTTGTTCACCCACCCTACACACCTAACCTTGCTCACCAAGGATCAAGGGTGCGATTGGATGGAAGCAATTTCCTCGTATCCAAAACCTGGCACGAACATTCAATTCAGTACTACAATGTATACCAGCGAAGGAGGATGGAACGCTGCATAGACGCAGAAGGGGAGTACTTTGAAAGAATGTAGACTACTGTTTGGATTTCCCTCTGTTCTACCAAAATATACGGTCTCACTGTCATTACTTTCTGATCACCCCTCCTATAAACTTATACTCCTCCAGCCTCTCTTTGAACTGAAGAAATTTGCGCCTCAATTCCGTCCCTCCCTATCGATTGAAAGTATTATTTGGAGTAATGGATGAAATCACAAAAATTGTGCCACCGATGAACTTATCCGTTTAAAATTGGTTCTAAACATAAGAAAAACAGAAATATTAGGTTTCTATCTGAGTTTGTCAAAATGTCAATGGATGATCGATTTGGGTGATGATTGTATTACTTTATCGAAAGATTACTTTCAAAATTACAACCAGTTCTCGACACTAATAGTATTTTAATTCAAATTTTAGGTACGTTAACACAGCTTAGTTACACCCCATTTAACCCTGCTCTTCTATTTCTTCTTCGGCCTACATATGTATCTTTCTCACTATTTTACTTACCTTAATTACTTTCCAATAACATTCTGACGAAACTTATATAATTGAAGGTATATTTATGTAGAAAATAATGCGAAAATTATGAATAAAAACATTTCTACTCTATTGGCAAAAAGGACGTAAAAGTTTTTTCTCATTTTTAGTCGCGTGTGACTCTATATCTCACTATGGCTGTTGCTCGGTCCGTCCGTCGGTCCCCGGTTTGCTTTTTTTTTGTTTCGGTAATAAAATTGTAACTATTGTGCCGATTCTAAGGAAATTTGAAACTTTAATGTTGTTTTCTTTCGAATGATATAATTGTTAAGATCCGCCCAAGTTAGTCCTGGAATTATTGAAGTTTTGAAGATCATAAAGTCATAAATCAAAATAGGTGAGAGCAGGCGACTTTGATCAGCAGACCTTGTTTTGTATCTAACCATGTGGGGCTGCTATATTGGATTTAGTATTAAATGAACTTTAAAAAAGATTTCCGCTTGTATTCCTTTTTCCTAAAAGAAAGCAGGAGGCGAAGAGGTAAAAAATGATGAATAATAAGGAAAACCTTTTTGAATTTCTGCTATAATTTTGAGGAAATAATATTGGAATTAAAAAGGAACTATGGGAAATGCGTGGAATGTGATGAGAAGTATTTGAATGGAACAAACGTAATATATCAATCTTGTCCGTATAAGATTGAGTGGTTAAGGTAAAGATAGAATGAAAAGGATGACAGAGAGAGGGGAAATTAATGATTATCATCCAGTAACGAAGGAATAAGTAAGATTAAAAGAGAATGAGTATAAAGGAGCCGTCATAGGTTCAATGAGGTTGAAATCAGGATCCTCAAGACCTGGTGGGGTGGCCAATTGGATGCCCCGTTATTCAGTAGAAATAATCCTGAAGGTCACCTTTCTACATATGGCAGGGTCTTACAGCCGGTAGAACAAAAACTCGTTGGGAGACAGCCCCGAGCCAAACTCCGACCCTTTGTAAGACCCTCCTGAAGGGTCACATGCCTTGGACTTGCGAGGAGATGATGGACCTCCTCCGCGGTTGGCGCTCTCTTATCAGCCATAGATGAGGCTGGCGAAGCTGTCCTTTGAGACATTTCCTGGGGTGCAGAGAAGTGTAATCACTTCCCACCCCCTCTCCTAAAAGAAGAAAAAAAAAGACTGATATGAATAGGGGCTCCTAGAACGGACAGAGTATCTGTTGTTTCTGCAGTTGACCAGGCCAAGCCTGGCACCTCCGAGAGATCTCGGATGGGTGAGCGGAAGATCGATGGCGTCGGGACCCCTCATTGAGAAACTACCTGACGATCTCGAGAAAGCTAGCTTCAAAGTCGCTTTCTATTAGTTCTTTTGCAACATTGCTTAGTTATTGCAAAAATGAGGAATCGCGATGTCTGGCAATTTCGTCAGCAGAGCATGCGGAACCTCGAAACTTCAGTCACCAAAGGCAAACAAACAATTTCTCCCTTTAATCGTTTATTCCATCTCTTTTTTTCTATCTTTCAACCAATCATCTCTATATATTTTTACCTCATATTCAATCCTATCGCTCTATCGCATTTACTATGTTAATGTCTATTTTACCTATTCAGTAATATGTTTAGATATAAAGAATTTTTTCCACACAAGGAGACGTGATTCAATCTTTTCAAATATTTATTTCCGAGTCGCAATTAATCCTCTATTCCGTTTAGGAATTATTATTTTAATTTTAATTTCAATGGCGACGTTTTTTCATTGCAAAACTCTATCGGTATTTGTCCATTAAATACTATCTAATTTTATCTAGATTTCTTTCTTATGAATCAGTATAAGAATATTTCTTTCAAATCCCTACTTAAAAGGTAGTTTTTAAAAGTGTTTCTTTTCTTGAACATAAAATTAAATAACTTCGGCTAGTAAGAGAAAGTAAGATGGATTTGTAAATAATGATTGAAAGTTTAGACAGAGTATGCTAATATTGAGTCGGAAAATGATAAAAAATTGCTTATGCACGAATCAAATTTATTGACACTCACTTTCTTTTAGGAGTATCTAGCAACTACTGACAAATCAAACCGTGCGAAATCCGGTAAATCTTAATTAAAATCCACTTCGTGTAGGATGTCTAGCAATAACCAGGTTCTTATTTTTTTCATGGTCTGGTTTGTAGACTATAATATTCCAGTAGAGCAGGGGTGGGTGAAATCTTGCCCGTAAGCATAATTTTCAGCGATCCCTGAAAGATATATCTGTATGCATAAATTTTCAATAATGAAATTTAAATAATATTTGTATGCCCAATTTTCGTGGTGGCAGTCAATAAAATGTATTAATTTTTTTTAGATATTAATGCATGAGTCTATCGCATCATGTAATGAATTTAAGCAACATTTACAAAGATACAAGAGTCAAATTTTATTTATCGCCCGCCCACTTCTTTCATTAGAATTTTCGACCACGGCTCAAAAAGGTTTCCCCACCCCTGCTGTAGAGGATTTTCGGGGGGATTTTATTTTAAGGTTAGAAGAACATCGTTCTTGAAATAATGTGGGAAGGTTGGAATAAAAATGAGAAAAAGAATAATGAGATAAGATATAAAGAGCTGTGGTGATTCTTGAAAGATGGAGTTTCGGACTCCTTTGCCCACCTTTGTTCCATCATCCATGGGGCTTGTGAGCGGAAGAGAATTTAAAAATTGCCCTGTAACACGTAACATAAGCGCAAGCCCATGTTTATGGATAGTTGCTTAAATAGGAAGATGGAAGCTTGACTGGCCCCATAAGCATGTGGTAGGCCCAGTACTCTCCTACCTTAACCATGCAGCTCCTGCAATGGTTGCTACGGACACGTCTTTTCTATTGATCAAAGATTAATATAGGCGGGAGGATGGGATGGGGCGAATATTTTAGCCAAGGATATATTTTTACAACTAAAGAGTGGTTATTAGTTTCATATATTGATGCCCTGGTGTCTACATGTTGGCAAGCGGGTATGTATATCCCGTTAGCTTGAAAGGGGCCAGAACGTACACGAGCCCGTATGCTTCGGTGCACGTAAAAGTCAGTGGAGCGGCGAAGTTATTTGGGACATTGAAATTATTGAAAGCTGCGGAGGATAAAAGGAAGAGCCGTACCGGGTTTGGAGGCAGGAGTGGAAGAGCATGAGGAAGCATGGGCGCCATTTAGGTCCTTTGCTCTACCGATTTCTGCTCTGGTGGAAAAATTATCAGGTTTGGAAATTTGTGGAAATTCCTGTCTTTAAAAAAGCTCTTCTAAATTAAATGTGTTTAGGTAAATGTTAAAATGGCAATTGCGTTTGCATCCGACGGAAGGAAGATGAACCCTTTAGATGTCTTCACGCCATGAAGGAGCGCAAAGGATGCATTTTTGAGGGAGGGGGGGGCTCGTATATAGGATTTCAGAGGGTTTCGAGCTACGATGTACGACCTTTTTAGAGCGAATGTTGCATTATATGGTCTTCCCTCTTTTGTGTACTATAGTGTGTGCCCTTAAGTTATATGCTACGGTGTGTGTCCTTTTTGTGTTCTCTTCGGTGTGTCTTCTTAGGGTGTGTGCTACTTTGTGTTTGCTTTTTAGGGGGTGTGCTACGTTATGTACCCTTATTTTAGTGTATGATAAATTGTGTGCCATTCTTAGCGTATGTGTTCTAGTGCATGACCTTGTTAGAGGTTTGAAATTCGTCCTTTAAACATCGTTTTTACCTCTGCCAACAGAGTTAGGCGGTGTTTACGTGATCACCGTTGTGTGTGTGTTTGTTTGTTTGTTTGTGGACGAGATCTCTCAAAATATTTTGGACAGATTTTGACAAAAAATTGTGATGGGATCTTCCTCGGACCCAGGAAAAGTTGACTACAATTTGAGCCGGATCCAGATCTGGATTCGGATTATGGATCACTTATACGTTTTCTTTAAGATTGCGAAATATTGCAAATTGTGACGTATAATGCCATGTAAATAAAAGTAATAATCCCATGAAGACCATCCTAAAGGAACCTGCTGCCGTTAAAGAGGCGAATGCTCAGGAGAATTGGCTGTCCTCCCAGCGCTCAAAGGTCCAATTTGGACGATATACTCTCAGCATATATTCACTTAGCTTAACCTCATAATTTCCATAATGAAACTCTCTTCGAAATATTTCAGATGGTAAGGCCCGAAATGGATTTAGTCTTTTTAAATTGTAATAATCTCATGGCACCTAAATCTTCTCTGATAGATGCTATTTGTTTGAGGTGGAGCAAAATGGCGACCCCATTTTCACATGTCTCTAAGTTTTCTGACCGCAGATTTGGCCCCAATTTTAACCTTTAGACCCTGAATAATTAAGGAAAACGGGAACCCTCCTTGACCCGGCCTAAACTCTCTTGGTAAAATCCTATTACTTGGTCAATTTAGGAGAATCACGTAGTCATGTAAAGAAAATAGATTTAAATGGAAGAACAAAATAAAAGAAGAAAGCAATGGAGGAGAAAGAGGAGCACAGAGGTCTTAATGACTAGTCAATACTTTGACATAAACCACTTAGAAAGATATTCATTAAATGCTAATTATTAGTGCAGCATCGGGTGGTGCTTCTAAATTAGAATCATTATCTCTATATTATCTTTATCAGTCGTTTCGATTAAAATTGAAATTAAAGAAGAATTAATGATCCAGATGATAATTTATACAATCGAAGGGTATTGGGGTCAATCAGACATGCTTTAAATCGATTTAAAAATGTATAGATGTGATCTATAAAAACGGCCACTGTGTGATACACTGCACGACTGCCAGATTGCCCCCCCGCCCTCACTGCCTCATCAGCACCTTTGTAAAAGATGACTCTAAGAAAGAGTCGACAAAGACGTGACCCTCTAAAAGACCTTCTGCTTCCTCTATATATGGCATATAAAAGGAGTGAATATCTATGTATTAAGACCATAAAAACTTTGTATTGATACTATATTATCTATGCAACCTTACGAGTAGTATGTATATTTATATTTAACACTTAGCACTTATTAGTTTGAGTCCCGTTTATATTCCAGGGGTTATTTGACGCCTTTTTGCTTATATCCTGAAGCATTAAATGGCGCATGTTCGAGTTAGTGTAGAAAATCTTTCTATAACTATCAGAGGATATGAAAATACTATCATCATTTGCCACGTGATTTTGTTGCTGTAGCTTCGAGTCTAACTGTTCTGTTCTAACCTTATATTTTTGGTAGTACCAAATACGTTACAAAGTCATTTAGGTCATCTTCCCTTATGAGGTGCTGTTCAGTCAAAAGTTGGTTCTTGTGACATTACAGGCCGAGGATTAGAAAGAACTACAACATCTTCTTCATCTGCCTCAACTGAGAATAAATAATTCTGGTGCATCAGAAACGGCAAATCCTTCCAAAATAGGGTAGGGGCGAATAGATAATAGATGGTTAGATAGTCACTGCTTTTCCTCTTTTGAAAGGCCCTTTCGAATTAGAATGCAGCATCATGCCTTAATTATTGTTCCTATGATCTGTTGATTCTCTGCACTGGCAAAGGCATAAATTTCCTCACCCTTTTCTACCTCTGGCAAATATTCATTGCTCTAATGTTGCAGCATATGTAAGGGGCCGTCTTCTTATTGCTAACCATAGCAGTTATACTACGCATTTACTATGCAAAAGTCAGTTCACCACAAAACTTGCAGAAGTTATCTGCCTTGTTTACGAATGATCGGAAAAATAGGAAATAAAATTAGTTAAAAAATGAACTAAAATACACATTACTAGTCGAAAATACAGCCCATCAGCGCCTAGTTTGATATAAAATATAAAACCTAATGTAACTATGGTGTACCTTGTATTTTTTGTGTACGTTGTATATTATTTTCTAACTTGTTATGTCATTTTCTATACTTATTTGTTGTTTGTTCTAAGTCTTTCATTGAGAATGCAAGGGTATAGTTTATAAAGGCTATTTTTCTTTATTTCCCGGTAAATTACAGTCACATTTATTCCCGTGGAATATTCCGGGAATCAACCAATTATACCTCATAAAATAGCACAAAATCAACTGTCCACCATTTTACTAAATGAAGGGTTTTAATCATTCATATCCTTTACATTAATCCCACGATTAAAGTGCTAAAGTACTCATGCAGTCTAGTAATTTTTTATGAAGAAATGTATTTAATTGTGTTTGTAGATCGTTTGTGTGAAACTTCATTATAAGCCTTGCAAATTAAGATATTGGACCAATTATTAAAAGGTGTGTTTAGAAATTCAATAGATATAGAAATCTTGTATGAAATTCTCGCTACTATGCGTATTCTTCCACCATGTAAGACGTCTATTTCAACTTGTTGATTTATAACAAAAGCCTTGATAAATACATTCAAAACGCTCAAGAATCTCATCTTTCTTTATTTTTAAGACAAAAAAGTTCATTAATTTTCTTAAGCGAGTATTGATGACTTATTTCCAAAAAAACAAAACCGCAAGGTTATAATTTCCAATCCTTACCATTTCAACCCCTTCTGGACAGTTCATTTCCTATAGTTTTGGGTCATCTTGATTTTTTAGGATGTTATTGAGCATCTACTCCTTCTAACCTAAAATATAATTGCAGAAATAAGAATTTCATTAATTTATTTTGATTCTAGACTCCCTCAATGGGAAATGTTTAAAATATCTTTAATTTTCAGTGCCAAAAGTTTGTTGAGGTAAAGTCTGGATTATTCTCTAAAAAAACAATTAATCTTTAAAGGTAATTCGAATAAAATTTATCGGCTAGATTCAAAATTTACGATTTGGCTACCCAATTTTATACCTGAATTGGCCAACTTATTGGTAGCAAAATGTATGATGAATGGTAAGATACTCTACTGTATAGGCCGCGCTATCTTCTAGACACTTTTTCAATTTCAAATTTGGATACAGGGTGTTCATGCATTTTTACTCTGTACTCTATTGACCTCTCTTCCGCCCAAACCATTGCTAAGGAACGACTTGACTCAAAGAAATGGCTAATTTAAGACTTTAAAACAGAGGTGTAATTGTGAAAATGACAGTTTAAAGATGTCCAAGGGTGTAAAGCAAGGTTCAAGTGATCTTCTACACAATAAACTTAGGTATTACATATGGCAACCAGAGAAGGGATTTTCTGTTAGGAAGGTGGCGCCCTATTACAATTATTATAATTATGGAATGAGGTGAAATCCAACGAGGAAATCTTCACCATAAAGTCTGTAAGGAGAGGTTTGTCAAAAGGTCGCAAAGAGAGGAGGTGGGGGTAATGCGTTGAAGGTATACAGCCTGAATTGTCTAAAGATGAGTCTGCCCTACGGTCCTCAGGACAGCGAAGAGGCTAATCATCAAGATCCTGCCCAATCCTCACATTCAAGGCAGATCGCCTCCGGTCGCTGGAGTCGGAACAGAGGTAGAAATTCCACAGATGTCACCTGCAGCACAGTGTCCGTATCTGAATCTGATAGAATATAGGCTCGCGTGTGCGTCTGAAAATCCATTTGAGCAACGGATTTGTGGGGAGGGGTCATCGAATCCTGCACCAACCGACAAGTAAAACATCAAAAGAAAGGTCGACATCCTATAGAAGCTACCAATAAAGGGCAGAAGACAATAGAGGAGAGCAGAAGTCTGATACAAAGTCTTCTTTGATGGCACCGCCCTTTACTGTACAGACCTCTTGAAAGTCCCGATTGGGCAAAAGTAATATGCAGTGATATCATGAGATTTGCTTTATTTTAACGAAAGAACAACTTAAGTTCAACCACACCGATTTTCCTCATCCAAAAAATCATCTTTCTCACTTCCTAATAACACCTGTATTAAGAAACAACATCAAAATATTTTCTATGAACACTTTCTAACCGATGTTTGCGCTATGAGACGAACAGGAATAGGAAGGAAGAGTTTTGTGACATGAAGGGAATGGGATGCCATCAGGTGCGAATTATAATTGTAGGAGTAGGAGTGGGTGGCTATGCTATAGAGTGAAGAGGACATAGTGGAATGGTTTGATATATATGAGATACTCTAGAATTATGTGGGTGGCATTTGTAAGGGAAGAGGGATACCAAGGTATTAATAACTGGATATCTGTCCTGGAAAGTACTCGATTCCTGATCTAATCGAGAAACGGTGAGAGGAATAATTTCTCTCCTGCTAAAATTCGTCATTGAGGTCAGAAACCTCGACGAAATTCAGCCAACTGAAGTCATTCTCCCTAAGGTTGTTTGGTGAAGTTGATTAATAAAGTTGAAATCACGTATGCACTTATTTTGAGGAGTGTGGTGTTTGTTGGGTGTATATAGCAACTTGATTGTAGGATGCACCCTCTTGTAGAGTATATTTCTGGCTACGCCCCTCATTCTGTCTTCAAATAGTTTAATTCTAAACGCAAGGATTGATTTTGTTGCTCTACGCTGAACTCGCTCTAAGGTTGTTGTTATTGTATTTTTGACATGAGGGCACCAAATTTGAAGTATGCACATTAAATATGGTCTGCCAAGCTTCTTGTTTAATTAATGGAAAAATAATATATTTTTTATTCCCATGCAAAACTCCTTTCTATGTACTCTAGAACATTTTTCCTTTTTGCGAAACTACAATACATTTTTTAGGAATATTTAGACGGCTCTAAATTTAGACCCCAAATCCTCTACAATAAAGACTGCATTTAGAATATGACACCGATATTTTCAATCTGCTGTTTGATTTGATGACCTCTGGAGTGCGTGAATTTACACTTATCTGCGTTCAATCTCATCTTCCACCTTTTAGCCAATTGCACGACTCTATCGCTCTGAAAGTTTTCGAAGTCGACTCGATATTTTTGTTATTAATATTACGCATTTTTTTATCTTCCGAAAAATTATTAAAATTTTAATAGTAAATTATTTTCAAAGTGATTAACATAAACCATAGACAAAAACGCTCCAAGAACCTATTTCCGAGGGGCGCCCCTAATGACTGATACCCAGCTCGCGTTGATCCAATCAATCGCCTTCTCCATATTCGTGGTCGCTTAGCTAGTTTTAAATCTACTTAAGTACATCACCTCATAACCCATGAGCCTTAAACATCATCAAGTCTGTTAAGCGGTACATTATTAAACGCGTTTTGAAAATCTATAAGAACTATGTATGTATATCTACAACAGAATGTTGGTCGAAGCTAATGACTCTTTCGTAAAAACCCTAGCAAATTACTCAGCACCATGCGCTGAGCTATGATAATATTTTGGGTACCATTTATTATCGTTCAGGTCTGAATTTTACACGATTTGGACTCGAAAAATACACTCGAAGTGTTTTCGCACAAGAGATGTTAGTTAAAAAATCCGATAATTGTCGGGATTAGTTATAATCCTTCTATTGAAATTGGGGCCATTATAAGCTCTTTAATCGCCCCAGGGACTTCACATTCATCAAATGATCGATTAAAATTGACGCAAAAGAATTTTCTTAATTCGTTTTATAATTATTTAAGATCGCTCAAATTTTATCATCCCTCAGCAATTTATATATTTTATTTTATTTATGTCGTGGCTTATCTTGGCTTCGTTTGCACTTTATATTCTAAAGAACACTTCAATTATTAAAGTTAATTACACCAGCATTAGCAGATAAATTTTTGTCGTGCCATCGACATTGAAGCTATTTTCAATTTTTTTATTTAATTTCAAACTATAAATATATGCCGGTACCTCACTGAGCTGCCTCTTAGTATCCTCAATGGAAGCAAAGCAATTCTTGATTTGTTTGCGATTACATCTATAAAATCTCTTAAGCTCGTGTTTAGACAACATCTATAATTCCTTTAACATTTCTTGCTATCCGTTCTTTTTTTCGTATATATTCATTAATATAATTATTTAGCCTAGGAACATGTCTAGATTTAGTAGAAACACTGTTTATATCGCATGATCTCAATATTGATAGCAAAATATGAATGGCTAAATAAAATATACAATACTTGCCCGTTATCAGCTTATAAAAACTTATCTTAATCAACACTTATTAAGCAAATCACGGAAAATACTAAAGTTACGACTTGCAAAGTCAGTAATGGATATACAGTTATCATTTACTGTCGGAGGAATATTTATAGTTAACCGAATAAGGCGACTCTGCTTCCCATATTTTCACCGAGGTGTATATTTTCCAACAAGCCCTTATCAGTTTTGAATATTTCACCCAAAATATTATGTTCTTATATCTGCTAAACTCCTATCGATAAACACCACTATTTATAAATTTCACAGCAAGATTGACCTTAGTACAGACACTGATGTCTTGCAATTTCCAAATGTGAAATTAAAACCATCGCAATTTTTTCTTTACTAGATCCTGGCTTGTCATGGTGATCAGTACAGAACTGAAAAGTCAATTTTGGAGCTAATCGTTGCGATCTCAACAACTAGAACCCCTTAACCTGTATTTATATTTAAATGCTTCATTATCGCGTTGAGATCATTTTTAAGTAAAATAAACTGTGCCATTATTCCTTCTAATTTTATCTTTATTAAATAACCGATAACCCGATGAATTCAACTTTACTAAATTCCCTGTTAGAGCTAGCAATAATATCAAATTCATCTGCTTTAGCTAATGATTTTAATGCATTGATCTTTTTTCTCAAATTGTGAGCGTTCGTAAAAAAAAACGATAATTTAGACGCAATGAGCCTCCTTCGACTTGGCTGCGGTGACGAATTAAAAACCTGAGTGTTCTCGGCCTCTTCCGTGACGACTGATCCAGTTCCCTTAGAACATTAACAGCATTATTCAAGCTTATCCAATCGTACCCTATTAAGTGAATTTGACCTGTCACATCAATCGTAAAAGTCACATCACCCACAAAGGGGTTGATGGTTTAGGAGTAGTAATACTCTTGCTAAAACTAAAACCTGGAGGAGTAGCAGGTCCTCCCGATCCTAGTGCCCAAATAAAAACTGGTGCTCTTTATAGGGACATTATTTGCACCTCTTTTAAACCTTCCATTCTATTTTTTGCGTCGGTTTAAACCAGCAAAGGGTTATAGAGTACATTAAATGTTCTATAAAATGAAGTCACATAAGAAGTTTACAAAATACGATCCTTCTCCCAACACAGAGTTTACAAGCAATTATTAATGTAATACGCCATTCAATAAAAACTGATAAGAACTTTGTATCTCGGCAGAATATCTGTAAAATTAACTATATTATTTATTGCCTGTGATACACTAAGAGTTCCTCTGCTCATATCGAGAAGATATTAATCAAATACCACATTAACTATAAATCCGGTATCTCAGGTGGCTCTGACTGCAAAGTCACCAAGGAAGTTTGTCAAGTTTTTGGCTTTACCACTTGTAAATAACATCTTCATCAAAGCTTTGCCGCAGAATTCATCGAGTTGGTTCTACACCATCAAACCACCAATTAGGCGAATTTCTGGTTTATCATCGGCCTACAGAAAATTCAAAGTTGAAAATATTTTGATTGTAACAAACAGAATTCCTCTTCTGAAAAGCTTAAGACCCATTTGTGGTATAGCGGTTGGAGATACTTATTAGCTTGTCTCTCTACATCTATTGTGTTCTCTATAGCATTTTTCATTCCTTCGCATAGTACTTTATAGCCTACAAGTATTCTATTAACTTTCCTGTTTGACGACCCACCTGGTAACTGTCTTCTATAATTCTTCTACTAAAAAATAGGCCTCTAATTCTTTCATGGATTAATTATTAATTCAATAGCCCTTTAGCTCCATCAAATAAATAGAATTACCTGAAATCCTGCAGGAGTTAAAATATCCTGATATATTGATGCTTATAAGGTCTTTAAATAATATTCTTTTATTTATTATTATAATGTGTGCAAGAAAATCGATATGGAATTGTTAGATTTTGACTAAATGAGCACATGTAATAAAAAAGTAATTAAAGCTTTTGCATGCTGCTAAAAATTGTAATACCTATCCTTATGACTTTCTGAGTAGTCCTTATTCCCACAAAATCATTAATATATAAATAAATTCAAAGTTTGCTAGTAAAGCAATGGTGCTAATGGGAGGTTGTTGTATAGTATTCCAGACATTGGCAGCGAATAATGAGCAAAAACACTCAAAACATAATATATGTCAATGGCGATTGTCTAATTTCAAACTGAGGTAAATTCTTTGGCTAGACAGAGTCGGAAGTAATAAAGTGTTATTATCCTTTGTTTCAAACAGCCGTAAACTCTACCAGAAACACCGCGTATGTATTTATTGGTTGTCTCATTTTAACAAGAAACTAATTGTTGGGTATATAATTACTCGATAAATACAGATCTATGTACTGTATAGAACCTGAATAAAGCCTGTCAACAAGTACATATCTTAATCTTGAAAGCAAATAAGTGGTTAGTTCATATTAGTAACTTATTTTTAACCAATAATATAAGATATTTTTGAAGAATTATTTCGGTTGCTGCTTTTTATACGAAAAAAGTTGAAAAAGCTAATTTACTACTGTTTTAGTGTTTATTATCCAAGTTTAATCACTTCTAATGCTCTGATACGAGAGTTTTCATAAATTTACGAATGACATAGTGTAAGCTGTCGGAAAAGCACATATAGATAGATGCTGCCAAAGAGTAAGGGAAGATGTTACTAGCATGGTAGACAGAAATAAGAAATTTACTAAACATGCACTAAACTTTACTTTAATAATAAAGAAAAATCTTTCAAAGTACAATTTTCTTAGATTAACTCTAGGTTTAGTATCACGCAAAATTGTGATCATTTAAATTTAGCAAACAGTGCTCGAGACACTAACAAACCTTAAAAAACTTCCGGATCTATTCGTTTCATATTTATTCATAAAGCAAAAGATAGGAATATATTTCTCTAAGAATTTTGGGTGCTCTTTAAAATGAGTTTATCAAATGAATCGTTGGTTTGTTTTTCCAAAGAATATATCTCTCTATGACTACTTGGGTTAGGTTTTCTAAGAATATATCTCCATAATAATCACTAGTTATTCTTTCTTAAGAATATGTAGTTCACTTTTATTCTGCGCATCTGGAGAGTTATGTGTCTAAAAAATTCCACGAAGCACCACCGGCTTGAGACTCAAATCTTAAAATACTGGAGCAATGAAAATTTTCCTTGTTGGAAATGAGAAGCCAAGAATGGAATTGCGATTATCTGAATTGGAATCCTTTGCCAATGGAATCTAAGATTTAGCCAAAAATTAAGAAGTATAGTCTGCTATGATTAACAAAAGGATGTGATCAGATTTTTAGCTAAATATAAGGTGCGACGTCTCTCAAAAGGGGGATTTAAAAGTTAAACAATACCCAACTAAGTTTCTCATGAGTATGTAAGTATATTCTGTTTAAAATTGTAAAAGATTTTTTTAGCATTTTATATGACTGCAATACATTATGGCTTGGATAGACTTTTTATCCTGTTAATATTATTTCAATATATTTTTATTCCAGTGTCTCCATTATGCTTAACTCGATTATTTTCTTAGTTCCATTCATCCGAAATTTTCTTTTATTCTTAGGCTTCGGAGGAAAGCCTTCGGTATTGATATAAAGTTGAACCACTCCATATTTATTGAGTAATTCAATGGGGATCATTTTAATTAATATGATGCCAATGTCTTTCATATTGCAGAGGAAAATTTCCCTTCTTTCTTTGTTAAATTAAATGATTGCTGTCTTTTATAATTCACTGAATAGACTATTTATAGATGCTCGATTTCCGCTTGTCAGAAACATTCACTAGGCTCATGCATTAGTTTGAAGAATCGAATTATAAAGAATTTTAATTGGCTCAATTAACCACAATTCATTGATATCATCGAAACAAATTGAATAATTAGAGATATTTGCATTTTAACGCCATCAAAGTAGCTGCTATAAGGGACTTACGTAGAAGTCAAGAGTGCACAATTATGGTTTAAGAGGAAAGTTAAAATGGACGGGGATGGAAAACTAAACCCCATTGGCATAGACAAGAAACCTTGAGAACCGTGAGGACAGTGGATCCAAAACCTCCTGAATGGAGTAAAGAAAAAGCGGCCCCTCAAGTGCAATCTTCCAATACGTTTACGAATGGGTGCATAAAAACGACCCCCCACACACTTTATATAAAAACCCTACTTTTAGCTACTCGAATATTAATCTTCCACACTTATCTCCTTCTCGCAACTTCACTGCTTTACAGGAAAAACATTTTTCCAAGTTACTCGTAGAGATCCTATTATAGCCTTACACCATTAAATGTTTCTTCACCACATTCCTAGAAAAACGGGGATCTGCGTGCATCATTAGGCCAGAAAATAAAATAAAATTCAAATTGAATGGTCCATTACTTACGTCCAAATTCTTTTTTTTAAATAAAAGAAGCTCGAAAGTTAAAAAAACTATGTGCCACTGCTTTTTATGA
Source organism: Ceratothoa steindachneri (assembly GCA_963969495.1). Taxonomy (NCBI): domain Eukaryota; kingdom Metazoa; phylum Arthropoda; class Malacostraca; order Isopoda; family Cymothoidae; genus Ceratothoa; species Ceratothoa steindachneri. The sequence goes on from OZ018318.1 coordinate 178,468,294, forward strand.
CTATAAAACCAATCACCTCCCAAATCATAACCAAAATATTAAGACAAATACTCGGCTGTAATCACATAACACAATAGAAAGGTTTAAAATGTTACTATAGTATTATCAGCATCTTCGGGCGATTCAGCAATTTTAGCAGAGAAAATTGCCTCTGAAATTGGCATTTATATATTACGAAACAGCCTTCGTTTCCATCAGAACCGATTTAATTTTCAGAAATAAGGTATTAAAACAAGCTACATAGACATATCCTCCTAGACTAATAATTATGTAACATTTCAATTTAGAATGCTCTCGATCAGTAATTTTGTACAAATATTAAAAGGAGTAAGAGGGGACTATATATTTTCCCCAAACTGTTTAAAACAATATTTGAGGCGATTTTTAAGGCTTTCGTGTGGAACGAAATGGAATCATAATTATTAAATAAAATTAAATCAGTGAAAAATTGGGAGAATGTAAACTTCTATTGTCAAATGATCCACTTTCTTCGATACCACACCTTAATAACATCGGCTACCATCCACATACAACCCCAAAAATGATTGAGGGAGCCTTATAATTCAAGCGTTGCATGGTAGAGACTAAGAAAGTAAGAGAGACTAAAAAAATGAAATTGGAAAAAAACTGACTTATAAATGAGGTGCAGAATTTAGTCTGTCTGCTAATTACAATCAATATTAAATTTAAAGAATTGGAAATGACCTGGAAAACAAAGGATTCCAGACTACCTTGCCTTTAACCTGAGCATAAACCCTCCCAGATAGATAGCAACAAGTATATCTATCTGACCATCACAAGGGTAGATACGTCAGTTGACTGGATATATTTGATCTCAAATCTAAAGAAGAACCCTAATATTACACTATTAAAATAGCTTCAACAGTATACCCCTGTTGTATAGTGCTCTGTCTTATTCACCCTTTATGCATTTTGTATACCTTAGTTGACAAAGATGAAGAGATGAAGTAAAGATGGAGAGGAAAAAATGAAAGAGAGATGTGATAGATATTATTATTCAGGTGAGTCATAAAAATTTACTTTGGAATTATTAGTTGAACGAAAGAGGTTTTGATGAAACGACTCGTGAGGAATTTTCCCTCAAACCGGGTAGAGTTTGGATTTCCGAATGAGTATTGATTCCACTATTTCTCCTTTGAAGGTTGATTGGCCATTGAAAAAAGGCTTTATTTATTTAAATGTGGTCAAGGTTTATGGGGTGGTTTGCAATGCTCGAGAGGTCGTTACCACGGAGGAGGTCAGCACGGTGCTCCACGTCGCGTTGAGGGAGTGAGCCGTTTCGCTAGCATTTAAGGTCCCTACATATATATAAAGTTAGTCTTCTTGCCTTTGTGATCATTAACTCGGGCTGAAGATGGAAGTCAGCCTCTTTGGGAAAAAGTCTCGTGACTAAAAGTTTTAGACCGAAGGGCGGCTTATTTCCTCATCTAGATGGTCGATACCTAGTTTTCACCCTTCCCAATGGCTAAGGCTATAAAACAGTGGAAGGAAACTGTGTAGTCGTAAAGGCAAAGCGTGGAGGAAATATAAATGAAGTATTAGTAGGAGCAGAAAAAGTGACGTATTAGTGAGTAAGCAGTGTGTAGATGAAGCACATAGTTTCACTAAGCGAGTTTAATAGCCCCAAAAGTGAGATAAAAAATGTAGTAAACTGAAAGTTGGCTTTAACGAGAACGTATAATCGTGTAGATGCTAGATAGGTAGTATTCAGGTAGGTTTCCACACTTTATTAAGTGAGTGGTAAATAATTAGATGCTAGGAGAAGGAACTTATAGTGCAATTAATGCCTACGTTCAGAGGGAAGTTGGACTTATTGCGTGGTTTGATATAAGCAGGGAGCGGACGACGGAAGTGTAAGTGATGTCGTCATGGGTGTTAAATATCTTTATGGGACCAGTGCTAAGGAAAGTACCAATGTTAATAAGGGAGGAATGATGGTGAAAAAACCTAGTAACAGAGGCTTTATTCCGAAAGTATTTAGGGGATGAGGTTTCTTTACAAATAGAAAGCTTATGTACGCACAAAATTAATTTAATCTGTCTGCTCCTGCTTACTTTTCCTGAATGGTCAGTTTGTTTGTTCAGTTTCCCACTCGTGATTTGCTCTTGACCCGTTGACCCAAAATTAAAAGAGCCAAGGGTCTCGAAAGCCAGGCGATAGTTATGCCTCATTTGTGTTTTAACATGTTTCTTGAGGTTAAATTTGCTGGTCTGGAAGAATTCGGAAAATGTATTCATGTATTTTCTAGCTGCTCTGAATGCCACCTATGTAGTCTCCTTCTTTATGGCGCCCATATTGCTGAAGAGTACTCTTGTTCCGTCCCAACTCTTGGAGATCCCAGAATCTCATATTTGTCTCGCTAAGGCGCTGGGAAAGCGCACCGCATGCCTGTTTATTATGCTTTTCCTAAGTCTTGTTTCTATCATTGAAGGTTATTTACTCTCCATAGTATGGGAGGTAGCATTCATACAACATATCTCATGCAACATGGTATTCTCACTTGATGGGCTCGCTAATTTAAGTTCTTACAAGGTTCATAATCCTGTATTCAGTTATATGGATGTCAAATGGAGGAAAACTAAGGAGGCATCCTTTATATTATCTAGAAATATATGAATGTATCAAGGAGAATTGTCCAGATCAGCATATATTTAGCCAGAGACTTGCTAATAGCACAACTGGTGAATGAGCGTTAAATGGCTCCGCATGATCCCTGCTTCCTTTACTCCCATATCAACAAGGCAAGGACACATCACAGGAGAAAAAAACATTCAAATAGGAAAACTGACAAATCAGGAAAAATAAAGCAGAGAAAGATGGAATAAATTCATTCTTAACCTACATATATTGAGAGTGACAATTTTGAAAGAATCGTCGTTCTCCAACGGAATTAGTTTGTTTTTGAAGACTTTGAAGGAGACATTTTACTACTGGATTCGATTTTTAAATTAATCTACGAGAGGTTTACTAAGATGGAAGCCACAGGGACCCTTAAAAACAAGAGGGACGGACTTAAGATGCGAGTCAAACATCTTTTAACTTTCCCCTCTTAACGACGCGTCATATGAAAAACATTAAATCTCTCCAGATACTTTTACATGCAGGAACTTACCTCGGGCAGTTGTGAGCATGTGAAGGACACTGTAGCTGTATGTGCAGGTGAGAGCAAAGATACTAGTGCTAGGTGATTGGTAGGCATGTAGGAATGTGAGAACACTAGCAGAATGAACCTATGCCTTTCATAGGGTTGATTTTAACAGCTCTTAATATTTATGGCTTTTCTCTCACTGAGGATTAAGTTATATATAACTTCTGAAAAATATTTTATAATAGAGCTGTTTTCAGAGTAGCATACAACTAATTCGTGTTAGTGTGCCCTTAAGATTATGCCTCCCTATTTGACTTGAAGCAAGTGTGCTGTTACACATAGAAGCACAGAACACAATCTACTAGAGACAACTGGAACTATAGGTTGGAAAACACTTACCCGAGGAGATAAAATACAATATCGAGATCTTACAGAACTGAGCATAGTTTAGAGAAATAAAATTATGCGCATGTGATAAATTTTACCTTCATAAAAAAATGAAATCGAAGGCGAAGCAGTTTAGATTACTCTTCCTTTGTCTAAACATAAAACCAGAGAATAAAACCATAGACTTCGGCAGCGTATTCAACTCTTTGGGTCTTTACACCCTGGACATTATATGTTCATTTACTGGTTCCCTAACAGTTATGAAGGTATCCTCCCAATCTGGAATTCAAAATCTAACCTAGAGACAGTACAACAGCACCAACGAAAATTGGGCATTAACTGCGGAGGAAACTACAGCGTTTGAAATAGGAGAAGGCAAACGCGACGTGCGCAAAAAATAGCTAAGGTAAATACAGACAAATATAACCACACTAAAAACATAATCTAGTTGAAGCAAAAATCACTAAACATCTTGGTATGTATACTACACCCGCACCTTTAAAATATGGCGTATCCAGGCATTATTCGAAATTAATGACTTCGAAACGATGTAATTCACAGATGATCCACATTCTGCGAGGATAATGAAATTACATACGCTCCAGCAGACGAGATACTACCAGAACAAGCAAGTGATAACGTGGCAGTTAAAAAAACAATCTTGATATCAGACAGCCCAAAGAGACATCAAGATACGTCATATAGAGCCACAAAAGAATTACAATGATGCTAAGGTAAACATGAATAAAGAATACCACAGTAACACGCAAAGCGATGACACTCAGAATCACTCAACTAAGATTCGGAGGTCATTCTTCTGAACTAAATCAATATAGACTTGGCAACGAATATAATTAGGACTTTGAACTGAAAAAATAATAACAAAAAATACTGCAGACGTTATTAATGACCATGTAGAATTTAGAGTAAATAAGGCACTAAAGTTCAAAACGCTTCTGAATCTTGAATAATCATACCTAGAAGAGAAAGTGAAAACAGAAACCTTGGAACTTACTCTAATGACAAGTTATCAGCCACTCAGACGAGTATACCTGCCCTTTCATAAATTTAATAATAGTATTTAAAGGCTACATTTTTACCATCTACATAGCTGAATTCAAAGCTCGCGCTCAATCAACGAGATATAATGATAACTTTAGTTAAAACGGACGCATCTTAAAAGGTAGTTGGAATGATGTATTTTGGAATGCATAGCTTAAGAATTCCCCACTTTTTAAGAAAAATAACGTCTCCTAACGAAAACTCAGTATTACCTTGCCAAAATTTGCACCTAAACTTTGACATAGATAAGTAAACCTACACTTATTAATCATAAGGCAATCTGTATTGTATTCTTGGCAAACCCGAAAAAATAAGTTGTCACTTGAGAAATAAGTACAGGCCAGCTGAGTCAATAAGTCATATGAATTTGCAACTTTTCAGCAATATGAAGCATCAAATGCAACACTGGCATAAATGCATATGGAGATGAAACTTCTGACGCATGCGCTATTCTAAGCAAACATACATAATATTGCCCTAACTACGAGGGGCGGTCAATAAGTTTTGCAATTCGGATATAAGGAAACGAGATATGAGGAAATGTGTTTGAGTATTTTTCAATATAACTACCCTCGACTTCAATGCACTTGCGCCACTTGTCGCTGAGGCTTCGAATTCCCGACAACCAGAAATGTCCCGACTGCTGTTCAATCCACTCCTGGACGGCGAGCTGGACATCTTCTTAGTCCCCAAACTGGCGTCCAGGCAGTGCAGCCTTGAGCTGGTGGAATAAAAAGTAGTCGCTAGGGGCCAGATCTGAACTGTATGGCGGATGGTTGAGCTCCTCGAATCCGCACTCACGCAGGGCAGCTTGTACAACTCTGGCATTGTGGACAGGGGCATTTTCGTCGAGGAGCAGGACACCGCGTGCCAACTTGCCACGCCACTTCTGACTGATGCACTTTTTCAACTCATCCAGTTCCTCGGCGTAATATTGGCCTGTGATGGTCATTCCACGAGACGCATAGTCCACCATCAACACTCCCTCAGAATCCCAGAAGATGGTGGCCATGATCTTCCTGGCTGAGGGATGGGTCCGGAACTTGATGGGGGTCGGATAGCCCCTGTACTTCTAGGCCATGCTTTCGACCTTGGTCTCGGGATCCCAGTGATGGACACACGTTTCATCACGTGTAATTATGCGTGACTTGAATCCCGCCGGGTCTTGGTTGTACAGGAGAATCAGCTCCTCCGAACTTTGACGACGTTGAAGTCGATCATGGGGCGTGAGGTTTCTAGAGGTAATGGTAAAATTGTTGTTGATGGTGTTGATAACACTTCTATGGGATATTCCAAGTTCTCGCTCGATTTCTTTAACCTTCATCCGTAAATTTTCGAGGATCATCCTCTCCATACGGGCCACATTGTCCTCGTTGGTCACGTCTGACGGGCTTCCTGGATGGGCTCATCTTCAAGGGACTCACGACCATAGCGGAACTCCCTATTCCAGCGAGCAATAGTTGCATAGTAAAGACGATGTCGTTGTACACTGCAACCATGCGTTCATGGATCTCTTTTGCATACTTGCCTTCCTTGGTCAAAAATTTGATCACTGCGCGGTGCTCAACCTTCTCCATGTTGAAAAATTTTGACTGACCATCTGCGATCAGCTACTTCTTCTTAAATAGACGAGGCAGGAACGTGCGGCTGCAGGTCCTGACTTATCATAACTTGTCGTAACACCCCCACAAACAGTTATCCCCTTGCCTCTGTTTTGCCATATGATTCGCAAAACTTATTGACCGCCCCTCGTACGTACCAAAAGCTGTGAACCGCATCATACCATAGAAATATTAAATATGTAGGAGGGGTAGAGAATATTGAGGACAGTGATTTAAAGGTCTGGATATTTTGCCGAGTATAGGACACAACTCTACCGTATCAAGAGAAATGTAAGAGATGCCATGCCAATATAAAGGAACATAAAGTGGAATGATTTTAATTAAGATCATAGATAGTGACCTAAACCATGCTAGGTTCAGATACAATTTCAGTTAAGACTTGGGCAAGAAACAGAATCGATATCTGTTTATGTTTGCGATAGAGGAAAAGAGTATCGAAGAGACTATAACACTATAACAATTAATCTGGAAACACTGGAGGGAATTATTTCGCATTTCCTTAAATGAAAACGAAGAAAGAGAGTCAACACGAGGAATAGGTAGTCAACAAGCTAAAGAAAAATAAAGAAAGAGTAATTAACCCCACGTCTTTATCGGTTGGATTTTGAGGAGCGAAAAGTTGATGCAAGGACACTCCTAGAGCTCTAAAAAAGACACCTGAAGAATCAGGCCTATGCATTAAAATCTATTGTGAGCTCCAGAAAGTTTTCTATAGCCATTCGTTCATATATTTAACCCATGACTGAGAACCAAGTATTTCCTCGATGGACTGAAAAATAACGGAACAAGTTTCTTCCAAAACTAGGTTAATCTCCGGACAACTGTTGAAAAGTTTCGTCCAACCTCGCTTTAGGAGAAAAACAGCAACATGACTTTAGTAAAGGAAGGGGCACTGACACTGCTTTAGTAATAATAACCGAAAAGCGGATCAGAGCTAAGTAGGAGGGCCATTAAATGGACGTTGTGTTATGGGAAGTACAAATAGCGTTTTACGAAGATGTTGATACTATAGCACTGGTAGAACATCCTGACTTCCAATAGTGGGTTACAAAGGGCTTAAGCTTGAAACAAACGAGGGGGTCCCACAGAGGGGCTACTTAAGCCCTAACCTATATATCTACATTAGTGATATACCTGCTTCAGTCAATGAAACGGCCACATATGTACAGTACGCATATGATGTGAGCCAAATTATACAGTCGAGCTGACCAATAAGCCCACCATAGCCTGGGTGACAACAACGGAAACTCGAACTAATAGGGTGTATTAGCGACTGTTCAAAATCAAAACAAGCGTCGACAAGTTGAAAAACCTGGAGAATGAGGTGTAAAAACAAGTTTACTGCATTTAGCGTCACTTAAGTAATTAACAAAGTTCTTAGTTTCCTTAATTTTAATATTTTTGTTAGTAAGTTTTGAAATTATATTTTGCATATATATATATATATATGGTATTTGGTAATAGGTTCAAATTAAGCGATTAAAGTGATAGACAAATGTAATCAAATACGAAAGAAATAACCCGCGATGAAGAAATAACAATTTATAAAAAAGACTTGCTCTCAATCTTGCCAAAATATAAAAATATTACTAATTAATATATATAAATATATATATATATATATATATATATATATATATATATATTAAAAAATAAGTGAATCCGAGTTAAGATCAATAACGAAGACTGATTCCCATGACAAACTATTTCCACTGGTACACAATTTCTGCTACTACTTAGGAACCAAAAATTTAATTCATTTTCGAAGGTTGCCAACTATTCCGTGCTCTTTTGGATTTATTAAGATAACTTTTGAAATCGAGCAAAACTATGATACATCTACAGATTTAGAATCTAGGATAAATTGAGAAAGATTGTGTAACGCCTGAAGCTCACCTCAACAACAAGATTACAATGGTAAGAAAGTCTCATAAGGATTCAAAAATTAGAGTATGAATATTTTAGGGATTTGTGCGTCAAATAACACACTGAACTTCATAAGATCATGCTGGTGCCAATGCAGTTGTATGAGAGTGTAACTATTGGGTGAAAGATTGAGCATGTGGAAGGGTAAATAGAGGGAAAAAAAGACTGGCTAAGAGAGTTTTTGTATTGTGAAGAAGAGTGTTAATGAGGTTGTGACAAGAGTGTTCTGAGAGGGTATGGCTACGTAAGAAGCTGGAATGGATATAGACCTGTCACGAGAATGTATGGGTGTTAGGGTGTGAGAAGGGGTAGAAGACTGAGGTAAAAGGTGAATTAATTATTTGAATGAGTGAACGACGAAGTGGATTATATCGCGTATAAAATAAGTGCATGAAGGGTGTTTGTGAGGGGCGTCTTTAACACATTCTCTCCACGTCTGAAGAGATTGATGCGTGAGTGAGTAGACTCTTATTACTTTTATTTTTTTGGACTGTTCTAGCTAATATTACTCTTTCCCACGAAGGATAAAGAAATGCAGATAAAGATACTGCTGACAAACCACGAGGGCACAAGGGTCCGGTCCTCTTTCGGGGTTTCCGTGACCACATGGAGAAGCAACCCGTTCTTCGTCGGGAGTATGCAGAAATGAGTCCACTTTGGGGTGTAAAATATAATGGGTGTGGTAGATGAGGCATAGAAATATATATATGTGTGTGTGTGTGTGTGTGTGTGTGATGGGTATCATTATTAGTTGCGTTAAGTGCGTTCAAATCCAATTTTATGACGTAGCTTTGAGGATGCTAAGCAAAACAATGGGGTTAATCTTATACATTAGAAGGCACAACTCTCCCGAATGTGGCAGTGTTGCAGCTGGGCATCCTTGCCTGGAGAATACATTTGCTATAAATCTCGTGATTGGCTCAATAAATGCTCGCGCTCCATTTCCAAATCTCCCACCAGTTTCCAGAGACAGGTAAAAGATTAATGAATCCATTGTACATTTCATCACCCGGAGAAGCCCGGATTCGGTGCCTTTGTTACCGTGGACTTGGACTTGGATTTAAAAAACTTGCTGATATATATATATATATATATATATATATATATATATATATATATATATATATATATATATAATTCTGGATTCTGGATTCCCTTTGATTCTGGATTCTTCTAATGTCCCTCTCTCTTGCCTTTAAAAAACTCCGGTTTCTTGTCTCATTTGCTCATTCGCGTCCAATTTTTATTACTCTTGTACATATATATATATATATATATATATATATATATATATATATATATATATATATATATATATACATATATATATATATATATATATATATATATATATATATATATATATATATATATATATATATATATATATATTGAAAGAGTAAATAAATAGGTCCCTTGTGAAAGGGTAGCTCTGTTTTGGGAAGTTTTGATTAAGTTTTTTTGGGGGGGTCGTTGTTTTTTTTTCGAAACTATAAAATTTATAGTTTATAATAATTAAATTTAACCTGTTAATTTCATTAGGCTAGATTTGATTGGCATTCAAGCCTTTATTTTGTTCCCGCTGTGGGTTTTGAAAAAGTTTTGTGAGTGTATTTCAACTTTTGAATTTACTATTTCTAAAAATTTGGTAATCTTAGTGTTGTGATTAATACTAAAGAAACTTTAACATTATCCTAGTCATTTGTGGCATTTTGACGACTTTGTCATGAGTACTTTGGAGTCACGTCGCCTTCTGTCAAATCCTTGCTGCTTTTAAAAGGTCCTTTTTGTCGAGCGACCTCGATTTTCAAGTGTGTACGGGAGAACTTGGGAGACAGGCGGGTGCCAATGGCTTACCAGATACTCTTTGCTCTCTCGTAGAGTGCCACGTTGATCGGAGATAATCCAACCGAGGCGTGGAGCTCCCTCTGTCTTTTCTATTCAATTCTGTGGGTGTTTGTGATGATAAGCACCGCTTTGTTCTGGATATTTTGTAGTTTTTCAATGTCGTTCTCGGCGGAAAGGGGGGGGGGGGCTTGAGGTACAGGAGTCTCGAGCGGATGCACGCATTGAATATCCTAAGTTTATTTGAGAGATTTAAGTTACGGAATCTATAAAATTCTTTTAAATTTATTTGAGTATTTGCGACTGTACGCTCGATAGGACTCGTGTAATCCCTGGTTGTGATCTTGAGCCCCAGAACCGTCCCTTTCGTGCAGTGAGGGATTCGATCTCGTCCACACGTATACCATCGAAGGTCTTACAAAACATGGGAATTATTTTGAATTTTGGGGCATTGGTTGTTTTCTTCCATCTCCTCGCGTAGGTGTTGATGTTAGCTATCTCCCTAGCCATGTTTTTCCCCATAAATTTCCTTTGAACGTAAGCGGCGGTACAAATTTGCGATAAAACGTCTTTAAACTGAACGTAAATAGAATCCTTGGAGCCAGCCCCCTTGAGGTGCCCCTGCTTCGAGTTCGAATTCGGGGCCTTTAAGTTCCATGATTTGTTTGCATGCTCTCCTCTCCACTATGTAATTTCACAAAATCCTCTCAAGAATGGGGTTGGTGTCTACTTGAAGGATCGTATATTGTAGGCCTCTCTTCCAAACCTTGTCAAAAGCTTTTTCTCACATCGTAGAGCACCAGGTCGGCATGCCCTTTATCTGCCTTGATCTTTGTGAGCTTTTCGGTGACAACCGCTAGTGCTTTGTCGGTCCCTATTTTCCGTCTGAAGCCGTGTTGTTGCTTGTTATTAAAGTTGGCTCAGTCCAGAAAAGAGTTAAGTCTCTAAGACAATATCTTCTCGAAAATCTTGCCGGCCAACTATAAGAGAGATATTGGACGAAAGCTAGCTGGTTGGTCCGGTGGTTTTCCCACTTTTGGATGAAAATTATATTGTCCAATTTCCATTGGTCGGGGAAATAGCTCGTGTTCAGAGCGGCGTTCATGATATTTCGTAGGCCACTCCAAACGTTAGGCGTCGCCAGGATATAATTTTCGCGGGTCAGTCCCGTGTAATCCGGAGATCATTGATGAAAGGATTTAAGAGTAACAGAGAGTTCTAGGGCAGTGATTTCGCCACCATAGTCCTCCATTAATCTTTCCTGCGACATGCAAAGATAAAAAGAGGTTTTTATGGGGCCTATCAATCTCGTTCGTCTCCGTAAGTGTTTTGTTGTTACGTTTGATCGTGAATTTTGCGCAGGAGGTTTTCCTTCTAGACGTTTTACCGTCTGCCAGAAAGTGTGGGAGTTCTTTTCTATGCCAAGCCTGTCTATAAGTCTGTCCCATAGTAGTGTTTGTCGGTCCGTGATTAGCGTCAGTAGTTCGTCTCTAATGTCTCTTTGTCTTCTGTAGGCATTGTTTTTGGGGCCTATCAACGCTACTACATTGAACAAGTCTCTATATTTTGGGGCCAAGGCTTTCATGGGAGGGGTCCAGGGGGGACCTGGGAGAGTTTTATATTTAATACGGGGAATACTATTTAAATCGGCCTCTATTAGGTAATTGGTAAGTTTATCCAACACCTCATCTATTTCTTTTAAGTTTGAATCATACAACGGATCGGAGATGTAATTTGAAATGTAATTTTCCAGTTCGCTCGCTTGTAGCTTTTGCGTTCTGGGATTGGAATTTGTATGCTTACTGCTACCGTAATTTTAATAGCGTGTTGGTCGCTTGGAATAATGGAGCCCGGTTCAATGTAATAGTTGAAAGGAAACCTGATGCTAGAATAAAAATGTCAGGTTTTGTGGCTGTGGTCGCAGTTAGGAATTTCTGAAAATCGGGTCCGATTCTTGTCATATATTGTGGGTCGAGCAGTGTATCGGTGTTTCTACCTGCATTGTTGGAGGTAGTGTATTCTGCTGCTGCTCATCTTGCATTTAGATCTCCGGTGACTATATATTTGTAAGAGGTTGTGTATGGACACATAGCCGCGCCTTGTGGATTGGTACTCCGTGTAAACGACGTCTCCCTAGGGTTGTACCCACTTCAATGGTAGGGTAAGACTCATCTAAGTCTTACAAAGTCCTATATTTCATTCCTTTTTTGACGGCTATTGCGCATCCGGCATACCACTCCTGAGTGTGATTTTGGCCATTGACATCGTATGGAAAAAAATTTAAATGTTTTTTGTGCGGTCAGTCCGTGTTCAGAAATGAGTATTATGTTAAGGTCTCTTTGTCGCATAATATTGCAAAAGGTGGAACCTTCTCCGTCCCACCCGCTGACGTTCATGTGTATTATCGTAAGTCTGTCTGCCATTTTGTGTAACGTTGGTTATTTAGTAAATGTGATTAACGCAGACGTTTATTTGCGTTCTAGTTTAGCCCCGTGTGGTGTACTGGGTGGGGTGCTGTCCCTGCCGTTTCTTTTTTTTATATTTTGTGTCCGTGCATAAGCAGTACGGGGTCAAGTTTACCATATTTTGAGTAAGGGCCTCTTCTACCTGCCTCTCGGGGACCTTATCCGAGCATTCTCACTTGTATCTTCCGGTCCTAAGACCTTCAGCTACCTTGCGGGAATCGAGCCCTACTGGGAAGGGAGCTGACTCGGGAGCAAAAATTTTTAGGTTGAATCCTCTTGCATAGTATTTCAGCTGGCGCTCTCTGCCATTCGGAGAGGAAGAGGTTGACCTTGGGCTGAGGATTCTGGTGGTTTTCCTCGATTGTGGAGACCTGTTCTCCTTGGGTTGCACTGTCCGTGTTGGATGTGTATCGGTGTTATTTTTCTTGGGTGTTGTGGGCACTTGTTCTGGTGTTTGTGTGTTTATTTATTTATTTATATGCAGATCACGGGCACTTGCTGTGTTTTGGAGCAAGAAATCTTTCTTGCATGAATCTTCGCACTGAGAAGCTACGCTAATTTGCATAAGTTCCTCTGGGGGAGGGTTATCCTGTAACCACATCTCCTGCATTCCATTTTTACGACCATGCGGTTGACTTCAGTGTCAAAGGTACCTGGGGGTTAAATGTTCTCAATGTGTGCATAATAAATGCAACACATTATTTTGGTGGAATTATCATTTTCAATGTGCCGGTATGTCCTTTGGTTGTTAGTCTCTACACTCGCGGGTTTGGCTACTTTAGCATAAGTGGTGTTGGCTACTTCTCTTCGGTTTCGCGTTTTATCGGAGTTTGTTTTTGAATTGCTTGCTTTTTAACCAGACATGCCATAGACATAGTCCGCTGGTTGCCTTTACAATTTAGGCTTTTTTTGCGTTACTTTTACAGTCACCCTAGAAATAGTCGTAACCGGCACATATAGACTACAGCGTAAGATCCTTTTCTGGGCAGTTGGATGTAGTATGTTTGCCATACTTGTAGCACCGAGAGCACATTTGCAAGTCGACAAACTATTCGCGTTCCATCTGATCTGAGCAGTCTCTTAAAAACGCGGAAGAGAAGTAAACCATTTTCTTTCGCTTTTTTAGCCATAGCCGTATCCTCAAAAACAACCTTAAACACATGCGTGTAATTTTGAATTTGTTAACCCCAGCTACTTTTGCCCATGGATGGTTCCTTTCGATTTATATCTGTATTTCATCTGCCGAGTGTCAACCAACCCAGGAGTCGAAGCCTCTACAGATTAAACTAAGGTGGGATCGTATCTGTGGTGGTGGGGTCGGTGTCGATTTTATGGTCTTTAGGCATTCAACGGCCTTGCTTGAGGTCAAGGCTTTACAGTTAACCTCCCTCGCGAAAATGGCAGAGTAACCATTATGGATGTCGATGAGTCGAACCAGTGTGATATTTAGCGAACCGAAAACTTTTAGAAATACCTTACTTCTGGCCAGTTTCGGGGGCCTCTGAGAGTGCCCGGAGAATTATTTAAAGGGTTTCTCTCATTTTCTCTGCATACTATCGTAAGATAGCTGGAGGGGAAAGGGGAGAGGGGCTCCTTGTGTTGGTGTGTGAATGAATTAATAAATTTACCGGAGAAAACCTTTAGAAGAGAAGGGAAAAAAGAAAAGGAGGTAAATGAAAAAATGAGGGAGAATGAACAAAGTCCAAGTATTTGACTCTCACTGTACCTTTAGCCTTTCCTGGGGCTTGCGAATAGGCTTGGCGGGACTTCGGTCCTTCTATCCAGCAAAGGTGTGAAGATTTCCCCCTCCACATTCTCCAATCGACAACCAGTGGTCGACTTTCCGAACGAAGTATCGCGCTTTTTCACTTTTGCTTGTTCTTTTTATTCACTACTCTAAGCGAGTCGGAACAAATTCACTTTCGCTTAAATTCACTTTATACAAATCCGAAAAAATAAATAAGAACTATGCTATACAATAGCGGAAAGGGGTGATTAACTGCCAGCACACAAAGCAGTTTGTTACAGTGTGGAAAGTGAAGCCATTTTTCAGCGCCGAGGCAAAAACACCTTTGAGCGGGAGAATAAATCTTCTTCGTCTTTTGTCAATTTGGGAAGGATTTATTTTCTAAACGGTTTCTCTTTTTTGCTTTAATTTCGGAAGCGTGAATTTTTATTTCAAATATAAGCATTAATACTCTTTAATCTATATTTTAAATATAATATTATTCTATTATTTCTTGTTATTGGGGCTTAAGAGCTTTTAATTACGGACTTGTGAATGACTTTCTCTTTTGGAGGAGTCTGATACTAAATGGTTTTCTCGTGACTAATTGCTTCTGTTATCACAATGTTGGGTAATTGTATAGGCAATAGAGAATGATAATTTAGATCAAATTATCTTTATTTTCTTATAAGTGATTTAAAGTTATTTTCATAGGTAACGAATGCTACTTATGTAATTTGTATTCCTTAGGGCACTGCAATAATTGTTGAATAGCCTGATGCTGTCCGTATGTAGCTAATTCTTTCGGAAACCTCTAAGTTTTTACATTCGACCCTTTTAAGGTTTAAACATCTTGTCCAGAAACGTTTACTTTATGTATATACAAATACTGTATTTCTTTACTTGTGGTCATTACTTTAAATTTATGGGAGAGAAAATATTAATTAATTATATTGTAAATTTTGTTATTTAGTATTCCGTGGTCTTTCCCTGAATTAAAAGAACTGACAACTATCCTCCATGAACCTTTTCCTGTTATAGCGTATTTAATACGAGGGGCGGTCAATAAGTTTTGCGAATCGGTAGGGCAAAACAGAGGAAGGGAGATGGCTGTTTGTGGGGGTGTTATGACAAGTTATGACGAGTAAGAACCTGCAGCCGCACGCTCCTGCCTCGTCTATTTAAGAAGCAGTAGCTGATCGCAGATGGCCAGTCACAAATTTTTCAACAATGGAGAAGGTTGAGCACCGCGCAGTGATCAAACTTTTGACCAAGGAAGGCAAGAATGCAAAAGAGATCCATGAAAAACAAGTAGAGGAATAACAGGCGAAAGTAGGGAAAGCAAAGTAGACAATGAAGGGGCAGGGACAAAATCGCAAAGAAAAGGCAACAAAATCATAATGCAAAAACAATCAAATAATAATGAAAAACACAACAGAATCCCAATGCAAAACACAATATCCTGATGCCAACCACACCAAAATCATAATACAAAACACAACAAAATCAATGCAATACACAACAAAATCACAAAGAAAAACCAAACAAAATCCCAATGCCAAACAACCAAATAACAATGAAAGACACACCAAACTCTATAATTTAAGAAGGAGATTTTTTTTAGTTTTTGAATAATAATTTCATCTTAGTTTGGCTATGACTTATGTTTTTCATCAAAGTTATTTCTAATAATTTTTTTATAATATCAATAAACAAAATGGTGAAGTTCAGAAATAAATATAAGTATAGAAATTTTGTGAATTTTTTAAGCCCAAAGAATTAATTACAAATGGTGAAGTTCAGAAAAAAAAAATTAATATATCTTCCATAATTCTATATTTTAGCAACGTTATATTTTGAAAGGGTGGGGGCAGGATTTAGTTTAGAGTTCCTTTTTAAAATTACTATTATTGGTGAAGTTCAGAAAATTTATAAAAATTTAACCATGGCTGCTTTTTTTTAGATTTTAAATTTTAATTTTAGTAGCGAAGCGCAAGCTCCCCCCGTAGGCGAGAGTGGTGAAGCCATTGCCTAGTTGATATTATAAAAAAATTATTAGAAATAACTTTTATAAAAAACATAAGTCATAACCAAACACAGGATAAAATTATTATTCAAATACTCAAAAAATCCCCTTCTTAAATTATAGAGTTAGTGATGATGATGATGATGACAAAGACTACTAGAACGTTTTTGTGTGTTTATGTATTATATTTCATCTATTTGCAATCCATAATTAGGCAATTCAGTGCAGTTAGCCAGGTTATTATTTATATGATACTCTCAAATAGAGGTGTGAGGGTGTTTAGATAGTGTCAAATTTATCCTTTTTATCATACCATAAGAGATGAGTAATTGTGAAGTGTTCCGACAGAAATTGTGTTAGCTTTAACTCCAATAGATACAAAAGAGTGACCATTTGCCAACAAGTTATTGTGAGCTGAATGCTCAGATGATTTAGCTGACAAATATTAGGATTCATAGCATTTACTAATCCTGGTGTTAAGGAAGAGGAATTTTGCATACTGTGGCAGAAGATTATCGTAATATTTTAAGAAATGACATATCTAGTTCATTCAATTTACAACATTTGCTGTAAATAATCTTCTTAATCTTTCCAGCAAAAGCAATATTCCTACCGTCACTCTGCCTTACCCTTAGGTATTCAATGACGTTTATGTACCGACAAACAGGCGCCCTGTAACCACATTTATCTTGCGCAATGATCTTAGAGTGGCGGACTGTTCGATGTGGAAATATGTAGGAAACAACCCGAAAGATAACGGAACAAATGAAAGCCGTAGTTCGAGGACAAGGTTGTCCTCCCTTTCTCCAAGATGGGAGGATTAGCCATAATTTCATTAAGACTCATTTTACCTTATTTGGATGTGTAAATTAGGTTCGTATAAAACCTAACTTTCTAATTGTTTCTTCTCGGTACTCCGCGAGGAGAAAAGAAGAAAAGACAAACAAAGGAGAGAACTAACATGCTTCGAATTATTAGATGATTTTAAGAGAATAGCTTCGGAATGGGATGGGCTGGCATATTCCATTATATTAATCGCTGTACTTTGGACTGCTTCAAAGCCTATCGCCATAGTTTTTTCCTAGTAATTATAAAGCATTAGAATAGGGTGAGACAAAGTACAGCCTAATCAATAACAATATACAACATGATGAACATAATTCATCAAGAATTTTTTATAAAAGTTTTTAATTTGTACAAAATACGCACTCAATTTGGGGATACCCGCTATATCTATCTCGGTCACACCCTGAAGCTAGGCAGGAATAGTTAGGTCACTTGACCATGTCATATGCGTGTGGCGTGTTAGTGATCCTGGTCCGAAGTCTAATACATAATGTCTCTTTAAAATCTATTGACAGAGCAAATAATAGAGAATTTCCTACATATTTTGGTTACTTCTCTACTAACTCTTCTTTCCTGTATTTATAAACTCGGTGGGAATTTAGATATTTAAGCTTCTTCTCTAAGGAGGTCAAGAGCTGTTTGCTGAAAGGTTAGAATAAAATTAATTACTGTGTGAAAGACCTTTATTTATTCACTTTCAAAGTCTTAATAAAGAACCTATATTTCAAGAACAAAAATGTATTTTTAAAAATTAGAAGCAATAAACATATTAAACCAAGTATAATACTTTAAATGTATAACATATAGGTCGGTGTCCACCTTGTATTAGCTTGTTTAAGAATTGTTCAAACTTTTAGTTTCGCATCATTCTATATCTAACTTACTGAAGTCTGCTACTGCTTGCTAAAGTTACTAATGTGTGTAATGTTACCGAGAAGAGGGGAGGTAATTTTAAACCCCCTCTTCCTAGTCACCCTTCTAAGGGATAAGGAAATTGTCCATTGGAATTCCTGAGCTATGGGGGCCGGACTTGTTATTGAATGTTTTGAACTGAGTTATGAGAATTATTTTTATTATTCTCAATTCCAAATTCCTTTTTTTCTTCTATTGCCCTGCCTTTTCACTCTCATTGAGTAATAAGGCTCGAATAGGCACAGTCCTTTAATAAATTTTTATCACAGTTCAATAACGGCTGAGGAAAATGCACAATGAGCACTTAATTATTGAGTACAAAGCATTACACTCAATATACAGCCAAAATTTGCGCTGAGCTTTGGCTCCCTCCAATTGACATCTTTAATTTTCAGGGAAAATTGGGTACTTTGTTTTGAAGACATTTTTTTTTTCATGCCTTGCTGACTTTTACAGTCAGCATTGCTCTACTGACTTTTACACTCAGCATTCCTTTACTGACTGTGAATAATTAGAAAGCTGACCTTTGTGTGATTTAGTCCTTCTACTCACTATGAACAGGACAAATTCTCCCCAAATCGTCTCTCATTTGGTTACTTTAATACTGACTACCTCCAAATGTCAAGATTTGACTATTTATCTCTGAGAGAATTTGACTAAATACCACTGAAGGTCTCTCTATTTCCCTAATATTTTTTCCAGCTTAGATGCTTGCATTACACTGGCCAACACCACTTTTATTGTCTAAGTTTTGTTAGATTATTTTAAGACAACTTTGGTGTGCTGAATCCAAAAGTCACATTGGTTTTGCTCAATCAGGTCAACGTTTTGATTTATCACCACATGATTTTTATGTTATTTTACATGTACGCGCATTTTCTATTTATATAATGCAAAAGTCTTATTCCTTTAAATAAACGAATTCTAGAGAGTTTGCATGCGGCAATTTGTAACTAACTGGTATTTTTCTTTTGCAGGTAAATTAAATGTTTTCTGCCAGAAGATCTTGCGAATATAAGCCCTAAGTATTCTGTTACATCTGTGGCGAATACTCTGTTGTTACCGACAGAAATCCAGTCATAAGTTTCATAAAACGTAGTTACTATGGTTGTTTTGGTATGAAACCTGGAGAACAAGATAAAACTCGGGCGAAACACGTATTATGAGACATGTATCGAGTAACTTCATCGTTGGACTACGGGCAAGAAGAGTTGTCTGAAGTTTAGAATTCCCATGTTTTGGAGGTAGCCGAGAAATCTGGTAGTGACTTCTGGTTCTGCGATATTGATTTGACTGGGTTCAACAAAAAGAAATAGAGAGGCCTAAAGTATCCTGATCTTCAATCAGCACGTTGTTCTGTAGGACATTGTGATAAGTTCCTGACTTAAGATAACTTCCTGACATTAGTTACGAAGATTCCTCCAGTGTTAAAAAAATAAGTAAGAATACGTGATTTTTACGATAATGCTCCACATTTTCCCCCGTAAGAGCTAAATGATCAAGTTCGCAATCTCAGCTTTCAAATTTCTCTGCCGAACTGTTGCTGAAATTGCTGAAATATTTTCGGCTGCACAACAGCAACCAGTTTACCTCTGTACCTCTCTCACACTGGACTACACTGAAGTAGTGTGAAGCGGTGAAGAATGTGCTGGAGAAAATTCGTTATAATCAGAATGAGTGGTTAATTCGTGTTGCCCTGAAGATGGTGGACAATTTGATGGGACAAAAGTCCGGGTTGACCGAGTACCCGTAATTTCTGTGCAGGTGGGATAGTAGGGACCAAGTTTAGCATTAAACGAAGAAGGACTGGCCTTCACGGGAGTAATTGTTGTCTTGCAGACCAAATAAAGCCATAAACAGCCAGCTGCTGGTCAGATATAGGATACTCTTCCCACATCTGAAAATCAAGCTTGGCCTGATTAAAAAGTTTACCAAAGCTCTATACATGGATTGACGCTGCTTCACTTACTTATGCCACGCTTTTCCAAGGTTGACAATGGAGAAGTTGAAGGCTGGCATCTTTGACGGTCATCAACTCTATCAGCTCATCAGATATCCAGATTTTGTAAACTCAATGAACAAGTGGAACTGGAAGCTTCTGGAAGCGTGGAAGGCTTTTGTTCTGGTTGCGAAGAACTTTCGTGGCCAACTACACGGAACTTGTCCTCAATCTGCTGAATGCTTTCAAAAACCTTGGATGTAACAAGAACATCATAAAAATACCTCGTTTATTCTCACATATGGATCGATTTCCTGAGAATCAGAGATTACTGGGCAACGAACAGGGGGAAAGATTCCATCAGAACATGAAAGAGATGGACACCACGTACCAGGGACGCTAGGATGTATTCTTAGTAGCTGATTACTAGTAGACTCAATAGAGAGATATCGCTACCGATGAGCATTCTAGGTGTTCAAAGAAACGGAAGTTCATGGCCCGAATTCTGAAAAATGATGAGCTACGAGTAATATCCAATTAACATGTTATTACCTTTATCAATGTCTACTATTTAATGTACACTAATCAATTTTTATAAAAGTAAATTAATATATTTTGTTATAAAACTATGTTTTTTCTTTAAAATTATACTTTGGATAAGAAATATAGAAAAAATCAGCCAAATATATCAACAAAATTTAATCGATTTCGTTATAAGTCCGGATTTTTTATAAATTGACTTAGCACAAAAACCTGATCTAATCGGAGAAAATGGAGATCATTTGCGAATTCAGCGGTGCAAAATCTTTCAAACTAATTCACAAACTTAGACGACTTACAAAGATCGTTTTTGTAACCCATTGTTCCTAACAGCATACAAATTATTTTTTATTTCACACATCAATCTGTTCAAACTGTTAACAGCCTTCTCGCCTCACGATATTAAAAAAGACGCCCATGGGCATGATGTTACTTGGAGATATCCGTTGTGTGTTAATGGGTTTTTCCTAGGTTTATTGCATCTCTAACAAAAGAGTGGGTAACACCTAATTGCCTAAAATTAAAAACGAGAAGCTCCGGATAGTTGTTTCATAATGAGATGTTGAAAATTTGAAACATCTCAAAACCAACATCCAAACAGTCGTTTGAAACCATTTAATAAGTAGGATCAAATTTGTAATTATGGTAGGTCATAGCTCTTATGAAAAAAAACTTTCCAAAATATCTTTCAAGTTTAGACACGATGAGTTTTCACCTTCTTAGTCGACTTTTGCTATTTGATTTCCAGTAAAGGATTTCGAGAATTCAAATATGCTCGCATCTTCATGGCCTTGCTTGCCTCAATGTGAGTTCTGTTTCTTCAGTATATGATCCTATCTCTTATTATTAATATTCTAATGAATTAAGGCCTACATCAAAATTTATTTATTTCAATAATTAAGGTTTCCCTATATTTTTTAAATATATTTGTGCTGTACATCTCTCTTAGATGAACGAAGGCGTTTTAATTTGAATTTGGGGAAAATAGTTAATGTTTCTGGCATTTTTCGACAGCTATAGGGACTAATAAATTATCTGTATTACCTATAATAAAATTATTAGAAAGTATTGAGTCTAAATTGTCTCTCACCTACAAGAGGACGCCACCCCTTTACTTATATCTCTCTCTTTATTAAAAAGTTTGTATCAATTTGCTTATGAAGTTCTTACCGTCTGACTTCAACTACGACTAATTTCTTGTAACAACGTAAAACTTTTTTCTTTCTTTAATTAATGGTTTCTTATAAAATTAGTTAACATATTTTAGTGTCTTTCTCTATTAAGATGAAGGCAGGAGCTTAATGTTTAATGGCGAGCTATATTTAATACTTCAGGCATTAAAATTTGCACCCTCGCTTTGAATAATTCCGGGGTTTCATGTTTCCTTTTATATTCTTACCAATGTAGAAAATTAAAAATTCCAAGATCCCAGAATATATAGAATGAAGTATCTTTGCCTTCTTTTAATTTGTTGTTTAATTTATGATTCACTTCTCAGAAAAACCTAGTGAAAGCAAAGACACAAGAACTTGACCAAAGAGTTGGTGAAATATGTACTATGCATTTCTCACTCATTAAATACCTATTCATTCATACGCTAAACTTTCTATAAGACTGTAAGACTGATATATGAATCCTTGACACATTTACAACAAAGATTTCCTAAAAACATACATCGAACCAATTAGTTTGTACAACTACTGATCTTGGCAACCTGATCGCATTGGCTAAGGTTTCAGGTAGATCGAGGGTGTATTTAAAACTCAAGGCTTACCCTCTTCCGTCGATGTAGCCTTAAAGTCGTTTGTTAACCAGCGCACTAAAGTCGTTTGTTGACCCATGCCTGACTTGTTTATGACTGGAGGACTTCAAATGGATGAAGTCGTCTGAGATTTGGAAGCCTCCCTTGT
The DNA here is from genome assembly GCA_963969495.1 of Ceratothoa steindachneri. Classification (NCBI taxonomy): domain Eukaryota; kingdom Metazoa; phylum Arthropoda; class Malacostraca; order Isopoda; family Cymothoidae; genus Ceratothoa; species Ceratothoa steindachneri. Next base: position 178,490,609 of record OZ018318.1, read on the forward strand.
ATTTCGACTTCGTCACAAGAAGGGATAAATTGTCTCTCACACGAATTGGAAGGAGGATCTATGGTAGCAAAAGTTGTGAGAAATCCTCACGAATGGCACACAAGTAACAGCTGAAAATTGTATTAATCGTAATCATTAGTAAATAGAACGTCAGTGTTATAAAGTTGCTAAACTTAAACTAACATTAACAAAATCAACTCAACCTAATCTAACATAACCGAACCTAAATTAAGCTGACCTAAGCTGAACTTGGGTCGAAATTAATTTGGGGTGAGTAAATTGCTTTAATCATAATAACTATGCATAGTGCTTCGGGACCTTTTGAAAAATGTTTATAGTTAAACAAAATAAACTTTTAGAAATCTGTAGAATGGAACAAATACAGAGAATCATCAGAAATACAAAAGGATAAACACAAGCTGGAGATATTTCATTTATTGCCATGTAAATATATATTTAATTGCCCGAGAGATATTTCTTTCATTACTCTATATCGTATCATACATACCTCAGAGTTGAATGGTTACCGAAGTAGTAAAGATTTGGAACCAATCAATAAAGGCCAAGAACCTCTTTCGAAACTCACCTGCTGCTATGCACTAAATCAAAATATTCCGCTCTCAATATTATTACGCGGTTCTATTCTCTACTGGTGGATAACATTCCGATTGATAGAATAATTAGAATTTTTAGAATAAATTCAACACAAAATCACATCGGATCTTCTAATATTCATTATTAGCTTGTTTGCTTTTTAAAGTATTGCCCATTATTCAACTCTATCCTTCTCCATTATCGTGTGTCCTCATATACGGATCAGTCGTTATTTTAATGCATATTTAAATACTAAAATATATTTGTATCGAGCTGACTAAAATCATTTCAATAATTAATTTAATCTTTTCATGACCAGCTAGATATCGTTTTCAATTTGTACAGTTCTCTATTGTAAATTTATAATGCATACGTGAGGGTTATATATATGCAGATTAAATCATATTTGACGGATTTCAATGCAATCTCGTACATAGATCTAATGCTGGAGATTTGCTCCCTGGTGTCGGATAGGTATTTGAAGCTGGGTATTAGGAGTCCCTGCATTTCTGCTGCTGTGTTCTATTTGTGCCGTGGACCAGATAACTCACAAGGCGAAGTGGACCAACCCAGTGAGGTATTTCTTCTATTATCTCCGTGATGATACAGCGGAGAATATGGTCCGCGTTCCCGGTGTTTTATTGAGGTTAAAGGGCTAGAGAATTCATTGGGTTGGCTCAGTTCGTCCCGTGAGATATTTGGTCCACGCAATAAAAAGCCATAATGAAGAAAAAAGGGCCGAAGCCAAAATTCTTAGGGTGGAATAATAGTCTGAAATGTATTTATATTATATTTGGCAATGTTTCAAGCATTTTGCTCAACAACAACCGTGAAAAGACAGATTTCATGAAAAACTATGGGTATATTCCTTTATGAAATCGCTCTAATCTCCCTCAAAATGAATATTGCATTTTAAAATATAGCTAAGCGCATTTTTCCGTATACTGGAACAACAAAAATTCGAGCACGATATTTTTTAAAGAATTCCATAGCAAAAAGCCATAAAATGAGAAAATATATAGAGCTAAATCACAGGGAGGAAATGATTGAGGCGAAAATGGAGGTTTGGATTTTTGTTTCAAAGGAATCATAGCCAATACCAGAAGCATCCGTATGTAAGTAACATTTCGATGATTTATATAAATGGATTTTTAAGGGAGAATTTTTCTTTACCCAACTGTAAATGAAAGAAAAAATCTTTACTCTATGAATTAAAATATTTGTATAGCGACTTCGGCTTTAGATCATTTGAAATTGATTGGATTTGGTGATGCACCTCCCTATTTGAAACTATCCAAGCCGTCTTAATTCCTATAAGGGTACAGAAAAAAAATCTCGTAAGCGTGTCTTCTATATAAGCACAGAAGTACCTGCAACCAGGGTAAATATATGGCATAAATGGCTTAGTATCGTAACAAATTCTTTTCTTTTCTACTAATATGGGAATTATTTTAATTATTCATAATTAAAAAATTAAGCTCGATATCATATGAGAGCCGATATAATGAAAAGTTCTAAAATCTCGGTCAAATAATACGATGAAGAGCAGGAAAAAAGTTTATATTTATCAGAGGAGGATAATAATTTTTCGACAAAGAAGAAATAGATCAGCAGAGGAGTATATAATAAAAAAATATATTTTAGGACTGGAACTTTTATTTACCAAAAGAGATAGAAATCAATACAGTTAATTGAGAAAGAAGTCCACCAAATGGAAAATAAAAGAACGAAAAGGCAAATGGAACAAATACAGAGAATCATCAAAAATAGAAAAGTTAAACACAGGTTTTTATTCAAGTGATGAATTGACGATTTATTTGATTATGATGATAAAACTTCTCTGATCACACACAATAAAACAGATTAGAACAAGTGTAGAACTTGTGTGTAACGCAAAATTTCGGAGTTCTGAATTACAAAGAGGTCATTTTGAATGTGAATTATTTCAAAGACACAAGTTAAGAACCTTAGAGTACCACTTTCCTTTTCATAGAAGAGAGATTTTTATAGAAAATAGAACAAGATTAATGGATTCAGGAACTTGAATGTGAGAATATATAGAAAAAGTCTTCTTCTAAAAACGAATGGTGGAACTCGTCAAAAATTGGTCAAGAATACAAGCAAAATATAATCGCCAGTTAAAGGTTTCTGGACAGAGGCAAGCTGGAAACCACAAGCTAACTATATAAAGGAAAATTACTTCTAAATACTAGTATGAAAGTTTGATTTAAGTATACGAAAATCACTTAATAAATATTATTTAGAAAACCTTTTTCTAACTACCAGTAGAAAATCTATTTCTGAATATTAGAAAAAAGTCTAATTAGTAGCATTGCTCATTTAAACCTAAATGTGTCAAGAAAGCCTCTAAGAATTAATTGTAAGGAAATCTTTTTAAAATGCTACTTCGAAAAGCATATTTATAAATACTAGTAATTAAGACCATTATATCTACAGAGATGGCAGAAAGTTTTACGGCTACTATATTTTTTTACTAGAAGAAAATTAATAGAACTAATCAAACATTGCCATTTTTATAGTAGTTTTATATTATAATCAGAAGGTGAAATATATGAAATTTAGAGCCAAAACCCATTTATTAATAAATATAGTCAATTGATGCGCGCAGTCAATATTTACACTGATGTCTCTTGTTCTCCATGACTGTTTCAATTCGTTATGGCAAGATGAAGACTAAATATGTGATGATATCTTGACTGACAAGGTGTGCCATCAAGCTGAATAATAGAGTTACCATCCCCAAATTAGTCCTGAACTATTGTAAGAAGTGCTGATGAAATACAGTATGGTATCAATTTGAGTTTAAGTCAGTGTTCTTTGGCAAAATTGTTATTGGTCCAGTTCCCTCAAATGAGAGGCAGCCCAAGACAATGAGAGTGTCCTTATGCTTCACCGTTGCGAGGACACAAGAGTTATAAAAGCGCTTCCCTTTTCTCCTCCTAACGATGGATCTCTCAGAAGCTCTAAAACAGTCACTTCTTTATATTTCATAAAAAGGTGGCTTCTATCCTTAAGGTGATCTTATTGAGATGAGGTTTCCTCGCTGCCGCCCTCGACTTGAGATCTTTGTCGAAAAGTCTCCTCCTCACTCTACGAGTCCACACCGGATTAGTTCTAATACTTTCAATCCTTGAGTTGTGATCTTACCAGGAGACTATCTTGGCGTTCATTTTAAGCTCTTGGGCATCCAGAAGACTTATTAACAGCAACTAACTATCTCTTTACATTTCTGGCTACGTTGGTGCAACGCAACAATGGTTTCACGCTTTTCGCTAAAAAGAACCATTTATGGAATGGAAAATTATTCAAACATTCATTTTTTAAAAATAAATATTACGAGTTAGATTACAAATACACAACATCATTCATTTAACCCATATTTCTTTCATTTCACACTTTTAATCGTATATCAAATTTCCAGTGTCTAAAAATCACCTCCAAAAAGAACAGGACGAGAGAGTGATTTAGGATTCAACGAAGGAATCCCCTGTTTTTTCTTGATATTTTTTAAATGCTGACTTTTTAGTAAACTTTCAATAATTTAAATTATTAGAATATTTATTTCTACTGCGTACATTTTGGAAACGAATGAAAAGAATATAATATATATAAGTATAAAACTTTGGCTATGACCCTATCTGAGAGAGAGAGATTTTTTATAATACTTTAATCTCGGTGGCTTTGACTTTAGATATATTTGTTTTTGAGGAATCAACGAATAGTCAAAGTTTAATATAGTTCCAAACTGTCTCAAGTTCTGCAGAGGGGGAACAAGTTAAACCACTTTCTTTCTTGAGCAGTGACAAAGCGACCGATCCATAATAACGAGACAAAAGAAACGCCAATTATTGGCTACAAATCTTTTAATCCTTTGAAATTATTTTTCTTCTTCAGATAAGGAAACTTAAATTTCTTTTCGGTTTTTTAGCTATTAGTATCTGTATGTATAGTGATATAATTTATTTTGGTAGGCATTTACCTTTTTGACTTTTCTCTCGAACATTCATGGTAACTGACATGTCAGATAGTAAGTAATTAATTTATCACTTTTGTTTGGGGGCTTTTCAACGCTGTTCTATTTACTATCAAGAAGGTATTTTCATCACGTGTCGGGAACTAATTTGATTTATTCCTTTCAATTAAATCACGCAATGTTATTAAAGGTGACAGAGGAATTCTATTTTCAACCTTTGCCAGTCATGCGTGAAACTATTGCTATTCGTGGTGCAATGAAATTCCCTTGTTCCACGCTTTTTTTGCCCTGTAAGTTGGGAAAAGAAGTTTACTTCCCACCGTTGTGGTTGAATCACAATCATATATGAGAACCATGATGTAATTTGGGGGATTTAGTCGTACTAATGACTAAGGCTTGTGACTAATGAGGTACGGAATATTGTAATTATGGAGACGGATAATATGTTATGTGAGGTATTGGTGAGGGGATTTAGGCTCCTCTCAATGCTATTCCAGAAATTTTAGGATATCTTTCTAATTTAGCTTTTCGAAAAAATCAGAAGGAATATATTTATGCAAATGCAACATTTACATAAAATAAGATTAATAAAGAATTCAAGTGCTGGAAGGTTCTTTATAACATAAAAATATTTTATTTGGATTTTATCTTAATTCTATAACTCAGTAATGTGTGGGACAACCGAAATGGAATTTAGTGCCACCCATCTCCACGTAGCTTAATGTACAGTGTGGATGTTTCCACGGCAGCTAAAATTAATATCTTAATTGAATTTTCGCATTTTTTTTATTTCTAAATCTTTTTTCTCAGTTTAAATAGCCTAAAATTAAATACATTTTTGGATCTATGATAACTTTATTCCATCTAAATGAGTTAGTAGATGGATAATATCTTATTCGAATTTCAAGGTTAAGTTATTGAAAGGAAGAACAGGGAGCACTGAGAACCAAAAGCTTCGAAATGAGTAGAATGAAGAATGCGAATCCTAGTTGAGCCACCATTAAATTCCATTGCACTCTCCCTACTACTACCTTTACTTCTATTTTATTTCGATATGCAAACTCTTGATGGACTTATGCTCATTACCAGAAGTCCTTGGTAGTAATAGGCAACAAGGAATACCATTTTAAGTTATACAAATAAAATCATTAATGCTTTTGTTTCTTAGGGCAGATTTTTTTTTATTTATTCTGTAGCACGTTTTAAAGACACATTTGTTTTTAAGTGTTTTACCACTAATTTCAATCAAATAATGGATTTTTTAGGGAATACTGACTGTCGAGAAGAGGAATCTTGTCTCCGAAGTACTAGTCTCGATATGCAAATGCCGCATGGAGGACCTGACTCGATCAGAGATCACATTTGGTGTCTAAACGAGCACAGTTGGACTTAACATCCCCTAATTTGAGCAGCGGAGTTTTCAAACAATTGGATGTAACTTTTATTATATAAAAACCAGCACACAAATGACGCCATCATTTAAGGCAGACGCTCCGACTGCTGGTTCACTTCCTCATGGTTTTGCAATCTCGTTGCTCTTGCCCAGTTTTTTCGAGTCGTTGTTTTAATTTGAAAATGCAGCGCTCCATCTTGTTGTTGGTTTTCTTTTCCGCTTTTACCGATTAGATTCTTATCTGTGTTTATATTTAGAGACAGAAATACAATAAGTTTTTACAAATATTTAAAATTTAATACATATATGTAAAAAAAATAAATGGTAATAGTGGTGAAAGGTTTTGCTAAATTAGCGGAGAAGAGTAAGATGTGAGTAAGAAATAAAGGGGTTTCCCCCGGAATTGTCAGGGGATTATATTGTTTTAATCTATATGTTAGTTATTTTTATCTTTGAGATTATACAATTATTGGGTTTGTTTTTGTATAAAAACATATTACTAATTTTTAGAATAAGTTATTCAAATTATTCAATTTTAATATAACATTTACCATTTTGGGACGCATTCAACCACCGTAGTATTTATATATTTCCAATTTGAGTTATTCTTTTATTCGTTGTTATTTACTTTAATCATGTCTGGTTATTTATTGTTAACATATTTTTATCACTTTAGTGTCATTATTTATTTACCCTTGTTAATATTATTTAATTTTCTCACTTTAGATTATTTATCAATAATTTTCTTTTAATCATTATTTATTTTAGTCTTTTGTTTTAATCACTTTATTTTCATTATTTATTCGCTTTTCTACTTTATTTATTCACTTTTCGTTATTATCCAATAACTTGTTTTAACCAGTAATTTAGTCAATTTATTATCGCTATTTATTCACTTATTATCTTTATTCACTTTCCGTTATTATTTATTTTTCGCACTAATCACTTTATTATCGTTATTTATTCGCTTTTTGTTATTTTCTACCATTTTCCTCACTTTAGACTATTACTTAATGTCCGATCTTTTTTGGCTACTTTTTATCTTCTTGTAGGTGGACATTTTGACGGTGTGAATACATGAGTCCGGGATGAACATCGCGCGCTCCATCAGTAGTTCCCCTATTTCCTTCGGCAAACATGGTCTTCGTAGGTCCACTTGTACTCGCCATGGTAGATGCCTTCGAGCAGTTGTTCCACATTTCCCTTTGTGGGTCTGCATACAGAAGCACTGAAGCATTTGCGATTCACGTCCTCAGCGTTGAAGAAGAAACCCCTCAGTAGGAAATCCCTTTTCTCGGCGAAGTTTACTCCAGGATAGTTTAGAATTTCGTCTTCATCTTCTTCTGAGTTTTTTTCCATTTCTTTATTCTCTTCCTTCTCTGTTTCTTGTTTCACTTCCGTCTTCTTTTTTTTCTTTGAAGTTTTTTTCTTCGGGCCCTTTTTTGAGTTTTTGCTCTTTTCCGATTCTTCTTCCTCCGTGGTTACTTCTTCCTATGTGTGTTTTTGTTGCTTTTTTAATGCTTCATCTTCTTTGTTTGCGTCTTTTTGTTTTTCGTCGACAAACTCGATATTTAATATTTCCTGCGACGCGGGGTTGGGCGGGAACCACAGCTTTTTATTAACCCCGTTCTTTTGTAGGAGACGATTTAATTCATCCGTAAAAGTACCGGGGTTGGCTAGGTTCGCCAGGTGAGCAACAATGACCATGGTCACTATTTCTTTGCTTTCACCTGGCATAACAAACTTGGGGGCTGCGGTTCCACTGATGGTCGTTGTAGCCGTCGCATCTGCTTCGACCTAGGTCTTCCTTTTTGCCTCCTTTTGTTAATTTATTGCTTCCTGTTTTGTTCTGCAAGCTTCGTTGTGGACAGGACATCTCATAACTAAGGCCCTGTGGTTTTCTTCGCAGTTCACGCATCTTAGTTTTTCCGACGTACCCTCTTTCCATCCGTGACCAATTTTTGAGCATACGGAGCACGTGACGTCGGGCGCCGTACATTCTTTCGTGGAGCGTTTTTCAACGGCGAGGCAAAGGAAGCAGCTTTCAAAACTGATGAATTCTTCAGCCTCGACCTGCTCAGGGACTATTCGAAGGTAGAACCCAAGAAGTCCCTCCTGCATTGCCCTCTGAGCCATCTAGACTTTCTCGAAGATTATTTTGACAATATTTTTCTTGAATTTTTCAACCTTGAAAATCTTCGCCCATTTTTGGTGCTTGGTTATCTGGGTCTTGATGTCATCGCAACTATTGCCGGTGAAGAATGAGTCGAGCCTCTTTAGGATTATCGTTCTTCTTACCAGGATTTCTTGGGATACGGAAGCTTCAAGCCCAATTTTTCGAAGGGGCTCTATGGCTTCTTCTGACACTAGTTTCTCAATGTGTTCACCAGTCCAACATATCGAGGCGTATCCGTGGGGAGTCTCAATAAGCCTAAAGGTGGCTATATTTAGGACTACAAAGATTGTTTCGACGACCGTAACTTCTTTCCTAATGCCTGGCCAGTTCCATTTTATGTCATTTATTCTATCGAAAGTTTGGTCTATTCACGTATCCATTATTTGTCCTCGTGATTAAAGTGCTTTAGGAATTAGGGCGCATCACGCATACAGTTTGTAAGGAGAGAACAGTACAGAAAGTGATGAATATAGAGGAAGTAAAAATTTGCGTGACGCATATAGCCGTATATCCTCCTGCAGGTTTTGGAGTTGGGGGAGGCCACTTTCGGGGGTTGGGAATTCACATATCCACACGGTTACTTTCTTTTCACGTGAGTGAGTCTTATCGGAATTTGTTCCTGGCGTTTTGGGGGGTTGGCAGAAATTTTATTTATCTTTCAACGGGTTCAAAAGTTCATTACTATACGTCATAATTGTTATCAGGTCGTGTTCATATAATTTTTAGAGAGGCGTATTTCACTTATAAAGATGGGGCTTGCCCTTTCAAATGCTTGCGAATGGAAATAATTCTGCCTTGGTTTTTTTGTTCTTTTGTCAAGTAATTTTACGTTGAACTAAATAGGTGACTATCTATATCCAACATCCCTTTACTTGTCAAGTTTCAGGCTAAACACGTCACACTAAGTTTTCTGAAAGTCATTTTTCGTCTATTTCAGGTTTTCAAAGTTAATCTCTTAAATGAGTGTTTGGATTTCTTCTAGAATTTCATTAGATCCAAAATATCATCTTCCAATCTTGGTTGGTTGTGACTTTTCTAATTTATATTTAAACCAGTTTTGACCATTTACCTTTTAATAAATTTCTTCAGCATCGCGTATCCCAGTTGAGACACCAAACACCTTAAAAACCCTGTTTACATGTCGGATTTTATGTTTGTTTTGTCTGTTTGTTTCTCATGGGAGTCATAATTTAAGTTTCCTTAGGCTCAAAAGCGTTTTGATATTCTCTTCAGTCCAGAAAGAGTTCAAATTTGTACCCGGAGGAATTATGAATCAGCTGCCTGGTGCCATGTCGGTGGTTGGTCATTGAAAGCACCATTTCGAAAAAAGATTTCTCTTGGTTGATGGTAGTCTGCTTAACTTTACTTTCTATTGGTAAATATTGTCATAAGGAGTTGGTAGACACAGAGGAGAATTTTGAATAAATTGTTGACCATTAGGTTAATTCAATCTCTTTTTTTGTAACAGAAATACTATTGGATTGTGCTATTCATTTGGACTTTGAGTTTACTTAAGGCAGTTAGTGAAGAGGTAAAATGGATCATCTACATTCGTTTACGTCGTATCCTTGAACAGCTTCATATAGAATGATGTGTGTTCTTGGTGAGTTCTGTTATTTTATGATGGGATATTAAATTTTAGATTTCAGAATCTGCTGAACATTGCTGGAAAGTACAGATTGAGTAATGTTATAAATGACTTTCTTAAGCACAGTTGTTTAAATAATTTTGTAGTCACTAACTATTCTTTATAGATTTTATAAAAAAAAACAGTGATTTTACTTATAGTTGTCTCATTTTAGCTGTTTTATATGCTTTTCCATATTTTTGGCTTTTTTTAAGAATATTTGCCTTGTACTCTCTGATGTCAGTTCTTTTTTTCGAAAAAGGTTTGCTCATTTGTTGTTTGATATTGGATACATTTAACATTCTAATATTTTGGGGCCGTTAACTTAAGGTGTTTATGAGGTAATTCTTTTAACTTTGGATGTTATTCATGTCAATACGTTCAATCGGATTCTCATGATATGTTTTTTGTGATGTATCTGAAATTGTCATAGGTACAAGGTTTTTCTTGATCTGGTTGGATCCATTTTAGAGGAGAAAATCTTGCACTTTTTCAATGGAAGATATTTTTTATCATCATCTAATCATCCTTTCAATGATTTTCAGTTCGGCAATGACTTGGAAAAATATTAGCAATAATGTTTTTCTCAATCAAGATTGAAGCAATGTAGTTAAATATTGCATAGTTTTGTCTATTTCATCTTCAGCTTTCTTTTTTTAATATCATTGAACATAATTTGTTCAATTTAAAAAAAACATCTAATTTGAATGTCTAACCCTATTTTGGCTTCTTTCATTTCGCTTCTTTATTGAGAACATTCCCTTGCACGATTCCATTTCTTGTCTAATTCCTGAATTGAGCTCAAACGTGGCGATTTTGCAGCTGGCTTTAATTGGGTTCCATCTTGTCGTTATGACGTCATAAAATGCTTGTCTTTTTGTATACTTTTAAATTTTGTTTGGTCCATTTACACAATTTTTATTTTTTCGTAAAAAGGATCAAATATCTTTTAATATTTAAATTTAATTATTATTTATTTTAATTATTTTATCAAAAAATTAATTAAATTAATGTTGCGATGGGCGATTCCGCTAAGTTTGGGGCTATTCTTCTAAAAATTTGTGCTTTAAAGACCGATTGTAAGAGAAGGGTGTCTGAAAAAACAGGTATGTGTAATTTAATTTGATCAGTTTTACTCCTATAATCTGGGTTATTAGCTAAATAATCTCGAGTATTTCCACAAAAACGTCAAGGATTATTGAGGGTTGAACTCGCCAAGGGAATTGAGTGTCAAATGAGCAGTGAAGAAATAGGTAGAAAAAATAACAAGGCCCAAGACACCTTAGTTCGCTTCTACTAACAAATCTTCAGGTAGCTAATATAATAATAATAATAATGATAGGCATTTGTAAGTTGGATTTGAACGAAGTGGGGTTCAGCGAATACCTATATTTATATCAACTGAGGAGGAGGAGGAGCTAGGTATTTAATGTACACATAAAGGCATCGAAAAATGGAGAAGTGCGTACACCAGCGGACAGCATATTCTATATTCTAGTAGAAAATTCTCGATAAAGGATGATACTCAGTCATTATTACACCTTCCAAAATGAAATAAAAAACATTCGAAAGAGAATATTTAAAGTTTTATTTCATTCTTTTCGATATCTTGGATACGAAATATGTGATTATAAAAAAAATGACAGATTTATCTACCATAATCATGGGTTATTTGTCGGACATGCAACCTGGTTTCGTCGCAAGAACAAAAAAAAGTAATGGAGAAAAGAGAATGAAAATTCAAATATTTGTTACCCTAGAAATCGACTCGAGTCGATTCTCTTTTTCTTTATTTTGTACACTCAATTTATCTCTCTTTATCCCTATTTATTTGCATATCCCTTTCTACACTCAATTTATTCGACCAACACCCATCACGCTTGTCTACATTGGTTAGCGGTTTAATCTGTTTTCAGCTTTAGGAAGGTTTCAGAGTGTGTTGTGTTGTCCTCAAGGATCGACTCTCTAATCAAGAAGTAGTACATCATTCATCTAATGATGTCAATAGTAATCCTGAAATAAAGACCTGTCCTTGATACACTACCATGAGCCAAACCGCATTCTGTCCCGGTAATATTAATTATAGTTCGTAGTTTGTCGGTCAATCAAGTTTTATATCACTCTAGTGAATATGTAGTGTCAGAACCACATCGTAGGATAGAATATGACTGAAAGAAACCTAAAAAATGAGCACTTTGATGTTTTAAAAATTTTAATAATGGGTTGACACTTTAAACAAAATTTCACGAAAGGGAATTTAAAGAGTAAACTTAAAAGAGCACTGATCCTTTGAGTGTTATTCTCGCTCCCTTTTAAAGTCCATAAAGAACGTCTGGTCAAAAGACCGAATTTCGTCCATAGGATGGTTAGTCAAACGACCTAATTTTTGTGATTCTAAGCTGTTGGGATCTGGGGAAGTTAGCACACATGCAAATAAGCATTCTAAATTACAAGGTCTTAAACAAGCGCTTAAAAACTTACAGCCTTTATCGCTTAAAGACATGTGGAGAGCTCCTGCACAATTTTAGCTGATGCTAAAATCATCGCTTCCTCAATTTAATGTCCAACCTAGAATGTAATTAATTAAAATTAAAAGAGCAAATATCGTCAACGTAAAATCTAAATATCCCCTAACAGCTCAGTTAAAATATTTCAAATGTCTCTCATTTTCCTGAACAAATTTACCTTTGTACGAGTAACAAATTTATTTCTCTTTCCCTTGTTTGAAGAAAATTTAAACGAATTTAAAAAAGAAACGAAAGACTGGAATATATTCACTTTCGGTTAATAAATATAAAATTAGTGTAAAAGTCTATAGATGTTAATTACAATCTTATTTTTTCTATATATTTGATATAAATCGAGTTTAATTAACGAAAAAAGAGTATTTGTTTTACAGCGCTGAAATAAGAGAAACGGTGACTTTTGGCGGCCATACAAGAGATGACTTTAGGAAAAAATTAATATGATGTATTATTTGCTTTGCGTTTGTAAGATAAGATCTATTTGATTAAAATAAAAACAATTTTATTATAAATTAATCTCCGAAACTTCTACTTTAATCCTATAAAAAGTTTTAATTTAGCCCACCTCTATCTAAACAATATGTTAAAGCAATCTACAGAATATTATTAAATTGCTTATGATTAATGATCCAACAATTGTAAGATTAAATTTATATATAAAACATTGTAAACGAATTAAATTAAGTAAAGTGAGGAAATGTATTATTATGACTAATTCATATTGAATATATTAGGCGTTCTAGTATGAACTCCGATGGTTTATTTAAGGGCCATAAAGAGTAAGTCAATCTTTCGTCATAATATTAGAGAGTGTTGTATTATTTCCTTGTATATTATTATATAGCACTTGTAAGACTTGACAATTGTGTAAGAATTGTTAAAATAAGTTATTGCAAGTAGAGAGAATAAATTCAATATTATTGGAACTAATTAAAAATATAAAACAATTATAAGTAAATGTTAAAATACTGCATGCATGTGTTGGCTGCGAATGTAAAACGAAAAAGGACTGCGTTTAAAGATGAATTCTCTAATCAAGAAAAGGCATTCTGAAGCCCTTCCAAGTTCCAGCCGAATAAAAAATATTGAATTCAGCTCCACGATTCCTTTTACCTTTAATGAAATCTCTCATCACCATTACACAGCCTACAATCAAGCAAGAAGAGAGCTTTAAACCCTTTTGGAGTCGGTGCCTTGTGAAAACCAGGTATTTACGGGAAGAAGCAAACCGATAACCGCCAAGCTGAATCAAGAAACTGATTTGATGTATATTGATTCAAGAGCTTGTAGAATATTATCAAAATTTTATCCCATTAATGTGGATATTAAGTATCGGCATATGATGTACCAGCACACATATATGGTTTTATCCTAAAAGGCTCGTCTCACCGCTTGTAGATCTTCTCGTATCTTGCTCTGGATTTCAGCTCTTCATCCACAGGAATAATTCCTCGTTGCTGGGCTGATTAATATATTTCGCTTAATATTTTGAATTTTCTAAGTCTTTTTTCCTTAGTATTAATACATTTTGAGTTTCCATGAATCTCGTTCTTGAAATGGATATTTTTTCATCTTAATTTTTTTAGTGCGTTTATTGAATGGGAGATATTTTTTAGCTTTTCCATTTCCAAAAGCAGTTATAGTTTTATGTAAATTCATTTTTAAAATAATTCCACATGACAGGAGGTTTTTTTAAAAGGTTCGTAGAAAAATAGAATCAAATCAAAACAAAAAGAAGTATAAATTTTATTTTTCAGTCAAAGATCCATTGAGGTCAAAACATGAATTCATAGTAACCATTTTTTGGATCCAGATGATAATCCGCCCTCGCACAAACAGATAATTTCCCGAGCGTTTGTGGAATGAGATCAAATCGTGGGGTTTGGGGGCAGGAAAAAGGGAAATATCCCTTCCCCAATCGCTTAGCTCCATATCTCCGCCTTTCGACGGACAAACTGATAATATCACTTTACAACATTTCTAAATAACGGTTCTTTACAAGATCGAGGACTGTTGTCCCCATTGAATTTTAGAAAACATGCAATATTAAGTGTTGTGGAGGCGACCATTTTAATCCAAAAGCGGCTAAGTAAGGGTGAAGGCTGATATTTCATACTCATTTTAGAGACGAAAATGAAATCTTACGCTAAAGTGAAGCAATTTTTAGAGGAATCTGTATTGAATCTGTTACTTAAATTGACCTTTCTTGATAAACGCATCTTTTAACAATAGTTATTGAGAAAAAATTATAAAGGACGGTGTAAATATCAGATGCCCAAGTATTCATTTCATCTTTACTAACTTCCTTTTAAAGGTTCTTTGTCGTTATAAACTGAGCCAGGTTAGGTTAAATTAGTTTGGGAGAGAAAGGAATAAAAAATTACTTTTCATGGTTTCTGCGGAATAAATTAATCTTTTACGTCTACTGCTTTTTATAAAGTGATACTGGTAGGGGAGGGGGATCATCTTTATATAAACATCCATTCCTAAATGGAGATCATTTCAAAACAGTTTCAATTTATTCTAAAACACAAATTTTGGTCTCAAAATTGAATAGGGTAAAAATGAGAGTATTCAAGCAGAGAATTTCGACCAAGATTCTTTCTCTTTGATGAAGACCAAATGGCTTTTATTTGCCCTTCTCGATAAGATCTCCTTGAACATTAAAAGGACCCAATTTGGATTTGGCTCTCAAGCATGTTTTGGCTTACTAAAATCTCTTTTTTTATGTTTTCTGAGATTTTTTCTTTGATTTTTCTAGTAGTTTTGTCCCTTTCTCAGTTTCTTGTTAATTAATGATGCTCGCTTTGTATTCTCACCAGAATATACCACTAAGGGTTCCTTTGTTGGCTGTTTATTAATCTTCTTTCGCTGATTTCTCTTTTTCTCTGATCATTTAAATCCTACCCCTCATATTTTTACCCAATTTCGAGGTCGTGATGCACTAATCTCCCCTTATCACCCGTTTACAGGGATATAAATGAGTGTCATTAGTGGCTGCCTCTCCTCACACCGGTGACAATGAAGAAAAAGGAGTGATCTCAAAGTCCTTCAAATTTGCTCAAATTACTTTAGACTTCCTTAATAAGAGCAAAAGTAATCTCCCCTCTTCCTATTTGCACTCCTTTTCCTTGAAGCTTAACAAAAAAATTGAAAGAGAGGATCTATCCACCCCAAGTCTTCTGACGCAGAACGATTTGACGCAAGGAAATTAAATTTTGGTATACATAGTCAATTCTTTTGGCATGTACACTCAAATTCGATAAAATGGACATGTCTACATTCGCAGTATTAGAAAACTTGCTAAAACACCGCCTACATTGGTCGGTGTTATTCACTATTCAAGGCGAAATTTCCGCATGAGCTACGTTAATCTTCATCGGGTGTGTTGGTTACCTGATGAAGTCCCAATCCTGATTGAATGTGTGTTCGCATGTTGTTTTTTGAAACCCCTCCCAACTAAAGAGTACTTAAATATCCCCCAAAATTAGTAGTATACTCCCGTCCCAACAAGAAGGGCTAGAATGTGACGTGCCAAGATATAATTTGGCTCGATCTTTCTTTCGATCCTCGATTGACGTAATCTGAGACTGAAGCCGAGATATCTTGACTAAAACCACAATTTGAACAAGTAACCGTTGTTTAAAAAGTTGGAGATTATAATTTTTGACAAAATGTGAAGTATAAATAAATTATTTAAATATAAATCACCGATAAACCAGTGAAAAAGTAAGGATAAATAATATCGATGTGATCAAAATAAATTAAAAAAAGATCGAAGCGAAAAAAAGGGATTTAAATTTTTTAAAGTATCTAAAATTTGAAATGGAACAAAAAAAATATAAAAAGAAGAAAATAAAAAGTTCCAAATGAATTAAAGACAAATTAGATCAAAACAAATGAAAGATGGGATTAATTTGTATCGTTAAAGTTGTGTGACAGCAACTCAGAAGAAACAAATACGAAAGTTTTGTTAACGCATCTCTGTGGAACAGAGACTGAATAAATCAGTGGAGGTAAGGAAAATCAATTAGGTGTAATTGATTGATAAACAGAGACTCGAGAAGTTTTAACTGGAGTGCGGTAGTTAAGAATGAATGAAAAGGAGAAGGAGTAGGAGGACGGACTCCAGAGAACTGTCTCGGAGAACCAATATTAATTACAACGATTCAAACCACATACGAAAGTATGTATGCTCATGATGTCATTCAATCATTCAAAATTATATGAGAATTTTCTCAATCTTCGAAACTATGTTGTTATTGTTACCGAAACCAAAGCCTGGGTAGCTCGTGCGTTTACGACACCCTTCAGTCACGACTTGCCTCAAGAGTGATCGAGTCTCCTTTCCTTCCTTCTCACTGACTCGCCGCTTCTCAATCATGCTTCATTCACGATCGAATTCTTGTCTTCAGTTCTAAACCAAATAAACTTCAGTTCCCTATCAAAAAAACCTCTGTTCCAAACCAAATAAACCTCACTTCCTAACGAATAAAACTCAGTTCACAATCAAATAAACCTCAGCTCTCATAAAAAGTCTCGGTTCTAAAACAACTAAACCTCAGTTTCCTTCCAAATAAACCTCAGTTTCCATCAATATAAACCTCACTTCACAACAAAATAGCCTCAGTTTCGAACCAAAAAAACTCAAGTTCCCAACCAAATAAACCTCACCTCCCAAACAAATAAATCTCAATAATGAACCAATTAAACCTCAGTTCAGAATCAAATAAATCTCATTTCCGAGTAAAATAAATCTCAGTCCCGAACCAAATAAACCTCAGTTCCAAAACAAATAAACTTCAGTTCGAAACCAAATAAACCTAAGCTCCGAAAAAAATAAACTTCAGTTCCTAAATAAATAAACTACAGTTCTCCATAAAAGAAACCTCAGTACTCAACCAAATAAACCCCATTTTCAAACCAAATAAACATCAGTTCCGAACCAACTGCATCTTAGATTCTTTGGTTATTATATGTCATGATTTACAGCCGAGTATGTCTGTACGTTTGCTCTGTACATGATTAACTTCGTTCCACTTTTCTCTAATAGTGCTTTAATTTGATTCTTTAAGAAGGGAGGATTTGTGTTATGATATAACTATTGCCATTTGCAGTGTTCGAGGATTTAATTAAACAACTCAGACAAAAATATACTTTTAATTACATAAACGAATGAAATATTAAATCTTTAAATACACTTTCGCACATAATGGGAAATAACAAAAAATGAATAAGTTTTGGATTCGTTTACCTTTAACTCAGAAGGAGTCGATAGTTGGGTGACCTTGAAAGTGAGTCTACTAGCTTTGGTGATTTGAGGCAAGTTAGACTAGGGCTGCCTCACTTCAACGAGGAGGGTTAGGAAACAGCTGATGCTTCTCATTGGGTAGGTGGAAGGCGCGTGGTGAGGCTTCTTGACTTGAAGATGTAAGCGAGGGGATTAAGGATGAAGGAAAGTTATTCCTATCCCTGTGATACAAATTCGGGCTTCTCGATGATGAGACAACCAAGAGGTGAATCTTTTCTCGAGTGGGAATTCACGTTGGTATTCCTCAATGGCGTGGGGTATCTCTGTTTTTATTCAGAAAACTGAGATAAGGGATTTTCTCTGGACGAGAATGGTATGAGAGTTGGTCTCGACTCCACTGGTCTGCTCTTCTAAGCGACCAAAGGAACGGTCTCGGGAGGGAAAGTCCCGCTCGGTTCCACTTATCTTCTTTATTCCCTGTTTGACTCAGGGACTCGTCTTCTTCTCTCGAGGGCTACGCGGATTCTCTCTTAAATTTCTCAAGTTCGAACGATATATATGTCGATTATCCCCTGGGGGGGGGGAGGAGACGAGGGAGTTTAGGAGCGGCGAACCCTCACTAGCCCACAGTTAAGCCTCTCTCCTAAGGCATAAATTTCAACGTTGTGACATTTCGCTCCTTCAGGTTTACGCACGGAGAGGGTGAGATTTCGTTTATTTGGCGAAAATAGACATAAACAATCGGAGGGGAAAATGAACCTGTTCATATATATTCTGCAGACGAAGACAAAGGCAGGCAAGATTTTTATTCTTAAAGCTCTCACACCCTTCTATGTTTATATTAACGGATTACAAAATCTGCTGACTGAATTCCTTCTTTGCGAGAGACTTCACATCTTGAGCAGCGGGGAAAGGGGTGAGGAGTAAAGTCTTGGCCTATGTGGAGCGTAACGGTTGACGCTGTATAAACAAACTAGCGTCTGCTTGTCCTCGTGATATTTATTCCCCCACATTATACAATATATATCAGCTTCGAGTTGGCAAAATTACCGCCAGAAGTTTTCACTGATCACATTTCAGAGCAGCTTTCTATCCCGTTACTCTCGTCTGCGTTCACCTTAGTTCCAGGGTTTACTTTCGACCCCTCATCTTTCTACCAATTAGAACTGCTAAGATTCATTGAATAAATACTTTGCCTTTTAAAGATAGCTACAAGTCAAATTTGAAGTCGGAGCTGAGCTTTCCTGAAGCTCTTAAACTAAATTGGTTCCTTTACTAATTACCCTTTACATGCTCCCTTTAGGAGTCGGAAGCTATTCTAAGTGGAGAGTACTTTGTACCTGGCCGAAAATTTGAGTTTCTTTTCAAATTGGTGTATTCTTTGCGAAATTTTTTATCATTATTTCCATCTTTGATAAAAAAGATTTTCAGCACCATCGTCCCACTGGTTTGTGATAATTGTGGTTTCATTAAATCTAAGTCTCGCGACTTCGAGGCAAATAATATTATATCATCTATAAAGCGAAAGCGATTTAAAAATCTTCCCAAAAATCTGAGTCACTCATGCACTTCTTGCTCTAAACTGTTTGAGGGAGATGGGATCCCTCTGTTTCACTCTTTATTTTTATTCTGTACTTCATTAATAACGAGTTTGACGTAAATGAGGATGACGATGTCACTGTATATGTAAAACATTTAGAAAAGTTCAAAAATTATATTTAAATCAAGTAGCATTGAAGCATTAAGGTGATTTAAATTACCAATCACCTTAAAAATATTTTGAAATCTAAATCAATTCAGACCAACGCAATACCTAACACTAACATGAAAAATATCCAATTGTCACTTGAGAAAGGTGAATATAACTTCATCGAAGTATTGTAATATATATATATATATATATATATATATATATATATATATATATATATATATATAATGAACTGTTGAGCTTTTTCCAAATCGGAGTTTCAATTTAAAGATGAAACCAAGCACGCTATTGATAAAAGCATCTTTATTTATCTGTGTTTGAACCTTTCGAGTAGATAGACTCATCATGGGCGCTAAAAAACTAAGATAGTAAACCGTAAAAGTTTCTAGTTTTCAGAAAATACCAAAATAGAATAGTGCAATTTAAGATAAGCTGCTTAATACAAGAATAGACATTTGAATAATTCATGATAAAATATATAGCTTAGATGCAGTTTAATTTATATTTAATTTACTTGTAGGTTTAAGTTTTAGGATGTAAAATGATTCTAATAATCGTAGTTCGTTGGGATGGGGGCTAGTTTCCCGATGCCAGCAATGAGAGGTTATGTTACGTTTTACTACAGTATAGCGATGATGGCGATGGTTACCCCGTCGCCTACGCTAGCGGTAAGCTTCTCCCGCGCGAGAAAAATTAGGCCTTCATTGAAAAGGAGGCTTTGACCATTATATGGACCATAAAGAAGTTTAGAATAGATTTATTAGGTAAAGGGTTCCTTGTACAGACGGATCACAAACCCTTCGCATATTTGCGAAATGTAAAAAGTAACAATGGTCGCCCAATGCGCTGGAGTTTATACCTCCATGAGTATCAATTTAAAATTAATTATCTAAAAGGATCCAAGAATTGTGTTGTGGATAGCTTGAGTAGGAACCCCTTAGAGTCTACTCAAGCTAATCTAGGATAAATTTTATGCTTGTAACTGTTATGTTTAATTTTGTGTCTCTTATTTAAAATGCATACATTTGGACAATAAGTCTATCTGTTCACAAATCAAGAACGACCCGGAAAACTTTTGTATCGTTCGGATCAATTAACTCAGTGTATTTAATATTTCCCTTTTGTATCTTTTTCTATTGTGTTTTGTTTAATCTTATGTATGTATTATTTATTTTTGGGGTGTAGCTCTAGGTCGTTATCGACCTTAGGTGATCGACCCCCGTTTGAACTAATGTTAGTTCTTGTAGTCCTTGTGTTCTTCTCGAGTTCATTTATTCCTTGTGTTCCTGGATACTTTTTGTATGTAAAAATGCCCGAGCAACCAAAGCGCGACCTGTTCGAGGTCAAGTATCCCCCAATTTTCCCTTCCCCCATTGAAGTGGTAAAAATTTGAGACTTTTAATACTCATCCAGCGGTTGTCAGATATCACTTTTTTTAAAGTAACATCTTGGGAATGGGGGAGTTGTCTTGAATGAAGGCTCTTTGCCTCGATGTGCCCCGTCGAAACCACGAAGTCAGGCACAAGTTAAGTCCATGTGGGCGAGACCCGTAGGAACAGTCAGAATATCGAACCTGTTTTCTGCGATAAGCGAGGGATTCGATTCTTAAACGCGCGCTTCTGTCGTCTCCTAGGGCGTTATCAAGAAAGCCCCGCGGGAGTACTTCCCATCCCTCAAGCGCCTTGTTGGTTCGTGAAGAGATTTCCCCGCGTCCACTCTTGGTGTAGGCAGTAACGATTCCGGCTGGTTCCTATATATTGTTGGTTCCAATTGGGCATCGACAGTATATACCTGCCTCTTACAACGAAACAAGTTAATCTAGATCACGCTCCAGTCTTCTACAAGCCGAAGGCTAGAATTATACCGAAGGATCTGAGCCCCAATCAATTAGCTCATCCTTGGATTCAGTAGATTTGATTGGCACGAATAATCCGTCCAGTTAGTGTTACTACTAGAGGTTAAACTCCCCGTGGTTAAAGTCCCTCGAATAAACATCTGATCCCCGTTTCATCAATTAAAGCCTCGAACCCAAGCTAGATTGAAAACTATCATATGTGGTCACCTGGCTAGTCATTCCTGTGTGCGTATGTACAGAGGCTCTTATTGCCTCTCGCCCCCCATCTTTAGAGCTCTCACCGAGTAGCTCTTGTATGCATCGAGTATCCATTTCCATTATTATATTGAATCTATTTATTGTGTATAACAGTATAAATATTAAAGTATATTTTGTTTCTACTTTTTCTTAATCCTCACATCCCGCAGCCTTCATTAATTTAATATCGGCCAACTGCACTCAATCATTTTATATTTAAATCCTTCGAACTTGCCCAGAAAAATTGGACCCCAACTTTCACCCACTTCTATTCGCCATCTCTGTCGTAACAAGAGAAGAGTCAAGGTCACCCGTCTGAACTCGAGCGTCCACGCATATTCGGCAGAAGTGACGTATATATCGTGGTTATTCTACGACAATCTCTGTAAGGCCTATTACCAGATCCGATTGAGGAAAGACGTAAAAAGGTACACCGCGTCCCCAACCGAGAAGTGAAAAATGCAGTTTCGTCGGCTTCTCTTTGGTCTCGTCACCGCTTGCAGTAATTACAATCAGATGATGAGCTTGGTTTTAGATGGGCAACCACACGTATACTTCTATTTTGAAAACATTTACGTGGCTACTAATGATTAAGAAGAGCATTTGACCGCTCTTCACGCTCTGCTGCAAAGGCAAAGAGACCATAATATCACCATGGGACCGAGCAAATGTCATTTTACCTGTAATACCATCGATTACCTAGGTTTCCGCATAGGGAACAATTGTATTAAAAAGTTGAATCGCTTTCAATTTTTAATGTTTAATTTAATATTTACATTCTTGTACGATTTCATAGTTTCCCTCTCCCTTTAGGGGCTTTAGATAAAATTTGAACAGTTAAAAAGGTCAATTTTGTTTCTTCGTCATATCTCTTAAATTAACCCAAATTTTCCTATATTAATCTATCCGTCTGTAAGTCGTCGATTTGCACTTCCCACAAAGTCCACCTAATTAACTCTTTTAAAAAATAAAATCGAACACGGAACAACCAACCTTAAACTAATTTACGTCCAAGAAAAAAAAATAAAAGAAGGCAACTTTTCATTCAGCCGCCGTTACGCAAGCATTCCGAAAAGAAGTGAAAAGCGACAACTCTCCCATCCGTCGTTCATTTTTTTTCTTTTTCAATTAGTGACTAAAGTAAAGTTTCTCGACAGGGCACAAAAAGATTGATGAATTGTCTTTAAGTGTTTAACAGCGCTACGCCTACAACCTGAACCTCGAAGGAAATCAAGAACACCTTCCTCAAACCACCGCCGAAGAGAAATAGAAAGATCTGATTGTGAGGTGCTACAGCCGGTCAGTTGGTTCAGTACTAACATCTACGACTTTCCTCGTAAGTTAAAATTTGAATAAATCTTTGATCTGTCATGAACACCCCTCCCTCAAATAAATCCTTTGGAGAATTAACTCATTAAATTAAGTAAATGGGAAAACCAACTTATTCAAATTTCAGCTAAAGACCTATATTTAAACTTTTCAGAAAGTCAAGGCTATTTTTAAGACATCATTTCATAGTTTCACCAGTCGTGTTCCTGTCATCAGTAATTTTGTATCTTTGGCCTCGAACCCTTGTTTCTTGCAAGGCAGAATTTCAAGATCACAAGCTGCACTCTCCAGTGCAGTGATCATGACCCATATAGCTTCTAGCTTAGGATATTTTCGCGTGAAACGGGCTTTGATTCGACGGATCGTCTTATCGTTCCTACGAGAATATCGAAGAGAGTACTTGTAAGTAAATTTTAAGTTTTTAAATTTGCGAGCTAAAATTTTCTTGAGATTATAGTTGGCTCGCTATTTTTTCAATTTTCACATAAAGTGCATTTTACTTTCATTTCCGTGGAGTTTAGATTTAAATTAGAAGGATATCAGAACAAACAACTCCGGCACCAACGAATTTATTATATTTCATTAAGGATATGACTGGCATATATTTTATAAATGTATGAATTTTTCGTTTCTCTCCTTAGGTTGTTCTGTGCAGAGAAGGGAACGGAGGAGAATGAAAATCGCCTCTTGTACCTATCGGTTAAGAGGCCTTCTCCAACAACATTCGAAATCGCCCCTCAAAAAATAGTTGTTTTTTGGGGGGGACATTGTTTTTTTCTGTTCATGCAAATCCTTGCTGAATATAAATTTTTCATTGGCATGTCGAGTTTAAGTCTCTCCGCAAAATTTATAGAATAACAATCAATTAGCCCTGCAGTAGGATAAGATCCAAGCGATTTTAAAAATGCCGCTGCCTATAACCAAAAAGCAATTAAGGTCTTTTAT